>OX422217.1:265389358-266589358 GCA_949130495.1 Sambucus nigra
TTCCGATGATGAGATCTTTTCACCATATATTTCCTTCTTTTAAATTTTGTATGCGTGAATTTGTGTCCATTATATTTACTCTTTATATCATGCATACCGAGAGAAAACAACCACAATCCGAGTGATTTATTTTTTAGTACATCCATAAGAATTTGAATGAAAATGAATTTTTGAAAAGTAACGTAATGCTCAATCGGTGGAAATTCGAGGTTTAATTTCTGGCTTTGCACACACACACTATGGTATGAGACATTTGAATATGAATTTATGGTGATAATTTTTTGAAAAGTTTAAACTATATAATTTTTAAGTATTTTGATATTTATTTGAATCAATAAAGAATTTTGTGGGTGTCTTCACTGCAAACCCTTATGAGACAAAACTCTTCCTACTAGGTTAATCTAGGGGTTTAAAGTCTTGTTGTATATTCTCAATGCAATCGTTTTCCTACAAAAGTAGAATTTTATTTTAATAAAGGAATTCTCAAGAGTGGAACTTTGGTTAGCTTCATTTACATTGCCCGGGACGTGCAATGTTCTAAGTTAGGGGGATTTGACTAAGTATAAATTCTTTGGAATTTAGCCCCTTAATTTAACAATTTTAATATCTCGAACAATGTAATTGATTTTCTTTTATCCCATATCATTTCTAATGACTTCGTCTAACAAGAACCCCGAGTTTCATGTATTTGTTATTGATTTTATAGGTATTTAGTGAAAGAAAAGAAACAAAGAAACCTGAAGAAAGGAAAAAAACAAAGGAAGACAAGTAAAAGGGCATTTTCATAATTTTACACCCATATTCCGGAGGTAGGTAATACTATAAAGTGGTAGACATATAAATTATAAGAACATTGGAAAAAATGGCACCCCAATCCGAGCTACGGTGAAGAAGCTATGCCCATTTAAAGTTGGAGACAGAAAGTCAAAAGTTGAAATTAATTCTGGAAGCTGAAGAGTTTCACTCTTGAAATTTCTTGTATAACTCCTTTTTATTAGTTGTAAAACATGGAGAGGCATGGGAAGTGTCATTTTTTAGATATATAAAAGGGCAAACCCTAGTAAGAAGAAGAGGAGGTTTTTTACTTCAAGTTGTAGGAGGCTAGTAATTAGGGTTTCTTTGTAGTTAGTTTTTAAAGGATTCTTATATCCAAGAACCCTAGTTTTGAAGTTTGGCTACTATTCAAGATTTAAAGATTTATTCAAGATTCATCATTCATCCATTGCAAGTAATTTTAATTTATTGCTTTTACTACTTTCATAGTTAGTTTAATTAATTGTTGATTTCTAGTATTCCAGCCCCAATTCAAGTCATGTTCTCAATTTTCTAGATTTAGTTACGGATTCATGCACTTTCAGTTTTAAGTTTTATTTTTTAATCATGTTAAGCTAAGTTTTTAAGGGTGGGGATGCATGAACCCAACCCGATGTGGTATGCATATATATATAATTTGTCTTCTAAATTAAATAAGTGATTAGATCGTGTTGTATAGTTTCACAACCATTTTAGAACTTTTTACCTCGTTTGCCCTAGGTAATTGGGGTGCTTAAGGATGCAACGCGCGCGAACTATTGCAACACTACTTTACACATTCTTTAATTAAGTATGATGCGGGCTTGAACCTCATATATGTAATGTTTTGGAGTACTAAAGACTGGGTCTAATCAATTATCTAATTTATGACTAATTTTGTACTGGCATACACACTAGGGTTTGGGGTAGTGTATTCTTAACCCATTTCTTCATTCATATTAATTCCTTCTTAGTTAGTTGATTTTGCATGCATAGGTTAATTTAATTGAATTTAGTTAATTCATAGATAAAATCCAAAAATCAATCACCTTTTTCTTTTCTTTTCTTTTAACATCAACTTTAGGATTAAACTACCTTACCTTTGTTTTCACGTTCACACATCCTAACTCCATGTGGATTTGATACCCAGACTCGCCACTATACTCCTTAAGAGTGTAGTTCCAAGTTTAGGTTTTTTGTATTGAGGTTGGAAGCCGATAACAACGAGTAGCGTATTACACGGACACTCGGTTTACACCTCGATCACACATGCTTTGTCACAGGTTAACACCACATTAGCCATTCCTCTGGTACAGTCCTCCAAAGCCTTTTCAAACTCCCCTTTCTCTGTCGTCATCTCCCTCGCTTATATTTCTGCCTCATTATCATAGGACACCACCTGATTGGCCTCATGTGCTGGGAGTGGGTTGTCATTAACATTTTACGAAGGGATTTGTAGTGTACCTGCCTTTACCTGTTTATCATTGATTTTCCTTAGCGTAAAATAACTTCCCATCGGATGTTGAATCTTTCAATGGATCTAGCAATACTTGGTATCCCCTCTGGTTACCATGTCTAGTTCCACAATGAGGATGCCCTTAGGTTCATACACCGTTTCTCCTTGAACCATGGCATTTTTATAGCAATAGCCTCCTATACTGTGTAGGGTAATGGTTATGGGTCTACCTTATCTCTCCCAAACTTTCTCGTGTTATCTCTCTTCGGTTGTTTACTTCCTTCACTTCCATCGACATATCCCATCCATGGGGACTGGCCATGCGCTGCAACGAGTGGCTCGGGCTGCCTAAACATCATTGTTATCGCGACGGGGTTCGGCCGAACTACCGATGACAAAAGTGCTATGAAAGTCCCTTCGCTAGTTTCATTAATCAGGTGACAGATGTACTTTAGGAGAAAACCCCCAGCACAGAGTTACAACATCTTGGACTCTTTGGCTTCTTCCTTCACATCGAGGGACCTTTCCCTGAATCTTCGAACATTAGCCACCACATCCTCTCCTGATCGTTACTTATCCCTTCGCCATTTTGTTAACGTGAACTAATCTTCCGCCAGAAAGAACTTTTAGACAAATAAAACATGCCTCTCTTCCCACGTTGAAACATTCTTTGGTCCCAAATGAGAGTACCACGTATAAGCTTTATCAGTTAATGATTTTAAGAACTCCCTCAGCCTGAGCTTCTTGATGTTGTAATGAGCCCCTAGATGTTCGATGAAACTTTTGATGTGCTCCTTCGGGTTTCCGCCCTTTAAAGTGTATTTATCAAAGATGGGAGGGATGTAGTCCTTCGGGTAAGGCTCGTGCTTGTATTCTTGGGGATAGGGTATGCGAAAATCATCATGTACTTAAGCTACTTCACTGGCCGACTACGAGGAAGATGATATCATTTTTAGCACATCTTTTTGCATCTCCTTCCTCATTTCTTCTAATGCAGAGGCCGGTATATTCTCAACCATGGAGGGAGTGACCACTGATGGAACACTAGCAGCATTTGATGGGACTACCGATGGGCCACTAGTCACACTCATTGCGCCTGTCATTGAGGCATGAGTGGGTGTTGTGCCTATGGGTCTAGTCCCCGTGGGGACAGCTGAAGTTCGATTCATCAGGGCTACTGGGACTACCCCAGGTGTCACAAAAGTGATGGGATGTGTTCCTCCTCCTAGGACCGTGGAAGCTGCCAGTGTTTGTAGAAACTCAAAAAACTTACCCATGAGGAGGGTCATTTGCGTTGGTCCTAGAACAACACTAGTAGACGCGATTGTGATTGTTGGGACTCCAGTAATCGTTGGATCTCTGGGAATCTCTACCTGAGGGAGAACCCCACTTCTTGGAGCCTCCTGCTCCCTTGCCGCTTGTTCCTTATTGTGTTGAACATCATCAAAGTTCAGTCTATAATTAACGTTATCTTACAGCATACTCTTTTGCTAGAAGAATACCTCCCCAGCAGAGTTGCCAAATGAAAGAGGGTAGTTTAGATTAGATGGAGACGAAACCCCTTTTGAGTATAGTAATAAATTACAAGACACGCAATCACAATCTAGTGAAGATAGACTCAGTTTGAACTCGCAAATCTCTCGTGTATAACTCAGAAAATAATAATGAACTTGGAAGTAACTCATTTAGAGGGAGGGAGAAGGAATAACCCTATATACACCTTGGAAGGAATCCAAGCACACCAACCCTCAAAAGGTCCCTAGTCATGTATTAAAAGAGTGGTAATAAATGATAATGGAGAGTGAGTAGGATCTCTGGTTTTGCAATAAATTCTTCTTGGGGATAATCTCCCTCTAACCAAAAATCTCGAGAAAAGAACTCTCCCCTCCCAGATGTGGTTGAGGCCAATAAATACACCCCCCCCCCTCCCCCCAATACACTAACACACCACTCTCAATGTGGCTTAGTCATATATAACTGTGAAAGACATCCATCATACTTTATGTCACAAACATTAAATGCCTGATGGACTAGTTAGCTCCACGTCATAAACACTAAATGCCAAGTCATTCCTTTTATCTAACCATTGTACGTGAGGGGGCTCTTGTCATAGGGCTGGCTCACCAACTGTCTAACAGCCATAAATACCATCGTGGTTTACTCAAGTGCGGATTTGACATTGCCTAGCTGTCTAGTGACGTCACATAAAGTAGAGGGTTATTGGTTCATGGTGCGTCCAAAATAAAGCTTGTGATTCAAGTGCAAATCCATCGTAACAAGTAATATCCGTTAAGTAAGGAATCGTGATCCACAGGGATTGAAACACTCCTAAGAGAACAAGATTGGGGTAAAGGGATTCTCTAAACGTCACAAAAGTTAAAGTGTAAAAGATGATTTAATAGTTTGGAAAAGTGATTGAGAGTAATCTCTACACTAACATACTATTGATGATCAGATGATTAGTTAATAATTACGGAAATATGAAAAGAACTAAGGTAATCTTAAGTTCAAGAAATTAAAGGGATCGAGGATCATTCTCCCGCCTCGGATTCACAAAGAAGGGGATTATAGGTCTTGGTTGAAATTAATTCTAATCGAGCATGACTAATTAAGTCCGAACATTAACCATGTAGAGACTAAACTCAACAATGGAGGATTAGGGGTTAATTAATTATTGCTAGATGGGTTGGGTTTGTAGTAAAGCTTTAAACACTAACCCTTCCATGCCAAGAGAAGTTAAGAAACTATGATACTCCAATACCAACACATGAAGTTCCATTAGAACAATTATAAACCAAACCCTAAATATTAAGTTCAAGCATCCAAGGTGGTATTTTGATCCCCAATCGTAAGTCTAGCTACTCATAATTGAATCTACACTACACATGCTAATTAATAACATACTTAAGTTATTTATCTAGTTTAAACACAAACCAATGCAAGAGATGGAATTAAATGCAAGTTAAAGATAGTGGAACAAGTAGAGATGAAGTAAATGAACCTTTCTTGCATTAATAACCACAATTCAACTAGTAATCAAAGCTTTACAAGTGGTGAAAACCATAAATGAACTTGACCTAGGAGAGAGAAGAGAGTGTTTTTATATATCACCAAATATCTAACATAAGTAATCCCCTACCAAAAAGGAAAAACAAGGGATAAATCCCCAAAAATCCAACCAAAATGGCAAACTAGTAATAAGAAGAAAGCTGGAAATGCAGGGACGAATCGATTCAGTGCCAAATCCAAATCTATTCGGATGTGTAGAGATTTGCCCCTGCATGTAACCGAATCGATTCGGTAGTAACGGCGAATCGATTCGGGCCTGCTGTGAGAAGGAGAGTTGCCTATATAGGCATTAGTTGTCCCATGTTTCACCGAAACTTCCGTAACTTCTTTGTTCGAGGTCGGATTCAAGCACCGTCGGAGGCCACGCGAAGATAAGAAGAAGGTTTATAACTTCTGAGAAGAAATCAGGATCAAAACCCGAGTGTTAAAATTACCAAAATGCCCCCGACTGTGCAAGTGTCAACGGAACTTTTCCGGATCAAAACCAAACTCCCCAAAATGCATTCCCGAGACCTATAAAAGCTCAATAAAGACACATACAAAGTATATATGATGAATTCAGGGGTTAGTCAATAAATGAGTATAAGAACCGGGAAATACATGCACGGGAAAGCTATAATGTACAAATTAACGGGGTATGAAATACAATAAAAGTGACGAATCACACACCCTAACTTATACATTGCTAGTCCCG
The DNA here is from genome assembly GCA_949130495.1 of Sambucus nigra. Lineage (NCBI taxonomy): Eukaryota > Viridiplantae > Streptophyta > Magnoliopsida > Dipsacales > Adoxaceae > Sambucus > Sambucus nigra. Next base: position 265,395,370 of record OX422217.1, read on the forward strand.
AGCAATGAAGTATGAAGAAACAAGGACCAACAACGCAACCATAATATAAGAAATATGTTCAACGAAGGAAAAATGCCACTTTCGTAGGCGAACGATTGCAATTAGCGTATGCAATAAGCCGTTTTTAAACCCCTAGGTGGCCCTAGGGGACGAGTGAGGTCTCGTGAGGGTTTCCAGGGATGACACCCACAAACATCAAATCAACTCATACTGTGATACGACAAAATCCAATGCGTAGCTCAACAAATATCTAAGAAGCACAATTTATCAACAAAGTGAATGAAGCTCCCACAAAAGACGACAATTATCGGCATTAAACAAATAACTTCAATAAAAATCGAAACCATGGTAATGAAAAATAAGCGGATACATGTGGTAATTTAGATTTGGCAAAATATTTAAAATCCATATAAAAGCTAAGGCATGCATACTCAAGTTCTCTCCGGATGTTACACTCAACAAATGAAACACTTAGAAATGGGATGTAACACACACGGGATATGCGGGCATTAAGAGTAATTGTAAAGGGAAACTAGGCCACACACATGTCATCAATGAAGAATGTAATATAAAAGTGAAAAATACAATCTCATGAAAGGATATCGCATATTAACCAAGAGAAAAGCATTTAAATAGATTATCGCTAATGTTCGACCTTTGAATCACATCACCCTAGGATCAAATAGGACTTTTGGGGGTATAGAATTTATTCTAGGTTAGGGTTAGGAAAAGAAAGGTATGTGTGTAGGATCAAAGGAGATTCGGGAATAGCGCACGGGATAATGGATTTAATGGCCAATTTAGGAATCGAAATCAAATTCCACAAGCAATGTATTCATGAGAGTGAGACCTTGATATTCATGCACATGGTGAAATGGGAAACAACTAGGACCCATTTTATTCGATACCTTTTCTTTTCTTTTCTTTTCTTTAATTTCTTTTCTTTTCTTTGATTTTCTTTTCTTTTCTTTTCTTTTCTTTGATTTTATTTTCTTTTCTTTCATTTTCTTTTCTTTTCTTTGATTTTCTTTTCTTTTCTTTTCTTTGATCACTCATAGCTTGATTGCAATCCATATAAACAACATCATTAAATCCCGGGAACAATCCCTAATCAAGGTATGGGAGAGTAAATAAGGGTTTAGGACTCCAATGTGGAGTTGGACAAGGGATTTGGGGTTGAAATGAAAGGAATTATAAGGCTCAAGGGGGTTGACTAGGGGAAACATTTAAGGGAAAGGTCAAGGTCATATGGGTTAAACAACAAGGGCCTATAATCCTTTCCTAGAGTTTCATGTGATTCGCGGAACTCAACACCATTGAAAATCATGCTCAAGTGATAAATCAGTTAGTATGCAATCAAATGAAAAGAAAATCAGATCGTCAATGAGTTCATTGACAAGAAAAAGATAGACTGGTGTATACGCTCACAAATGATGATAAGTCTCAATTTTCACTTTTGTAAGGTTATAGCATGCGCCTTAGAATAACGAATTTGAAACACTTTAAACCAAATCATAAATAATTATTTGTGTATATGCTCAAAGCTTCATAGTTTAATTTTATGATGCTATTCGTAATGCAAACAATAACGGGCTAAAGGGTAATAAATATATGACTCAAAGCATGCTTCATAGCTATACAATAGGATATGTCGATCATATAAGTAATCATAGTAGATATGAGAGAGAAAAAGAAAAAAAAATTATTTTTATTTTATTTTTTATTTTATTTATTTTAATATTTTTTTTAATTTTTTTAAATAAATAAATACTAACATGATAACCGGCATCACAATTGTAAACCATACCCCCTAACTTGAATGAAACATTGTCCCCAATGTTAGTAGGGATAAAAAAGGAAAAGGGGTTAGAAAATAGTCAACCCGTAAGGAGTAACTCGAGAAACGCGCAACGACATGACTGTTACAAGTTAGTACCATAAACAATAATATATATAAAAGAGATATATACAAGAACAATTATGAAACTAAAAATGAGTAATTTCATTAATAATTAAGAGTTGTGTACATGGGGCACAAAAAAAAACAAAATTAGAAAATACAGTAATTGTACTCTCTCCTCCCCCACACTAATACACAACTACAAAAATACAAACCCAAAGATCAAAATGAACAACCACAATAGTCAGCAGCAGAAACGGGATGACAGCGACAGAGAAAATGGGGTCACAGGGGCCTACATATCGTCTGAATGGCGGCGCGGGGACTCGGGCGCGGGGGGTCACGAGGGGCATATGGGTCATAAAGGTACGGAGGCACAGGAGCCTCGCCCCCGCTTAGGTGTGAGAACAGGTCCATCTGCGCCCGAGTAATCATCGAGATGTCGCGCTCGTAAGCGCCCCGATAGGCGGAAAAATCAGCCTGGAACGAAGCAAAACCCGACATGTACGTGCCCCTAAACTCGGAAAAATCCTCTTGTAACTCATCCAACCGCACCCCGAGATACGCGATGGGGTCAACAGTAGATGGGGCTGGCGGTGGGATAGGATGAGGCACATCCAGAATATCCGGCATAGGGTCAACAGGGGCATCCAACATTCGCTTCTTTCTCCTCTCCCAATAGTCTTGCCCCAAGATTTTTGCAATAGTCTTATCATTAAACACCTTGGGCAGCCTCGGTATCTTGACGCTGCCCAGAACCTCACACCCGGCATCCCTACAAATCCAGGAAATCAGACGCGCGAAAGGAAGAGTTGTGGTTCCCTTCTCGCTGTAGGCAACGATCACAATTTGGTGTAATATGAGGGTGGGAAGACTGATGACCATGTCATCCGATAAGAGACTATATAAGAAGAGGGCCTGCTTATAGCGAAGGACCGCCTTGGTCTGAGTTGGAATGATGGAGTTAACCGCGATGAGATGGAGGATACGATGTACATCGGGCATGCCCGAAGTGGGGAAAGTTTCACCCGCCCAAATCTTGTCGGGTGCAAGACGCGCAATGAGTTGGTCTTGTGGAAGCTGAGGCGCGTCTGCAAGGACCGGGTAATGAAATAGCTCGGGGTTAGATGCCCCGCTTAGGCGTGTAGCCAAGATGGTCTTCGATATAGTGATCCGCCTCCCTCTCACATATGCTTCATATGCGCCGCCGTGCACAGATACTAGAGAAGCGTAGAAACGGCGCACGTGGTCCTCGTTGACCTCACCGCTCATGGCCAGATGAGCCTCCCAATTGAATTTGGCCAATAATCGCCGCACAGAAGCCGACATCTCCTCAACAATCACCTCCTTTTCAATAGCGATCGGGCGACTGGTTTTGAACATGGCCCGATACCACTCCATCTCTTCTTTGGAACGAAAAGATTCAAAACCTGTCCCTCCCCGTCCAGTAACCACATAGGAGGTTGTCTTGGTGATCGAAGGAACCTATAAAAGAATAATTCAATACACACACGATAAGTGCGATGCATAAAATCAAAGTGATCGTGAAATTCGGGGAAAGTAGGTTCGGATGGTGCGCGTTGGGAAAAATGGTCGAGTAGACGTAACCGACGTACACCATACTCAAACAAAGACAATTCAAAAGGAATGTGCAATAAAAGGTGCGAAGATAGAACATTAGCGCACAAAATGTTCACAGAGGCAATTTATCGAACACTTAGTGTGCAATGTATAGAAAGTAGGGTGAAAATGACATGTTTAATGTGAAACAACCCCAACAAATACAACTGAATCATCAAAGCATCATAAACAAGTTGTATTTGCTGGATTTATACCACAAACAATCAGATAATATGGAGCATTTGGTATAAAATTCGAATTTTTAAAATATCCCAAATAACCCTACTTTCTATACTAAGAACACTAAATAAGAATTGAAATTGAATAGAGTTGATTGAAGTAGTTACCTTGGATGAGGAAGCCTTGGATGAGGAAGCCATGGATTGAATAAGATTGGAGGAAGGGAAATGATAAGGGAGAGGGAGATTTCGTAGGGTGTGGGAGAAGAGAGAATCAGAAGAGAATGCCTAAAAAATTAAGGGATTTTAAGTGACAGGGGGACCGAATCGATTCGGTGGTTAACCGAATCGATTCGCATTTCTCGAATTCAACACAGGAAGGGGGTCGAATCGATTCGGTGGTTAACCTGACACTTTTGATTTACCGAATCGATTCGCAAACCCAAAGTTGGCTACTCGAAAGGGGCAAATCTATTCGGTGGTTAACCGCATCGATTCGGCATTGGAGACCTGAGTTTCTGCTTTGCTGAAACAGCATTTTTTCGAGGATGGATGGATTGGGCTGCTAATGGGTGGATTCTTGGACCCTAAAGGTGGAGCTTAATATGTACAAAGGGTCCGGGACAAAAATTTTGCACCCCACACATGCCGGGGGATGCTCGGCACAAAAAAATCACAATTCCGACGTCCTATAGAGCCCCGTAAACGGGGTCGGACAACGGAATCGTGTCCGAACATGGGTCAAATTGTTCTAGGAAATGCTTGAGGCACTGACCATTGACCTTATACAACTTCCCATCAGATGGTTTCTCAATCTCAATTGCACCGTGGTGGTGGACGGTCTTAACGACAAACGGACCCGTCCACCTAGACCTTAGCTTACTCGGGAACAAATGCAACCTAGAGTCGTATAAGAGAACTTTTTGAAGAGGGTGAAATGTTTTACAGGATATGCGCTTGTCGTGCCTCTCTTTCACCCTTTGCTTATAGATTCTCGCGCTCTCGTACGAATCATTTCGGAGTTCATCCAACTCATTGAGTTGGAGCATTCACTTCTTTTCGGCCTTGTCTAGATCAAAATTGAATTTCTTGATCGCCTAATAGGCCTTGTGCTCGATTTCTACTGGTAAATGACATGGTTTGCCGTACACAAGTCTAAAGGGCGATATACCCAAGGAGGTCTTGTAGGCCATACGATATGCCCATAATGCGTCAGGAAGTCGAAGAGACCAATCCTTGCGGTCGGGATTGACCATCTTCTCTAGGATGTGCTTTATCTCTCGATTGGCCAATTCATCTTGGCCATTTGTTTGCGGGTGGTAGGTAGTTGCAACATTATGAGTTACCCCATACTTTCGCATAAGAGTAGCAAACGAAGAATTGCAAAAATGCATTTCGTTATCGCTTATGATCGCCTTCGGAGTTCCGAAACGTGAAATCATGTGTTCCTTAAGGAACTTCAACACCACCCGATGATCATTGGTTTTGGACGCAATGACCTCGACCCACTTTGATACATAATCTACGGCCACCAGGATGTAAAGGTTACCAAAAGACGGTGGGAATGGGCCCATGAAATCAATTCCCCAACAGTCAAAGACTTCAATTTCTAGAATGGGGGGCATTGGCATCATGTTTCGACAGGTTATAGCACCTAATATTTAGCAACGATCACACAAAACGCAGAATTCGTGTGCATCCTTAAAAAGTGTGGGCCAATAAAGCCCGCATTGCAACATTTTTGCGGCAGTTTTCTTGGAAGAAAAGTGGCCCCCACATGCCTCCGTGTGGGAGAAACGAATTACGCTCTCATACTCATCATCCGGGACACATCTCTGGATGATCTGGTCGGGGAAATACTTGAACAGATACGGATCATCAAAAAAGAATCTCCTCACATAACTAAAGAATTTCCTCTTCTCTTGAGGGGTCCAATGAGATGGAATCGAACCCGTCATTGGGTAGTTCACGATATCAGCGAACCACGGCAGAGAGGAAGTGGAGAACATCTATTCATCCGGAAAGAATTCAGCAATTGGGAGTTGGTCCTTGGGTGCCTCAAACATTAAACGCGACAAGTGATCCGCGACAACATTTTCTACTCCTTTTTTATCTTTAATAGTCAAATTAAACTCCTGGAGTAAGAGCACCCACCTAATCAAGCGCGGATTGGCGTCCTTCTTAGACAGAAGGTATTTGAGCGCCGCATGATCCGTAAAACAAACTATGGGGGATCCCACGAGGTATGCCCGGAATTTATCCAAAGCGTAGACAACCGCTAATAACTCTTTCTCGGTGGTTGAGTAGTTCAACTGAGCACCGTTAAGAGTTCGACTTCCATAGTAAATGACATGGGGTTTCTTATCACTCCTCTGTCCTAAAACAGCCCCAATCGCGAAGTCGCTAGCATCACACATCAATTTGAAGGGTAGGGTCCAATCAGGAGCTTGAATTATGGGAGTGGTGGTAAGCATACTTTTCAAAGTCTCAAAAGCTTCAAGACACTCATCGCTCCATTCGAAAGGGGTTTCCTTAGAGAGGAGACTACACAAGGGTCTAGCAACCGAGCTAAAGTCCTTGAGGAAACGACGATAAAATCCTGCATTCCCAATGAAAGACCTTACATCTTTCAGAGATTTAGGGGCGGGTAATTTGGCAATGACCTCAACCTTTACCTTGTCTACCTCAATACCATCTGAGGAGACGATGTGACCTAAGACAATACCCTTAGTGACCATAAAATGGCACTTCTCCTAGTTTAACACGAGCTTTTTCTCCACACATCTAGACAAAACCTTCTCTAGCATAGAAAGACAATGGTCATAGGAGTTGCCAAAGATGCTGAAATCGTCCATGAACACCTCTAGACCACGTTCTACCATATCACTAAACATGCTCAACATGCACCTTTGGCACGTAGCAGGCGCATTACATAACCCAAAGGACATCCTTTTGTAAGAAAATGTCCCAAAAGGGCATGTGAAGGTAGTTTTGTCCTGATCCTTGAGATCAAGTTCGATTTGATTGTAACCCGAGTACCCATCGAGAAAACAATAGTAAGGATGGGCGGACACGCATTCTAACATTTGGTCAATGAATGGAAGGGGAAAATGATCCTTTAATGTCATTGCATTAAGTTTTCTATAGTCGATGCATACACGCCACCCAGTGGTGGTGCGTTTAGTGATCAATTCCCCTTTTATGTTTTCTACAACGGTGACTCCTGATTTCTTTGGAACTACGTGAATTGGACTGAACCATTTGCTATCGGATATCGGATATATGATATCAGCATCTAAAAGCTTAATTACCTCCGCCCTCACAACTTCCTTCATCACCGGATTCAATCTCCTTTGCATCTTAAGAGAGGGTTTTGCATCCTCTTCAAGATTAATTTTGTGAGTGCAAATCAAGGGACTAATTCCCTTCAAATCTACAATTGTCCACCCAAACTCACCCTTGTATCTCCTTAACAAGTCTATCAGCCTTTGTTCTTCACCCGCCTCGAGGCTTGATGAGACAACAACGGGATATGTCTCATTTTTGCCTAAATAAGCATATTTTAACTCGGAAGGCAATTGCTTTAATTCAATTTTGGGGAATCGCACATCCGAGGGAACTTCATACGAATCACGAGGGGGTAAGTCCTCAAAAACACTACACCAATTAACATCATCAACACTCTCGTCCTCATCTAACAACAAGCTCATAAACTTGACCTCTTCATCATAAGGAGAATAGCTATTCTCCAAGTAAATCGGGTTCACAAGACATCCCTCTAAGGGGTCCGAAAAATATGTAGCATCAAAATGCTCTTGTACCACCTCCTCTAAAAAGTCCACCTCGTGGACTTCATCATCAGATTATCCTACTTGGTTCGAAACATTGAAGATGTTCATTTCCAAGGTCATATTCCCAAATGTCAGGTCCATTTGGCCATTCCTAGTATTAATTAATGCATTGGAAGTGGCCAGGAAAGGACGACCAAGGATAATGGGGGTAGTTATACCGCTAGGAGAAGTAGGATGGGTATCAAGGACCACAAAGTCCACAGGAAAGTAGAATTTGTCAACCTGTATTATGACATCTTCTACTACACCCCTGAGAACCTTAACGGAGCGATCCGCTAATTGGAGGGTTATTTTTGTGGGCTTGAGGTCCCCTAGACCGATTTGTTCATAGACATGGTAAGGTAACAAATTTACACTTGCTCCTAGGTCTAGCAAAGCCTGCTCAATTTTAAAGTCCCTTATCACACATGAAATGGTGGGACATCCGGGATCTTTATATTTAGGTGGTAATTCAGATTGAATTATTGAGCTAATGTTTTCGGCCAAGAAGGCTTTGTTCCTCACAAACAATTTCCGCTTAACAGTTATTAAGTCCTTTAAGAACTTAGCATAAGCGGGGACTTGCTTGATTGCATCCAAAAGAGGGATGTTAATTTTTACCTGTTTGAACATCTCTAGTATGTCAGCGTTATTAACATTCCCCTTTTGCGACAGGAGCCTTTGAGGGTAAGGTACGGGGCTAGGAAGCTTCGAAATCACATCCGACTCTAACGGGGCTTTCCCCTCTCTCTGCCTCAAGGAGGCATCTTCGAACTCTAATGGGTCGTGCGAAACCTCCTTAACGACGGTGGGGACACTAGGAGGGGTGGGCTTATCAACGACTTTCCCGCTCCTTAGAACGGTCACAGCCTTAGCACTATCAGGAGGGGGGTTCGAAGTTTCATTGACACTATTTTGCCGCAAGGCCTTTTGAGGTTGGGAAGGGAATTTTCCCTTCTCTTGGATACTCAAAGTCGAGGTCAACTTGGAGATTTCCTTTTCAAGCCTAGAATTCGTGGCTTGTTGAGAGGTTACGAAAGATTGAAGAGTCTCTTCGAGGCTCCTCTTGTTCGGCTGAGCATACAATGGTATAACTGGAGGAGGTGGTACCTGAGGGGGACCTTGCATATGAGATTGGGGTGGAGGAACTTGATTATATGGTTGCTGAAAATTATGAGGTGGGGGGAGATTTTGATAATTCGGGGGAGGTGGATTTTGAGAATGTTGGGGCTGCCCATAAGAGAAACCCGGATGGTTTCTCCACGAAGGATTATAGCCCTCACCTAAAGGAGTCATGTATTATTTCTTGTAAGTGGCCATCGCGTGGGCTTGATCGTGAAGCATCACTTTATATGCTGGGATTGTTGGACAATCCCTCGTTGAGTGATCGTCAACATCGCAAATGGCACAAGACTCCTCTACAAGTGAGGGAGAAGGATGGGATGGTTCCCGAGCTTTGGCATCCATTGCCTCGATACGCTTAGAAAGTTGGGCTACTCTTAATGACATATCATCTCCTTCGGCAAGGTGATATATCCCATGGCTAGAGGAAGGTGGATTGGATGACCGGGCATTGGTTTTGCTAGGGTCCAAAGTGTCCCACGCATGGGTGGTCTTGGCGCAATATTTGAAATGTGCCCACGCATCATCCGGATATAAACCAAAAAACTCGCTGGAGCACATTGTCTCCACCATTTGTTTTGCATTGAGGGTAAGGCCATTGTGGAAAAACGAGATTAATCTACACTTTTCGAACCCGTGAAGTGGGCACTTATGAAGTACCTCATTAAATCTCTCCCAACATCTCTCGAATGATTCACCTTCGGCTTGAGCGAAGGTTTGGATTTGACCCTTTAAAGAGTTGGTGCGATGAGTAGGAAAGAATTTCTTCAAAAATTGCGCTTGCATTTCGCGCCAACTCTCGATGGAATTAGGAGACAAGGACCAAAGCCAAGTTTTGGCTTTGTCCTTTAAGGAAAATGGGAAGTTTTTGAGTCGTGTGACATCTAGAGGGCAGTTTTGATCGCTAAAAGTAGCGCACACTTCCTCAAACTCTCTAACATGAAGGTAAGGTTGTTCACTTTCCATGCCGTGGAAAGTAGAAAGTAATTGGATCATTCCGTTACGAAAATGGAATTGTGCGGCATTGTAGGGAAAAATGATACAAGACGGAGAGGTGGTCCTCTCCGGTTGCAAATAATCACGCATGGTCCTATAAGGGGGGTCGGGTGCAACCCCTTGACTACCGTGCTCACTAACATTGTCGGCCATGGTTGTGGGATCGGAGTGAGCCCAGGTATACGAAGAAGATATGACCAAACTAGGACGAGAAATTGATGGTAAAGGTCTCCAATAATCCGAGGGTTCACTAGACGATGGTTCACGAATAGGATTTAAATTGCTACTACTCGCTACTTGCATTTACAAGTGCTTTTGGATTGATTTTTGGAAACCGTGATGTCACGGTGACCACGGGGAACAATAGTGTAAAGAGAATTTATAAACCTTAAGATAGTTGCCAATCCCCGGCAACGGCGCCAAAAACTTGGTGCGCCCAAAATAAATCTTGTGATTCAAGTGCAAATTTATCGCAACAAGTAATATCCGGTAAGTACGAAATCGTGATCCACAGGGATTAAAACACTCCTAAGAGAACAAGATTGGGGTAAAGGGATTCTCTAAACGTCACAAAAGTTAAAGTGTAAAAGATGATTTAATAGTTTGGAAAAGTGAATGAGAGTAATCTCTAAACTAACATACTATTGATGATCAGATGATTAATTAATAATTACGGAACTATGAAAAGAACTAAGGTAAGCTTGAGTTCAAGAAATTAAAGGGATCGAGGATCATTCTCCCACCTCGGATTCACAAAGAAGGGGATTATAGGGCTTGGTTGAAATTAATTCTAATCGAGCATGACTAATTAAGTCCGAACATCAACCATGTAGAGACTAAACTCAACAATGGAGAATTAGGGGTTAATTAATTATTGCTAGATGGGTTGGGTTTGTAGTAAAGCTTCAAACACTAAACCTTGCATGACAAGAGGAGTTAAGAAACTATGATACTCCAATACCAACTCATGAAGTTCCATTAGAACAATTATAAACCAAACCCTAAATATTAAGTTCAAGCATCCAAGGTGGGATTTTGATCCCCAATCATAAGTCTAGCTACTCATAATTGAATCTACACTACACATTCTAGTTAACAACATACTTAAGTTATTTATCTAGTTTAAACACAAACCAATGCAAGAGATGGAATTAAATGCAAGTTAAAGATAGTGGAATAAGTAGAGATGAAGTAAACGAACCTTTCTTGCATTAATAACCACAATTCAACTAGTAATCAAAGCTTTACAAGTGGTGAAAACCATAAATGAACTTGACCTAGGAGAGAGAAGAGAATGTTTTTATATATCACCAAATATCTAACAAAAGTAATCCCCTACCAAAAAGGAAAAACAAGGGATAAATCCCCAAAAATCCAACCAAAATGGCAAACTAGTAATATGAAGAAAGCTGGAAATGCAGGACAGAATCGGTTCGGTGCCAAATCCGAATCGATTCGGATGTGTAGATATTTGCCCCTGCATGTAACCGAATCAATTCGGTAGTAACGACGAATCGATTCGGGCCTGTTGTGAGAAGGAGAGTTGCCTATATAGGCATTAGTTGTCCCATGTTTCACCGAAACTTCCGTAACTTCTTCGTTCGAGGTCGGATTCAAGCACCGTCGGAGGCCACGCGAAGATAAGAAGAAGCTCTACAACCTCCGTGAAGAAATCGGGATCAAAACCTGAGTGTTGAAATTACCAAAATGCCCCCGACTGTGCAAGTGTCAACGGAACTTTTCCGGATCAAAACCAAACTCCCCAAAATGCATTCCCGAGACCTATAAAAGCTCAATAAAGACACATACAAAGTATATATGATGAATTCAGGGGTTAGTCAATAAATGAGTATAAGAACCGGGAAATACATGCACGGGAAAGCTAGAATGTACAAATTAATGGGGTATAAAATACAATAAAAGTGACGAATCAGTTCATAACTCAACGCCAGATGGAACTCAAGGATGCTCCGCCCAAGGTTCCACGATTAAGGTCTTTTGGTGTTTTACTAGGTGTATCTAAGATGTTCAGGACAATCCCCAACAGTGAATCACTTCTCAATCCTCCAGGCCAAGTCCTTCTAAACTTCCCACGGCGAGGTCATTCGATAGAGCATGAAAGCTCTCCCAGGCCCTGCAAGGCCTGGTCTCTCCCGAGTACTATTTAACCTCACACCGAATGAAATTACAATCTTTAAGTCATTACATTCGTTATATCTCATAGTCAATGTAAGCAAAAGATTCAATAAGACTAAGTAAGATAACAGAACTAAAGGATGTGATCTCTCGGTCGATTTATTTGCTAGAAGATATCCCTGGGCTGCCACGCTGGGATGCATCACTTGAGTTGCATCACTTACTTGCTGAGCTGCATCACTTAAACTGCATCGCTTCCTTAATCCCTTGGGTATGTTGCGTTAGCTAGGGAGATTAACTCTAATCTCGGTCTTATCGTCAAGCCCCCCACACCAATTTTGATGAGGCGTATACTTTGTATTTAAAACACGTCATTGGTTGTTTACATCTTATACAAAACCAATACAACAACTTAGTACACCATAAATGGAAGTATAGAGGCAAGTAGGGATCAAAAATCCACATGGAACGGTAGTTAGGATTCAATTATATTAACACTTAGAAAAGGGGGAAGTAAATGAGAATAAGGAATTAAAATGGAAAAAGGGAAAATAAGAAGTTAAATTCTAATTAAGACTAAACAAAGAATGAAACATGAATAGGGTCACATCCCTGCCATGAGCTAAACAACTAATAATTAGAATTCCAGTTCAAAAATATTTAACCGTGCATATTCAATTAATTATAAAACATCAATTATGAACGAATTTAACCCAAAAATGCGAGATAAAACATTTAATCGAAAATGGTCAGACGTGGATTAAATTCTGAATATCGCTTTAAACACTAACGTTTAGTGACAAAGAAACTTAAACGCATAATATTCCAACTTTAATAAATGAGGTTTCAATTAAAAACAATTTTACACAAAACATAACTTTCGGAGCTCAATGCCCATCATTGGCGGAGAAATGACCCCAGCCCTTAAACTAGCGACAATACATAATTAATATTCTTAAACAACTAATTAACTAAGGAAAACAAGAATTTAATTAACTAAAAATAATTATAAATCATGGAAATAAGTAAATAGAGCTTAAACAATTGAAAGTGGTAATGAATAGTAAATAACTTACACAAAATGGGTGTAAACCAAGAGATGTGAGGAGAGAGAAAACTCCCAATTACAAACCCTAAAAATCTAGTATAATGAAAAAAATCTCTTGATTAACAAACAAAAAACCAACTTATATAGTAAGTGGTAAAAGAAATAAATGTAAAAGAAATTATTTGTCCTAAGACATTTTGGTGTTGTCCTTCCTCCGCGAGAAATCCCTTAACTTCTTCGTTATTGATCAGAATCGTGCACCGTCAGCGGTCACGCATGGCCGGCCTAGGCAATATTCTCACCCTTACTATTTAAGACAACACACTTAACTACGACAGTTGACATTCAGGCTAATTCTATCAAATTTCATTGTCATAGCAGGTATGAGTTGGATAGTGGGATGATATCAGCAACGCACTCACGACATGAAAACAAAGAAGCATTCCCTCCCTCCATGTTTTCCAATAGTAACTTTAGAATTATTCATCCACTCTCATATAAAGGGGATACTTGTCTAATTTATAAAGATAGGACCCCTGACACACTCCAGTGGGCTGGTTGGAATAATCCATAAACATTCACCAATGGCAATATATAAGGGGAAGGAGGAAACAAGCAAAGGACAACTAACTTAAATTATAAACTCTCATTCTACTAAATCAATACTATCTAGGCTTGCACCTGTGGATGTAGGGACCACCTTAGGCTAAACCAAATAAATTTAGATTCTTTATTTTTCTCTCACCTCTCTCTATAGTAAGTCCTAGATAAGTATTACACTCATTTATATCTCTTTATCTATTATCGTTTATACTTACATGCTTTAAATAAGTTCAAAATTAGCATACCAGTTTTGGGCGATAACAATCCTTAATAATTAAATGACTTATCTAAAATAATCTTATCAAATCCAAATTCTTATGTGGAACACATTAAGTATGGCACTTATATTTAATTAAATAATCAATTTTGAATTATCTTAATTTTGAAATTAAATATTTTCAATAGTTCCCACTTGGTCCATATAATAATTTCACTTTATGATTTGATTTAAAGAACATAAGGCACGCAATAACTTTAAAATAGTTACAATCAATTATTTACCTTAATTAAATAATCCACCAATAAAAGTAAAGGCGGTTCCACACTAGTATAAGAGCATGATTTCTTCAATGTACTACGCCCATAATGTCATATTTAATTAGGCCCAAAGTAGGGGTTGTGAATAATGGTCCCACAATGTCTTTATAAAAAGACTATGTTTGTCACATTTATTCATTTACATGCATGTATACAATAAAGATATAAATATAGAATTCTAAAACACTTTATTAATATGATAATGTAGTGTCCAATATAAGCACTAGCAATCCACAACATCAAAACTTAATTGGATACACTTAAGACCCATATCTTAAGCATGATCCATTAACACCTTTTATGATAGCCTATTTATGTGGATTTGCTATTATAACATTTGTACTAATGTGTTCAAGTGACACTCATTGGTTCATAATTTCTTCTTTAATTGAAAGGTATTTACATTCAATGTGATTAGTTACTCTTTGAATACCTAACTTTTTTTTTCTTAAAAAAGAATGTAGAGACATTATCATAATATTTCAGCGGCTTCATAATATTGTCGATAAATCCAAGTCTTGAAATGAAGTCATGTTGCTATAATACATTAGTTATAACATCAACACATGCTATAAACTTAGTTTTCGTAATAGTTAATGGATTGTGATGCACTCCTTCGTTATAATGGTCAACAAAACAAGACAACATACTTAAGCAAGAGTAAACTGCATATTATCCATACAACTAGTCAATCTGAGTCACAATAATAATTGATATTAAAATGAACTATAACACCCCGTATGTTTTAGCATTTTTAAATTACATGTGTGACGTAATTAAATCGAGAAATAAAGTGACTTAAATAACTATTAATTAGAGAATAAAAGGATTAATATTTATGTGTAACTATATTTACTTGTGTGATAAGTAAATGAAAAATGTTAGATTATATTACATTGAAAGTGAGTTAAAGCAATTGGTTTAACGGTATCTCATTCGGGACACGCGGTTACAATCGTGTCAGTCATGAGATGGAAAATTGATGTTAGATAACTCGGATTATAATTTCGAGTGAGACAATTGTCTGGAATGGGTCGAAATAGTCAAAAATAGGTACCCGAGTTTATAATTAGGTTCCGGGGGCTTTTTAGGCTAAACGAGAGTTGTAAAAGGGTATACGGTCATTTGACACATATGGGCTAACTTAATTTCAGTATTTGGAGTGTTTAGTGTTATAACTATGTAAGTTTGATAGAGGGGGTAGCTATTCAACCATTCAATAGGCTTGGGAGTTGAGAGAGGAGAGAAAAAAGAAGAATAAAAGGGTGAAAATTAAAGAAAAAGGATCCAGGTGGGAGATCACGTTCATCCGGGCTCAAGAACATTGCCAAGAGAGGAATGGAAGAAGAGAATCTTAGAAATTCTTCAACATCAAGGCTAGTATTTAACTTGCTTTAATCCTAATTTAGTTTTAATAATTCATGTAGAAAATTGGTGTAGGAAGAACACAAATTTTAGGTGGGAGAAACATGTAAAATGGGGATTTGATTAATAAAATCATCGAAGAGGAACCTTAGTAGGTTAACGTGATAGATATGATTAGAATAGAATGATAAAGAAGAATTCTTGAATGATTTAAGTAATAAAAAAGGAATCTGGAATTAGGGTTTGAAACTATGCGCGAATCTTGATATAAATTGAGGTTCTCATGAGTTATATATTTTTGGGATGATTCATATGTAGAAACTTGTAAATTTATGTTTGGGATTGATTTAGTAATTATATTGGGGGGTTTTATGAAGGTTAGATATCCTAAGGTTGAAGGGAAAGAGGAAAATACCATAAAAAATTTGTGTGGCAGCCCAGTAGAACCGAATCGGTTCGCTAGGGGAATGAACCGGATTGCTCACCGAATGAGTTTGGTCCAACGGGTGAATCGGTTTGGTTTGCTATCATGGCCTCCCTTGAGTTTTTTGGTATTTCATGGATTGTTTAGGGGTAGACATGATTTATGGAGTCTAGTAGATGGAATATAAGTTCTGGAAAAAAGGAAGGTTAAGTACCTTAGGTTAAACAGGGGTAAATTTCGGGTAAGAGATTACGGGTGTACTAGGGTGACAGGTACTATGATAATCATTATGAAGTCAAGTTGGGATTTTGGAAAAGATTAGGATAATTTCTCAGGTAGAACAACATGTTGTCCAAACATGTGATGTTAGAGAATTAATCATAAGTAAGTGAATACTTGATAAGACTCGGAAGTCAGGACAGACTCGGGATTTGTGGGCTAGTGTTATGGGAGACATTATGCACGTTAGCCGATTATATATATATATATATATATATATATATATATATATATATATATATATATATATATGCGCGCATGTGTGTCTGTGTGTGAATGACTAATATGTGAACATACCTACTCTAACTATGCTATTGTTGGAGGCTACGCATAGTGGGTGGTCCACCCTGGCATGACCAGTAGGTGTTGGGTCGTTTCCCAAGGTCATAATATTGTTGTACGACCACTATTCATGTGTGAGGGTAGCTGAGTTTCGATTTCGGTGGGTAATGTGGTATGATTATGAACCATAGATGTATGTTTATGACCACCTCCAGTATATGTTTACGGGTTAGGTTCGGTGGTGATATTCCGACCCGATGGCCCAGCGATGGTATGGGACGTACTTGGCACTTGGTAGCATATTAGATAATGCATCCGAGAGTATAGCTAGGGTATGCTTTTATATATATATATATATATATATATATATATATATATATATATATATATATATATATATATATATATAAATGAGTGTTATATGTATATGTGTACTCAAACGAATGCGTGAACATTAAATAATGACTAGTGTATAGTTATGTTGATTATATAGTAGTGCGAGTATAATTGAGAATTACTATGATATAACTTATTTGATTAGCTAAGTGGTAAACAAAGTAAAGTAAAACATATGTAGCATAGTTGGGGTAGAGGTTTAGTGTATTGGACTATGTATAGATTGACAAGACTAGTTAGGCGAGGTAGCATAACTAGGAAATTAAAATACATGTGTTAGGTTCACAATATAGATGAAGGGTGGGGATAATCTCCTATGAGTACGACACCAGATAAACATTAATAACTCAGATACATATTCATTATTTCATTTTAAATACTTGCAAATACTTTTAAAATGTTTTGGGCGCTCACCCGTATCAAAAATATTTTCAAAACCTTTTAGGTGCTCAGTCAAAGTTATGTTAGGGCTAGCTTGTCCTTCTAGTCAGATGATGCTGTAGTAGTTGGGGATGCAAGAAAAATATTATTACATGCCTCTATCCATTCTATCTATTTAGGATGTTTGTTTTTGTTTTTACTCTAGGCATGTCGCCCACAGTTGGATAACTTTCACTTTCAGACTTTGTTATTTTATTTCATTTATCAGTTAGATTATTGTATTTGGGATTTACTGAGAGTTATTTGGTTAATTTGTTAAATTGAGCCATATGTAATCGTTATTATTTCATTGTGATGAATGTTTTCATGTATGATTTAATGTTTTAATAAATCAGGTTAATAAGTTTTTAAAATTTGACACTATGCTTAATAGGTTATTACTAATTAATTTGGCTTTTGACAGTGATGCTAAGAATGAACCAGACTGAGATTCTTATTTTAGTTTAGTAGAGTATTGGCCACCCGTTAATAGAATAGAAGGGTGTCATAGATGGTATCAAAGAATCATGTTTTAGTGTCCTTAGGATCTGTGCAGACTAGCTACATTTTCAAGGATATAGAGCCATATTCTTAGGACTGTTGATTCATATTGCGCTTTTACGTTCTTCTGTTATTGTATATAATTGAAGTGAATCTTATATGAATTTTGTTTCGTTTCAGACTCCAAACAACGAGAGGGAATAACTAGAACATTTCACGAGGAGGTCTCAGAGGTGGAGGCTCAGTTAGAGCTATAGGCACCTTAAGGGACAATGACCGCAGCAGAGGTATCAACTATTATTGCACAGGCGATTAATGCCACGATGACTACCATGGAGAAGTGGTTTTACTAGGCACCGCCACAACAGCCAGTGGCTTCATTTCAGGCTCACCAAGTTTCATCGGTATGGGATCAAGTCAGAGAGACCTTTCAAAACAAAAATCCACTAGAGTTTTAGGGAAATATGGATGTTGCAGAAGCTAGGAAATGGAAAAAGAACATCCAGAGGAATTTATATATAGTTGAGTGCAGCTACATGTAAAAGCAGGTACTAGCTACATTCAATCTATTCTAGGTAGTTCTACATTGGTGGGAGTCGGTTACCACAACAAATGAGACGAATTCGCTGCGTATCTATGATTTTTGGATGCAGTTCGACCGTAAGTTCTTTTTGCCAATAATTTAGATAAGGATGAGGTGGAGGTGCCTAGATATTTCACAAGAGGGCCGAATATGAGGAGGAGTTCACGTGTCTAGCGAACTTTATTCCAGACAAGGCGAACATCAAGAAGTAGGGGGTCCTTAAGTTTATTGATGGACTCACTTGGAGGATTCTCCAATATTTATTGGGAAATCCGACATTAAAGAACGACCCCCCTTCCAAATTTTCCAATCGATACATCTCTGGAACTACCTCCTCAACCACTTCATACAGACTATGCCAGTTCGGATGAAGCTTTTTAGGTTTTTCCATGTCTTTTTCAGCACTAGATCTCCTACTGCCAGTGGTTGTGCTTTTACCTTTTGTTGTAAAACTTTGATTTCCTTTGCTGATAAGTAGCTTACCTAACCTCACCATCTTTTCTTTATTCCTCCATAAGATCCAAGTCAAGTATCCTTTCTTCCAAATTCTGATATGGGTCATACGTCTGAACTCTACGGTTTAGGAGACCTACTTTCGTCGGCACCATTACCTCTGATCCATAAGCCAACATAAATGGAGTTTCTTTAGTTGGAGTACTCTCCGTTGTCATGTGTGCCCATATGACAGCATACACCTCTTCAATCCATCTTCCTTAGGTATCCTCTAGTTTCTTATTAACTCCATTAAGAATTATTTTGTTCACTACATCTATCTGTCGATTGGCCCAGGGTTGGCTAGGACTGGAGAAAAACTACTTAATGCCAACTCATTTATAATATTTCTCCAATGAGATGTTCTTAGACTGCATTTCATTATCAGAAATCAGGATATTAAGTAGATCGTATCTACATATTATGTTTTTTAAGATAAACTGAAAAGCTTTCTTCTTTGTGAATGTAATCATCTACTCGGCCTATACCCACTTTGAAAAATAGTTAATCGCTACAATCAAATAATGATAATTATTCACTACTCTTGGCAATGGCCCAACCAAATCAATCCCCCTGACCGTAAATGGCCAATGAGAAGTAATAGAGGTAAGAGGTTAATGAGGCTAATAGAGGATGGTGGAAAATATTTGGCACTTATCACACTTCATAACATATGCAGCTGCATCTTTAGCCAACATCGACCACCAATAACCTTGAGTGATGATCTTCTTAGCTAATGACCTTCCTCCAACATGGACGTAGCAGGATCCTTTATGTACATCCTTTAAAATATGCTCTACCTCATATGGATGGACATATATGACTAAAGGAAGAAGTAACCCTTCTTATATAGGATGTCTCTTACGAGGGATAACTTAGAATCTTTATACCTCAACTTCTTTCTTTCAGTTCTAGACTCTAGCAACTCCCCCTCTATGATATATTGGATGACAGGATCCATTCAAGAAGCTCCTATACTAAAGTTGAGTTAAGATTCCATGGTAGTTTATTCTCCTTCAATAGTCGGTCGATGGAGAATCTTAGCTGGGGTCATCCTTCTGATTTCAATTTTAGTGGCTGAGGCTAACCTTGCTAGCGAGTCGGCTCGGCCATTATCTATGTGGGTTATTCTTTTCAGCTTCTTTTAGTTAAAATGCTTTAATGTTGCCTTTACTCTTACCAGGTACTTGTCCATTCTGTCATCCTTGGCCTCATATACCCCCAGAATTTAATTGATAACCAACCTCGAATCACTATGGCCCATAAATTATCTAACATTTAGTGTCTGGGCAATGAGAGGCCTGCTAGGAGGGCCTCATACTCTAATTTATTATTGGAGGCTTTGAAGTTGAACTTCAATGCATACTCAATATCGTTCCCATCTGGTGCCGACACTATTAATTGTACCCCACTTCCATTTTCACATGAAGATCCATCAATGAAGAGGTTCCACACAGTTCCATTTTTAGAAAAACTACCATCTTCCATGGTTCCATTTGTGAAGAGGTGTCACTTATCCTCATTGTCAGATACCATATTTCTTGTTGAACATATCTCGTCTTGGGCTGGGGGAGGACACATTCTGCTCTTTTGTTCATAAGTTGTAGCTTCAATGTCTTCAGTATCGACCTCATCCAAGGTGAACTCAACTACAAAGTCTTCTCGGGCCTGCCCCTTAATGGCCTTTCTTGGCTGGTATATGATTTCGAAATTCCCCAGATCAATTTCCCAATCCATCAACCTTCCTGACTTCTCAGGATTGTGAATGACCTGTCTGAGAGGAGAGTCGGTAAGGACCACCATTGTATGCGTGTAGAAATAGGGATTCATCTTCCTTAAGGCATGGATCAAAGTAAAGTCCAACTTCTCCATTTTGGGGTATCCTTGACTTCCCCCTTGGAGGGCCTTGCTATTGAAGTACACTGGATTCTGAATCCATCCTCTTTTCTAACAATAGCATCACTAATGGCTGACTTTAAAATAGATAGATAAATATAGAACTTCTCCCCTTGGACTGGTCTAGACAACAAGAGTGGCGAGTTGAGATTGGACTTAAAATCTAGGAAAGCCTTATCACACTCATCGTTCCATTTAAAAGATTTTATCAACACATTAAAGAAAGGAAGTCATTTATCAGTAGCTCTAGATATAAACCTATTTAATTCAGCCACTCGTCTAATTAAACTTTGCACATCCTTTATCACTGTGGGAGTCTTCATCTCCAGTAAAGCTTTGATCTTTTTAGGGTTGGCCTTGATCCCCCTTTAATTAACAATAAAGCCTAAGAACTTTCCTACCCCGATGGTGAAGACACACTTGGTGTGGTTGAGCTTCATCTTATACTCATCTATCGTTTTAAATGTATGCTCAAGATCGTCCACGTGAGTCTTGACCTTGAGTCTCTTATTGACATATACTTCCATTGTCTTTTCAATCTGGTCCTTAAATATTTTGTTGACTAGCCTTTTGTATGTGGACCCAAAATTCTTCAATTTAAAGGGAATGACCTTATAGCAATAGGTCCCTTTATTGGTTATAAAGGTTGTCTTATCTGCGTCGACCAGATCCATGAATATTTGGTTATAGCCTGAGTAGGCATCCATAAAGCTCATTAACTCATGGCCAGGTTTAGCGTCTATCATCTGATCAATCCTTGGCAATGGGAAGCTATCTTTAGGGCAGGATTTATACAGATCTGTAAAATCATAACACATCCTCCATTAGCAATTGGCTTTGGGGACGATGACAACATTGGCCAACCACTCCAGGTAAATGACCACTCTGATGAAGTCTGCCATCTCTAACTTTTTCACCTCTTTTCGAATAACATCATAATTTTCTCGTGAATAAACTCTTCACCTTTATCTTATTGATTGTGCATCCTCGGACACATTAATCTTATGGAAAAGAAATTTTGGATCAATTTCGGGCATGTCTTTGTGGCATTAAGAAAATATGCCTTGCCACTTCCTTAAGAGCTTAACCAGCTCCTCTTTAACTTCTTTCCTTAAGGCCTTGCCAATTTGGATGGTTTTTTTGTCTCATCCTCATTGAGGATGATGTATTTTACCTCCTCAACGGCCTCACCCTACTTCATCTTCTTTTCATCTCTATTAGCCTAAAGTATCAATGGTGTAGGTTGTAGTGGCCCTTTTGTATGCTTATCTCAACTCGGATGAGTTAAAGTAGCATTCATGTGCCTCAACTTGGTCTCCCTAAACTTCCCCTACCCCATATGGAGTCGAGAATTTAATCATCTGGTAGACTCTAGAGGGCACGTCCTTAAATTCCTTGAGGGACACCCTTCCGAGAATTATATTGTAGGCCGAGTAGACATTTTCATCCATGATGAGGAAGTTGTTCTTTCTTGTTAGACATTTCAACCAGTTGTTTCCCATTCTTACTTCCATTTCACATATACCCATGGCTGTACTTTCTCCCCACTAAATTCGATGAGTGGTTGGTGATATGGAATCAACCTCTTCTTTCTAAGATCCATACCTTTGTAACAATCCCAAAATATAATGACGATTGAGCTTCCTCCGTCTACCAAAATCCTTAGAACCTCAGAGCCGTGAAACAAAGTAGTGATGACGAAAGTGTCATCACGTGGAGATAAAATTCCCTTGAAATAAAATCTTTAAAATCCAACTACTAAAGTATTCATATCAACCTTGGCTCTTATACCTTTGACAAGTAGAATTGCAGCTGAGTTGGAAGTCTTAGGCTTTAGCGAGAGGGCCTATGCTACATGTGCTTTCTAATTAGCGACTTCCTTTCCTCCTCTAGCAATACCCCTGCATATCATATTAATATTTCATGAGATTATATGGAGTTGACCCTTTGGATTAAAAACTTTGGGAGGCAGGTTAGGGTCGTCCTCATCACAGTCGTCCGACTCATCGTCATCTCGATCGACTGAAGTATCTGGCTTACAGTTATCATTTTTCTTCTTCTTTTGGGTGTCATCTCAGCCACCCTTTGAATTCAATTGTCTACATAATTTCTCAGCTTTTCAACCTTTAACATCTTTTCTATTTCATCCTTCAGAGAAAAACATTTGTCAGTTAGGTGCCCATAGTCCAGTGTAATTCATACCATAGGTTTTTGTTCTTCTTGTGAGGAGGAGCTTTCAATATTTTGGTCCACCTCATGGACTGATCATTGTTGATCTCATTTAAGATATGTTCGTAACTGACTGTGAGGGGAGTGTAGTCAGCGAACTTATCATCTGCTGATATATTATTTCCCTCTTTGTTCTTATTTTGAAACTTTCTACCTATGCTTGTACTCTTTACATCCTCATACTTTACTATCATGGCTTTTTCAATGTTTATGACCTTCCCAGCCATCGCCAATAGCTTGGTTATGGACTTCTGTGGGTCTTCAGCAAGCTTCCAGAGTAACTTTCCCTTATGCAGACCTCTTTTCAAAGATGTCATTGCAATGATTTCCTCGTAATCTTTGAGCTCTAGCTTTTCCTTATTCAACCTCGCAATATACTCCCTAAGACTCTCATTCATCCCCTTCTTGACGTACAATAGGTGAGTTATCTTCTTTTAGGTTCTCAGCCCAAAGAAAAAGTTGTGTATGAATCTTTTTGTAGCTATTTGAAATTCCCAATTGAACTCTTTAGGAGTGAGGTGAACCATACATGGGCTACTCCGGTCAAAGTGCTTGAAAAGTCACGACACCTCATCTCATCTTAGACTGAGTAAATATTTGTATCTAACTAGTACATCTCAACATGGTGAACCGGATTAGTGATCCCATCATACTTGGGAGTGACCATTGTTGTCTTAAACTTGCTTGGGGTTAGAAAATTGACGATCCTAGACATAAAAGTAGAGCCTTTTGAATAGCCCTCTATAAGGGATATCGACTTTTGAAAATGTCTACAGTCTTATCTTCTAACCTCTGGATTGAGTCATTATAGGGCCACTCAGTCGTTGTTATAACATCGGCCTGGACAATATTATCTCGTGCCACCTCGACCGGCCAAACCAAAGGTTCCCTTGCCACAGACCTCTGTCGTATTTTCACTTCTCCCAGCCCCTTATATCGTCCATAAGGGGGTTGTCACCCTTTACCTTCTCTTCTAGATCTAGTAATACTCCTTGACCTAGACAATCGATCTCTGAGGTCACTTACTAGGCTAAGCCTTTCAAAGGTCGACCATCTGCTTAGTCGATCGAATGCTAAGCCCATTGGTTGATCTTCTAGATAAGGCTTCCTACTGTGTCCTTGGCTAACTTGAAGGGATTGTACAATGTTTCCTGATATTTCATATAGCTCCCAGCATTCAACCTGAGCGTCTTTAACCTTATAGTCATCATATATATCCTCCGGGTTGTGTTGACCGTACCTCCCCAATCGTAGACGCATAGGGTTAGCAAAGTTTCTACAACATTAATGAGGGGGAAACTCCTTGTGCGGCACCTAAGGTGGTCCCCTGACATCTGGATATTTCTCCATGGTTGTCGTAGTAATCGTCTCCGACATTATTCCCGGGCGTCTCACTAACACATTTTGGTTGGAGGTAGTCAATTGCTCCAACATAGCATGCTCGCTAGCCACCAGTGATTTCAATATTACTTCCACCTCCACCATTTTTGATTGAGGAGGGGCGTGACTAGAGCTAGGTCCACCAGCTGGAGGTGGAAATTCTAATGCCATGTTTCAATTCTGATCAATGAGCTGTAAATTGGAGATTAGAAGCTTAAGGCTCAACTAGATCCCTTTTAATGGTGAAATAGCTCCACAAAGGGGGGAGGACTGGTTCACCACCAGAGACTCTAGCGAGTTTAAGATAGAGAAGGGAAAAGATGATAATCCTTATTCCCACAGACGGTGCCAGACTAATGATACCAAAATTGGTATCACCAAATCAAAGTAATGAATGAGCTCATACAGATACAACAATGGCATAAAATAAGTAATATAACATTGAGAAGAGATGAGGTAAAGAGGAATAAGACATCAAATATAAGTGGTTGAGCCTCTGAAGGGCCTACGTCCACGATATGAGTGTCAAATCCACTAAATATGGGCTCTAATAGCCATGGATACGTGAACTTAAGATTTCTCTCTCTTACAGTCAGTTTGAGAGAGTTTCAATAGGGTTTTTAATAATCAATCCCTTTACATGAGGTAGAATATAAGTATTTATAGTGCTTAGGGGGTGTAATGGACCCCCTAAGAATGCAGTAGGCGTGTGATGTTTAAGGATCCAAATAGGATGATGACAGTTGTCTATAGCACATGTAATTAATGATGATGCAATATTCTCTCACATAATAATCTGGTTGCAATAGAATTTTCCACGTAGGACACGCCACCTTGGAACCTTCTACTGTTTGTATGGTAGATGTTATATGTAGAGGTTTTGGCCTAGCCGAGTACAAGGTAGCTGATGTAGTGAATGACTTTATGTTTATAAGCGATAAGTGTGGCCTCTCCCAATGGCATCAGGTCGGAGTGAGTTATACAGATCATTCCCTGGTGTCGACTGGTGAAGAGGACAAAAGATGTCCTTGCTGACGACATACTCTTATGAGGTCTCGACCCAAAAGATGGACAAGGTTATAAATGACGAGGATGATTCTAGTCTAAACGAGTCTTGGAAACGACCTTGGTGAGGTCCCATGTGAACTCAGTTGTGAGACCTTACTTCCCTTGTCCTAAAATGAGGTCACACTTGGTCATATCAAATTATGTTAATGTCATCAATATCTCACTTTTACATTTTAAAGATCATCGCTTCCACCTGAAGGGAGCTAAGATATTTGGAGAGTCTAACCAATAGGGTGAAACTGAGGACAACAGTGCTAGTGCGCACCACAACAACAGGGTAGGTAGAATGAATGAGATTTTTAATAAGGGGCCTTGCCTAAGAGATTAAAATCAACTAACGGTAGTTATAGGTAGGGCCATCAGGACGAGGAGAACCAGACTAGAGGTTAGCAGGGCTGGGAATTCTAGGGCAAGTAAGGCTAGAGACAAGGGAAGCCTCATCGGGTTCGGTATATTTCACAGGGAGGTATTTCATGCATGGAGAGCAGGGCCACATGCGTCATGTGTGCCTGAATAGGACTAAGGTTTAGGAGCAGGTTACCCAATAGGGGAAGCAGTTGCAGTAATATTTTGGGCAGTTTGGGCATGAGTATTGCGTTTGTGGACCAGTTTCACATCCACCTCCATTAGCAAATGATGGTATATTTTCTTATCCACGTGTAAATAGGGAAGATATTGGGTGACATGGGAGTGCCACGTTCTTTTTTTTGCACTAGATTCACGCGTGAGACAGGTTTAGAGGATATAATGCCAGTTATTTTTATGAGTGTATTTTTTAATCGTTGAGTAATGGGGATCTCTTTTGTTCCATCCACGAGGGAGCGGGTGTGGATATTGGGAGGATATTTTTTTGTGGATCTACTCATATTAGAGAGGTATGAGTATAATGGTATCCTAGGTATGGACTAGTTAGCGATGGTTAGAGCGATGGTGGACTATTACAGTAAGACTATCGTGTTTATTATACCAGGCCCGGATGTGATTCTTTTACGATGTCTCATCACGAGTGAGGGTCGAGGCCACATTTGTATTATATTGGGAGCAGACTTTCAATAGTATATTTGTCTCATTATATTTGATCCCTGTGTGTAGGGACTTTACTAATGTGATCATGGGATACTGGGATTATAGTCAAGTTAAGAGATCATGTTGTAATTAAATAAATGCCGAGGACTTATTGATAGTTCGAGCACCGTATTATATAACTCCTTTAGATATGTGGGAGTTAAGAATATGATTTAGTACTTTCGGGGATAGGATTTTTGAGTGTCCCAGTAATGTGTATTAGGCCTACGAATCTCCATGACCGATAAATGTAGGTAGTAGTGTATCGAGGGGTTCCTTGTTTGGATTTCGCTCGCAAGACATCCCACGTATTAAACCTAGTAAGTGTTAGGAGTTTGGAGACGTTTGGGCTCTAGGGCAATGGTTTGGTACATTAGTCATTACACGTGTATGGATATATTATTTTTAGTCGAGAGCTATTATATAATTGGTCTAGTAGGGGCAACTAGTGTTGTGTAGAGAGCATTGGGAACGTTTCTACCACGAGTTTATAAGTGGGGTAATTTAATAAAGATAGATCCATGATTAGTAGGGCAATCGAGTAAACCTTTACCGTATGACCATGTAGGGCATATGAGGCCCGATTTTGATGTAGGTTGGTTACATTGGTGGTAATTGTGCGATTATGCATGGGGTATAGTGTGTATGGGCTCCCTGGTCAGTTTGATTTTGGGTGCATCCGAGAAATGGTAATGTTGAGGTAAATGAGTTGAGTCGTATGCCTATGGGGTATTTATCCATAGGTTTATCATGGTGAGTTGGACTGAACTTCTTTATGGGAAGAGAATAGTCTGAGCATTTATATTAGGGAGAACCATCACACCCGAGATGGGTTAATGGATTGTGATGTCAGAAGTAAGGGATCATTCTTAATAAGAGAGGTCCCAAAAGTTTTGGAAGGTAGAGCGGAGTCTTACTCAGTTAGTTTTGATAATGGCTTGTGCATCAATAGGAAATAGATTGTCCAGACCAGAAGGACCTATGAGGTGAGAAGTTATGGAGCAGACGAATGGGTCAGTGTTTTTGGTGTACCCAAAGAGGGAAATAAAGTTGTACCATATAATATTGGATACAGTATGTATGAGTTGGTGTGGAGCAAAACATCGCGAAGGTTACCTCCAGGGGCACCACTCGTTGGATAAAGAAGGTTGATTCTAGGCGATCAACCAAAGTTTTGCAACAATTGTAGATTCCATTGAAGGAATACGAGTGTCTACTGATGGATTTTATTTTGGGTTACTAACTTTATGGAGGGGTCAAGATTCCCTCTCGGTTATTGGGATTAGTTGACCGAGTTGGAGCAGTTCTTACTAAATCTGGTGAATTACACGATTGGCCAATGTGCCTAACATTTAATTGTAGGAAGAGAGTGAGCCGGCACGAGGTTCCACCCAACATCACATTGGATAAGATAAGATCTTTGTGTCCCACCTCTGGTAGAGTTGTTAGAATGTTATGGGGGAGGAATTGCGTTTGAGTAAGGCATATCACCCGCAGACCGATGGGCAGATGGGAAGGGTGAATAAGGTATTAGGGGATATACTAAGGATGTATATTCTGGACTTTAAAGGTAGTAATCGAAGATTTTAAAGTTTGACACGAGTAGTCAGGTGTTGCTACGAATATCTCCCATGAAGGGAATGATATGTTTTGTGGAAATGGGAAGTTAGTGCCTAAGTACATGGGGCCTTCCCCTATTGTTAGAGAATAGGTCCGGTTGTGTTTAGGCTCATATTACTGGGCAATTGTAGTAGGTTTACAATTCATTTCATGTATCTTTATCAAGGAGGTATCTCAAGGATGGCGTGGTATATCATCGCATGAGGTTAGAGGAGATTGGCTTGCATCCAGACATTTTGGGTCATATGGAGTAAGACTTTAGTCAAGAGGGTACCATTAGTGCGTGTACAGTTGAGACACCATAATGTTATCATGAGTAGATTTGGGAAGTGTGAGGATGATATGCAAGAAAAGTATCCGGATCTCTTTGTGCCACATATGTTCGAATTTCAAGGATGAAATTTTATTATTAGGGGGAAATATGTGACACCTTATATTTTTTAGCATTTTTAAATTACACGTGTGCACGTAATTTAATTAAATCGAGAAATAAAGTGACTTAAATAAATATTAATTAGAGAATAAAAGGATCAATATTTATGTGTACCTATATTCACTTGTATGATAAGTAAATGAAAAGATGTTAAATTATATTACGTCATAAGTGAGTTAAAGCAACGGTTTTAATGGTATCTCATTTGGGATATGCGGTTAGAGTCGTGTAACACCTGCCCTCACGACTTTGACCATACCCATGTGATTCGGCAATTTTTTGTGACCTAATTGAGCTTTAGACCTTTTAAGATGAATTGGGAGTCAAATTTTGGTAATATGGTGTCGTTGGTTCGATCAATTGGAATTATAATGGGCTTAAAGTCAATTTTGGAAAAGTTTAGGGTCGTTCAAATGACATCTGAAGTCATTCGAACGAGATACAAATCTAGTTCCAACGGCCTTCTAACAATCTTTGAATGAAGAACCTCTGTATAGGAATGATCATGCTCGTTAGAACCTCGTTTGAAGTAAGTTTGAATAATATTACATTCTCGTTAGAACGAGATGAAATTTGATTCGAATGAAATGGTAGTTCTCGTTCGAATGATATCCATTCTTGTTCGAACGAGGTGGTCAAAATCGATTTCTGTAGATTTAGAAAGTGATGTCAAAACCTAGACCTTTGGATTAAGACACGTGTCATGCTCCCACGCTAACAGATCAATTAGGGAATAGGGTTTTGGTCATTTTAGGGATTTTACCCCTAAGGGTTTTGGGGGTATTTAAGGGGTGTTAAGACCGTTTGGGGTTCATTTTAATCAGGTTTTCTTCAGTATCTAGCTCTTGAAGAGCTTATCCACCATACGCCGCCTTAGTACCACCCCCCTTAACCCTAAACCACTATACTTTAACCCTTTTCCACCATATTTAAACCCATAAAACCCACCTAAACCATTTATTAGATAAGATGTAAATTCATGGAGTTATTGTTGGCGGGTTTTGAAGAAGAAAAGTATAAGATTAATGAAGTTTGAAAGGAGATCTTGCTTGGAGTTTCATGGAGACAAACTTAGTGGAACTAGGCAACCTCGCCATCTTCTTCTACATTTCATCCATAATTGTTGAAGCTTCTTTTGAGGTGGGAAAACTCTAGTCTTAGCTTAAGAACTTAATTTTTCCATAGTATTGGTCTTGTAGTTAGAGTTTGTAATAGTATAATTCATGAATGATTTAAGATGGTATTTATCATGGTTTTGTGTAAAGTGGCCAATAAAGACTTTCAAGAGTGTTGAGTAAAATGAAATATTTCAAGAAAACTTGGTGTTAAAAATTTTATGGAATAAAATATTTTGAAATAATATTTATCTTATTAAAGATATCTTACAAACAAATGTTTCAAAGTTTCCTTATAAAATTTGGGGTTTTAATGAAAATAGGAATTTATTCAAGTCTTAAAGAGACAAAAATGCCTCTTGGTCTTGAAAATCATGTTTTGCACATATTATGAAATTTCTTGAATAAATCATATGTTAAACTCATTTTGCTGGATTATTCGACTTAAAGTCCCTCTTCCCATGTATATAAACTTGTAATATTTTGATAATGGGTATAAAAATAAGTATAGTTAAGACTTTAGTGAGTTTTAATATGAAATAAAGAAAATAGAAATTTCATCCCTTAAAGTGTGTTAGTAAGTGTGGAAAATGTTATAAGTGTATGTCTTCAAGACAATTTGTTATAATAAGGAAAAATGGTGCTTTGTTTGTAAATTAGTCTTAAAAATGCCAATGGTCTCTTTGATAATGAAAGTAATGAAATAAATATATTTCTATCTTGAGAAGTATGTCACTTCAAAGTGTTAATGAGTTAAAAATATTTAAGAAGTTAGTGTGTAACTTAATAATTTTTTTGGGAAATAACACTTGTGAAAATGGAGGAAATGACAAGTTTGGAGACGAATGGTTAAAATGGTAATTTTACATAAAGTGGAACATTCTTATGAAATAAAAATATTGGAAAAGGTGTTATACCAAGATGGTCCATGTGACACCCCGCTTATTAAAATAATGGGTGACTAGCCCTCTACTACAATAAAATATGAATCTCAAATGGCTCATTCTTAACATCACTATCAAAAACCAATTAATTACTAACCACCTAGTATTTACTTAATTCGCGTGTCAATTTTAAACGTGAATTAAATTACCATAATTAAAATCATTTACCATAAACTATTCCAGATAAATAATTCACTATACCCAATCACATAATCAAATCAAACCTGAGTACCGAAATATAATAAAATTCATTAACCTAATACACCATTGGTTTACCATCCAATACGATATCCAAGACAACTGAATTAATTAAAACTGACATTGGGCACATGCCTAGATAATCACTGACTGAATCCTATCTAGAGTCTCAGAGATAGAAAATGACACAACAATCCCTGTAACACCCCATAGATATTGCAACTCTGATGACCTAGAAATGATAATCATGCTTGGAGTCCCTGTGGGTAGACACCTAAAAGTTTTTAAAAATATTTTACATGGGTTAGAGCCCAAAACCTTTTGAAAATATTTTGCAAATAATTAAAATGCATAGATAAATATGTGTTCATACTTCCATATTTAAATTAGTTTCGCACTCACATGAGATAATCCTCACCCCTTAACTATAGTGAGCACCTAACGTATGCATTTTAACCCCTAGTTATGCTACCCAACCTAATCAATCTCAATATACCCTTAAGTCCGTATGCTACCCTATGTCACGTGTATTTTATATAATTCACCTTCTCATCCGCTTAACAGTTGTAATTCTCAATTATAATTAATCAATTCATTTCAAAAAACTTTCAACAATTATAATTTATAGATTCATTCCAAATAAAGTTCACTAGTTACTAATTCATTGTTCACACATTAGTGGCATATACCCGTATTTAATTTTCTACACATATATACACGTATTTTCAATAACACAATAAGCACAGATATGTCGGGTATAAACGCCATCTCTCAGAGTAATAACTCACTGGATGCGTGTCTCTAAAATGCTATCATGCTCCAGGGCATGCACACATCATCCTGGGCTACTGGGTGGGAATCTCACCATCGAACCCCAAAATCATAAACGCATTGGAAGCGATCATAGTCCTGAGCCAGTGAGTCATGGCCATACCAAAAATCACCCCATTATGGCTCCAACCTCACATATGGTGATCATGCATGGCCCTATGACCCTAGGGTCAATACTACACCTGCTGAGATTCGCCAGGAGAGATCACATACGACATGCAACCTCCCTGATACCACTAGAGTTGTATGTTCACAAAATTATATCACACACACACACACACACACACACAGATATATATATATATACACACACACACACAGATATATATATATATATATATATATATATATATATATATATACTGTTTCTATACCCATATATATTTCTAATAAATGTGGCTAACTGTGCCTATCCCTCGTAACAGTAGCCCATAATTCTCGAGTACCATATCAATTTTCAATTAGTCAAATATTAACTTGTTTAATTGATTGATTCTCAAAACATTAATTTTGGACACGTACTATTCTCAAACATTCCATATCCCCATTTTTGAACTTCCATGTTAAATTCAATTACTAATTCCCATGTAAAATCCCTTCCCAGATACTCCAATTTGCATTCTGAAAGATCCCAATTAATGTAATCAATAATATCACTTATATAATTTTTCCAAAAGTCTTAAATTTTCCCCAGACATTTATGATTTCAACACCTAATTTGAATGATAACATTTTCCATCAATTAAACAAAAATGGGAGTAGCAGGTGAGATGAACCGATTCGGCTAGGGGGCGAACCGGTTCACCCCTGCTGACTGCCCAAGCAATCTCCCAAAAATGTATTTTATTCCAATTAAAATC
Source organism: Sambucus nigra (assembly GCA_949130495.1). Classification (NCBI taxonomy): domain Eukaryota; kingdom Viridiplantae; phylum Streptophyta; class Magnoliopsida; order Dipsacales; family Adoxaceae; genus Sambucus; species Sambucus nigra. Next base: position 265,427,722 of record OX422217.1, read on the forward strand.
AAACCACATCAATCCCAATTTATATCTCAAAAATACTTATCAATTCTCATTAATCCCAAGTATAAAACAACTCCAATTTTATCTAGAATTCAACTACACATAATGGTTATATGGGATTTATGATTAATCTCAAATTAACATTGAATTCCCGTAACATGACTTTAAATCATTTTTTCTCAATCCTTCAAATTGTAGAATTTACCTATCTACATGAGATTTAAATTTTCAAATTTCAATCATAATATATCACACATATTTTTCTATGAAATCATAAATTCTAAACCCCATTTGTATATAAATCCCACCCAAAATCCAATTCACAATTATTATAAGAATTGAAATTGATAGCAAGACAATCACTTGCCTTTTGAATTCATAGATTCTGAATTAGATGAAAATGCTATTAAAAAAATCCCAGAATCGCTTTTAATTTCTTTAATCCTCTAGAGTTGTTGAGTTTTCTTTTGTTTCCTCTTCGCTTTCCTCTTGGACTCTTGAGTTTTTCTTATAATTTCTCATCACTTTCTCTTTAACCCTTGGTGTAATACAACTAAAACCATTGGAATTGTAAAATGTTTAATCCTCTTACCTTAACTCTTCATTATATAATTGAAATCCAAAAATTGACTATTCACCTTCCATTAAATGACCATAATGCTCCCATACTAGTCCCAGCTAGTCTAAAAAGCCCTTGGAACCCAATAACTACCCCTGGGGTACTTAGTTTTGACTATTGTGACCTATTCCAGATCAATTGTACACTCTAAATCATCATCCGAGTCACCCATCATCAATTTGTCATCTTATTTCCAACACGATCCCATACGCGCATCCCGAATAAGATACTATTTCGAAATTCCCATTTCTATATAAATTCCACCCAAAATCCAATTCCCAATTATGATACGAATTGAAATTGAACACATAAATAAATATAAAGATAATCACTTGCCTTTGAATTTGTAGATTCTGAATTCGGTGAAAATGCTGATTAAAAATCCCATAATCCCTTTCAATTTCTTCAATCTTCTAGAGTTCTTGAGTTTTCTTCTACTTTCTCTTCACTTTCCTCTTGGACTCTTGAGCTTTTCTTGTAATTTCTCTTCATTTTCAATCTAACCTTTGTTGTAACTCAACTAAAATATTTTGAATTGTAAAATGACTAATCCTCTTACCTTAACTCTTCATTATATAATTGAAATCCCAAAATTGACTTTTAACTTTCCATTAAAATGACCAAAATGTTCCTATACTAGTCCCGACTAGTTTAAAAAGCCTCCGGACCCCAATCACTACACCCGGGTAATTTTGACCTATTTAGGATCAATAGTGTACTTAAAATCATCATCCGAGTCACCCATCATTGATTTGTCATCTTATTATCAACACGATCCCACACGCGCGTCTCGAATAAGATACTATTAACCCATCAATATTTACCCAGTTATGACGTAATATAAAATATTGCAAATTCATTTACTTATCACATAAGTAAAAATAATAACACATAAATATTAATCCATTTCTCGCTAATTAACATATATTCACTTCATTTTAGTTTTCAATTTAAATAAATTACTGTGACATGTGTGATTTAAGTATTCCTAAAAATACGAGGTGTTAGAGTCCTAAATGAAAATGATTTTTGGGATAAAATAAACATAAGTATTAAATGGACAAGGAATGGTGTTTTTCAAAGTGTAACATAGATGGGGTGAGATCCCCGAATTTTGGCTTCGACCGGTAAAAGTGGAATAATGTGGACATTGGATAAATATCAAAACACATTAATATAGACTCGAATGAGATCGAAAATAATTAACAAGGACTAAATCCCTATGGTGAAAGATTTAAAATTACTGGACAGAGCATATGGTAAGATAGTCAGCGGCATGAAGCCCATTAAAGTATGCGGATATTTGGAGGATTCTAAAAAACAGATAGTAAAACGCGGAACATGTCAAGAAATGTATTGTATGATGAATATAAAAAAAGGTAACCTAACTTGAATGAAATTAATAAATGTTACGGTTGAAAGGTAATGCAGATGATTAATGCGAGGAATTGGTTAAGGTCTATGAAATAAAAAGAATGGTAAAGCAAAGTGATAAAAAGGGTAATTGAGTAACCTAACGAGGTTTAACCCATAATTAACACAAGAGTGTATTTATGAAAGTCTTTCAATGAAAAATAAGTATTTTCTAATACGGTCCGTACATGTGTTGAAAGGTAATTTTCAAGGAAAATAGTAAACTAAACTTAATGTAAGTAAATAGGAAGTTTCGATAAAAGAAGTGTCTTTCCCTAAACAAAGGGTGTTTGTTTAAAGTATGTAATCAGGTGCGTTAAATTGAAAAATAAATGTCAATACAAGTAAAAAGAGATTCTTTTATAAGATTAAGGTGAATTAGTCGGAACAAGTAACGTTTTGGAATAATATAATTTCATGCATTAATGTGTGTGTGTGTGTATATATATATATATGGAGAGGTTCAGAAGTGAACATAAAAGATGAACATTTTAATGAACCTTAACAAAAAATCATAACACCAAATCAAATTAAATTCCTATATTGTAATTGGTTCGCCCCAGCAGAAATGGACACATGTATGACATGCGCCAGCGGTGACAGACACGCGTGTCACATGGGTGTATTAAAAAACACGTGTATCACATACGTGTCTGTTTCCACTGGCGCGGACCAATTACAACATAAGAATTAAAATTGATTGAGTGTTAGGTATATAAATACACGATGCAATTGAAGGTGCACATAGGTAAACATGTTAGAGTCTCTTTACTGTCGTTCGATTCTATATTGCATTGTTGTAATTTTCTATTAGGAATTCGGCTCATTCCCTCCTCTTTGTTACGGTAGGTTGTGTGTTGTTCCATATTTTGAGGGCATTGAGCAGGTAAGTATTCATTTATTTTTATGTTAGTAGATCCGGATGCTTGGATATTTGGGACGCTCCCAAGGGTCCCTCACGTAGTTTGATTTATATTGGAATAGCATGCTAAACATGTGAAATGTTAATTAATTAAAAATTATCAACATTGTCTAGGTTGCCTCATTGCACTTCACACCTAACATTCGATTCAGAACGGGTTAACCACGAGGAACTTATAGATTCGGTTCGAAGCATTACAAATGGTATCAGAGCTCTAGGTTTAAGGGTTCTTTTGGGAGTGACATTATGAGGTCAGTAGTAGATCTTTAACGTCGGTGTTGGGTTTAGGTCGATCACTCTAGATTGGTGATAATTTTGGTTAGTGTTCTCGAAGAAGAAGTCAAGGATATTATCACAATGGACAATTCATTGTCAAGTAGCATGTGGCCAAGTTTGTCACCATTAATATCTTTCGTGCTTTTAATTTAAAAAAGTTAGTAATTTGCAAGGGTTCATACATTCGTATAGTGGCGACTCCATTTTTTTAGTGAGAGGTGTTTTTGTGTCTACCCTTGACAATGTGTCAGGTCTATTAAGATGTTAATAAATTTGAATAGCATCCATCGAATTAGATACATAACTAGATTAAAGTCAACTATGGAGATTAGGTGACTAGAGTGACATGTCTAAGGAATATTGATTATATGATAAGGACGCATTAAGTTACATTTTTAGGTACTAGCGAGTAGTTTTTAATGGTGATGTGATTAGGCTAACTTGATCCTTGGGTAGTATCATGTTGTAAGAATTTTACAATTCGGTGGGAATGTAGACCAATATCGATCATTACTTGAGGATGTGTGTCCAATCGTAGTTGATAGGATACCATCATTATAGGTAAGTGTATTGGTAATTGCCAATTGGAAGTTGTACTTTATAAGCTATAACCAGAATTATTTGCCGTTGGTGGTAAGTATGTTACGTGTCTAACAATGATGAGTTGAAGTTTCATCATAGTAAACCCTAAATAGTCTTCTATAATGTGGTTTTAGACACTTTGTTGTGACATTGAGGAATAGGATCCCTTGTGACGTCGGTAGTCTGGACTTAGAGGCTTATAGGTTGAATACGACATCCTGTACACTTCCAGAATCCTTAGTAATGTCAGCTTATGGTTTGATGTGTAGTGTATGGCATCAGCCATTTAGAAGGAGATTTTTGAACCTTAGTGAGTCTCAAGGAGAGGGTCGTAGGTATACCTATGTCGGGCTTTCAAACAAAGGGAAATAAGATTTTTCATATAAATATTGTAGCCCATTTTTAATGTCCTATGTAATAGCTAAATGCGAGGTGGTTTTTGTGTGAGTATGAGTTAAGGAAGTCCTTATAGTATCATTAGGACTGATTGCGTGTGCCGTTATTGAGGAATACAAATCGAGTTGTTGGGATGCCTTGAGGCTTTCAATGGTTAAAGTGCGCAATGTCTGGATACTTGTAGGCTAATATCTTTAGGAGTACCTAACAGCCACGATGCGGACATTGGGAAATCTTTATGGCATACCTACGATAAGAGAATCATATGTAATGAAGTTTTATCAGGTTTTTGATAAATTTTACATGGTGTATGCTTGGTGTCCTTAAGGAACCAGTTAAGTTCGATAATATGGAATGATTATGTTATAGTAATGATTGTATTAAGGTTCGTATAATAATCTTAGGTTATTGGTCATATTATAAGGATTCGAATCATGTATCTCTTGGTGAGGTCATTCAATTTGATATGAATAGGTGAGGTAACCTTCTAAGGGTAATTGAAGGTTAGTGTCATGATTGAACATAACGCCTCTTATCGTGATATGACTAGTCGAGAAAGTATCGTACTTGATTGTGAGGGGTACCAGGAGATTCATTAGGGACTTAGAGTGATGATGTCAAGTTAGGGACTTAAAAATATCTCTCATGAGGGATATCGAGGCATGATTAGGATATCGACATGTGTCGATAGTATATGTTAAAATAGCCCCTGAAGGGAAAGGATTATTTCTGGGCACGTCTTGCCAGACTGATATGGATTAGGAAGCGTAGGCCTATGCAGTACTTGTTATCTTTATAGTGTTAATGGCAACCGGTGTGGTCGCCACATAAATTTAGTATGGGTATAATCTAGAGATAGGCACAGTGATAACCTTGTGTCATTAGAGGTTATAATAAGGTGAATTTTTTTATTAGTTGAGAACTTCCTAAGGAGACGTTTTGGAATATGATAGTGATACAGTAAAGTGGACAATAACCGAGGTACATTAGGTTGGTCATGAAGTGACGTTAACTAGAGAGATGGACAAAGTCGGCATTGACAAGGACGTTTGCATTCGTTGACCAGAGTGGCTTTTGTTCATCAAAGATGAAAGGAGGGAGACTTATTCCTAAGGAGGGAAGTCCAGAATTTGATTTTCCAAAGGACATTAGGTTCACATGTTATTTTCATCTCAAAGATATGAATGGTTTATGATTCGATTAGTCATGGTCGGTGACTCAAACCAGGGTATATGACTATATTAGGATTTGATGAGAATGCCGGTGAGGAGTCATAGACTTCAAGCGTATGGCATAGGTCCGCCTTTCATAAACCATGGATATTTCATATAGATCGGATTCCCTTAAAAAAATTGCTTATTTTGATTCGATGTGTTCTTTTAGTCCCAGTAGTCGAGGACCGTGTCCCTTTAGTTCCATTAGTTGATGATGGTTGTCTTTTAATTTTACTGATCCGGTATTTTTCCATGTTGATGGTTCAGTCACAGTGTATTTTGGCTCAGTACGAGTGTAGATGGACCTGGTGTGGTCATTGCATATCAAAAATTGGGCTCACTCTTATTTGAAATATCCCTTTATTTGCACAACTTAAGTGTATGTGTATTGTACATTCTACCACATGGTTTTCTCGAAGTGTCCGCTTTCTGGGATCTTATGGATTAACCTATATGGTGATTTGCGTCTTTAGTTGTAAAGAGCATAGTTATGATTTAAGGGCATCATAAGGTGTTAAAACTCAAGAGAACATATCATGCAGTGTTATTTTTGCACAATGGTTGGATTGGTGTAATACTCGGTGTAGTGTTTCATAGTTGAATGCCTTGAGTGATACTAGGTTAATGGAAGGATCTTATGGAAGGTGTTGGTCGTACGCATAATTTTGTGAGTCGGTTGGTGTGTTTCTCCACGGAGTGAGTAACTAGGGATGGGAGGTTAGTATCAAGTGTAAGTAAAATTATCTGGTCAGGCTGAGCGAAGAATTTGAGGAGACTCAGGGTATGCAGTCCTAATAATTGAAACAATTTATGACAATGGACTAGTTGATAGTTTTATGTCATTTTTCTCTTGGGTGAGAGTCAATCACAAGGGAGTGTTGCCCAGTAGAGTTGTCAGTATACTTTGGGTGTTAGCAAAGGAGGCTTAGGACGTGATTGAGCGTGATCATCGAGTAAGTGGAGACTTGAGGACTGTTATGTGACTTTGATGGCTAGATTGATGGTGATAGTTAGAATGTGTTGCGTGTCAAGCTCTTTGGAGACAACCCCTTGTGAAAGGGCATATGATGACTTCTTAGTTATTGAGGACTTCAATGACCTAGCCTTAAAGGATTGCTATGACTATGGATAAGATTTGATAAACCCCACGAACATGAAGAGTTGATGGATTGATAATTTCAAGGATGAAATTTCCCAAGAAGAGAAGAATGTAACACTTGCCCTCACGAATTTGGCCATACCCATTTGATTCGGTGACTTTTTTTTACCCAAGTGAGCTTTAGACCTTATGAGATAAATTAAGGGTCAACTTTGAGTAATACGGTGGCCTTGGTGCAATTAATTGGAATAGGAATGGGTTTAAAGTTAATTTTGGAAAAGTTTAGGGTCGTGCGAATGACATATGAAGTCGTTCGAACAAGATTCAAATCACATTTGAACGGTCTTTTAACGATCTTTGAACGAAGCACATATGTATAGGAAAGACCACCCTCATTCGAACGAGATCCCTTTGTGACACCCCGACTAATTAAATACCGGGTAGCTACTCCTTTATTAAATTAATACAAAATGCCAAGTTGGTTCAGTTAATAGCATCACTGTCGAAAACATTTTAATGATTACTAACCACCTAATATTTAAAAGTATGATGTCAAATTTTAAATTAAGTCTGATTAACATACAATAAAATAATTATGAAATAATATCATAACCATACACCATGAAGTCTCAATAAAGTAACCAACAATTAATAATAAGTCCGGAGGAAAAACTCCTCACAACAATCCCACAACTGAAATAAATAAAACAGTGTATCCTGAATTAATTACATGCCAACAAATCTGAATAACTGAAATATGAAATGTCTCTAATAGAAATGGGCGACATGCCCTACAATTGATGAAACTGAATAGATTCAAGACAAAAGAAGCGTCTACTAGCAAGGCCCTATAACTTCCACAAACAGCTACAGCTCGTCACCTGAATGGAAATCCTATGCATGGTGTCCTTGTGGATGGGCACCTAAAAGGTTTTAATAAAAATAGACTTGAAAGCAAACGGGTCAGAGCCCGAAAGTGGAGAGTATTTTAAAAACAACAAGTGCTTTAATAACATTAAAACAATGAATGCAAAATACATGTTAGGACGTGCTCTCACATGAAATACTCACCTCTCGTCTAATCGTGCACTCCTAACATACAGTACCCATCTAAGTGGTATTTATATCTAACTAAACCGACATAAGTTCTAACCCATCTACTCGATTCACAATATGAGTTCCCAATGTTATCACTTTAATAGATAGCTTTACTTAAACTCGGATTCTCAATTATTAACATTACCATTTACTAGAGGTTATCCCCTTATTTATCTTCTCAAGGAGTTACTATAAATTATTCTCATAATTAAACATGACAAGTCTGTTCAATTAACCGTATATCATTCACATCATAAATATACAATACAAGCACCCCGAGACTAAGCTGTGGTGCACACATACTCTGCTATCCATCTCGGTACATCACGTACATAAGGATCACGCATTCCGAATCTCTCAGGAATCGCTCTCAGATAACAACAATCACAAACAATGGAGGTGAACACAGTCACATCACATGGGTCATGCACATACCTACGCTACCACGATCAAAAGACTTATTAAATTCCCAATAATCCTTCTCTGACCTATGTCCTCGAGGTACCAATCTATATCCCCCCGTAGGCACACAAAGATTAGATGGTCCTAAACGAACGCAAACCTCCCGTGATAGCAAGCATGGTAGGTATGTCATACACATAAAATCATATACACATATACTAAGCATACACACATCTTAGTAACTACCATAAATTATTAGTTCTATACTTCTCATTCTCATACCAACTTATAATGTTACACAATTCTCATATACCCGGTTAATACAAATATTTAAGTCGTCAATAATCCTCACATCGTATATAGTCACTAGCGTCCTAATCCACAAATATCATTTGGTTCACTCCTCATTATATCCCAATTATACCAATTATACCAAATAGTTAACAAGGGAAGGTTATCTCTACAATTAAATATTGGTACGGGACACTAGAAATTGAATCAGGCCAAAAAGGCCAATCTGTCAACTCGTTAGAAGTCTCGTTCGAACGAGAGTTCGTTCGAAAGAAGTGGGCATCTAATGAGATCTCGTTTGAATGAAAGGCATCGAATGAACATCCCACTCATTAGAAGTCAAACTGTCAACTCGTTAGAAGCTCGTTCAAACGACCTGGGCAGGCCTTCTAACGAGGTGACAGTTTCGAGCCCAGAATTCTCCTATCTCGTTTTTCCCAATTTTCTTCACCTCTAATCTCATCTAAACATCATTCCAACAGTAGTTCAAGGTTTCTAATCATTCCTAAACATACTTAAATCGTTTTTAAACATATATGTGGGATCAAATCATTCTAAACCACATCAAATCATCAAATCTCCCCAATTTTCCCAAATCTCATGAACATGAACCCTAGAAATTTAAAGTCATCAATAACCATAATTAAATCCATTTTTGTAATAAATAAAATGTATTTCCATCAGTGTAATCGTCCAAACACAATTCTACATACAGTCTCTTTATCAAAACATGAATTTCTAATTCCAATTTTATGGGTTTTTGCAATTCTCCCAAAACAATGTAATTATATAAATTTCTACGCATGGAAGAAGCATTCGTTGTAAATAACGTAATTAAACCACTTGCCTTGGATTATTCTCTAGATTTGGTTTTGAATTGATGAAGGTTGCTCTCTCCTTTTCTCCCAAGGTTGAAGGTTGAAGATGGGGGTTAAGGTTCTCTCTTTGGGAACTTCTCCTAACTTCTCATGAAACCCCCGTAGCCCTCTAATCAGTTAATTGCTGGTAATGGGTTAGTGGGTTATAAAATTCCCTATTTTAAACTCCCAAAATTCGTTGGTCATAAATCCCCAAATTCCAAAATTATCAAACTACCCTTTTCAGTTGCTGGTATGGCCTAAAAATGCCCCGGGACCCAAACTAAACCCCCGGCTAGTGTTTTTTGACTATTTCGACCCTTCCGAACACGTTGGAGCACTCAAAATGACCATACGGTTGATAAAAATAAAATTCACTTTTTAATTAAATAATGTTCCTGGCGCGACTGTCACACGCGTCCCAACAAAATTTCCAAATTGCCGTATTCCTATCTCGCGACAATTTTAATATTCTCAATATTCATATATTTCCATATATACACATTATAATCAAATACCAACTCACATCTCGTTAGTATTTTATTCGGATTAATTCTCAATTAATTCACATTTAATTTAATTAATCCCATAAAACATATCGATAAAAATGTGGGGTATTACATACTTCCCCCTAATAACAGAATTTCGTCCCGAAATTCGGAACTAAAAAGCACTTGGTAAAAACAACTTTGGATAACGTTCGCGCATCTCATCTTTGCGCTCCCATGTGGAATTCACTGCATTATGATGACACCACTGAACACGTACTAACGGAACTATCTTTGACCGCAGTTTTCGCTCACTTCGGTCCAAAATAGCAATCGGCCCCTCCTCGTAGGAGCTATCAGGCTGGAGATCGATGTCCTCCAAAGCAATGTGAGAATGAGCCAAATCGTCTCTAAGATATTTCCTTAGCGAGGAAATATGAAACACATCATGAATCCTATGTAAATGCTCCAGTAACCCAAGTCTATTCGCAACAGACCCAATCCGCTCGATGATAGGAAATGGTCCCACGTATCTCGGTGCCAACTTCCCCTTCTTCCCCAATCGCGTAATCCCCTTCATAGGAGATACTCTGAGTAAAACCTGGTCCCCCACTTGGAACTCCCTGAAGAACCTCTTCGCATCAGCATAGCTCTTCTGTCGATCTTGAGCTACCCGAATGCGACTCTGTATCAATTATATCCTTGCCGAAGTATCCCGAATCACTTTCGGCCCAAGTAGTTTGTTGTCCCCCACCTCCAACCAACATGCTGGGGAACGACAAGTCTACCGTAAAACGCCTCAAATGGATCCATGTCAATGGTGAACTGGTAGGAGTTGTTGTAAGAAAACTCCACCAGTGGAAGATACTGCTCCCATCCACCCCCAAAATCAATGATGCACATACGCAACATATCCTCCAACATCTGATTTATACGTCCAGTTTTCCCGTCGGTCTGCGGGTGATACGCCGTACTCAACCGCAATTCCTGAAAACTCTCCCAAAACCGTGAAACAAATATCTTGTCTCTGTCAGACACGATATTTAGGGGCACACCGTGAAGTCTCACTATTTCTGAAATAAAAAGCTGGGCATACTGTCCCGTTGTGTAGTCTGTCCTTACGAGTAGAAAATTAGCAACTTTGGTCAACCTGTCCACAATTACCCAAATGGAGTCGTGACCCCTGTGTGACGTACGTAACCCCGTGATAAAGTCCATGGAGATGCTCTCCCACATCCACATCGGGACCTCTAATGGCTGTAGAAGTCTTGTCGGTCTCTGATGGTCCACTTTTACCAGCTGATAAGTGGCGCATTTAAAAGCAAACACGGCAATATCTCTCGTCATCCCGCTCCACCAATACTGACGTCTCATGTCTTGGTACATTTTGTCCCCACCGGGATATACCGCGAACCGTGAGCCGTGCGACTCTTCCATCACATCGTGTCGCAATTCCTCCCCTTCCGGAACTACCAGTCTCCCATTGAAGCGTAATCCCCCATCTGAGCTAACGGTATAGGACTCGGCTCCCTCTGCTAGTAATCGAACTATCTGTTCCTGACAGAACGAGTCATTTGCATGTACCTGTACCACCTTCATGACAATTTGCGGTGTAACAGTCATCACAGACATGAACGATCGGGCCACTACATCCTGGTGTCCCAACTCCTTCCACTTTGCCTTCCACACCCCTGCCACCTCATCTACTGGTCTATGGCTCAACGCGTCTGCTACAACGTTAGCCTTCCCCGGGTGATATTGGATATCAAACTGATAGTCCTTCACAAACTCAAGCCACCTCCGTTGCCGCATATTCAACTCCTTCTGTGTGAATAGGTACTGTAGGGACTTGTGGTCCGTGGACAATCGAAACTTCTCCCCCAAGAGATATTGTCTCCAAATCCGAAGGGCAAACACCACTGCTGCAAACTCCAAGTCATGAGTGGGGTAATTCTTCTCGTGAGTCTTAAGCTTATGGGAAGCATAAGCTATGGCCTGACTCTCCTGCTGCAATACACCTCCTAGTCCTTGTAAGGACTCATAGGTGTAAACTAGATACTCAACTCCCGGTCTCGGCAATGCTAACACAGGTGCTGAAGTCAACTTGTCTTTCAACTCATCGAATGCCAACTGACAGGCATCGCTCCAAATGAACGACACACCCTTACGAGTCATATGTGTCAAAGGACCCGCTATCTTTTAGAATCCCCGAATAAACCTCCTGTAGTATCCTGCTAGGCCCAAGAAACTACGGATCTCAGTCGGTGTCGTGGGCTATCCCCACTCCCTCACCGCGAATACCTTCCCCAAATCAACAGATATTCCCCGGTCGGAAATAATATGTCCCAAAAACTGAACCTCCTTCAGCCAAAACCCACACTTCTCATACTTTGCATACAGTTCGTTCTGACATAGCGTCTGCAAAACCTGCCTCAAATGCTCGGTGTGCTCCTCCTCTGTCTAGGAGTAAACCAGAATGTCATCAATGAAAACAATGACGAACTGGTCTAGGAACTCTCTGAGCACCCTATTCATCTAGTCCATAAAAATGACTGGAGCGTTGGTCAAGCTAAAAGGCCTAACCCGAAACTCGTAGGAACCATATCTCATTAAGAAAGCAGTCTTCGAGACGTCCTCTTCCCTGATACGCAACTGATGGTATCATGATCGCAAATCAATCTTTGAGAATAAAGAAGCTCCTCTCAGCAGGTCGAATAAGTCATCGATTCGGGGCAATGGATACTTATTCCGTATCGTGACTTTATTCAACTCCAGGTAATCTACAAACAACCTCAACGATCCATCCCTCTTCTTCACGAACAACACAGGTGCACCCCACGGTGAAGTACTCCTCTGTATAAACCCCTGACCCAACAACTGCTCAATCTGATCCCGTAACTCTCTCATCTCAGCTGGAGCCATACGGTAAGGTGCACCCCACGGTGAAGTACTCCTCCGTGTAAACAATCTTCTTTTGCAGATCAAGACGAGGTGAACCTTTCTCTCTCCCCTTCTTGGATGCGAATTTTTTTTATAAGTTTTAAGATTCTAGGATTTGGGGTGTATGGTTATGGTTTTGGGCTTAGTTATGGGTTTTGTGTTGGCTCTAAATTTTTGGATACCATCACCCTTGTTCCATCTAACTAATTTGTACTGATTTTGTGTTTTTTCTCCAGAACAAGCATGATCGGGAACCACATTATCACTCAGCTCTCTACTCCTCTTCTAGATTGACACTAGATCCGTAACAGTTTTATCCATAATTATTCGGTCGTCGCTTACCTAAGACGAAAGAAGTACCTATCTTCTCTTTGTAGCCTGTATTTCGATGTAGTACTCTTTGAACTCTGATTGGAAATTTCCAATAACTTCAACCCCGTCATCTTCATCGCGCTGAATGAAAATAGAACAAAATAATACACTTTTATCATTTGTCATTGAGAAAGTTTGAGAAAATGAAAATTCATTAAACTTTTTTACTTTTTTATTTTATCTAATATGCAATTTTATCTTTTGTTAGCTTGCAAATATCAATACTTCTGTTAAATATATGTATGTGATTGAAAATAGCAGTGTTTCTTCTTAAACGCCGATTGTTGTGAATGTTGGAACCTTGTTTACAGTTAATTCAGTTATTGGGAGGTCGGTGAGGCCTGCGCTTACAACTGTAGTTTATGATGTCAACTTTGTTCATGGTGTTCTCGTAGGTATAAAGTTAAACCTTATCTGGACTAACACGAAATGCAGCGGAGTTTTTGGCACTATACAAGGTAATCCCTCAATTTGAACTTTATGTATAATTGTCTCTATAGCTACTGATATATGGTGACAACCCACATTGTAGGGCATTGGAAAGTCTAATTTGCAATTAATTAAATAGCATAGTGTAGGTGAATTATATGTTGTTTATGCTTTTTTCGTGATATTATTAAATAAGAACTATGTTCTTGGTAAAATGTGGTGTACAAAAACTATTAAAACATATTGATCATTTATTTTGATAACATAATATTTCTTTAACAACATAAAAGAACATTGGTTACACATTTTCCTTACTAATGATATCCAAAAATAATAACATTTCTTAGTTTATTAAGATTTTCCTTACTGTAATGTATTGGAGGTTCAAACAATGGTCTAACACTGTGGCTGTTACGAGTGGGTGAATAACATGTCATATAAATGTGGTTTTCCGCAAAGCTTTCGACCAACCCAAAAAGGTTAATTGATTTTGATAGGTTGGAAGGTTGGTTGTTTATATAGGGTATACATTATTATAGTATTCATTTGTGGAAATTAATTAACGTGATTTATTTTCTTATTCTAATTGGTAGGTTTATAAAAGTCCCTTCGGAATTACGTCTGATCATCGCTACTTACACCGTCTAGTCATCACTATAATTTGGATGAACAGTCAAAACATCCCTAACGCTTCCCACCTAACAACTCGACAATGAAGGTAGCTTTCTCTCAACGTTTATATTTTAATGTTTTGACGGCCAGTGATGGGGTAGGGTTTCAAAATTGGGGATCTTTGATTTTCCCTTTTTTCGAAGGTATTATTTTTATGTTTTGACGGTCCTGGTTTGAGACAACATGTCACATTGGGCCATGTCGTATGTGTGTTAAAGCACGTGGTTGGGCCATATCATATGCATGTCAAAGTGTCCGGAGTATCTGACATTAGTATAGAACCTGTGGAGAAAAAATGTCGATGCTTCTTGGAAATAATTAATCTATATCAATCCATTTAAAGTAACAACAAATTATAAACATTCAGCTCCTATAATTCTTTTTCCATCCTGCAGCTTCTTCATTTTCATCCATTTGCCTTATTACCTCCATGTGCACTTCATTTCCTAAGGAAGCTTTTTCAGAACAAACACATTCATGTCTTAAATTTTGTGAGAGCTCAATTGAATGCTTTGAACATTCATAAGATGGTTCAACAAAAGCTCCACCAACATAACTCCTGAGATCCAAATTTTCATGTTGATCAGTTGAGTTATAAGCAACATCTACAATCTTTTATCCTATTAATATCATATATTTTGATAGTAATCTTCAATCATTGGTGTTTAATTCACCTATGGCTAAGTGTGTACACATAAATTGCCAATTGTTGAAATCATTATGATGTTTTGACTGTTCGGCCAAATTATTGTTTAGAATACATTTTATAATATAGTTGATGATTTGTGTAAGACGGTGTTCGGCCATTCTCTTAGGCACATAGGTAGTCACTGTTCAGTATTCCTATCATAGTTAATTTGTTTCTTTTTCGACTAAGTTTTGTCCAACATCCACCCCTTCTGTTTGACCAAGGTTATAATCAACGAGTGTTCATCAACACCCTTTGGGAAGTCAATACAACATATGGGTCATGCGGTAGACAAAATATTATGTTATAACAGATAAAATGTACTAATTATTTTATAAGCTTATGCTCCTAAGATAAAAACCCCGTAAAAAAAATAAGGGTTGGTGTATAACAGACATGGCAATGAATGAATGAATTTTATTTTACAATTGGGGTTGATATTGATTTATCTTATTTCTCATTACATTGCATGTAGATTGTGTAGCAGAATATTGAGATATTGCAATTAAGTCACACCTAGGAGGTGTTTAGATGCTCATGTACAAGGAGATTTTGGGATTCTTTTGGTAATTACTTAAATGCATTTTTGGGTGTTTGCTTAAAATATATCTTTTGTTTGTATTTTACCCACTTTACACACTTTTGAATAGTTATGAAGTGAGCTACCGAGTATTTGTAATATTATTTCTATGACAACACTCTACAAATACACATTTTGGAAAAGCATGTATACGATTTTGATTATTATTTTGTCTGAACATGAACTTTTACTGTGATGATTTCAAGTATTTAAAGCGACTTTCATCTCCATCTGTCTTGAAACCCCTGCTTGATGAAAGACGAAGCCATCAATGGAAGATAGCTAGCGACTATTCGTTCGTTTCTCGCAAATCACCTCAAACAGACATACTTGGAGTCTCTGAACTACTTACTTCAAGCATATATAAATCCAGTAATAGATGTGGTTATTTGAGTAAATACATATATGAAATATTTTAGACATTCGTGGAAATAACACCAATATTTATACCAGGTTTTAGACGATATATTATTATTGTTATTACGGACTATTAGTTTTGTTGTTGGAGTATTTGTTTCTTAAATAGTGTGGATAGTTATACAAATAAAGTTAATTCTGCCCAAATTTTCTAAATTGTTTACACGTGTTGTAAACAAAAACTTTATAACTTACATTTACACGACTTAATGATTTGAAAATTTACAATTATACACGAATTTATACTTTTCAAAATTATTTGCATGCCTTCAGCCACGGGCATGCCCTAGTGTGTGTGTGTGTTTATATATATATATATATATATATATATATATATATATATATATATATATATATATATATATATATATATATATATATATATATATATATGTAAATCATATCTTCTGAGTGAATAAAAGTGGGGTTTTTACCTATGTGAGAGAGAGAGAGAGAAGGGTTTATGAGAGAGAAGAATGGAAGATAAAATATTGACCAAAAAAAGGGGTTTAAGTGTATTATCATCATAATTGTCATGGTAGAACCGTGACAAAACAAATTTTCACGGCCTTGTCACTTTCAAGGACCATGACAACAAACACGTGTCTTTTTATCACTATCCTTGACTGTGACAAAGGCTGCTAATAAAGTGAGACATTTCTTCTCTCTCTGTGTAGAATATGTGGGATTTCACGCTATTTATAAGGTGATTGTTTGGAGTGATAGGTGATGTATTTTCCCTTTCAATCATCAGGATTTCTCAAAAGTTAAGTAATATTATGTGTGCGAGTATTTAATGTATTGAATGTGCTCTATATGTATTATGTGGGGGGGAGTCTACCGGGTTACACGAGGTGAAAAATAAATTGGGTTGGGTACATGGAAACCGCTTATGAGCACAAAATAGAGAGACTTATTAGGTTATAACTTCGGTTCACTTGGGTGTAAGAGTGGATGTACAATGATTATCCATGCATTGGGTAGGAATTGAGGTTAGGAAATTTATTCTTAGGAAATTATATATATCCTGCATTGTAATCTCGTTTAAATTAGTGAAACTAGTATCTCAACAAACGTAGACAGGTCTATATGCAGGATAACTTAAAGTTTGTCTTACATTTTAATATTGTTTTCACCATTAATTATTATCACGGTTAGAACTATCTATTTTGAGTCTAAAACTTTTGGTATCTATAACACGCCCAATATGGATTCTTTAATAATTAGGGGCATTTTTACACAATAAGTTTGTGTGAGTTGGCACATTTATAGGCCAAATACAAATTCAGATGTTACAAGTAAGAATTAATTTTATAAAAATAAGAAGAAAAAATATCTCATCGAACTATAAATTCATTTTTCTTCTCTATTTTTAACTTTTCAATCATTTTATACTGCTAAATAATTATTTTATTCTTTTCTAACAATGTAATTAAACATACAATAAGTAATGTCTTCTCACATTATATTTTTCATGAGTTACAGTACGAAAATCCAAGGTACATAACAAAATTCTTGTTTTCAATCCAATTTTTTAGTACAAAATTCCTTAAGTTTGCATTAGAATCTGATAATTCCATATCGCCTTGGTATGGAGTTTTGGAATCTTACCAATTATTAATGTCAATCAGTATCCCAAGGAGAGTTTATCAACCAAAAATATTTTATTGAATATGTTGTTAATGATCAACTCATGGTTTCTCTAATGCGGAGGGATGGAATCCATCCTCTATCCCTTTGATATTTCGATCCAAATCTTCTCAATGTCATAGATGATTCCAACGAACGAACAATTACGGATGAAACTCCTCCAATGTATCCAAGCCCAAAAATCATGACAAGATCTTTGAAATACGGTAGTATTATCAAGATTCTTAAGAACAAAATAATTACTTATAAGGGGGGGCCTCAATTTACAACACGTAAACTAAGATAATTTTTACATCTCTTAATAAAAAATATTTATACATAAAGAAATAAATTAAGGATTTTTTATATAGAGGTCCATTTTAAAGAGTCAAAAACTTAATAGGTCCCATTGACTATTTGACAACTTTTTAAATTCTATTTAAAAACCGTTTTAACTAAATAGGTCCTATTATAAATTTTGAACTTAAAACTATACAAAGAAGAGACCTAAATACCCTTTTTAACTAACCAATTCAAGATCCCCTATTTTTATGCTAAAATTCAAATCTTGATGGTTCGTATTTTGAATGTAATCCATGACATTCAATTTTATATCTTCGGCGGCAGCCCCACGTAGTAAACCAGTTTTCATTTCAATCAATTTCTCTAAGAATAAAGTGATTGAAGATAGTATTCATGTTTTCTAAGTGTGGCTGAATAATTAAGTCTTAAAAATGGTATGTTTTCTGCATTTCACTTCTAAAATGCATGTCGATTTGAGAGAAATTTCATTTTTTTATAATGGGTTTGTTGTAGTGTTTAGTTTTTTGAGGATTTGATTGGAGATAGTATTGATGATTTTCAAGTGTGGGTGATTAATTCATTTCGTAAACTTGGTGTGTTTTTTGGTTATCACTATTGAATTTCATGTCGAATTGAGAAAAATTATTTTTTTGTTGTAATAGGATTTTTGTTTAGTTTTGGGATTTTCTAAGATTTGTTGTCATAATTTGTGTATATGAGTTGTAGTTATTTTGTTAAAAACCTAATTTTCATCTAATTTTCTTTGATTAATAAAAAAAATGGGTGGATGTTTGCCTGTGTAATACATTTTTTTCGAAGAAACAATTGCTTACAGCGTTATTTTGTATCATAAATTATTTTGACAAAAAATATTCACTCTAAGAATGATTAGTAAATTGATACCTGGTAGTAGACATATATTGGTTGGGGTGTATTTGTTCAAGTTTGTTTTCAATTTTAAAGTATTATGTTACTATTAATGTAATTGCTTTGTAAATTTATTGAACTTATGTTTCAATGTGTTTTCCCTTTTCACCGGATAAATAATGTTTTTTGGACTTCTTTGCATCATAATTTGTGCTTTTAGTAAATATTTACTACGTGAATATTTAGTAAATAGTTTTGCTAATATGAAGCAAGAGTTTATGTTATCATTTTTTATAGATTTTATTTGTTTTAGTGCATAGTATTATTTTTGTGAGTATATTTTATTTTGCAAGGCATTAATGTTGATCAATAGCATTCGTTTGTCGCATATGAGTTAAACAATCACACACTTTTGTGATGTATAAATTAATTTTTCAAATTCTTGTGTGTTTAAAATATTGTATGCAAATGTGAATTATAATGTGTTTGATTTATAATGAGTAATTTATGAAATGGATGTTTCATAGTGTATTAACATTTTCTTGGATAAACAATGCTTTATAGAGTTGTGCGTGTCATATATCGTGCTTTCAGTAAATATTCACTGTATGAATACTTAGTACACTATTTTGTTACTCTGCAGTGATAGTTTATGTTATTTTCATTAGAAAATACTGTGTTTAGGTGCATAGTGTTATGTTTGTGAGTATCCGTTACTTCGTAAAGCATTAATATTGATTATACATCATTTGTTTATCGTATATGAGTGAAATAATCATACACTTTTGTGATGTATGAATTAATTTTTTTAAATATTATATGTTACATCTAAGGTATTTGGTACCTGATAGTATAATTGTACTATGTGAATGGTTGTTCGAGCTTGAATTATAATTCAGAAGCTTTATGTTACTATTAATTTCGTGTTTGACCTCTTTACAATGACAAATAATGCTCACCCTGAATAGTTTAGTTTTAGCATTCAGTAATTTAAGAAAAAACAATATGAAATTTATTATAACACATTAGTTCAATTAAGTAGCATGCATAAATGAAATATTCTAGAGCGTTATATTATGTACATTTTTTCGAATCATGACCTTACTGTACTGTCCATTTTTTATTGCAATGGCGATGGAATTGTTTGTGACTTTGTTTTGTAAATACATGGATAACACACGTGTTCGGATGTTATGGGAGACAACGGCGATTTAAAAATTAGTTGCATCTATACTAGCAAGGTGGATCGATATTTCAGATGGCTATATTTCAGTGCCGTATGAGTTGGGTGGACATCCAAAATGTTCATTGAGTTTTGATGAAGATATTACGGTATTATTATCATATTGCCTCAAGCAATAATAAATTTTGAATTTTTTTAGCAATACCCTAATTTCAAAAACATATATTAATATTAATTTTTCCCTTCAATTTGGAAACTCCTCCTCCCTATAAGAAATATCAAATTTGTTCTAAATATAAGACTAGATTTATTTATGTACGAGGGTAGTTATAGTACACAAAGTTGACATTGAAAATACAAGTTAACTATAAATTTTGTTAAAAATATTAAAATATTAACGGGTATTAATTTTATATAAATAGGTTTCAAGTTTGGGCAATCTTTTCGAGAGAACTTAATAAAATTGGTGTAATATATATGGGTGTAATGGATATGGGTATGGTTTTTACTGCCCCACATAGACATTTTATACAAAACTAAATGGTATATAACTAAATGAGAAACTATACTATTTTTCATATAGTCAAATAGACTATGATATGATATTTCATGGTGGTGCGAAGCACCATCATCATAACACGCAGCGCGCATTCGCGCGACTAAGAAAAGGCAATTTGATCACTTATGCCTCTTTGATGGTGCACTTGTCACTTCTCATCGTTGCTAAGAGGGTGTGAGAATGGATACTAAATTGGGTTCCTCTTCAGTAGTGATTGTTCAGTGTTCATAAACAGTCACTGAAATAGTTATACAAAGAAATCCATACATATTTTTCGGATACTGAAATTTTTTATATCAATAGAGAGTATTCTTGGTTTGATCAAATCTTATATAATTTGAATCAAACAATTGATACCATTCCATAACAATGTTTGTATAACTTACTTTGCACTATTTTGGATTCAATTTCCAATTATATTTTTCTTATATTTACTCATTAATTTCAAACAAGTATACCACCCAAAATAATAACAATTACTCTATTCTATAAAATTTCCTTCTTAACATAATTTTCCTACTATACTACCTGAAGATTATATAGTTTTGTGAAATTCTCATTTCACAGCTCCTCATAAGTTATTCCCTAAATGTCTCCCAATACACTACTAAATGATCACTTAACGCATCCCAAGGGGTTATTTGAGTGTTTGATTACTCATGATTAAGGACTCTTCACTCTCAAGATCATGGGTTATATTCCTCGATTAACATAAATTCAAAGTCGAGAACTTTAGAGAATAATGTCATCCGAAATGCACAAAAATTAGCCTAGAATGAAATAAGCCTTAGTAGGAAAAAAATGATTGTCTGTTACTATATTAGAGGATAATGGGACGGGTTCGTGAAATGGAACGAAATTGACACTCCCATCACATTAATTGTGTTAACTATGTCGGGTTATGTCTCATTGATGTTAATTACTCATTCACGAAAAAGGAAGAGACAAAATTCCAATTAAATTGATAGGGAGTTGGAAATGGAATCTGAAAATAAGTCAACCACGTGGAAATCTCGTCATCTATGTTTAGATAATAATAAGAGCCTCATACCCATATCAAAGTCAATCCTCTTCCACATAAATGCAAGTCCAAGCTTCACATTGTGATTGTATTACACTCACATCTCTCAAACCGCAATCCATCGTTACGGCCCCCCATTTTAAGCTACTCATCTTATCCCTCTGTGCTCTCTCCATCTATGCCGATGGTAAGATCGTCACATGTCTCTTTCTTTTTTATTTTATTCTTTATTCAATGTCCATTTTTGAAATGTTAATGTTAAATGTGATTATGCAGTGTATGTAAGCATTGATTGTGGGTACCGGTAATGTTTACACATATGAAAATTTATTGATGTGGATGGGGGACAACGAGTACATCAGTAACAGGGAGACCCATAGTGTTCAATCTAGAAACTCAATATCTCAAATAATGGACACTCTTAGGATCTTCACCTTAAGGAAAAAGAACTGCTATGTCATCCCAGACAAGAAAGGTGCCTAAGTTCTTATTCGGGCTAGCTTTTACTTGAAAACTACGATAAAAAGTCGTACCCTCCAAGAATTGATCTTTAGTTCGATGGGAACTACTAGGACACGGTTGATACATCTAGCGATCAAGTGGTTTCCTATGAAGCCATATATGTGCTTAAAGGGGAAATTATAAGCGTATGCGTCGCTCAAACCAAGGATAATCCCTATCCAAAAATCCCATTACTCATATTTCCTCATCAAGATTCTGGGCACACCAAGAGACGATTTTGGGCTATTCTTCAAAGGGTTCTACGGAGTAATTAATAGGAGCATTCAAGTCACGTTTTTCCAATGAACTACAATGGACAAAGGTTGGTTTTCTAATCATAGTTATATAAAACGATTAATTTTGTGATTGCATGAAGATAAAAACATCCTGGATTCAAGACAAAACTGTTATTTAAACATCATGTAACATTATGGTTTATGTTTGATTTTATGATAACAAAATAGTCTTGATTAACATGTGGTATTAGATCCTTCGCTTCATTATCTTATGTTGTCTATATACAAATTTTCTTATAATAGTATTGATCTCAAATTCTAAAATTTTTGAAAATCTAGAAATCCAAACCTCATGTATGACAAGCTTTGAAAATCGTGTAGGAATGTTGCACAACTAGTATAAATTAGTATTTTGAAATATTAGATTCTCATATCTATGTGAAATTATGAACAAAATTGTAGAAAATATTCCTTAATTTTATGATTGATGTCCCATTATTATAAACCCATTCTCGTGTTATTAGAGCCCTAATATGTCCTAAGCATTATTCATATGTTTCAAGTCTATTTAGTATTCTAAAACCACTTATATTAATCTTGATAAGAAAATGAATCTGCTTTTAAGATTAATTGAATGAAAACTATGATTTGAAGCAAAACAGACTTTGGGGTATAATTTTGCTTCCGTAGTGAATAGTGTTTTTTAAAAATTTTGGTGTCCGATTGACTTGAAACTTGGTGGGTTAATTGGAAACGTGCCAACGATTAATTTTCATCGCTTTTTGCTATGAAGTAACGTGTTTTTCGGTGATCCCAGTCCGTTAAGGCCCTCAAAACCCCGTTTATGTCGTTTGGGGAAATAATCTTAGGGCTTATAACTCTTGACAAAAAATTGATTTTAACATTCCGCAAAAATATTTGGTTTTCTGACATGTTTTACTTCGATTCTATGGTGAAAACTCCATTTTGCCATTTTTGGGAAAATTCATGTTTTATATGATTTTCTCTATACTTGGGCAATTCATTTTTAAGACACTTAAGCTAATGTTCGTATGTTGATGATTACATATCTTAGTTGGCATTAATGGATGATTAACTATATTTCGATTGAGACATGTAAGGGTTATTCATTTAAGTTAAGTTAAAGGCCAAACACAGGCTGAGACTATATGTACTAATATTACGCTTACCTTCATTAACATTTATTCTAATGTTCGTTATAAATTGAATTGAGGTGCAATACATGCTAATATCTGGAATTAAATAACGTTAGAACTGTTTTTGTGAAAATTGAATAGTTGACATTAAGCCCATTAATTATGGTATAAAATGTTTAGGCAACAAACACAGATACCAAAATTATGGGACTATGATAAATGAATTAAAAGGTAGTATATCTTTATAATCTGAATATTATGTGGTGATTAATACAGATTCCGTGATATTTGGACTATTTAAGAAATCTGTCAAAAATTTTACTTAGTCAATAATTCAATATTCGACCCTTGCAATTATTATTGTGTGTAAAATTTTATCTGTGAACATTATCATTTATTTGCAGATCCCCTTAACCTGTATTCGCATGCTCAGTCATATGTCAAATTTGATGGAACTAATTTTTTTAAATGGAAGGAGTAAATTGAGTTCATCCTAGGAGTTCTTGACCTAGACATGGAAATTTTTGTGATGAACCCACTCATGTTACTTATACCACTAGCGAGGATGAAATTTTTGTCCATGAAGCATGGTCTCGATCCAACACGATTCCCCTTATGTTTTTTTGTGAATGTGTGTTGCTTCTAACATTAAGACCCCATACCTGAAACTACGAAAGTGAAACAGTATTTTAACAACATTAAAGGAACGCTTTCGCACTGTTGATAAATCCCTTGTTGGGAAATTTATGGATGACCTAACCACTTTTAGGTTCGATTGTACTCGAACCATGAACAAGCACATTATAGAGATGGCCAATTTGTCTGCTAGACTTAGAGTTTTCGGCATGACAGTGGACGAGTTTTTTCTTATCCAATTTGTCCTAAACTCCCTACCTCCTGAGTTAAGCCTTTCCAAATCCATAACAACACTATTAAAGATAAGTGGAATGTAAATGATTTTCAAAACATGTTAGTACAGGAGGAAGTCATACTCAAGAAACATAATGGCCATGTGACTAAGGGATAGGTGGAAAATCTTACAGTCAATGTCAAAGGAGATGGTTTTAAAAAGAAGACTGGACAGGGAATTAAGAAAGGTCATGGGCCATCTCATCAAGGTGAACCATCATCTGTTATGAAGAAGGAAAAGAACGACAAGTGTCACTTCTGTAAAAAGAAGGGTCATTTCCAGAAGGATTGTCAGAAATGAAAGTTTTGGTTCGAGAAAAAGGGTAAGCCTTTTATTTATGTTTATTTTGAATCAAACCTTATTAATGTTCCTTCTAGCACTTTATTGATTGATTCTGGTTTTATGTGTCATGTTTCTAATTCGATGTATAGCTTCACTTCGATCCCTAAAACAAATCCAAATGATCACTTTCTTTACATGGGCAATAAAGCGAAGGCTAAAATAGAAGTTATTGGAGTCTTTCGCCTGATTTTAACTCAAGGATTTATTTTATATTTGCGGGAGATTTTTTAAGTTCCCTCGATGTTTCCAAACTTGATTTAGACGGTCTTTCTATTGAATTTAAGGATAAAGGTTTTGATTTAATTAAAAATTCTATTAATGTTGGTTCTGGATTTTTATTAGATATTTTATATCAATTTTATCTTGAAAAGAATACCCTTCATCTTAATGTTGGTACGAAACGAACACTTAATGATGAAAAATCTGCTTATTTGTGGCATAAAAGATCTGGTCACATATTCAGGTCAAGAATTAAAATGCTTATTAAAGATGGAATACTTCATAACTTGGATTTGGCCAATTATGATGTACCTGTGGACTGTATTAAAAGAAAACATACCAAACATACAAAGAAAGGAGCCATAAGAAGCACATAGCTACTTGAAATAATACATACAGATATCTGTGTACCTTTTGATATTCCATCCATTAGTGGAGAAAAATATTTCATCACTTTTATAGATTATTTTTCACGTTATTGCATTTTGTACTTATTGCATGATAAATCTTAGCCTATGAATGTTGTTGAAATATACATAAATGAGGCTGAGAGACAACTAGGCAAAAAGGTGAAAATTATTAGGTCTGATAGGGGTGGTAAATAATATGGTTGATATGATGATTCGGGGCAATGCCCTAACCCATTTGCTAAACTCCTTGAAAACTTAGGTATTTTTGCCCAATTCGCAATGCAAGGATCACCTTGGTAGAATGGTATAGGTGAAAGGCATAATCATACCCTTATAGAAATGGTTAGAAGTATGATAAGTAGGACTCAATTGCCTACATTTTTATGGGCACATTCCTTAATTACCATTGTACACATCTTAATTTGGGTTCCTAGTAACTCGCTGTCAAAAATTATCTAAAGCAAACTTCTTGTCAATGGTATATTAAGTTCCACGATACCATTAAATCCTTTGGATTTAAGAAAAACACGGTTGATCGGTGTATATACCTAAAGATCAGTGGGACTATATGTTGATGACTTGCTTACTGCCAGCAATGACCTTGGTTTATTAAGTGAAACCAAGAGATACGTTTCTGAAAACTTTGAAATGAAATATTTAGGTGAGGCATCCTTCGTGATCGGGATAGAAATATCTCAAGATAAATCACGAGGAATGTTGAGATTATCTCAAAAAGCTTGCATTAACAAAGTTTTAGAAAGATTCAGCATGCAAAGTTGCAATCTAGTTAATGTTGCACTTAAGAAAGGGGATAAGTTCAGCTTAAGTCAATGCCCTGGAAGTGATTTAGAAAGGGAGCACCTGAAAGGCATGCCTTAGGCTTCGCTAGAAGGGATCCTGTTGTATGCACAAGTCTGCACTAAGCCGGATATCAATTTTTCCATTGGGATGCCAGGAAGATATCAAAGTAATCTGGGGATTTGCCATTGGAAAGATGCAAAGAAAGTGTTGAGGTACCTCAAAGTAACCAAGGATTACATGCTCATATATAGGAAGGCTGATCACCTTGAGGTGGTTGGTTTTTCAGACTCAGATTTTGGGGGATGCCTTGACAGTAGAAAGAGCACTCCGGGTTATACTTTCCTTCTGGCTGGAGGAGTCGTTTCATGGAAAAGTGCGAAGCAGAGCGTTATTGCATCGTCTACTATGGAGGCTGAATACGTAGCTTCCTTTGAAGCTACAAATCATTGATTATGGTTGCAAAACTTTATTTCAGGACTTAAAATTATGGGATTAATATCTAAGCTGCTAAAGATTTATTGTGATAATGTCACAACAGTCTTCTTCTCGAAAACTGATAGTTATACTAAGGCAGCTAAGCATATTGGGATGAAATGTCTATCAATGAAAGAAGAGGTTTAGAAACAAAGAGTGTCAATTGATCACATTAGTACGAGTGATAACATAGTAGATCTTCTTACGAAAGGACTATCTCCAAAGACCTTTATGGGACATGTCAAAGAAATGAGTCTCAATTAGTTAAGTTTATGATTGTTATTTGACTTAGTTGTTTGACACTATTATTTGAATTCAATGAAAGTGTTTTTTATTTCTATTATTTCTGTCTTTTGTGAATGCATGCATATGATTATGACTTGTTGATTGACATAAATAGTTATTTATTCAAAAGGACATTATGAGGCAATTATGATACCCAATATTAAATGCTTAGTTGAATGAAATGTTGGTTTTGTGGTACATGGAAGGATTCATATAGCATGGAACCTCCATGACTCGCATCCGTGAATCGTTCGATTTAGCAAATTATATTTATCAGTTATAGTGCACATTATGGTGCCTAATTTAATTATAAGGATTATTAAGACCAAGTGGGAGACTGTTGAAAATTAATAATTAAAGTCTGAAATTAATTTTTAATTTCAAATATATTAAATTCTGAAATTCTGAATTTCCCATTTATGTGGTCTTGATAAATAACGAATAATTAATTAGGCACGTGATAAATGAAAATCTTAAACGATTGGGTTGTTCCTATCTTTTAGCCACTTGATGGTTAGTGGGATTAGTAGGGACTTAAAATAGAGTTCTACCTTGACTATGATTTTTGGCCCTCTTCCCCTTATAAATAGAGGAGTCCTGCACCATGTAGGGTTATCTCATAACACACTATTTGTAAGGTGGGAGAGAAAATCCGAAATTTCCATTACTCATATTTCCTAATCAAAATTTTGGGCACACTAAGAGACAATTTTGGGCTATTCTTCAAGGGGTATAAGGAGCAATTAATATGAGCATTCAGGTCACATTTTTCCAATCAACTGCAATGGGCAAAGGTTGACTTTCTGCTCATAGTTATATAAAATAATTAATTATGTTATTGCATGAAAATAAAAACATAGTGAATTCATGACAAAACTATTTTTTAAACGTGATGTAACATTATGGTTTATGTTTGATTTTATGATAACAAAACAGTCTTGATTACATGAAGATAAAAATATCCCGGATTCATGACAAAACTATTTTTTAAATATGATGTAACTGTTGATTTTGGCTCTCCTATTTTTTTAGTTTTGGTTTATTTACAAATTTACCATTTTGGCTCAAATCTATAAATACAAGTGTTATTTCTAGGTTTTGGGAGAGGACAGGTTTGAGAGCTATTTTGTGAGTTATCAAAGCTAAAGAGAGATAGAGCTCCCATTTGAGGGGTGAGTTCTTGTGAGGTTGTGAGTGACTTTCTAAGAGAGATAAATTGTGTGTGTATAATCCTTGGGTTCCTCCATTTATTTATAAAAAGAAGAAATCCTCCTTGGTGGATGTAGCCCAAATTTGGGTGAACCACGGTATATCGTTGTTGTTTTGCTTTGATGATTGCTTGCATGTTCTTATTGTCTCTTCATTGATGCTTGGTTGAATTGATTGGGAGTTTGCACATTAGTTCATTTTGGGAACAAGGTCTTGGGTGTTTTCCGCACACCAAGTGTTTGATAAAATTCCCGAGTGAGTTTTATCATCTTGGTCACTAGAGATAGTCTTGCTTTAGCGCAACAAGTGGTATCAGAGCTTTGGTTGCATTGTTTGCCCGATTTTTTGGTTCGAGGTTGAATCAATTTTGGAAATTTTGGCATAGCTTTTATTTTTGTTCCAAATGACGAAAAATTTGGAGAGTACTCGAGAATCAACCTCTACGAGCGGAGGCTCTAAGAGATGGGATTCGAATTATGGATCTAGTGGCTCGATGAAGACGGACATGAAGGCTTTTGATGAGAAGATCAATTTTGGGTTCTGGCAAAGACCAATGCGAGGCGTTCTTGTCCAACAGAGGTTGCAATTAGCATTGTTGGGGGTAGAGGGACAATTAGGCATAAATTCTTCACATTTATCCCCTTAATTTCGGTATTTTTATGATCCCGTGCATTGTAAATAGCTTGGATTTGTCTCGTATTTATGCTACTAACCCATTTTATCAAGTATTTCATGTTTTGTGTATTTCTCATGTGCTTTATAGGTATGTCATGCAAGTTAGTGCGAAGGAGAACTCAAAACAGTGAAAGAAAGTAAGAAATGTGAAGTTCAAGGGAATTTTCATAATTTTTCAGCCTTATTACGTAGGTAGGTCCAATTGGAAAGTTTAAGATATTCCAATTACAAGAACACTGGAAAAAATAGCACCTCAATCCGAGCTACGGTGAAGAAGTTATGAGGTTTTGAAGTTGCGAGATAATGAAGAGTCATTTGCAGAACTGAAGAGTCATTTTCAGAACTAAAGAGACAACTCTTGAAATTTATTGTTTAATTCATTTTTATTAATTGTAAAATGTGGAGAGTCATGGTAAGAGTCATTATTTAGGTGTATAAAAGGCCAAGCCCTACATCCTTCCAAGGGAGTCGAATTCTAGAGAGAGAGTCAGATTTTAGAGAGGTTTTTTTACTTCACATTGTAGGAGGCCAGTAGTTAGTTTTTAAAGGATTGTTGTATCCAAGAACCCTAGTTTTTTACTTCACATTGTAAGTTTTCTATTATTTTAATCATGTTAAGCTAAGTTTTTAAGGGTGGGGATGCATGAACCCAACCCGATGTGGTAGGCATAGATATAAAATTTGTCCTCTAAATTAAAGAAGTGATTAGATCGTGTTGTATAGTTTCACAAACATTGTAGACCTTTTAAGCTCGTTTACCCTAGGTAACCGACGTGCTTACGGATGCAATGCGCATGAACTATTGCAACACTTCTTTACTCATTCTTTGATTATGTATGATGCGGGCTTGAACCTCATATATGTAATGCTTTGGAGTAATAAAGACTGTGTCTAATCAATTATCTAATTTATGACTAATTTTGTAATGGTATACACACTAGGGTTTGGGGGAGTCTATTCTTAACCCATTTATTCATTCATATTAATTCTTTCTTAGTTAGTTAATTTTGCATGCGTAGGTTAATTTAATTGAATTTAGTTAATTCATAAATAAAATCCAAAAATTAATCATCTTTTTATTTTATTGTATTTTAACATCAACTTTAGGATTAAACTACCTTACCTTTGTCGTCACGTTCATACGTCCTAACTACCTGTGGATTCGATACCCAGACTCACCACTATACTCCTTAAGAGTGTAGTTACAAGTTTAGGTTTTTTGTATTGAAGTTTTAAGACGATAACAACGACTAGCGTATTACACGGACGCTCGGTTTTTCCACTCGATCAAGGGACAACCGGTAGGCATGACCGATGCCCAGTGGATTGACATCGATCAAAGAGTGGTTTCGTGTATTGAGATGATTATCATGGATGATGTGTTGGATAACGTGAGATTTGGAGGGTATAAGAGGTGAGGAATTTTCCCTCTCATCTGTGGTTATTTCTCATGGTGGAAGATGGTGTTCATGTGTTTGAATGTTTCATGTAAAGAGGGTGCATGCTATATGTATTGTGTGGGGGTGTACTCACCGGGTTACATAAGGAGCGAGATTCACCGTATGGTTACATGGGAAGCATTTAGATTCATAAGATGGAGTTCTTAGTTTAGAACTTGGTTCCTCGGCGGGTGGAGTCATTTGGAGTCTTGGAGTGAAAACTTGCAGTATCTCATTTCATAGTTGAAGTTTGGGGTGGCTTAGCGTCGGGTGGAGCATATTGGCTTGTTAGACGTCAGGATGATCTTCGAGCGGATTTGATGTTTGTATTGCGAGTTCGGTTGGATCATGAGGATCGCCTGGGGGAATCGCATTAGCTTGGTAGATGGTGGGATGGTCTTCAAGCGGGTTTAATTTCAGCATTCTAGAGATTGATTGAATTGTCAGGATCGCCAAGGTGGGGTTTGTTGATTTTAGCTCTCCAATTTTTTCAGTTTTGGTTTATTTACAAATTTTTTATTTTTGCTCAAATCTATAAATACAAGTGTTATTTCTAGGTTTTGGGAGAGGACAAGTTTGTGAGTTATTTTGTGAGTTATCAAAGCTAAAGAGAGATAGAGCTCCCATTTGAGGGGTGAGTTCTTATGAGGTTGTGAGTGACTTTCTAAGAGAGATAAATTGTGTGTGTGTATAATCATTGGGTTCCTCCCTTTATCTATAGAAAGAAAAAATCCACCTTGGTGGATGTAGTCCAAATTTGGGTGAAACACGGTATATCGTTCTTGTTTTGCTTTAATGATTACTTGCATGTTCTTATTGTCTCTTAATTGATGCTTGGTTGAATTGATTGGGAGTTTGCATACTAGTTCATTTTGGGACCAAGGTCTTGGGTGTTTTCGGCACACCAAGTGTTTGATAGAATTTCCGAGTGAGTTTTATCGTCTTAGTCGCTAGAGATAGTCTTACTTTAGCGCAACAGTAACATTATGGTTTATGTTTTATGATAACAAAACAGTCTTGATTAACTCACTATCCATTTATGCTGGCTCTTGAAGTTCGCAGTTTGAAATCATACATGTACACAGCCATGTTGATTCCAAATTTGCTTTGTTTTTTAATAGAATGGTTGCTTATGATGCAGATGCAGTTTTCAGGTATATACTTATAAATTTGTATGCTTATTTTGTAGCTTTCAATTAATACATATCTTCTGGTGTTTGCTATGAAAATTTTATCCTTTTTTCTTAACATGATAATTATCAGTTTAGTATCAATGAAAAATGGACAATAATTTTCTTAACCTCCTTGGCAAACTTCTGGGTACTCACTAAGAAAATCATTAGGAGATGGGATAAAATAAGTGGGGAGGTGTTTAGCTTCAAATAGTGGGGATCGTGATCTCATAAATATGGATATATTCTTGTACGAGACACTGTTAATGTACACGTCTTGTTAATCCTTACTAGCTACAATAAAAAAAACTCCTTTTTCATATAATAACTAAGTCAAAGCTAACTGTGTCCCGATTTCAATCGATTAAATGGCAAAGTTTTGATTGCTTTGACTGTCCTCATGTATCACTTGTATCTTCTACTTACGGCATAATCTTCTTATTCTTTTGGTGCAATAATTGTTTTGGTTTTTACATTAATCTAATATTTTCAAACATATCCTAAAAATTTGAGATATGCGGATGATGTTTATGATTGAATCTAGGCTCCTAGTGTAGTTGGGAACGGGTTAATTAAAGCCACTGGCAATGCCTTCCTATATATTGATGCTGGTATAGCCCAAGATAATGTTGGAAATAGTAAATACAGAATAAACGAAATAACCCAAATTCGAAATAGATAAAATTAGAAGGACTTATCGATCGAGGTTTGTGTTGAACACAAAGTCCTAAAGGTGAAATTGCTCGCTGATATTTGTAGTTGTCAACCTCGTGAACATACACCTCCCAGGATTCAACGATCAGATTTAAACACCAACTTTGTGTTAAATCTTTGAACTCTCAGGATACTCCAGAACCCAAAAAATTAAAGAAAAGTAGAAAGTAGCAAAATTATTTTTACAGAAAAACGTGAGAGAGATTAATTTGTTCTGTGTTGTTTTCTCAAAGCTGTAGCCTTTGTTTTATGCAGAATTTTGGTAAAAAACGTGGGTAGTGGTTTTAGCCAACTAACCCACTAATATCTCCACTAACATCTATATTGGAAGAAACAGTCAAAGACTTAAAACGGCTTAAAATTAAAACGATTTTGAAAAGATGTAATGCACATTAGAAATCCCCAAGAGCCCAAGGCCCAATCTTTGACCCTTAATAATTAGAGTTCTCCCTAGGATTTGAACCCAAGACCTCATGCACACACCCCCACTAACTTACCACTTGGCCACTCCCACTAACTTATTTACTTTATTCAAAATAAATATATATACTAATATACATACCCAACAATCCCCCACATGAATGAAGTAAATAAATTAAATAAAACGACGCTCTGGAGTATCATAAG
This sequence comes from Sambucus nigra, assembly GCA_949130495.1. Classification (NCBI taxonomy): domain Eukaryota; kingdom Viridiplantae; phylum Streptophyta; class Magnoliopsida; order Dipsacales; family Adoxaceae; genus Sambucus; species Sambucus nigra. The sequence goes on from OX422217.1 coordinate 265,460,207, forward strand.
GAGTGACGTATAAGGCAAAGGTGTCAGTCGACTTGAACCTTTGCTTTGTGTTGATCTATTGAGTTTACCGGTTGATAGTGAACTAATGTCTTGAACTATTTCACCGTTGTTGTAAACTTAAGTCAATAGAACACAGGAGTGACTCCCAAAAATCATCATCGAGTTCCCACATTTGTGCTCTTTTCGGCCTTGAGCATGCCCAGTTTTCTTGAGTGCTCTAGACAGTCATCCTTAATTCTCATAGGAAGCGGCCCCACTACCACACTCATATAGGTGCTTCTATCAAGAGTATACTGTATCTCACACTCCACTGAATAACAGCTATAGAAAGCATTAAGAGATTAAATCTCATCCTCCATCGATACAGAGGAACTACATTATAGGAATGGGTTTTAAGTAAAACTTAAATTTGTACCCCCACAAAGCACTCGTATAACTTTGTTATCTAATTGAACCCAGATCTTGATGTCTCCAGTCATATGGGTTGGGTTTCCATTATAGGTGATTTAGATATTAATAGGCTTTAGGCCCATTCCCCTCAATGTTTGATAAACTAGCTCTCTAGCAAGCCCTTTAGTCAATGGATCCGCCAGATTTTCCTTTGACTTGACATAGTCTATTGCTATAACTCCATCTTTTAATAGTTGTCTTACTGTGTTGTGTCTTCTCCTGATATGCCTAGACTTTCCGTTGTAGGAGTTATTATGTGCTCTTGCAATCGCTGCTTGACTATCACAGTGAATAGACAAGACTGGAATTGGTTTAGGCCACAAATGAATATCTAATATGAAGTTCCTTAACCATTCAGCCTCTTCACTTGCTTTATCCAATGCTATGAAATCTGACTCCATAGTGGATCTAGCTATGCACGTTTGTTTGGTAGATTTCCAAGATATAGAGCCTCCTGCCAAGGCAAAAACATATCCACTCGTATACTTACATTCATCATTATCAGAAATCCAATTAGCGTCACAAAATCCTTCAATTACAGCAGGATATCTAATATAATGAATACCATAGTTTATTGTATATTTTACATACCTCAAAACTCTAATTAAAGCATCCCAATGTTCATTATTAGGATTACAAGTGTATCTGCTAAGTCTACCCACAACATATGCAATATCTGGTCTAGTGAAGTTCATAAGATATATTAGACAAGCTATAACTCTAGAATATTCTAATGATGATACACCAGGACCCGAATGTTTCCTTAAGTGACAACTAGGGTCATAAGGTGTTTTAGCAGGAATACAATTAAATTGTTCAAATTTTCTAAGAACTTTCTCTACATAATGAGATTGGGTTAAAACAATTCCTTCGGAATTTTTAATGATTTTAATTCCAAGTAAAACATCAGCAACACCCAAATCTTTCATATCAAATTGCTTATTAAGGAAACATTTAGTTTTATTAAATACATCCATATCAGTTTCAAAAATAAGCATATCATCCACATATAAGCAAATAATCACACCAGAATTATCCTTGAATTTGCTATAAATACATTTATCCGCTTTATTAATGTTAAAACCATTAGATATCATTACTTGATCAAATTTTTCATGCCATTGTTTAGGAGCTTGTTTTAGTCCATATAAAGATTTTTTAAGTCTACACACTTTTTGATCTAGGCCTTGGACTACAAACCCCTAGGGTTGATCCATATAAATTTCTTCTTCAAGATCTCCATTCAAAAAAGCCGGTTTAACATCCATTTGATGAATTATTAGATTATGTAATGAGGCAATAGCAATTAATAGCCTAATACATGTAATTCTAGTAATAGCAGAGTAAGTATCAAAGAAATCAATTCCTTCCTTTTGCCTATAGCCTTTAGCTACCAATCTTGCCTTAAATTTATCAGTAGAACCATTAGCTTTTAATTTCTTTTTAAAAATCCATTTGCATCCAATAGTTTTACATCCTTTAGGCAAGTCAACTAACTCCCACGTGTTGTTAGAAATAATAGAATCATATTCACTATTAATAGCTTCTTTCCAAAAAATAGAATCGGGTGAGGACATTGCCTCACTAAAAGTGACGGGGTCATTTTCCATTAAGTACGTTAAAAATTCAGGACCAAAAGAAGTAGCTATCCTAGGTCTTTTACTTTACCTAATTTTAATTTCTTCTGAATTTGGAGATACATTTCTAACACTAGGACCCACTGGAACAGAACTACTAGTTCCCTCACTTCTCACTTTAAAAGGAAATTTGTCCTCATAAAATACAGCATCTCTTGACTAAAAAATAGTGTTTTTATCCATATATTGATTTTTGAAATCAATTACAAGAAACCTATAAGCATTACTGTTTTTAGCATAACCTATAAAAACACAATCAACAGTCTTTGGGCCAAGTTTAGTTCTCTTAGGTACTAGTATTGAAACCTTAGAAAGACACCCCCACACTTTAAGGTGTTTATAAGAAGATTTTTTATTTTTCCACATTTCATATGGAGTTCTGTCATTTTTCTTAAAAGGTATTTTATTAAGAATATGACAAGCAGTAAGAAGTGCCTCACCCCACATATTATAAGGTAATCCCGAAGTGCTTAACATAGAATTTACCATATCCTTAAGAGTTCTGTTTTTTATTTCAACTACACCATTAGATTGGGGTGAATAAGGAGGAGTAACTTGATGAATTATTCCATTTTCTTTACAATATTTATCAAGATCACCGGTGTATTCTCCTCCCCTATCTGATCTTAATATTTTAATGGATTTCTCCAATTGTTTTTCAACTTCTAATTTATAAGAAATAAATTTTGAGAAACACTCATCTTTACTCGTAAGGAGATAAATATAACAATAACGAGAGTAATCATCAATAAAAGTAACAAAATATTTATTTTCACCACGTGTTACATAACCTTTTAAATCACAAAGATCAGAATGTATTAAACTTAAAACAGTTGAACTTTTTTCGAAAATTGGAAAAGGTTTTTTAGCATATTTTGATTCAACACATATTTCACATTTAGAGTTGGTGGAAATATCAGATTTTGGTATGTTTCCCAAATACATTATTTTTGTAATGGATGCCTTGTTTACTTGAACAAGTCTAAAATGCCACATATCACAAGAGTCAATCAAATAAGCAGAAGAAGTAGATGTTTTATTATTATGATCCACGGTTACATTTAGTTTGAAAAGACCCTCATGAACATAACCTTTACCCACAAAAGCACCTCCCTTAGTCACAACTACCTTATCACTCTCTACAACAATTTTAAAACCCTTCTTAACTAAGACAAAACCGGACACCATATTATTCCTAACCTCAGGGACATACAAAACATCTTTCAATGTGGGAACATTTTTCGAAGTGAACTTTAAAACTACGGTTCCCTTGCCCTCAACCTTAGACGAAGAGGGGTTTCCCATGTACAGACGTTCATCCCCACCCATAGCAGTGAAGGTAGTGAAGGCACCTCTCGTGCCGCAAATATGTTTGGTGGCACCAGAATCAAGCCACCAGTCTATCATGTTACTCACAATGTTTGCCTCGGTCACAACAGCAGAAACGTTACCCTCCTCGGTTACATTTTCTTGAGGCTTCACATCTTGACTCTTCCTAAACTTGGAATCTTTAGCGCAATGACCTGGTTTTCCACGTACATAGCATTGACCTAGCAGATTTAGATTTAAACTGAGGTTTAGAATTTTATTCTTATCGTTAGGTTTGAATTTATGGCTGGACCTCGAATTCTGGTTTGTTTTATGGTGCCCATGTTTCTTGTTTGAATGGTTAGGCTTGGACTAGTTCTGTTTTTGGTTTCCATTTGATTTTCCCTCTACCAAATTAGCCTTTGAACTGAATTCAGAATTTTTCTCCCTAAGTTCTGCATTCCTATTATCTTCCTCAATTCTCAAACGAACTATCAAATCTTATAGTGACATTTCCTTTTTCTTATGTTTCAGACCATTTTTGTAATCTTTCCAAGATAGTGGCAGTTTTTCAATTATAGCTGAAATCTGAACACCCTCACATATCCTATAACCCTCGGCCAGAATTTCATGAATAATAATTTGTAGTTCTTCTAGTTGCGACACAACATATTTATTATCTTCCATTTTAAAATCCAAAAAAATTTCAACCACAAATTTTTTTGACCCAGCATCTTCAGTTGCATATTTTTTGTCCAGTAAGTTCCATAATTCTTTAGCAGTAGGACATGACCAATAAACTTCATACAGTTCAAGGCAGAGACAATTCAGAATATAATTCCTACACATATAATCTCTTTGTTTCTAAACAACTAGTTCTTCAGGTACAGAAGGCCTATCAGATGCAATAACGTCAACGACCTTAAGAGTTGTTAGGTAAAATTACAGTTTCATTTTCCATCTCTTAAAATTCTTTCCATCAAAAAATTTAGGTTTTTTAGAATATTTTGCATTAGGATTTTCCATAGCAGGTTGTAGAATAACAACGAATTTCACCTTTAGATTTTTGGAAATAATAATTGCAGTATAAACGAAATAACCAAAATTCGAAATAGATAAAATTATAAGGACTTATCGATCGAGGTTTGTGTTGAACACAAAGTCCTAAAGGTGAAATTGCTCGCTGATATTTGTAGCTGTCAGCTTTGTGAACATACACGTCCCAGGATTCAACGATCAGATTAAAACACCATCTTTGTGTTAAATCTTCGAACTCTCAAGATACTCCAGCACCCAAAAAATTAAAGAAAAGTAGAAAATAGCAAAATTATTTTTGCAAAAAAACGTGAAAGAGATTAATTTGTTCTGTGTTGTTTTCTCAAAGATGTAGCCTTTGATTTATGTAGAATTTTGGTAAAAAACATGGGTAGTTGTTTTAGCCAACTAACCCACTAATAGCTCCACTAACAGCTATATTAGAAGAAACAGTCAAAGACTTAAAACGGTTTAAAATTAAAACGATTTTGAAAAGATTTAATGCACATTAAAAATCCCCAAGAGCTCAAGGCCCCAAGGCCCAATCTTTGACCCTTAATAATTAGTGTGCTCCCTAGGATTTGAACCCAAGACCTCATGCACACACCCCCACTAACTTACCACTTGACCACTCCCATTAACTTATTTACTTTATTCAAAATAAATATATATATATACTAATATACATACCCAACAGATAATCCCCCACAAAGTGCATTGACAAACGGAATCACCACATCTGACTCGATACCATTGGGCATGAATTTTCGCACCACTGAATATCTTGTCTATATAAATTGGTACTTCGCGAAATTGACCCAGCTTAAATTGGGCCAATCGAGATCTTTTCAGATTTACAAAGACAAGCGACCATATTTTGACCCATTTTTTCCACCTTATGGGAATGTTTCGGAAATGTATGTTACTAACCTCGGGTGGCTACCTCGGGTTCTACATTTCCTCCTCTCATCAATGCCATGGAATTTTTTTACATTAGCAATCAACTAACAAATGGAACCGATAGTAATGATGGTTGGTGTCCAACTTCTTCCTTCATCTTATTCTTTTAAGGCCTTATATGATTCGTGTGAAATATATTGTTTTTAACTGATCCATGAAAAAACTTTAAAACAGTTTAAATTACATCCACATGACATCCAATCTTTTTTTCATAATTACAAATAGATCTTTCTTATTTCAAATGTCACATTACACTCTTGTTTCAAAATTAGTACAATCTCATCTCCCTTCTTATAAAAAAACTATATAAGAAGCGAGATGAGTTCAAACAATACGGTAGATGCGAAGTGCATGTTATTTAACCCAAGCAGAATCAAACTCAAGGCCACTTTAAAAGCTGAAAAAACTGTATATATTATAATTTAACTATAAACTTAACTTGTTTCTATTTTTGTGTAATTAATGGGTGGTTTAGCTTCCTTGCAAGAGGAATTAGAGGCGTTACAGGAATCGAGCGGTGACCCGTGCCTACCAGCATCATTTACATGAAACTGGGTCAACTGCAGCGCTGGTGCCACACCTCGCGTAACTGCACCGTAAATTTTCTCTCCTCACTTCTCAATGTAAGAACTTGATAGAAATTTTTTGTCACTAATTGTTTACTAATTATTTTCTACTCCCATTCAATTGATAAATGAGATAAGATATCCTTTGACTTGACTCAGTCAATAGTGTCAAAGATCTTATTTTGCCAACTCGGCATATTAAAATGACAAAAACACCTACAAAATACCCCAACCAACTGTGCGTCATTTTTTTCTAAAAAAAAATCCACCAAATCTTTAAAAGTCTATAACTTCAAATCTACAAATCCAAAATTCATAAAATTTATATATTTGGAATCTACTCATCAAGATCTCTTAAACAACACCCGTATTCGATATTTTTTGACAAAAAAATCGAAAGAGATAAATTTATTTGTTTCTGTAAAACCTCTATTTTTTCAGGAAAAAACCTCTTCTTCTCCAGCTCGGGTGATGGTGCCGCTGGAGCGGACCAAAAAAAATAAAGAAATAGACGAAGATAGAGAGAGAAATAAGGAGAGAGAAACACTCCGACGAGAATTCCAGTGACCTCCGGCGAGTTTTTCCAGTGAGCTGTTTTCGGTGAGTCTCCGGTAGGGTGGGGTGGGTTGGGTGTGTGGGTTGAGGTGAAAGTGGGGCTGTTAGAGAGAGAGAGTGAGATTATGTGTTTATTTTTAGAGAGAGAGTAAGTGGATTTAAAATGTTTACATGTGAGGGTATATTTGTCTAAATATATATATCATATAACGAAAATGACTTGATGCATTAAAAAAATTCAATGATATTTGGTGCATCTTTGACCTAATAAATAGGATTAACTTTGAATTATCCCAAAAATAAATTTACAGGTATCTTGGTAGCTTCGGTTTGTCGGGGCCACTTCCAGATCTTAGTTCCATGGATGCCCTTGAGACAATGTTAGTTAAATGCGGAGATATCATATATACTTTTACTTTTTGCCGATTTTTTTCCCTTACAACAAGTTTTTAATTTATTTCATATCGAATTGCAGTGATATGCACAATAACAGCTTAGTTGGACCTATTCCTGATTTCCAAGGCACATTACAAAACCTAAAACAATTGTGACTACATACATTAATCTCATTACTCTGTTGGTACTGATTTTTTTACATGATATTTAGGACTAACTGAAAAATTCGTCCTTTGTGTTGTTTTTAAGGGATTTGGCAGATAATCAATTCAGTGGACCAATACCAAGTTCGCTATCAAATAATAACAAAATAAAATTAGAGTTTGTTGATTGCTACTCCAATTTAGTCTATGTTATTTATCTATAAGTATTTTAGTTAAAAATTCAACCTTCTTTTTTATAGAATTATAATTTGACATTATACTATTGTTTATAATTTTGGATCACAGAGTGACTGGAAATCCTGACGTGTGTGCATCGGGGGGGGGGGTCTTGTAAGACAATAAACACTCCAGTTTCTGACGGGAGTAATCCGGTAATAACCTCTTCTGTTGGTACCGTATATAGGAAGAAGAAGAAAAGCAAGCTACCAGTGATACTTGGTTCCATAAGCTACCAGCACGCTATTGTGGGTAACTCTAACCATACTACACCAAAAGAGAAAAACAGCAGTTGTGGCCGCAGGTAAATCAACAAGTATTATCAATACTAGGATACTCCCTCCATTCCGAATTGACAATCCACTATTGTTTTTAGGGATTTTACGAATTAAGGTATAATTATTTTTAGACCATCTCAAAGGTATTTGTATAATTTTTGTACACTACTCAAATCCATTTTTACTCCACCTATAAAAAATATAAAGAAATGAGAAAAATGCTAAAAGACAAAAAAAGGCTCGCACTGCAAGTGTCGCGGGAGCCTAATTGTGCCACTTTCGGGTTAGAAAAATTAGTTGCAAAAATGCAACCAATTTTGTTAAACCGACAACTTTTGTAAATATGCCGATGGCTCAGGAGAGCCAAAATCCAAAAATAGATTTTTTAAAAAAACATTTTGCAAATATGTCGACAACTCTAGAGATGGTCTTGGTCGAACATATCAATGGGTGAAATTTTACTATAATGTGTCTTGATCTTTACCATTGATTAATATATCCTTATAAGTGTAGAACTATTATAAGAACTCTTAAATATGGAAAAATGGAGTAAAAAATAACTTCCCAGACTAAACATGACATTGTTACTTATTACTGATTATATAGAAATAAATAAGGGTAATGTGAAATAATATTCAAACTCATATGTTTTTTTAAGAAATCAATTTAATTGTTTTTTATGAAAACCCCTTTAACAATGCCCTTTATACAAAAATAAAACCAAAGAAGCATTGCTAAAAGTTCCCCAATAGAGGTTTATATACCAAAATGCTTTGTTAAGATTTAAGATTTTGTGGTCCATACATCTTTATGCTAACTATTTTTAGGTTTTTAGCATTCGTACTTTATTAGTGCGTATGTTCTTTATTATTAAGTATTGATAAGTTTTTGGTTCGAAATAATTCTTTTGAACTTTAGGGCAAAGTGGGGGAGCAAATAAACCTAGTGGGACTCCATAAGGAACAGGGGTCAACCCTCAAGCCGTGTTTAATAAAATTACGGTCAACATGGAGGAACCACTTAATATGGAATCTCTCTCTCTCTCTCTCTCTCTCTCTCTCTCTCTATATATATATATATATATATATATATATATATATATATATATTAGTTGCCAATCATAATTTGTGAAGGCATAGTGATGTTATTGGTTTTGCAGATAAGTCTTCTCATATTATAAAAGTGTGATTTTTTTCTACTCTTCTCCATGTTATTTGTTTCAGAAATGCTAGGCCGACACAGAGTTTTGACACAAAATGGTGCGATACAGTGACGTGTCGTACCGGGATTGGCTATTGCCTTATAGATGTGGGTCCGCGCCAGCGGTACTAGCCAACGCCGGTGCGACACGTCATTGTGTCGCACCAAATGTGTCGGAAAACTTTGTCGGTGTAGAAGGACTCTATTTTTTTGCCAGAAATCAGTTTTATTTTAGTATTCAGTCACCTCAATGTTTGAGTGCCAAAGAAATTCATCAAAGTAAAATCCCATATTTGAGTGACCAAAGTCATCATGATTTTAACCAAATTTGAAAATGTCAAATTGGAAGCTGAATTATTTGCTAAATTGGAACAAATTAATCAATTAAAATTTAATAATACAGTTGAAAATTTATAACATGTTGAGGAATTAATGAATAAAGTTCTAGTCTTAAGGAATTAAGGTTTGTTATGCACACTTACATAACATAAATGAGTATCACGCGCTCAATTATACATTACACGTAAGATCAAAACATGACATGAAAGCAATATGAGATGATTCTTATTATGTGACACAAATGCGATATGATATAATTCTTAGAGCATATCTAAAGGGTTGTTCAAATTTTTACACCAAATATATTATTTGGTTCCTTATGTGACCAATTTAAGAGACATTTTTTCAGCGCAATAAGGACATTTTAAGTTCTATTTTTTACTATTATTTAATCTTTATACTTTTGTTAATTAAAAAATATTTAATCTTATAAAATTCTACAACCATTTAAATATAGAAAATTATGGCACTCTGCAAAATTCTATTTTGGGTGATCAATCCTAAATATTCAATTTACGAAAGTCAAACAATTAATAATATTCAAAACATGCGGAATAATATAAGAGTGAAAATGGAATAGATAATTCTCAAATCATATTAATATTATAATAAATAAATAAAAATTAATATCCATACAAATACAATATGATATTGACTACGAATAAATTAATAAGAACTGAATGAATAATGATCCAATACAATCAAAATATATAAGAATCCTATATATACAAAACTGGTCAGGAGAATAATAAGTACAATATTCTCACTGAACTTAGAATATATAACTAAATACGGTAATGTGCTCTAACACTATGAATTGAAGCAGGGATAAGACTACACTAAACAAAACCTTAGTTATTATCCAAGGTGAGGAATCATTACTCATATGTCATTCCTTTGGTCCCCGCAATAGATTACAAATGTTAGCCAACAAAATGCAGGTCAAGCCTACTAGAAAAAATCTTCTACGTAAACAAAATAAAGATAAGAGTATAGTATGTTTAAATTTCCATTCAATATTCAAAATTCATGAAATATGATTCTCCGAATAACATATGTAATGTCCTGAGATAGCTTCTCATAATTAACTAAAAATTTAGGAATCATAGTTCTAATATATAAGTCTCGCTACCACTTGTAAGATACACCATTAAAGATAAGCGCTAAGGAATCCCTAACCATAAAGTAATTCTACTCTCATACATGAGTTATTAGGATTATCATGATATATATCATACTTGAACCCTAACAACCAACCACCCACGTATTTATAAATAGTTATCTCGATAAAAACACTGTTAAGGTCTATTTTAAGTATAAGCGTCACATCACCAATATTGGTTTGTGACAAAGAAAATTAGTGGTCTAACCATCAAAGCACCAACGTCAACAACAGTTGGAAACATGTCTGGATCCACTCAAGAAACACAAATCTGTAAAAGAGAAGAAAAATTACATAATCTGATTTGCATCCTTTGAATATCTCAAACACGGTGCGCGTCTGTGTGTGTATGTATATTGTTAACTCTTAAATATCTCAAATCAATATACATCAACCCATGCTAGTCTGCAAAAGCGAGAGAAATTGACCATCAATTAATTGCAAAAGTAGTTCTCGAATCATATCCAAAAGTGGTTTAAGAACATGTTATTTTGAACAGTTAGTAAGAGAAAAAACATTGATTGAAATACTCGTGTTACCTCACACCTTGTTCCAAATGTATGCACCATCATTCATTGCCCAACAACTCCAAGTGTAATTCAAATCTACATATATGAAAAAACCCTTAAGGTTAGTAACTCCATTTATTCGTTTCTTTAATTACTCAAATTTGTAACGTGTTAGACATAAAAATGTAATTTAAATCTGGACAACCATTTTCAATATATATGAATATGTAACCTAAGAAATGATATTACAACCTAAGAAGTTATAGTAATGACGAGGGAATACCCTCACGATACTAGAGCACAAGCGCTACTGGTCTAGAACAGAATCAGGAAACTAAACATCATTTTATCTTGCAAATCTGACTCGGGGTGTGAAAACCCCGACATATAAAAGCAAACAATACTAACAATGGAAGATATTGAACATAAGGAACAAGTCCAAAAATAATAAACCAAGAACTATTAGTTAAGCTAAACATCAGCTAGCTGGGATATAAAACGAGCACTAATAGGTGCATCCAAATAGCAAAAAGTACCAATCCGAACACCAGAAAATAAGAAATCACTAGTTCAAGATATAACATTGACCCACCGTTATCACCACCAGTTAGAAGGGGCGATACGCCATCAAAGGGAAACAAATCCAGATAGCGAAAAATAAGAAACTAGTAGTGTTGACCATCGCACTGACATGACAATAACACCGACAAGAACTGTGGGGATAGAAGATTCCATTGTGGTAAAAAAAATTGACGCAAAGCACCTTCCCACAACCTCAAGTAAACCCACCAAATGACCCGGAACCATGGTCGGAATCCACAACCACCACATGACACATATTTGACTCAGCAGCGTTGATTGATTTCAATGCAACTTAAACTCAATTCGAAATCAAATAAATCAAACCTACAACATTTGAGTTGAGAAACATTGATAAAAAAAATTCAAAACCTAAAATCTACCGACTGAAGATAGTAAGTCCTAACATATCTAACATGTAGTTATATTAAAGAAAATACTACCAAACTCAACATAAGAAACCTATGCAAACAAAAGTTATTCGAAACCCTAACAATTTAAATTTAAACAATATGTGTACACATCTAAATTTAATAAATATGTCCCTTTTATGTTCCAACACATAGTGAACAAATGATATATGCAAACATTGAACTTAAGAAATCACACACTAAAATCAAATAAATCACTCCTAACATTCAAATATTCTAGTAACAGTTATCATCATTATTTTGAAGAAGTTATTATTTAATAATAGATTAAAGAAGTCATTATTTTATCAAGCTTCGTCATTAAAGTGAAGAAGTCTGTATTTTATCAACTATAAAAAATTTAACAATAGATTGAAAACTCTTGTAAAGTTAATCAGTACATGTATATCCACCCTAACATTAGCAAAGGTTGATTAATAAATGCGTCTTCATAATCCACACACAAAATCCTACTAATATGCTTGGGTTAATTCATTTACAAGATTTACACGAGTAAGAATCACATTGAGTCGTAGACAAAATGTAAGCTAATACTTGTATCTCTCATTTTTATGTACGCCAATACTTATACATAACAATGTAAGCATTTCGATCATAAAGAGAATGAAAAAATTTGAAAGCATAATACTTGATATATATATATATATATATATGAAAAAGAAGTTTTATTAATAACCAGTGGCTCTTACAAGCGCTAAAGGAAAAATAAATAAAATTAAAATTTACGAGATCTTGAACGAGAAAAGAAAAACCTTAAATTATATTTAAGCACCGATTTCTCCTCATGATTTCTCTCTCTCTCTCTCTCTCTCTCTCTCTCTCTCTCTCTATATATATATATATATATATATATATATATATATATATATATATATATAACTTAAAAGGTGTTATCATTGAGACGTAGACAACAAATAATTGAGATGGGGATGTGTACTCTCTGTTTAAATTTATGTAACAAAAAAAAGCAACCATTTCAAAAATTATGACTCAAAAATCTTTCTCTTGCACTCTTCCAACTAGGGGTGTGCATGGTTCGGCCCAGTTTTGAGGTATTTTTGGGACCGAACCGGATTTATCGGTCCTAGAAATTACGGATCAAGACCGGCCCGAAATAATCTATTTCGATCCTATTCGATTTTCAGAAAGTTCGGGTTCGGTCTCGGTCCTATTCGGTTTATAAACAACTAATAGGTATCCATAAAACTGATTTGAGAAAAAAAATTATCTTCTTAAATTTCGGTGACTGAGTTAAAAAGCCTTCTATGTAGAAGTTATTGATCATGAAACTTGGGAACAAGGATATCATAGGAAACCTTTATTTAGCTGGATTCATCAGCATCCTAACTTAAGACCGACTTTTAAATAAATTTTTGCATTCAACCATAATGCCCCCCCAAATTTTAGAAACTTTGCATCATTTTGGAGTGATTTGGATAGATCTATAAACATAGTTAAATTTGAAAAATATTTCACACACGTTTGTCGATTTTTTCAAAAATTTAATGCATGTGTCAATAATTCAACTAATCTGCCTCAGCTAACATTGATTTGCAATGAAATGTACACATTTGTATAATAAATTCAAAATGGTGAAAGCTTGTTGAAAAACCTCACTAACTTTTCCTCTTATAGACTGATCTGCAACAAATACCATCAACCAGTAGGTGTTGAACCCATTCCCATACAAAGGTTGCCCATTAACAACAAATTGGCTCCCCTTTTTCTACACCATTGTCCATACATCATCTTCCATGCCACTTAAATCATTATCCCTGCACACATGAATTAGTTCAAATGACATACAAATGTATATATAAAATCACACATAAATGTATCATAAACCAAATGTGTATCATCATAAGTGTAAACTATAAACAATCAATTATTGGGTTTTCATAACTGTAAAGATTCATAATCTGTATACTAAGAAATATGACTTTAACAATTATGTATACTAGAAAATGTCGAGTTATCATAAAGCAAACAAAAAAATTGAAAATTGAGAGTTCTTTGCCTACCGCCGGACGAGATGAGGGAAACATCCGAACGAGGTGAGGAGTGAGAGAGCCGAACGAGATGAGGGAGAAACCGTTAAAGTCGGAGTACACTACACCAAATCTACCTAATTGTCACGGTCATTGACCTTGACAAGTTCAACTTGTCAAGGTCAATGATCGTGACAATTCGAGGCGAGACAACTTTTTTTGTCACGGTCATTGACCGTGACAAGGTCGTTAGAATTTTCATGGTCGTGTTACGGTCCCTGACCATGACAACTTTAGTCATGGTTGATAACCGTGACAAAGCCTTGACCCTTTTTTAAAAAAAATTGTCACGGTCAATGACCATGATAAGTCCATGACAAAAGTTGTCAAGGACTTGTCACGGTCAATGACCGTGACAATTCTGGGAAGAATTTAAAAAAAAATCTGTTAGGCAGTATGGCCACTGCCACTACCCAGCAGTATATTAATACCTGTTATAGCAACATCATATATCCAAATAAACTAAAGATAATGCAAATATATATTCAAAATAGAAACAATATACATGATGATATAATCCAAATATAATTCAAATGAACCAACTTAAAAATAATGTCACTACATGTGTAGGGTAAATGTGAGGAGGTGAGTAGGTCACAAGATATATGAATTAACACACCCACTAATATACACCATGCCGCACTGTTCGCGCAACCACAATAGGGAGTTCTCCTTCCGGGGTATCACATGCATGACGAGTACCCTCGGGGACAAAAAGCATTGTCCTTAAGCTTTGCCTAAAACGACAAAAAGCTTTGCCTGAAACTTTGCCTGCGACTGCGACTCATGCACTTCCTTAAGCTTTGCCTGAAACGACAAAAAGCACATGATTAGTAAAATAAGTAAACTAAAAAATTATAACGTAATTAACAAAAAGTAAACTGTTGGATTACTTACAATCGTGGCCGCGACGCTCGGGGACACCTCCTTGTCTTTCCCCTTCTTCGTCTGAAGAGACACATATGTATCGAGCCTATGTGGCTTACCCCAAGGGCCACTCCCTACCCCCTGAAATAAAATCAAAAATAAAATTAGTATCGTCCCCGCAAAGTAAAATAATGCAGAATAATATATTTCTGTAGTTATAGAAAAATTAAATCTTACCTTCATCCTATGCTCCACCTCGACATAAGACGTCCGGTCGGAGTAGTGCACGTCCGTCTTTTTTGCCCAATTTTCCCTCCCCGATTGGCGAGATACCAATTGTCGCTCCCCGATCTCATTGTCAATGAACTTTTGCCATTGGGCCAATGATATCGGCTCCTTCGGCGGGACGGATTCACGCCATTGGATAATGGACTCTCGTGTTTTCCCAAAGTACCGTGTCCGCATATTTTTCTTCCAATTCTTGTGTTGCTCCCTCAACTGCTCCAAGACGTAATCGCGTAGCTTTGGATCCAAGTTTAATTGTTCATGTCCAACAAATACAATGTTAGTTGTGAATAAATATAAATATAAATATAAATATAAATAGAAAATGAAATTGAAATCGAAATCGAAATTGAAATTGAAATATTCATATAAATATAAATATATTACCTGTAGTGCCACCCAAACATCTAACTTGAGCTCATATGGCACCTCCTTCCAACTCATAAACCCCGGGTCGATGATCGTTTTTAGCAGCTTGAGGGATCTCGCTAATAGCTCCGACTTGTTCTCGATGGTAATCCCAAATTTTCCATATTTGGGGAGCCTAGGGGCCGAGGATCCCTCGTCGCCTCCCCTACCACCGAGCCCAGACGACATCATCACAACCAGCATCATCATCCTCGCCCTAATACCTGAAGGAGACATTTGTTGTAAAAAAATGGTATTAGTACAGATAAAAAAAAATTAGAAGAGGACATGCAAATATGTACAATTACTACAAATAAAAATGAGCACTAATTATTAATTTACTTTCATACATCCCCTCCCCCACCACACACACGCACGTGTACACGCACACACACCACCCCCTGCCCCCCACCACACACACAATAATTATTTTCATCAATTAAACTAACAATTAAATTATACAATTATTAATTTACTAAGTTACAGTGAGGGTCAATCCTACTTTCATAATTAATCATATATTAATTTACTAATTTACAATAAGGGGAAATCATATATTAATTTACTAAAAAAATTAATAATCAATCAATTCTTTTACAAGGGACACTACGCACATACACACACATAGACACACACGCAGCCCCCCTCCCCCCCCCCCCCCCCCACCCTGCCCCACCCCCTTCCCCCATCCCTGCCCCCTCTAGAACTAGCTTCTGTGGTAACAGTTATATTCCTATAATGGTGGATGATTGTACACAATTTAATTGGGTCGCTTTTATGAAAAATAAATCTGACACCCTCCGTGAGTTCTTGAAAATTCTTTTAAAAATTGAGAACGAGAAGGACACCCAAGTATCTCGCATAAGAAGTGATAGAGGTGGAGAATTCATATACTCAAGTGTTACAGAATACTTTGTAGGTAATGGATATAAACATGACTTTAGTGCACCTAAGATCTTACAACAAATCTGCCTAATTGTCACGATCATTGACCTTGATAAGTTCAACTTGTCAAGGTCAATGATAGTGACAATTCGGGGCGAGACAACTTTTTTTGTCACACTATATATTTCAAATATGTTTCATTTAATTATCATACTATATATATATATATTGTTCGATATACAAAGTAATTTGCAAAAAAAGTTGAAAAATCCCACCCCCATATGGACAATAATCCAGTGGTCATGCCACTTTTAAAACTAACCAACCCAACATTTACTAAACAAAATAATCCAACAGCAATGTCAACAACAAATTTGTATCCCGTACTCCTTCTAATTCATCTACTCAATTAATCCATTTCATCAATTAAACTAACAATTAAAGTATACAATTATTAATTTACTAATTTATAATGAGGGGAAATCCTACTTTCATATGAAATGGGCACTAATTATTAATTTACTTTCATCTAAAACTATACAATTAAAATTACAATTAAAGCTATACAATTTATTAATTAAAGTTGTACAATTGTTAAGATTGCCCCACCACACACACACACACCCACCACACCCCCACAACCACCACACCCCAGCCCCCCCGTGACACACACACGCACACACCCCACCCCACCTCCACCATCTCACCCTCTGCCCCCCCTCCCCCCACCACACCCCCTACCCCTCCTCACCCCACCCCCACCACACCTGCACACACACACACACGTACACACACAGCCCACCCCCACCATCCCTGCCCCCTCCCCCACCACACACCACCACACACATATATACACACACATACACACACATATACACATACATATACACACATATATATACACACATACACACACATATAGAAATGAAAGAGAAAGAGAGGAAAAAAACATACCTTAGAGAGAGAGAGAGAGAGAGAGAGAGAAAGAGAGCTAAAATCGCTTAGAGAGAGAGAGAGATGGAAAACCAAAAAACAATGGGAAAAAAAAAAGCCTAGGGCCTTTTTTACTGAAGACATTGTCACGATCATGTCAAGGTCCTTGACCGTGACAATTATTTTAAGAATTGTCACAGTCGATGACCGTGACAATTCTTTATCACGGGCATGTCACGGTCAATGATCGTGAAACAAAACGCGTGTTTGTTGTCACAGTCAATGACCGTGACAAGGGTGGCCGGTTTAAAGGTGAAATTTTTTCCATTTTGGTGTAGTGGTAGGAGATAAGGGAGAGTGCTCTGCCTACCTCCGTTGCTTAGAGAGATAGAAGAGAAAATAAGAATTGAGGGGTTAGGGTTATGTTGTGGTTGGCGTAAGTGGCGTATGAGTTGTTATTAAGGTTTAAAAAAATACATATATATATTTAATAAAGGAGGCCCGGTCCGGTCTAAACCTAATTTTTATGAGCCAAGACACAAACGGAACCGAATTATGTGGTCCTACATATTTTTAGACTGAATTAAAAAAAACGCAAATGTGCGTTCGGTTTGGTTCGATTTTTTCAGTCCATTCGGTCTATTCGAGTTCGTGCACCCCCCTACTTCCAACCTAGTTTTATATTTTTTTTCTCATATTGCACTAAATACTCAAATTATCATTTAAGTTTGTCAAAGAGAAAAGAACCAATTACCAAAGGCTAACCCAATAAAGAAGGACATAATTCAATACACATTTACCCAAAACAGTCTAAAAAATCAAACTTCCAATAATAAATTCAAATAACTATAAGTAGGTGGAAATTTAGGATTGAAATAATAAACAATGTACCTCGAGTTCAACATCAGATCTGGTTAAAGAAAAGCCTTATCTTTGTTAAAAAAAAATGCACCCCAATCAGACCCAAAAGTTCCTTAAAAGGTGGAAACATAGACGCGTGTGTGTGAAAGAAACGGTGTGAGGGAAACTATGTGACCATTTATTATAGAAATTTGTATATATAAGAACTGATAAGGAATTTCACACAATCACATACAACTTTGACATAAATAGAACAAAATCAATATAACACTATAAATATTTGAAAAAATCAATTGATATTGATCTAACTCTATAAATCGATTAAAGAAAATTGTGAAACTTCACCCCATAAATCGATTAAATGAAGAAACATAAATTGTAATCAATTCAGAGAAAAACTGTTAATCAATTGAACCAGAATGGGTTACCTTAAAAAAGTTACCAAATCATTTAGCAAAGAGTCTTACCAAGTAGATAAAGTCTGAGATGAACAATAAAGAAAATGATGAGTGAGTGAGTGATTTTTTGAAATGTTCTCTTTAGAACTTTTAGGGATATTTTCATTTGGGAGTCGCGGGTGAAAATTTTATTTAGGAGGGAAAGTGTCAACCTTCTTTTTATTAGTGTTTTTTGAAAAATGCATAGCTTTTATTTTTTTCTTTTAAAAATGGATAGCCAAAATTAGTAACTCTTATATGAAAGTAGTAACAAGTAATTAAGATAAGAAATATTAATGGTAATATATTGTTCGTAATTACAAAATTAGTCTATTACTAAAAGAGTGTTTTGATGTAGTGTGAGAATAACCTCTCAAGTTGTTAATTACGCTATTATAACCTCTAATCACGTATTACCCGTAAATATCCACCCCCCCCCCCCCCAAACAAACCAGAAACACTACCCGGATTAGCCTAATAACTCACTTAATGGTATACTTATGCCCCATGGTCAATTTTAGATGTCGAAAACACCTAAACGAGTTCCCGATTCATCCCAAAATGCGCCCAAACTATATCTACCCGAATTACACACTTTTATTATGTATAATCATCACGTAACAATAATTTAATTAACATACAATTTATTTTCTACGAGTGAACACATAATGCATAAATGAATCAGATAAACATGCAATTACATCCAAGAAATTTATTAACAATTTTTTTTAATTAAATTCTACAAAATTAATCTAAATTCTACCAATTTAATTTATAATAAAAATACGGCATATTTCATTCTTCCCCCTACTAATGAAATTTCATCCTCGAAATTCGAGATGTATCTGACTTGAATAGATCTGGATACTTCTTTCTAATGTTTTCCTCCATTTCCCACATCGACTTGTCCTCGTTGTGGTGTCCCCACTACACAGGCACTAAGGGAACAACCTTGGAACAAAGTATGCGCTCCTTATGGTCCCGAATAGTTATAGGTCTCTCCTCTTAAGTCACGTCGGGATGAAGGTCTATCTGATCAAGGTCTATGTGTTGGTAGCCTATCTCATCCCTAAGAAATCTTCATAATGCTGAAATATGGAAAACGCCATGAATCCTCGGTAAATGATCGGGTAATGCCAAGCGATATGCCACTAGTCTATTCCTCTTAATAATAGGGAACGACCCCATATACCTAGGAGCTAACTTCCCTTTCTTCCCAAATCGCGTCACTCCCTTAATGGGAGGCACATTAATTACTACCTTATCACCAACCTCAAAACATAAGTGCCTCATATCTGTATCAGCATAACTCTTTTGTCTATCCTGAGAAATCTGAACCCTTGCTCGAATCATCGCCACCTTCTCTGAGGTATTCCTGAATAAATTCTGGTCCGATAAGTTTATTCTCCCCCATTTCCAAGAAATACAAGGGTGAACGGCAAGTCCTCCGAGATAATGCCTCAAAAGGTGCCATCCCAATGGTAAACTGATAATTGTTGCTATAAGGAAACTCCATCAATAGTAAGTATTTGTCCTAACTACCTTTAAAGTCATATATGCACATCTGAAACATATTCTCCAACATCAAACTTACTCACTCCATATGACCATATGTCTGTGAGTGGTACGAGGTACTCGACCTCAACTTGGCCCCCAATGCTTGCTGGAAACTCCTCCAAAAGTGGAACACAAATGCCTTGTCCCTATTTGATACGATATTGAGTGGTAACCTATGCATCTTCATAATCTCTGTAAGGAAAGCATGGTGTATTGCTCTGAAGTGTAATTTGTCCGAACTGGAAAAAAGTGAGCCAATTTAGTCAAACGGTCAATGATCACCCAGATAAAATCATGTCCCCGTTGTGAGTAACCTTATGATAAAATCCATGGAAATGCTATCCCATTTCCACATGGAAATCTCAAGAGGCTTTAAAACACATGTTGGTCATTGAAGGTCCACCTTCACCAACTGGCATGTGTCACACTTGGACACAAAAATGGTTATGTCCTTCTTCATGACTACCCACTAATATTGGTTCCTCATGTCCTGGTATATCTTATCCCCACGGGGATATACCATAAAATGTGATCCAAGAGCCTATGTCATAATGTCACACTGTAACTCCTCATTCTATGGAACTACCAATCTGCCCTGAAATCTCAATTCGGTATTTGAACTAATTGAATAGTTCTCTGCCTCATCAGCTAATAATTATTTGACCCTCTCCTGACAAAGTTAGTCCTCTTCCTATGCCTTCACGGCCCAAACTATGATCTCGAGTGTCATGGTAAGAACTTCCATAAAATTACGTGATAACTCATCATTAGTACGAAGTGATTTCCACTTCTCCTTCCACATCGCTGCCAACTCAACTATCAACTTAATGCTCAAAGCATCCACCACTATATTTGCCTTACCTAGATGGTACTGGATATCAAACAAGTATTCTTTCACAAACTCAAGCCATCTTCGATGTCTCATGTTCAACTCTCTCTTCATGAAGGTTCTTGTGGTCTGTGAATAACTAAAATTTCTCCCTCAAGAGATAATGCCTCCAAATACATAAAGCAAACACTACGACCGCTAACTCCAAATCATGGGTGGGGTAATTACCCTCATTAGTTTTAAGCTTTCAGGAAGCATAATATATCGGCATCTCCTCCTACATCAATACCCCTCCAAGTCCTCATAAGGATCTATCGGTAGAGACCTTATAGTCAGTTCCTCTACGAGGCAAAGAAAGTACCGGAGCCAAAGTTAATATGGCTTTCATCTCGTCAAATACCTATCGACACATGGCATCCCAAAAAATTGGTACATCCTTCCTCGTCAAGTTCGTTAGAGGCCCAAATATCTTCGAGAACTCCTGAATGAACCGATGGCGGTACCCTGCCAATCCCAGAAAACAACGCACTTCCGTAGGTGTAGTGGTATGTCCCCACTCCATCACTGCAAAAATATTTCCTGGATCCACCGATATCCCCCTCTCAGATACGACATGGCCTAAAATTTGAACCTCCCATAACAAAAATCCAAATTTCATGAACTTAGCATAGAGTTGATGTTCCCATAACGTCTGCAAGACTACCCACAAATGTTGTGCGTGATCCTCTACGGTCCGATAATAAATCAATATGTCATCTATAAACAATATGATGAATTGATCTAGAAATTCCTTGAACACCTTATTAATCACGTCCATAAACACTTCTGGTGAATTGGTCAGACTAAAAGGCATAACCAAGAACTCATATGATCCATATCTCGTCAGAAAAGTTGTCTTCGAGAACTCCTGTTCCCGAATCCTCAGATGATGGTACCCCGATCTCAAATTGATCTTAGAAAAATAAGTTGCACTCCGCAGCTAGTCGAACAGGTCATCCATAAGGGGCAACATATACTTGTTCCATATAGTGACCTTATTCAACTCCCTATAATCAATGCAAAGTCTCGGCTATCCGTCCTTCTTCTTAACGAACATAACGGGAGCACCCGAAGGTGAAGTACTCCTCTAAATAAATCCCTGACCCAGTAACTGCTGAATCTGATCTCTAAGCCCTCTCCTCTCTAGAGGATCCATATGATATGGTGCACATGAAATGAGTCTTGTACCTAAAATCAAGTCAATCACAAACTCGATCTCCCTATTGGGTGGCAACCACGGAATTTCTCCAAAAACTTCAAAAAACTCTTTAATAATCGGGATGGAATCTAGAGACAAAATGACCTTCGAATAAGTCTCCTACTCAATTTAATACAAATGCGTGCTCGACCCTACCCCATGGTTCGGCGTAGCAAACATGTATATCTCTTTCCCCGTAATGAAGAAGATGATGAACCTACCATAACAATCAACACATGCTTTATACGTAACTAACCAATCCATCCCTTAGATAACGCCATACTCCAACATATCTAACACAAGTAGGTCTTCTATAAACTTAAGTCACCCAATATCAATCCCTATACCTCTAGGCACTTAACGTACCGGGGACCCTCTACCCACAGGTGAGTCAATATAAATTACTATGTCAGGTGCGAAATCTATCATCCCAGATTAACGAGAAAAGCTAGTATTAGCAAATTAATGAGATGCACTAGTGTCAAATAAGACGTTCCCTACATACCCAAAGATAGGGAACATACCCTCCACTGCCTGAACTGGTGTTGGTCCCTCTCCAAGTGCGACATGGTACACTCATCCATACTGTAACTCTGGTTGTGGTCCCTCAGGTGGGGCATCTTGAATAGTTAGTGTTGGTACTGCAATTCCTAGTAGGACTAGCAACTACCCTTGTGGTGGCTGATATCCCTACTATCCGTCCTACTCATGTGCATCCCGATTACCCCGAGGGCATCTTTTCGCCATATAACCCTTCTCTCCACAAACATAAAAATTCCCTGGAAACTGATGTCTATCTGGTTATTGGCCCTGTTGGCCTCAACCCTACTGCTATTAATCGAGATGTCCTCTTTACTGTTGGCCCTGGCATTACCTGTTCCGATCATTGAACCCATATACCTCTTATGCTAATCATTCGCCTTTGACCACTTAAACTATTGGGTCCCCTGGCTGTCGTTCCCATTCATCTTACCCTGATGGTTCGACATCTTTGAGTTGGTTCTCTTTCCCCTTACTTTTCTGAAATGACCTGTGATCCTAATAATGCAGTGATTCATCCCGAATCATAACACTTTTTATCCTCGAACTTATGCATTTTAGCCCCCTCGGGTACTTCAATGCCTATATTTATGCTTGCTAATCAAGAAACCTCCATTTTATGTGCTAAAACTTTATTTGAGGTATTATTGAGCTTTTATAGGTGTTACGGTGCTTAGTGTGAAGTTTCGGTGCTTTTCGGTAGAGAATCGTCAATGTTCGCATGTTCAGGGGCATTTCGGTAATTTCACATTTCTGGATTTTTTTACCAAAGTCTTCACGAAAGTTGTAGCTATCGGGCCAAGTTTCGTGTGTCCCCAACGATGCTCGAATCGGAGTCTGAACGAAGAAAACACGAACCCTTAATCAGGGAAGAAATATAAGATATTATTTTCTTATATTTTATTTATTTAAAAACATTCTATTTAATTCCTTCCATGTCCTTCTTCCTAAAATTACAACAAGCTTCCATGGACGATTTATATTTGGCTCGGGTTTGCGCTCAGGTTTTGGAGCCTTCCATTCGAAATTAAAGCTTGGGTCGTGTGCGGATATAATTGTGGGTCAGTTGGTTCGGGTTTTTGGAGAACCCACTTTGGTATTATCATGGTTTTGAAAATTTTTGGACATGGATCTTTTGGGGTTTTTGGCCATTGTTGGGATTGTGGGTATCGGCATAATTGGAAGACTAATTGGAGAAAGCAAGCTGAGGTGGTCTCGGAAGAAATCGCAAATGGGTATGGTCATAGGAGCTCTCGGCTAGAGCAGTAGAAGAAGTGGGAGTTTCTAGCACGACCGTCGATTGGCCATGATCCGGCAGTCAACCAAGTTTTGGATTTTTGGCCTGTGGCCTTGGCAATGTGATTCTCCATTCTCGTGCGTTCGATCAGCCCTTGCCGCGGTCGATCGATCCCCTATTTCCTTTTGCCGAAAACTGTTACTTTTATTTTCTCTTTTTTTTCTTTTTCTTTTTTTCATTAATTCTAACTTATCCCCTTTTTCTTTTGTTTTTCCTTTTTATTTATTTCCATTTTGCAACTTATTCTAAATAGGCCCGTAGTTCATTTTTGTTAAGACACAAATAATATATATCATTTTCTCTTAGTTTTAGGACTTAGGGTTTGATATTTTTGGGATTTTTGTGTAGAACACCCTCTTCTCCATTTTCTTGGTGGTTTGACAGCCATTAATGTAAGTGGATACTATTTACTGTCTTCTCTCTTTCTTTTATGCTTTATGCCCTAAATTTCCATGCTCTCCCTTTATTTCCATGTCTAGTTAATTTGTAGTGTTAATTTAGTTAGTTTTTGTTTAATTAATTAGGCGCTTTAATTAATGCTTTTAATCATGTGTAGTGGCTAATTTAATTTAGGTTGTGTTGGATTGAACTCATCAAGAGTTGATTTGGTTTCTTTGCTTTGGTGATAGAGTTTAAGGGTTTATTTAGATTGGGTTGTCCTAGTTATTATGCTTTGGAGATTTAACGGGGTATATCACGTATGCTCTGTATTTACGACCTTTCATGCGTAATTTCTGGGGTATTTGTTGATGCCAAAATCTTATTAGGCTTTTATGAAAATTTAGGGGTGTGACAACTCTGGGTTTAATTAACTATCGAAACGAGACGCAATGTTAATAACTCGTGAGCCTATGTAACCATTTATACCAATTAACTATGGGTGGGGGATATCCGACACAACCTATAGTTTTTATTCTCTTTGTTAATCTTAGTTTAATATACACTCGCTTAGATTATCTTTTACTTTTTGTCAGCATATTACCTTTTACACTTTTATTTTAGGAATATTAAACCTTATTAATTCTAGCACTCATCTCTGTGGATTTTTCGATACCCGAACATGGCCGCTATACTCCTTTTTTTAGTGTTGTTATAAGTTTAGGTTTTTGTATTAGGGTGGTTAACAGAAAATAACTATTAGCGTCTTGACACGCGCTAATTTTCACCCTTAGTCATGCAGCAAGGCGACATTCACCATCTGAGTGTAGGTGGTAAAATTCGTATTCCCCAACAATGATTTCCTAATGTGCCAAGTTGTCCCTGATACAAACTTCTCCATTATCTTCTCTCCAGCGTTTACCTCATCTCTAGCAAAATAAGACAGTTCGGTAAACTCCTCCTCATATTCTGCTATAGTGCGACCTTCCTGCTTAAGGTCCGTGAATTTCTCCTCATCTCTGATTTCATGGAGGGTGGGAAATAATTTCCTTCAAACTTGACCCAAAACTCATCAATAGTCAATTGGAATTGTGACTATTGACTATTGACGAGAAATTAAAAAATGCCGAGAATAATCTTTTGCAACACCCAAAACTCATAAATAGTAAAACTAAATTGTTGAATAATGAGACTCATCCATACTGAGATTAAGAGTAGCAACATTAAACATAATGTTGATATTGTTTTGCGACGTATTACCGAGAAGAAATGTTGAAAAAATCATTTGTAACAAGTATTGCATTCAATTAATGCTTCTGTTAATTCAAAACATATATAATGTAAAACAAATAAATTACCATAATATTCAATTAAGGAAGATAATCAAATTGAAACATAACTAATATTAAAACCAATAACATTCACCGTACGTACATAAACATAATTGATCTTGGAACAATTATCCATCGATAAAATAAAATGTATTACACGTCCAATAAAAAATAGGGGAACATGAAGTAAAAAGAAGTTCCCAATAATGTTTGAGCCTCATCCTTGAAAGACTAACATCCTCTTCGACCTAATAGAAATAAAAGTCAATCGTTAATGACTAATACTTATCTTTAGTATGTTAACTAGAAAATAAAAAAATAAAATTAGTACATTAGTGATATGCCACACTATAGTTGAATGATACGCATCTCCAACTATAGACTCACTTCCATAAGGTCTAGGCAAAGGTTCATTTTTTACAAATATTTTCTCAATATATAATACCCAAAAGTCTTCACCTAATGGAAAAACCCCTACTTTTGTTTATGGGTCCTTTCTTATAATGAATCCACGTTATACAACCACTTTTGGAAGTTCAGAAGTAATAAGGTCTACAATTTTAGGAAATGCATTATTTGAGTCCTTTTGTCGTGGTTAATGGTGCTACTTTTTTTTCGTTGATGATTCTTTATACAAAAAAGATTAAATATTCCATGAAACATATATTTCTGAAAAAATGACAGGGTTTCATTTGTTTCTAGGACATCCCCAAAAATTATACGTTATATACAATCAAATAAACCAACAACCCATTCTCAAATATGCATATAACTTCTCAAGGAAGCACATATAAGTCTATATGGTTTATAAAATTCATCTACATTTTCTACAATAATACAAAACCCATTCCATTACAATGGGATTAAATAAGATTAATTATTCTACAAAAACCAACTAGTGTCATTCTAAATGCATAAATATACACTTTTCTTGAGTTTTAACCCGTGCGATGCACGATCGGGTGTAATGCGTTTTAAAATATTTTATTTTGAATAAAATATCGTAGCCATAACCATGAGCATGTAAATGTAAATAATGTGGTGAATAAAGAATACAACTTAAAATGAAAATGAGGAAATGAATGGAAAGAACATAATGTCGTATAACAAACCATAGTCTGAAAATAGAAATTAGAAAAAAAAAAATACATTGCAAAGTGAATTTTTTTTCATTTTGAATTTTTTCTAGAATACTACACATGAATCCCTTCTTGTTTTATGACAAAATGCGAAGAAATTTATTCATCATACTGTGGAAAACTTATTTGTGGGCTAAAAGAAAGATAGAAATCTATGATAGATTATGCATCTAAATTACATGCATTTTAGGAAGCCACCTCAAAGCTAAAAGCCTCACCTGCAATGAGCCATTTATAAGCAAGAGAAAGATTTTTAACGTTGCAAACCAATAACTTGAACAACGGTATAATACTATCAAATTCTCTCCATAACATGAGAAAAAGACTAATCTTATCGTAAGGACTAACCTATTCAAGGTAGAAAATAGGGTATCTTCACACGACTACCCTCGAAATCGTGAAAGATAGCTCGAATTCAATTCCCTTGAGTTAAATCTTTCCCATCTGAGACAAAGGAAACCAAGACCATCAATATTGAAAATACAATGAAAAAGAACTAAATATATATGAGAACTTCTCATATATAAAAAATAGGAGCATTGGCAGTGCCTCAGATATGGTAACTTCATACCCACATATGCATTTTTTATATATGCGTTTTGTATATATCTGTTATATTATGAAAATTTCATACCCACATATGCGTTTTGTATATAAACATATATGAGAACTTATCAAATGGGAAAAATAGAAGCAATTGCAGTGCCTCATATATGGTAACTTCCTACACGTTCTATGCATTTTTTACCCACATATGTGTTTTGTGGGTAACGCATATCTGTTACACCCACATTGTAGTGGCAGTGACCGTGTACATTTTTCTTTTCACCAAAATGACACCAAATCTTAAATGACCATAATCATTAAACATCACGTAATTCCAATAATTTACCTTGTAAAATTTTCCAGTCTTATATTACCACTACCATTAAACATATAAATCTCTCGCATAGATGTATTTCTACTATGCACAACTAAACTTACAGTAGTGCCAGCTGTTGTAAAAATTCATCTTTGACTGATATGGTTCACAGAGGAGAAAAGTTAAAAACCATCTCATATGGAACCTGCTGAAAATGCATATAAAAAGTCACCAACTCCACTTGGAAGAAAGAAAAAAATACCCAAAATATAATTTGAGTTAGAGATTTGATCATACAAACTGTTTGACCATAAAAGTAACAGCTAATGGGTTATACAACTAGCAGCTCTTATTAAAATTAATGCATAGTTGCTTAAAGGCTGCTGTAGGGCCTGCTTAGGGACTGCTGTAGGGACTGCTTAGTGGTTGTTGTAGGGGCTTCTATATGGATAATTAATGTGTGCCTAAGTGGTCCTAAAGTCTAGTTGGTGTAACTACTTTGTAGGGAAATTAATGTGTCTAGTTAGTAGAAAAATCTGAGCAAATAAATGTAACTCATCACTCATGTTTTAGAATGTACTCTGCTGAAAATAAAAACAGCATTTGTCTCTTTAAGAACAAGTTTGTCTTCTCCAACTTATCTCTAATTTTTTCTTCATTTCTTCACTTCTTCTAATACAATCATATAGTTCTCATTTAAACTCCAACAAATTGGTATCAAATCCCTGTTCAGATCAAGAGTTGGGTGTACTTTCTTTGCTGGCCGAAAAATAAATTTGATGAAAAGCGACAGAAAATTTATGGCAAGTTTTAGCAACCAAATGGGTACCCAACAACCCTTCATTCCAATTTTTGATGGAGAAAATTATGATTTCTGGTCTATAAAAATGAAAACCATTTTCCTTTCATTTGATTTATGGGAGCATATTGAAGATGGGTTTGATGAACTGGAGGATATCATAGCTTTGTCGAAAGCTCAAAAGAAAAAGTTGAAGGAGCACAAGAAGAAAGATGCAAAAGCTCTAAGCCTAATCCAACAGGGGTTAGTTGAAACAATATTTCCAAGAATAATCAATGCCAGCAAAGCAAAGGAGGCTTGGGATATTTAACAAAAAGAATTCAGAGGTACTTTGAAGGTAAGGGCTATTAAAATTCAGTCCTTAAGAAGAGATTTGAGAATATGAAGATGAAGGATGTGGAAATATTGAAAGATTATTTCTCAAGATTAATGGAGATTGCGAATCAAATGAAAATATATGGGGAACAAATTTTCGATCAAAGGATTGTGGAAAAAAATTTGATTAGTTTGCCGGAAAAGTATAACCCCATTGTTGCCATTGTTGAAGAAACTAAATAAATAACCTCTTTGAGTGTTGAAGAATTGATGGGTTCCATTAAAACATGTGCACAAAGTTTGAGTAGACACTCTAAAAATCTGTTAAGGGTGCCTTTCAATCTAATCTCAATGTTGGGGCCAAACCATTTTTTGAGCAACCCAAAGGTGAATCTTCAAGAGGTAGAAGACATGGAAGAGGAAGAGGAAGAAACACTCGAGGAAGAGGTAGAAATAATTTTGAAAGAAGAGAAAGTAATGAAAGTTTTAATCAACAAAAGTGTAGTATTTGCAAGAGAAGTATCCATATTGATAAAGATTGTTGGTTCCGGGGAAAGCCACAATGTCATAATTGCAAGAAATTTGGGCATGTTCAAAAAGATTATCGGCTCAAGAACAACCAATAAGCTAACTTCACCGAGGAATAAGAATGTGAGGGGAATATGTTTTTTGCTTGTCAAAGTGCATCGGAGCAAAGAAATGATTTGTGGTTTTTTTATAGTGGGTGTAGTAATCACATGACCGGAGATTAAAATATGTTTACCTCTATGGATACTTCTTCTAATTCTAAAGTGAAGATGAGTAATGGTGCCTTAGTCCAAACAAAGGGCAAGTGTACTATAGACATTGAAATGGAAAAAGGAATAAAGTATATCCGAGATGTGTTACTAGTTTCAGATTTAGAGCAGAATTTTTTGAGTGTTGGAAAACTTACGGAACATGGGTATACTATTCTCTTTTAAGAAGACTCGTGCAAAATTTTTGACAGAGGGGGGAGAAGCCAATTGTTGCAAAAATCAAGATGGAAAAGAATAGAAGCTTTCCTCTCACTTTTCGATACTCAAAGAATGTGGACTTGAAGATGAATGTGGTTGACGACATATGGCTATGGCATAGAAGATATGGGCACTTGAATTTTCAAAGCATGAAGAATTTTCATCAAAAGAGCATGGTTTACGGGCTACCAATAATCCAAGAAGTAAATGGAGTTTATGAAGGATGCGCTCTTGAAAATTACCACCGAGAGCCTTTTCTAAAGGAAAAAGTATGGATCGCTAAAGCACCATTGGAGCTTGTTCATACCGATGTGTGTGGACCAATGAAGAACACTTCTCATGCCGGTAACAAATAATTCATTACCTTTATTGATGATTTTACAAGGATGGCTTGGGTGTATTCTATGCGGCAAAAATTAGATGTTTATGCCTTTTTTTTAAAAAATTCACAAACTAGTTGAAAAACAATGTGGTTACTACTTGAAAATTTTGAGAAGTGATAGAGGTGGAGAATACAACTCTAAGGAGTTTGATAAATTTTGTGAAGATATTGGCGTGGAAAGATAACTAACGGTTGGGTATACTCCACAAAAAAATGGAGCGGCGGAAAGGAATAATAGAACCAATGAGGAAATAGCAAAATCCCTGTTACATGAGAAAGGGTTGCCATATACTTTTTGGGACGAAGCGGTGTATACGGTGATTTATTTGATGAATAGATGCCCTACAAAGACCGTAGAAAACCAAACTCCATTTGAGGCATGGAGTGGAAGAAAACCATCTGTGAACCACTTGAGGGTGTTTGGTTCTATTTGCTTTGCTCATGTCCCTAAAGAAGTGAGACACAAGCTTGATGAAAGTAGTGAAAAATGCATCTTTGTGGGGTATAGCTCAAAATCAAAAGACTATAGACTCTTTAGCTTGAAGAGGAAAAAAGTGATTATTTGTAGAGATGTGATTTTTTATGAGAAAGCCTTTTGGGATTGGGAAAACAATCCCAAAATCAAGTTATCACCCTTAATGAAGAATCACAAAGCATTGAAGAAGATGAAGAGGAAGATTTAGAAGCTCCTCAAATGCAAGTCCACAATCATCCTCAAGTTATCCATCATGCTCAAACTCCTCATCTCCAATCTCAACCCCAAGAAGAATGAGAAGTCTAAATGATGTGTATGCTAGTTGTAATTTTTGTGTAGCTGAATCGAAGACCTTTAAAGATGCTAAAAATAAAAAAGTCTGGCAGTTTGCAATGGAAGAAGAAATTCAGGTTATTGAGAAGAACAAGAGTTGGGAATTGGTGGACAGGCCTAAAAATAAAGAGCTCATTGGTGTGAAGTGGATTTACAAAAGCAAGGATAATTCGGATGGCTCAATCCAAAATAACAAAGCAAGACTTGTAGCAAAGGGGTATTCTCAAAAACCTGGAATTGATTTTCAAGAGACATTTGCACCCGTGGCAAGGATTGACACAATTAGAGAACTTGCTGCCATGGACACTCAAAAAGGTTGGTTTTTCTATCAACTTGATGTAAAATCTGCATTCTTGAATGGTGTGTTAAATGAAGCAGTGTACGTTGACCAACCTCAAGGATTCGTGATGAAAGGTGAGGAAGAGAAGGTATACAAGCTGAAAAAGGCCTTATATGGCTTGAAGCAAGCTCCCCGAGCATGGTGTAGGGAGATTGATGCATACTTCAATGAAAGAGGCTTTCAAAGAAGTAAAAGCGAGCCAACCTTGTACATCAAAAGAAGCGGGGGAACAAGTTTTCTTTTTGTCTCTCTTTACATTGATGACTTGGTGTTTACCAGTAGTGATGCAAAAATGAAAGAAGATTTCAAAAGTGATATGATGAAAAAATATGAAATGAGTGATTTGGGTCTTCTAAATTACTTCTTGGGCATTAAAATTCATAAACAAAAAGATGGTATTCTTATTTGTGAAAAGAAGTATGCTAAAACCCTTCTTGAAAAATTCAAAATAATGAATTGCAAATCGGTGGCTATGCCTTTGGTGGTGAATGAAAAATTATTGAACGAAGATGGAAGCAAAGAGGTTGATGCATCTATTTATAGAAGTTTGGTTGGAAGTTTGTTGTACTTGATGGCTACGAGGATGAATATCATGTATGCTACTAGTTTATTATCTCAGTACATGCACAAGCCGAGTCAAAATCATTTTGGGGCTGCAAAAAGGGTGTTGAGGTACTTCCAAGGAACTTCTAATTTTGGCATCATGTATAAGAAGAATGTTAAGATAAAGTTACTTGGGTTTTGTGATAGTGATTGGGCTGGTTCTATTGATGATATGTGAAGTACTTCCGGGTATGTATTTTGTCTTAGTGCTGGAGCAGTTTCATGGGCATCAAAGAAGCAACAAACGGTATCGTAATCATCCACCGAGGCCGAATATGTGTCTGCATCATTAGCAACTACACAAGTGATGTGGCTAAAAAGAATTTTGGAGGATGTTGGTTAAAAGAAAGGAGATGTTACTCCAATACTTTATGACAACCAATCCACGATTACAATGATAAAGAATCCCGTGTACCATAGTCGCACCAAGCACATTGCAAATAAGCATCATTTCATTAGAGAACCCGTGGAGGATGAAGAGATTCAACTCAAATGTATCAAGACTGAAGAGCAAGTTGCGGATATCTTCACCAAAGTTCTACCCAAGGACAAGGTTCAATTTCTTAGAGAAATGATGACTTTTCAACAAATGCATTAAGGGGGTGTTAAAATTAATGCATAACTACTTAGGGGCTGTTGTAGGGGCTACTTAGGGGCTGCTGTAGGGACTGCTTAGGGGATGATGTAGGGGATGCTATAGGGATAATTAATGTGTTCCTAAGTGGTCCTAAAGTCTAGTTGGTGTACCTACTTTGTAAGGTAATTAATGTGTCTAGTTAGTTGAAAAATCTGAGCACATAAATGTAACTCATCACTCATGTTTTAGAATGTACTCTGCTGAAAATGAAAACATCACTTCTCTCTCTAAGAACAAGTTTGTCTTCTCCAACTTATCTCTAATTTTTTCTTCACTTCTTCACTTCTTCTAATACAACCATATAGTTCTCATTTAAACTCCAACAGATCTATCATTTATAAACTACAAAGGAGTTATGAGTTGTTTGAATTTGTATCTTATATTACTTTTTACTGAATAAGAATTTTTTTCTTTTCACTGCATAAGTTCGATGACACTTCATCTGTTCTTGTTTCATATAAATCAATGATGCTTCATCTGCGCTTGTTGCATATAGATCGATGACATGAAGTCATATGAACTTTTAATTCTTATTTGAAGCTAAAGCTAAAACCAAAAATAGTTCAATTTGTTTTTGGTCATTAATGTTAAACAAGTAATAAAGGAACATGATTTTTTTCCTTCAAGTTCATTACTTAAATCAAAGGTTTTACAGCAATCTGATATCAGGTGAAAAAGAGGTTTTAGAAGTAATTAACATTCAGGCAGGAAGAAGAGACTAGTATACATGTTGGAACTATGGCCTCTGTTATTTGAAAATGATCACGTTATTAATTAAAAAAAAATAAGAGGTATAGCTATGAAGAGTGCTACGCATAGAGTGGGGATGTTCAAAAAATTGAATAATTTGTCTGTTATGGCCATTTTAGAACCTAGGGTTGATGCATCTAAAGCTAATTTATACAGAAATTAAATTCTGAGGAATTTGTCATTAATTTGGAAGTAGACATTTGGTTCTTATAAAATCATGGTATTTCATTCGACATAGAATAAAAATGGAGCAATGTCGTTCTTTAATTACCAATCATAGTCTCATTAACTGCCCAGTGAGACTTTATTTTTTTATAATGAGAACAACAAATGATAATTTTGATTTCTAATTATGTCCCAGGAAGCCAAATATAATTAACCTATTTGTTTGTAACTCCAATCCTCATGAGAGAGATATTAGCAATAAGCATGTAACCAACCAACATTATAACTAAAGAAATCATAGCTATGGCTTACCTATGCATCCCTATATTCTTTATAGAAGGAAATTATTCAACTAAGCACGTTATATTATCACCACAATGCTATGTATCCCTTGTTTTATATTGTGATCCAGCCAAGAGCTTATATGTATATTGGACAATATATATATATATACTTTATTCATGCAATAAAAGAAGGTGCATGTTACACATATTATCCACCTATTAAGATAAACGAAAGCATTATGACTGATCGAAAAATGGTTGCAAACTTATCCATCGGGAGGTTATCGATGGTACTTACCATGAAATATGAAGAGAGCATGTACATCCCCGAAGACCTATTCTTTTATATCATCGTTCGTTCTTATGGGAAGGTGAAAATATCTTTGAAAAGGGGGAAGAAACCCCAAAATCCAGAGTAAAATAACTGAAGCCCGATATGATCCTGTAAGTATGTGATGTCGGGATGCCACCATAGTAATCCAAAAAGAATAGACACTGCCAGCATATGTCCTATCTTAAGGCGAGAAAAAGAGTCATGCTTTCTCTCTTTGAGCCCTCTTCTTAATAACACCGAGAATTTCTCCAACCATGTGGTTGACCCCCTTACAAATCGTTTGTCTTTTTCCACTTCCTAAACATGACCCTCAACTTCTTTCAATAACACAAACTTCTCGGGTTTCATTTGATAAAACTCTATTAGCACGATCCAATAAGAAATCTGGTGGGCTCATGGCAACCGATGGGGCATACTCAATTCTAGATAAATAATCCATGGCCTCTGATCCCTACCCAAAATACAAAGGGTTACCTTCAGATAAAAGCAAAACTGTTATCTGAAAAATCTACTGAGTTTTTGCCGAGTGTGAGATTCAATTGTTTATGCTAAGTGGGAGGTACGAGTGGGAGGTTCTTTGGAAGTATCTTCAAAATATTTGTAATAATAAACTGTGGTTATTTATTTTTTTATTTTTTGGGGGGTGGGGTGGGGGGGGGGGGGGGAGGGGTGGTTACTTCAACATAGTTTGCAACTATCATGAAAAATTTGGAGGTAATCCCATTTACTTGATAGGAGCTACTAAGTTTATAAACTATATAACAAGTAGTGGCTTTAATAATATTGTGAACACAAGTTCTAAGTATACTTAATTTAGTGAAAGGGGGGGATAGAATAGAAAATGGGAGAGATTTAACGGGGTGATTTGCTTAGCAGATTGGCTTTCTATGTTCTACAGCACCATAATGGATTTGCATCAGACCACTACCTTCTGTTAGTTTCTATTAATCATATTCAAACCCCTATGATCACGAAATTTAAGTTCCTTAGCTTTTGGGCTTTGAAACCTCCCTTAAGGATTTAGTATAAGCTAATTGGATTAATTATGCAACTGTTAATCCTTCTCATCTCTTTGCTTTAATTTTGAAAACTTAAAGCCCATTATTTCTAAATGGAGTAGAGATCGACTTAGGACATATTTCAGAAGGTTAGAGAAGTTGAGTATGAGGTTATAGATATGGAGAGTGATTTTGATGATGATTACTATGTTGATAATAGTTGACTTGTCCAAAGTTAATGCTAAGTTAACAAATCAATTAAGGTGAGAGGAGGAATTTTTTAAGTTAAATCTAATAATGGACAATGGATTAGTGATGCTCAAACAATATAGATAGGATCAATTTAGTTATTCGATAGGCAATTCAAGGAGGAGAGGACCTGTAGAAGGGATTTTTCCTTTAATGTATTGTATTATATTCCAAACTGATTCTAAAAAGTATTGTATTGTATCACAAAAAGTTCATTTAAATTACATGGAGCTATTCTTATTTATGTTATTTTTTTTATTAAAATTTGTTTGTTACCTGAGATTATTCTGTTAAGGCCTACAAGTATTATTGTACATGTTCGAAAGTAGTTGTTTGCATATACAACTTGAATATTGACGAATTCCGAGTTGAATGCTGACGAATTATCTTTTGTTGAATCGGTAATTTAAATTAGATCTTTTCAATTCTTTAAATGATCTCTAAAACCTATATAAGATCCGTATATTTTGTGTTATATTTGTCGGTTGTCTATATATCTACACACTGTTTTTCGTGTAAACAGAAAAATTTAAGATCACAATAAAATTATAACGACTTATATGGATGCTGAGGTGTGTGTTAGACATACAGTCCTAAGATAGAAATATCGAACGCACTTAATCGAGTGGTGCGTCGAGCCTCAGATATCTGTCCCCAGGATTCAACATCGTTGTTCATCCAATTGAAGCACATAATCGAGAACAAATAAAACTACACCAGTATTGCCCAGAAATAGGATTTGAGGAGGAACAGATTTCTTAGAGTCAGAAAGAATGAAATTCAGAATCATATATTTGTATGATTATTATGATCTACTCAGACTGATTCTGCAAGGCCCTTTAAAGGGATGCATCAATCAACCTATAGCCACCTTTTGGCTTAAAATAAGCAGCCACTATTAACTTACAGCCACCCTATGGCTTAAAATAAGTAGCCACTACCACCCCTCAGACCACTTTCAATGGCTAGGAATAAATGTATTATAATATTAATAAAAAATTTATCCAGATTTTAATTTTAAATAAAAATGAAATTACAATTGGGTCTTAAATTAGAACCCAAGACCCAAGCCCAAGTCCCAAGTCTTGATATATATATATATATATATATATATAGTGTGTGTGCACCTAGAGGGACTTGAACCCAAGACCTCACACAAGGATTCTAAAAACTACCATTAGGCTATTAAAGGTTGTTGTGAGTATTTCATTCACACAAAGAAATATACACAAAAACACAACAATCCCCAACATGAATGAAATACGAGAAGAAGGAAGAAAATGAAATTTTTGGGCAGTAAAATGTCGTTAGTAGGTAGAGGATTCTTTTGGACTTGAACCTTGCTTAATGTTGGTTCATTGGGTTTACTAACTATTCAGTGAATTACAAATCTTGAACTGAGCAGTTATGTTTGGTAAACCTGTTCAATAGATTACACACATGATACTTTAATATACTTGTGGTTCAAAACAATTTTGCTCATTAAGGCCATAAGCTATATCCCATTATCATGAGCGCTCTACGAGATTCAGCCACAATTTCCATAGGCAACGACCCCACTGCCACACTCACTTAGGTGAATCTATCAAGAATTTCCTGTCACATCTCGCTTGAAAATCCAAGACATAGATTTATTAAGAGTTTAACTCATCATTTCTCATTACAGGTAGCATTACTATTATTAACATCATAGGGATAAGACAATTTAAAGTGTTTGTAATGCTTACACATAATCACTCATAATTTAGTTTTCCCATGGAACTTATATCATGGGATGTCCATTCATATAGGTTGGGTATCCATCATGGTGATTCTACTCATTAGGCTTTAAGCCCATCCCTCTCGATGTTTTGTAAATAATATCCCTTGACAACCCTTTGGTTAACGGATCCGCTAAATTATCACTTGACCCCACAAATTCAATGATTATAATACCATTAGATATGAGTTATCTCACACTATTTTGCCTGCGATGGATATGTCTTGATTTTCCATTGTAGGACTTATTGCTTGCTTTTGCTATTGCTTCTTGGAAATCAAAATGTATAAGTACCGCGGGTACAGGTTTAGACCACATAGGAATGTCGGCCAAGAAGGTCCTCAGCCACTCTGCTTCTTCACTTGCTTTATCTAAAGCTATGAATTCAGACTCCATTGTTGATCTCGCAATGCATGTCTGTTTTGAGTATTTCCACGATACGACAGCCCCACCTAATGTGAATATATGTCCACTTATTGACTTTAATTCCTCTGAATCATAAATCCAATTAGCATCACTATAACCTTCAATTATAATAGGATAAGATACATAATATAAGGCATAATCCAAAGTAAATTTCAGGTATCTTAACACTCTATTAAGTGCATTCCAGTGATCATTACTAGGATTACAAGTACATCTACTCCATCTCCCTATTGTGTATGCAATATCAGGTCTAGTGCAATTCATAATATACATTAGGCTACCAATAATTCTTGAAAATTCAAGTTGTGACACACCTTCTCCTTTATTTTTCTTTAATTTACTATTTGGATCATAAGGAGTTCTAGCAGGAGTAGATTCATATTGATTGAATTTTTTTAACACACTTTCTATATAATGTGATTGTGACAATTTGATTCCCTCAGAATCCCGTATTATTTTGATTCCCAAAATAAAATCTGCAACTCCTAAGTCTTTCATATCAAATTGTTCAGATAACATCTTTTTTGTAGTTTTTATAATACTCATATGTGATCCAAATATTAGCATATCATCAACATATAGACATAAAATCACACAAGCATCTCTATGGCATTTCGAATACACACATTTATCAGATTCATTTATTTTAAATCCATCATTAACCATTACATGATCAAATTTTTCATGCCACTGTTTAGGTGCTTATTTTAGTCCGTATAAGGATTTAACTAGCTTGCAAACTTTATTTTCAAATCCTTTAACGACAAAACCTTCTAGTTGATCCATATAAATTTCTTCTTTTAATTCTCCATTTGAAAAGGCAGTTCTTACATCCATTTGATGAATTTCCATTTTATAGATGGATACGAGGGAAATTAAAATTCTAATAGAAGTAATTCGCGTAACAGAAGAATAAGTGTCAAAGAAATCAAGTCCCTCCTTTTGTTTATAACCTTTGGCTACTAACCTAGCCTTATATTTTTCTATGGATCCATCCAGTTTCATTTTCCTTTTAAAAATCCATTTACACCCTATGGTTTTACATCTAGGTGGAAAGCTAACTAAATCCCATGTGTGATTTTGCATAATAGATTCCATTTCACTATTAACAACCTCTCTCCAAAATGGAGCTTCAGGAGAGATAATAGTATCGTGATAAGATTGAGGATCTTCTTCAGATAAAAATGAAATACAATCAGGCCCAAAAGATGTTTCTATTATACGTCTTTTAGTTCTTATAGGTCCTTGTATTTCCATTTCATTATCTCTCCTACTACTATATGGTAAATTAACGTTTATAGGAGGATTCTCAAATCGAGTAGTTGGATTATGTGGATAAATATTTTCAAAGAATTCTGCATCACGAGATTAAATAATAGTATTTGTAGATACACTATCTACATCTGATTTAAACACAAGAAACCTGTAAGCGCTATTATTTTGAGCATTACCTATAAACACACAATCAACAGTTTTAGGTCCGAGCTTTGTTCGTTTAGGTGGTGACAAAACTACCTTAGCTAAACACCCCCACACTTTTAGGTATTTGTATGACGGCTTTCTTCCTTTCTACAATTCGTAAGGAGATTTATTATATTTTTTAAAGGGAATTTTATTTAAAATATAGCATGCGGAAAGTACCGCTTCACCCCATAAGTTTTTAGGAAGACCCGAACTGTTTAACATAGTATATACCATATCCTTTAGCATTTGATTTTTACGTTCAACAACACCATTTTGTTGTGGATAATATGGTGCAGTAGTTTGATGTATTATGCCATGCAATTTACAGAAGTCATTAAACGGCTCAGAATACTCTCCTCATCTCTCCGATCTAAGAATTTTTATTTTTTTGATTTAGTTGATTTTCAACTTCTATTTTGTAAAGCTTAAATTTCTCAACTGCTTCATCTTTCAAATGCAAAAGGTACACGTAACAAAATTTTGTGTAATCATCTGTAAAGGTAATAAATTACTTATTTCCACCCCTTGTTTGAATTTTTATTAAGTAACACAAATCTGTATGAATTAATTCCAAGATTTCAGTTTAACGTTGTACACTTAGAAAAGATTTTCTTTTGAATTTCGATTCTACACATATTTCACATTTATGTTTGAAATTTTCGGGTAATTTTGGGATATCTCCTAAATTAATTAATCTTCTAAGTGGAGCAAGATTAACATGTTCAATTCTACTATGCCACAAATATAAAGAATCAGAGAGATACGCAGAAGAATTAACTATATTAAAACTAGAGTCAACGGTTACACTTAGTTTGAACAACCCCTCACACATGTAACCCTTTCCCACAAAAACCCCATTTTTAGTTAAAACAAACTGATCAGATTCAAAGGCCATTTTAAAACCCTTTTTACTCAACATCGAACCTTAGACCAAATTTTTCCTAATGTCGGGCACATGTAGCACTTCGTTCAACGTTACGACTTTTCCAGAAATGAATTTTAAATCCACTTTCCCTTTCCCAGCAACTACCGCCACTGAAGAATTGCCCATATAGAGTTTTTCATCACCTCCTACCACCTCGTAGTAGGAAAATACACTTATGTCTCCACAGATGTGTCAGGTGGCCCCAGTATCCACCCACCAGCCCTTAATGTTGCTAACGAGATGTGCTTCTGAAATGAAAGCAAAAAAGTTATCAGTGTCAACAATTGAAGCTTGTGCATTCCCATTAGGTTTTTTAAAGTGGTCATTGTTTTTTCTTTTGTAGCAGTCTTGGGCCCGATGTCCAGGTTTACCACAAACAAAACAGTCTCCTCCAAATTTCTTAATCCCACTTTTAGTCTTTGTAAATTTTTTTGTTGCTCTTCCTTTTCTCTTAAAATTCTTTTGGTACTTATTTGGCTTAAAATGATTTTTGGTCCCCCCATTATTTTCAGCAATGTTTTCTTTGGCTACCATAGCCATGGCAACATCCTTTTTTTCCTTAATGAAATTGTCCTCTTTAATCCAAAGTCTAACAGTGAGATCTTCCATAGTCATATCCTTACGTTTATGTTTAAGGACATTTCTAAATTCTTTCCAGGAAGGGGGAAGTTTGTCAATCACAGATGCGACCTGAAAACCCTCACTAATAGACATACCCTCAACATGAATTTCATGAAAAATTACTTATAGCTCTTCTAGCTGTGACACTACTGATTTTTCATCAACCATTTTAAAGTCCAAAAAATGACTGACAATAAATTTCTTACTTCCAGCACCTTCGGTTTTATATTTCCTATCTAACATCAGCCATAACTCTCTAGCAGTGGGAATAGAAAAGTAAACATCATATAGAGCATCATCTAAATTGTCCAGAATATAGTTTTTGCACATGAAATTAGACTTTTCCCAGTGTTGGTTAACAGCAGTCTTAGCAGGTTCGACCTCTTCTGAATTATCTTCCTTAATTTCTAAGGTGTGATCAAGTTAGGTTCAAATAAAATAACATCTTTTGTTGCCAACGTTTAAAATACAGTCCAACAAATTTTTTAGCCCTAGCAGATGCAATCGCTGGAGGATCAAATTTTCCCATTATACGAATATTAAAATATTTATGTCTTAGATTGTTTTTCGTGTAAACAGGAAAATTTAAGATCATAATAAAATTAAAACGACTTATCTGAATGATGAGGTGTGTGTTAGACACACAGTCCTAAGACAGAAATATCGCACGCACTTAATCGAGTGGTGCCTCGAGCCTCAGATATTTGTCCTCAGGATTCAACAGCGTTATTCATCCGATTGAAGCACATAATGGAGAATGAATAGAACCACACCAGTATTGCCCAAAAATAGGATTTGAGGAGGAACAGATTTCTTAGAGTCAGAAAGAATGAAATTCAGAATCATATATTTGTATGATTATTATGATCTACTCAGACTGATTTTGCAAGGCCCTTTAAAAGGATGAAACAATCAAATTATAGCCACCCTATGGTTTAAAATAAGTAGCCATTATTAACCTACAGCCACCCTATGGCTTAAAATAAGTAGCCACTACCACCCCTCAGACCACTTCCAATGGCTAGGAACAAACGTATTATAATATTCATAAAAAATTAATCCGGATTTTAATTTTAAATAAAAACGAGATTACAACTGGGTCTTGAGTTAGGACCCAAGCCCTAGTCCCCGAGTCCTGAGTCCCGAGTCCCAAGTCCCAATTCCCTAGTCTTGATATATATATATATATATATATATATATATATATATATATATATATAGTGTGTGTGTGTGTGTGTGTGTGTGTGCACCTAGAGGGACTTAAACCCAAGACCACACACAATGATTCTGAAAACTTACTGATAGACAGGATTTTCGCCGCGGCGCGAGAGTCACCTGTGCGTCGGTCATTTTATATTTGGCTTACCTGAACTATACAAAAACCTAAACTACGACTACATTCAACGGGTGAGTATAACAGTAAGTCGGGTATCGAATCCACTGGGAATGTTCGATAAATCGCAACAGATTATTAATCCAGGAATAAAAGTGTAAAAGGTGTTTAGAAACTAAAAAGGGAAAGATTCATAAAAGGGAAATAGTAAGCTAGGCGAGTGTATTGAAACTAGATTATGAAAGCGAGTAAAACTATAGGTTGCGTCGAATATCCCTCACCCGAGTTAATTTACATAAAATGGTTACATAGGTCGACGGGTTATTATACGTGCATCTCGTTTCGACAGTTAATTAAATCAAGGGTTGTTACGCCCTAAATCGTCATAAAAGCCTAATAAGATTTTAGCGTCAACAAATATCCCAGAAATTACGCGCGAAAGGTCGTAATCATAGGACATACATGATATGTCCCGTTAAATCTCCTAGGCGTAAAAACTAGGACAACGCACTCGAAATAGACCCGTAAACTCCATCACCAAAGCAAAGCAACGCGTCAACCCAAGTGAGTTCAATTCAAGCAAAACCTAATTTAAATTACCTAGAAAGCATGTTAAAAATGCGGTAAATGGAAAACGGGAATAAACGTGATAAAACTATACTACAAATCAAGTAAATCAAAGCATGTGAATAAAGCATGTCAACTAGTTAGAAATCATGGAAGCTAAATTACAAAGCAAGGAAAGATGAAGAACAAACTATATTAATGGAAATGGAAGTGAATAGTTCAATCTTACAAAACCACATGGGTTGTCAATCCAAGAAGAAGAGAAAATGAACTCTCCAAACCAAACCCTAACTAAAACTATCTATATCAGAATATGAGAGTGTGCATATCTCTGTTATTACAACCAAAATTGTTTTAAGTAGTAAGTTGGAATAAAAGAAAAGATAAAGAAAAGTAAAGAAAATAGCTGTAGGGAAAAATAGGGGATCGATCGATCGACCCCTATGGTCGATCGATCGACAGTTAAAATCGTGGGCAAAATATGAAGGATCGATCGATCGACCCCTAGGCTC
Source organism: Sambucus nigra (assembly GCA_949130495.1). Lineage (NCBI taxonomy): Eukaryota > Viridiplantae > Streptophyta > Magnoliopsida > Dipsacales > Adoxaceae > Sambucus > Sambucus nigra. The sequence continues at coordinate 265,503,152 of OX422217.1, forward strand.
GATCGATCGATCAAGCAGGGCAGCCTGCAGAATCCCCTGTTTTGGCATGCTTTCCATCTCCGCTCAATTCGCCGTAAATTTGGCATACGGACTCGGAATCATGCATCGTTCGCGGCCACGCGAAGCTTATGCGGAGGGATACAACTTCCATGAAGATGTTGGTCCAGGTACCCAATCTGTAAAATGTCTAAAATGCCCTTGAACGTGCGGTTACATACAGAAATTGGGCGAAATGCATCTGAATCCTATACTTGGTACCTAAATACCTACAAAATCTCAATTATACCTCATATAGCATGTTAACAATATAAATCGACGTTGTCTGGTTAACGGTCTTAAATATAGAGATTAAGGCACCCGAGGAGGCTAGAATGCGTAGGTTCGACGGATGAAATACGCAATATTTGCGTATTATCACACCCCCTAACTTACACATTGCTAGTCCTTGGAAATGAAATAAGATGAAATAAGAAGAACAAGTAAACCAAAACAAGAGATAGTAAAACAGTATGGTATAAAAGCAATTAAAAGATAAGGCCACTTTCGCGGGCTATTCGATTGCATTTAGCATATGCAATAAGTCGTTAAATCCCTAGGTTACTCTAGTGGACGAGTGTCGTCTCGTGAGGGTTTTCAGTGATGGTACCCAGAAACATCACATGGTTTCCTTAAAAAAAATGCCCAACCCAACATGCTACAAACTCAACAATACGAACAAGATTTCAACATGTTATTAGCATAGCAAACGAATTCGCGTGCAAAGTCCGTAGTTATTAACATTATCGAATGCACCTCAATGAATTGAAACTCTAACATGTGGGAGGGGAGTGAGCATATGCAAAGTATGATTGGCGAAAAACTTAAATAACTCGGATACTAAATATCAAATCATGCATAAAAGTCAATCCTCACGGGCATTACACTCATCAAATGAATTCACTTGAAACAAGGAGGTAACACACGGGACATGCGGGCATAAGGAGTAAATGTAAATGGAAACTAGGCCGCGCACATGTCACAAATGAAGAACGCTATATAGGAAATAAAAAATGTAATCTCATTGAAAGGATACCGCGCATATAAAAGAGGCGAAATGCATTTTCACAGATTATCAACACTATTTAACATTTGAATTACATCAACTTAAGATCACATAGGACTTGTATAGGGTTGTAATGTAGGCTAGGTTAGGGTACGAAATGAAAGGGATGTATATACGGATTCAAAGTGTTTGGGGATGAATCTCGGAATAATGGGAAAAAGTGGGCAATATCAAAAGTGGACAAATGATGTCCAAATAAGTATTAGATATAACAATCGAGAGAGTAACAAGGATTATTGAAACACTACAAACAATATAAGCAACTTTCTCTTTTTTTTTCTTTTCTTCCTTTTTCTCACTTTTTCTCTTTTGTTTTCTTTTGTTTTCAACTTTCTCTTTTTCACTCTTTTTCACTCTTTTTATTTTCACTTCTTACTCTTTTCATACTCAAATTGCAACCACAATACAATAATATCATCCAATCCCAAGCAATAATCCAAACAAGGGTATGTAAGGTAATATGTATGGTATAAAACTCCAATTTGGAGTTGGTTATGGGATTTTGTGTAATGAAAAGAAAGGCTAGTATTTAGGCTCAAGTGGGTTGACTGGGGAACATATAAAGGGTGAGGTCAAGGTCATATGGGTGATATAACAAAGATGGCCTATGATCATTTCAAAAAGTATACGCAATTCTCGAGTCAAACAACATATGAAAATCATGCTCAAGTAACACATTTCAAGTGTGAACTCAATTAAGGAATGGTCAATGAAAGAATAAAGAGATTACCAATGACTGTAACGTTTTCAAAGAGGAAATAAAAGTGTATACACTCACAAATGAAGATAAGTCTCTAATCTCACTCGGTGTAAGTATATACAATGCAAAAAAAGCATACCGAGTTATAAAAATCTTAAACCATATCAATATAACAAGAATGGCGCATGTGCTCACGGATTAAAGTTTAATTCATGAAGTTATTAATAATATCAATGATTTAGGGACTAAAGTCTAATAACTTCTAAAATCGAGAACATGCATCGTTGAATTTTCTATTTGATCAGGAAATTATTAAAATTTATCATCGGAAACAAGGGCAAAATACCCAAAAGGAAAAAAAAAAGAAAATATTTTTGAGATTTTTGAAATTTTTAACAAAAACATGCTTTGTAACTAAATTGTAATCAAATCCAAGGACTAAACAGCAAAATGGATAGAATATCCTACACCCCCTAATTTAAATACTGCATTGTCCCCAATGCGTCCATTAAAGAACACAACACAAAGATAGTAAAAGAACGATATTACCCACATTTGGAGCGATCTCCGTAAGTACAAGTCCCAATGAAGCTGCAAAATAAGTTAGTACAAAGCATAGGAAGAATATGTATCGATGTATTAAGTTAAGGGAATCTATCTCACAAGTCACAATAATATAGAGGGGTTGAAGTGCAAATACTAGATAAATTGATGGTGAACTTTTTGATTTTATAAAATGGAACGTCACACACATAAAAATCCAATAAACAACCACAAGCTACAAATTCATTTCTCATTTCATAAGTTCAATACAAAATCACTTAATAAATTACACTAGTGAAATGAAAGAAATACAAATACAAAACAAAAAGTACAATATAACATCCGATCCGAGAATACAAAAATAACCCAGTACAACAGCAGCCTAGTGGCCAAAACCACTAGGATCAGAAGGGTCCTGAAAATGAGGAGGCAACGGTGTGTCGGAATCACTGCGCTGCAGATAAAGATCTCGCATCATCCGCTACATCATCCGATAGTAGTGTATGTGTTGTGCCCTAGCCTGCCTCTGCATGGCCAACTCATGTCGCTGCTCGGCATGAAACTGCTCCTGCTGAGCCTGCTGCTGTGCCTACTGCTGCCGCTGATCGGCCTGCAACTGGTCCAGGCGGGAATCACAAGTAGCCCACCTGAGCTAGGTCTCCTCCCAGCGCTGGTCCTGCACGGCCTGGAATGCCACAAAGCGGGCATCATCATCGGTGTGTGGAAGTGCGTGAGAACCCTCACCCATCTCCATTTCCTTGATCTCGTCCTCCTCATCGTTCGGTTCATCAGCCACCTCCGCCCTCTGTCTCTTGCCACCCGATTGACCCCACTCGTGCTTAAGCATTTTTGAAATATTGTCTTTGGAGAGAAGCCTGAATGGCTCGTGCTTACAGTCAGCGTCCAACTCCGGGCAACCGTGCGATATACAAATCTTCATAATGAGGGAAGGAAAGGGAAGGGAATACCTCTAAGAAATCTCTTTAGCCATCGCGCACATCATATCCAAACATATACTGGGCAAGTTGATATTGCCCAAACAATTAATCAGTGTGTAGATCAATGAGGCATGCTTGTGACGAACCTCTGACCGGTTGTTCATCACCATGAAAGAGTGGACATTAATGTAGTGCAGTAACCTCGATAAGTCCTCCATCGTAGCCGACCGAAAAGCACCCTTTTTCCATGCCTCACCCGGTGCAAGAGCCTCTATCAATGTCCCCTTGCCGAAGATGGTCCCATCCATGAAACTGATCGGGTCCCCGGGGTGTGGCACACCCATGAAATCATCCAAATCAGAAATACTGAAGGGTATCCTCACCCCACGGACCATGGCCTCGTAAGTAGTCGGCCTATGCTCCTTTACCTCTACTAATGTTGCATAAAATATCCGGACCAGCTCTTTATTGATGCGACCGTTAGTAGCGAGAAAGGGCTCCCACCCCTGACGGCGCAAAAGAACACGCGCCTCCCTCGGTATATCCTCAATGGTCCACGGAAAATGATACCCAAGTGGACGCTCAGATGTGTGAAAGTGGGTGCGGTACCAATCCCGCTCCTGATCGTAGCGAAACCCATCAACGCCCCCGGCGGGCATACACCTAGTAAAGTTGTATTTCTTCAGCGCCATTTCAACCTACAAAACAAGAATTAGGCAATACAAAAAAAATTATAAGCACAATTAATGGTTAGTTAGTGTACAAGTTGAAATGGAGGTGCAAGTGCGCAAAACCGAGGTGAAAAATTGCAACATTAAAATATAAATTGTCAGAATGCGACATGGAATGAAAATCACCCAAGTGTGCGCCAAAAATTGGATTGAAAACTTTTTTAGGCATTTTGATGAACACTTGGCGTGCGCAATGTGCGTCAAGGTTGAACAATACCGATTTGAACCAACCAAAAAGCCCTACTCATGAACAAAACAACAATGCAGCAATAATCATGTGTTCATGAGTGGATATACATCAAGAATCACAAGAAAAACATGGTTGGAACAACAAAAATCAGGGAAAAACCAACACATTCACTTAATGTCAACTTAGGGTTTAAAACATGGAATACATGACAAATAAGCAGGAAAATATACAAATACAATGTAAAGTAGGAAGGATTATACCTTTGTAGTGTATAAATTGGAAGAAATAATGAAGAAATGTGTTGGGGCGATTCTAGGGCACGAAACAGTTTGAGAGAGGAGAAGAGAGAATAAGGAGAATGGGGAAAAAAAGTAGCAGCTCCCGGCCTTTAACTGCTCGATCGATCGATCGAGCCTGGGCCTTCGATCGATCGATCAAGCAGGGCCAGGCACACTGCTTTCTGTTTTTAAAATGGGGGGGGGGATTGAATTATGGGGAATTAGCGGGGTTTCAGTAAAATATAATTATATATATAGTATATATAAGTATATATATATAAAATATGAAATAAAAATATAAAAAAAATTAAATTAAATAGACATAGGATAAAATATACACATAAATAGGCCTAAGTGAACCAAAAATTAAAAAGTATGTACAACTAGCAACACACACGCATGTTCACGACAAAAATGTAAAATAAAATATAAAAAAAAAGAAATGCAAATGCGTGAGGATGCGTGTGTGAAAAACAAAGGAAAAAAAATTTTGTGACTTTTTTTTTATTGTTTTCTTAACAAATGTGTGCCGGGGTGCATATTTCTCAAATTCAAGTTCGTTGAACCTACAAAAGAGTTAGAACCAAGCATACAAAAAGAAATAAAAAGAGATTAACTAATTACACTAGGCTAATATTAAGAAAAACAAAAATGAAGAAGTTAGTATATACAACCTACATTTAGGATGTGTAATTAACTATATACTAAAAGTTGAAACTTTTGAGGGTCCATCCAAAACACAATTTGAATTTGGCGGATCAATGGTAGACCCTCCCGAACATGCATGCCTCCCGAAAAATAGGAGTTCCGTTCGAACGACGGAAGTCATGTGTAAGGCGGTAAAAGTGAACCATCCCCAATTGAAACTTTGGGAGGGAGTATGGGGGATTTGGATAGGACGGGTGAAAAATACACATGCGGGCCAAGAAAACATGAATCAACTTCCGAGTATTTTAAAGTTGGAACGGGAGGCGACACGCATGAGGGCAAAGATGCCATTATGGAAAGCGGCTCGAGCGAGTACTCCTCGTCGGTGAAAAGGTTTGGAACTAAAAAGTTTTTAACCGATTCATCGGGTACTCGAATTGGTACGATAGTATATAATGAAGACGGGGATGAAAGAAATTCAATCTCAGATGATGAGTGATCATCGCTTGAAAATTGAATTTAGGAAGAAATAGGATCGTTTACAATGAAACTTTCTTCTTTGAAAATCAAAGAAGAAACGAATTTATTGCAAATCGATACTATGCCTTTTTCATCCTCATTTTCATTCTCTACTATACCGTGGGTCAAGTCAAGGATGATTTGTTACAAAGTAGGAACGAAGTCCTCATTTGGTTCAAAACATTCCTCGACTTCGGCAGTCTCCGAAGAAAATTCGTCGTCGTATTCAAATAGTAAACCCAACTCGTGTTCCCAACAATGATTTTCTTCCCAATAACGTTCTTCACTCCTATCATTTTCAAGCATACGCAATCCCTCACCAAAAGTCATAGGGCGAGGAGCGGATGCTTGGAAATGGGAGGTTTGGAAATTGTTCTCGGGACTACACTCAAAATCATTAACATAAGAATTTTGAAAATGATTACAATTGGTTTCAAAATTCTTATCATAAGGATCTTGCGACCCAAAATCAGAATGATCATGCACAAAATTGCTATAATCCGAACGTTGACTTTCGTAATACTCACCCAATGTCATTTTAGATGTTGCAACTTTTTGGGATTGCAAGTATTGACCAAAAGTCAAAGGTTTACCGGAATTTTGAGAATTATCATTAGGATTCCCAGAAAAGTTAGAATAAGACATGCTTACCCCAACGAAGGCTCGAGAGGATGGCTTCCACAAAGAAGATGTGCGGCGGTGAATTCAAGCGTTCCTAGGCTCTCAAATGTAGAAGTCCTACAAAAAAGGGTTAAAAGAAAGAATACAAATACAAAGAAAAGAATACTACGAACTAATAAGACAATTACAATCTATAATAAAAAGTTCCCCGACAACGACGCCATTTGATAGACAGGGTTTTCGTCGCGGCGTGAGAGTCACCTATGCGTCGGTCATTTTATATTCGGCTCACCTAAACTATACAAAAACCTAAACTACGACTACACTCAACGGGTGAGTATAGCGGTAAGTCGGGTATCGAATCCACTGGGAATGTTCAATAAATCGCAACAGATTATTAATCCAGGAATAAAAGTGTAAAGGGTGTTTAGAAATTAAAAAGGGAAAGATGCATAAAAGGGAAATAGTAAGCTAGGCGAGTGTATTGAAACTAGATTATGAAAGCGAGTAAAACTATAGGTTGCGTCGAATATCCCTCACCCGAGTTAATTTACATAAAATGGTTACATAGGTCGACGGGTTATTATACGTGCATCTCGTTTCGACAGTTAATTAAATCAAGGGTTGTTACATCCTAAATCGTCATAAAAGCCTAATAAGATTTTAGCGTCAACAAATATCCCAGATATTACGCGCGAAAGGTCGTAAGCATAGGACATACATGATATGTCCCGTCAAATCTCCTAGGCGTAAAAACTAGGACAGCGCACTCGAAATAGACCCGTAAACTCCATCACCAAAGCAAAGCAACGCGTCAACCCGAGTGAGTTCAATTCAAGCACAACCTAATTTAAATTACCTAGAAAGCATGTTAAAAACGCGGTAAATGGAAAACGGGAATAAACGCGATAAAACGATACTACAAATCAAGTAAATCAAAGCATGTGAATAAAGCATGTAAACTAGTTAGAAAGCATGGAAGTTAAATTACAAAGCAAGGAAAGATGAAGAACAAACTATATTAATGGAAATAGAAGTGAATAGTTCAATCTTACAAAACCACATGGGTTGTCAATCCAAGAAGAAGAGAAAATGAACTCTCCAAACCAAACCATAACTAAAACTATCTATATCAGAATATGAGAGTGTGCATATCTCTGTTATTACAACCAAAATTGTTTTAAGTAGTAAGTTGGAATAAAAGAAAAGATAAAGAAAAGTAAAGAAAATAGCTGTAGGGAAAAACAGGGGATCGATCGATCGACCCCTGTGGTCGATTGATCGACAGATAAAATTGTGGCCAAAATATGAAGAATCGATCGATCGACCCCTAGGCTCGATCGATCGATCAAGCAGGGCAGCCTGCAGAATCCCCTGTTTTGGCATGCTTTCCATCTCCGCTCAATTCGTCGTAAATTTGTCATACGGACTCGGAATCATGCATCGTTCATGGCCACGCGAAGCTTACGCGGAGGGCTACAACTTCCATGAAGATGTTGGTCCAGGTAACCAATCTGTAAAATGACTAAAATTCCCTTGAACGTGCGGTTACATACGGAAATTGGGCGGAATGCATCTGAATCCTATACTTGGTACCTAAATACCTACAAAATCTCAATTATACCTCATATAGCATGTTAACAATATAAATCGACGTTGTCTGGTTAACGGGCTTAAATATAGAGATTAAGGCACCCGAGGAGGCTAGAATGCGTAGGTTTGGCGGATGAAATACGCAATATTGGTGTATTATCACTTACCACTAGGCTATTAGAGGTTGTTGTGAGTATTTCATTCACACACAGAAATATACACAAAAACACAACACACACTCGGAACATGACAATTGTTATTGTTTGTTTCCATTTATAGTTAAGCGTTTGTGTCCTGTGGTATGTTTTCTTTTGAGTTCATTGAAGAATTTATAAATAACATTATACACACATAAATTTCTTACCATAAAAAATCCACTTAAAATTTCTTATACTTAGTGCTTACAAATATTATAAAGTTATTGTTATTCTTTTTAATAATAATTGAAGATCATATCTATTATGGGTTCGAATTACTTGTTGCCTTAAATTATTATAATAGTAGATGTAGTATTACTTACTCTTTTGGTTATTTTATTCTCTTAAATCTTATTATGAAGTTACTCTTAACAGTGTGTTCTATTGGGAGGATGCCACCTTTATGGGTGGAGTTTGTTGTGTTCACTTCATTAACATGGTGTCATCAGTAAAACAAATGTTTGATAAAAACTGTATGTTTGGTTGAGTGAAAATGTGATATTTGAATTTTGATACTATCATTCTGCATCATTTGCTAAATTTATTATGTTGTTATCCAATAGGTTCCTAATGTAAAATTCTACGAAGTTGGTGGTCTTAGAGAATACTTATATCATTAAAATGATGTTTACGATCTATTTGGTTTAAGTAAATGTACATTTAATAGTGTAAATTATCATCATTTTTATTTGAATGTAAATTTCTCTCTAAAAAGGGATTTCCATGGATTTGGCGACTGCCCCTTCAAACCCTAAGCCACAAAATTTATAATGAAATCAAACAATAGATCCATTGACTAAATCATTAGCAACGTAACTTATTATTCTACACAGGGTTGTATCAAACACATATAAAGGAACATGATGCGGTTGTGGTGTTGAGTGCTCTGAATGATTTATCAGTCCCTCTTAAAAAGATCCCTGATTACAAAGGTGAACTAGCAATTTTCTTCATAGAATCAGATATCAAAAAGCTAATTGAACCATTCAAATACTACTTGGTAGGAAAACCATCACTCAATGATAGTAGAAAACTATGCATCTTTTGGACTCAAAAATGCATTCTAAATTACTCTGATTGACCAAAAATACATCTTAATCAGATTATTTCATGAGGAAGATTTATTTCCACTGTGCCTACATGAGACTTGGTTTATTCAAAAATTTCCCATGAGAATTTTCAAATAGGGCCCAGATTTCCACCCAATTGTTGAATCATCTATAGCATCTGTTTGGATTTCTTTACCCCTTCTTCCAATCCATCTCTATGATAAATCAAGCATTTTTTCTATTTCAAATGTTATGGGTTCCCCCTCAAATTAGATGCATCTAAAACCTCTCCGTTCAGGCCTAGCTTGGCTAGAATATGTGTGGAATTGGACATTATCAAAGAATACCCATCGCGTGTGTGGATTCGACAAGGGAAGAATAAGGGGTTACAAAAATAGTCCTAAATTTTATGGATTCTGTGCAAAGAAGGGTCGATTGGTTGAGGAATGAAAATTTAGGGGGGCAGAGTGTCTCATTCAAAACCATTGGATAAGGTAGTGGATCTCACTGCTAGTGTAGTTGAAAACAACAATGATAATGAGGTGAAAGATTATACAAAGGCTTGGGTTTTAAAATATTTTGTTTGTAAGCAAAGGAAATTTTGAATGAAAATAAGATATTCTTATAAGGCCTCATAATGTTATTCAAACATTTGCAAAGGATAAGGTAATAGAGGAACAAGGAAAAATTATATTAGGAATTTTTTTATACTAATGAATAATGTGAGTGAGTCGATGGAGATTGAGAATATTGGTCTTAGCAATATGAATCTTGAACAATCGACTGTAGATGGTTTAAAAGGTCAAGGTAAGTGCTTGGATTATTATCGGCTTCCCACTGTGGTGGATGTTATTGGGAACATGGAGGACTCACATGGAGACCAATCTCCTTCCATGAGAAGGGAGAGCTCACAAAGTTCTCGATGTTCTCCCCTATTAACAAAAGAGTTCTCGAAGATAATTTGGATGGACAAAATACTGGCCAACTTATTACCACTCCTGAAGAAAAATTTACCCCAGTTCAATATCAAAAGCAAAATAGCAAGCAAAGTTCCATGTTGAATCCCAAAAGCAGTGAGAATGATCGAATTAACTCACAGATAATTCCTATTCTTCAAGATGTTAATTCAATAATTAGAGTGATGGATATTGAATCTAATGGTATTAATGAAGATAAGATCTGTCTTTTCCTGGCATTAAGCATAGAGGATAAGAATGATTAAATACAATCTTAGGAATCCTTCCTGTAGATCTAGACCTCGTACATATATATATATATATGTGTGTGTGTGTGTGTGTGTGTGTAAGTATTTGAGTTATGAAATTCTTTGATTCTAAAACAAAGTAGTTTCTGTAAAGTTTTTTCACTTTCCCACCTTTCCCCTAACTTGATGTTTTGATTTTAAGAAATTTGATTCTTTTATGATCTTAATTTAGGCAAAGTATTTGTATAGCATTCTATATTTCATTGCATGACCATTATTATGGCAACATGTGTTTAAGAAGACCAATGCCAAGTATTAAACTGGTCTATAATTTAAATAAATATGATGATATGTAGAATTCAATTTTAGATACTCCGTTATGGGTTAGATTACTTTTGTTTTCATTATGATTTTAGATGTCTAAATATGTACTACATGCAATCTACTAAAAGGTCTATCAAAAGCTCGCGCCTCGTGTGGGGTTGAAAATTAGTTTGGTTACACTTCAGCATCTTGCATTACTTAAAATTACAACAATCTGTACCTATGGTCCTTACCTCTATGAGGAACCTTCCGTGATGTATATGACATAAATGTGAGTGGGGGCAAAAGGATTATAAACCACATATTCATAACATAAAAGCTACCCTAAATTCATATAATTGAAAACTGTGGCAATAATAATTATTATCTCATCTTAAACAATTGATACTCATAATTAAAAAGAGATAAATGGAAAACCATTTTGAGGGTCGAAGTGGTGGGGTTGACGAATCCTATCAACAATTCCCACTCCAAAACATTAATATTAAGTGACCTACAACATGAACTTAAACACATGAGAGGAAATAATTAAATAAAAATACCTTGGAAAATCCAAAAGGGTTCATTAGTATTACAAGCTACCACAAAGTTATTCATAATCAATTATACATAATAACGTCAATAAATGTAGAAGATAATCATATTAAAACTAAGGGTGGAAATCCAGGTCACTCGTATCTTTATTGTGTTTTGTGGTTTAGATTTCAGTACTATTTTTTTATAATAATTAATTTAAAATGAGCTCCTTTATTATTTGTCACCTTGTGGTATCATAATAAGGTTGGCTAAAATGATTGACATCAAAAATTGTCAACCCCTAAATAAGATCATCGATGCTGTTAAACTATGATGCGCAAATCAAAATGGTAAATGAATATGAATCACACCCAAATCGGGTGCAATTTTGCTTCGATTCTCCTCCAATTCGCACTCACCGCAAGTACATTTTTTAAATTAAACTTAATAACGGATTCTAATTCTTCATGGATAATACAAGAATCCTGATTTTTTGAAGCTCAACCAAGCTTGGTTACACTTTTCGGATCAATTCCCTTTTTATATGACAATATATATTCTTGATGTAATACCCCGTAATTTTATAGATTTTATTTAATGGGATTAATTAAATTAAATGGAAATTAATTAGAAATTAATCCGAATTTAAATACTAGCATGATATGAGTTGGTATTTGATTATGATGATAAGGATGAATATAATTGGGTAAATATGATAATATATGATTATTGAAATGATTAAAATTATCGCAAGTCATAAATACGAAAATTCGGGAAATTAAGTTGGGATGCGTGCATACGCGTCAGGAATCAATTTAATTGAACTTTAAAATAAAATATAATTTTATCATCCATATGACCATTTTGAGTGCGCCACTGTGTCCTAAAGGGTCGAGACGGTCAGAAAACTCTAGTCAGGGGTTTAGTTTGGGTCCCAAGACATTTTTAGGCCACATTCGCAACCCGGGAGGGTATTTTGGTAATTTCCATTTTTGGGGATTAGCAACCCACGAAAATTGGGTCTTGCAATCAGCCTATATTAAGAGCCCTTTGGGGTCATTCATTGTCACACCAAGCCTGGATCAAAGAGAAAAGAAGTTCTAAGGGGTTTCCAAAGCCACAACCACCACCCGCCGCCACAAACGCCAGAAATTGGGACCGAAAAAGAGAGGAAAAATCAACCTAGATCATCATCAAAGGATCAAAACTTCTAAACAAAGGCAAGTGATTTAATCCATTAAGATTCAACAAATAAATTATCCATGTTAGAGTAGGATTTGATGATATCCTTAAAATTTTGAACACTCATAAAATTTGGAGACGGAACCTAAATTATTGGTAGGATGATTATGTGATCTTGATTCTGGAATAACTTCACCTACTATATCATAATCCATATGTAATTAATTTCGGATTTATGAAGAGATTATGATGATTCTTGAAGAAAATTAAAAAAATAAGACTTTTTATGAAATTAGGATGATTGATCCAAGAAAAGACTAATTGATGATGAATTAATAGTTATGGAACCTTGACAATCATGTAATTAGGCTATATAATGACCCTAGATGTTTACTTTAGAATTTAACACCTTGAAATGATGATTTGAGACAAAAATTGGACTTAAAATGAAGCAAACCTGAAGCCTGCACCTGCTTGATCGATCGATCGACATTCATAGGTCAATCGATCGATGCTGCTCGATCGATCGATGTTCATAGGTCGATCGATCGACCTCCCCAGAAACAGTATTCTTTTTTCCTTTTTTGGATTTAACCAGTTACGGCCATTTGAAAGTTGAACAAGGGGATTATGTAAATACATTAGGACTTAAGGGAGATCAGTAGGGACGTAATTGAACCCCAGAGCATATTAAAATAAATTGGGAATATAGTGATTGAATTTATGAGGGTTCGATGAGGAATTTCCAATTTCACAATACGAGAACATGAGTTATATTATTATGAGTGATAAGTTAGGATATGAAAAATAAATAAAGAGCTAAGGGTACTGAATTAATATTTGGGAAAGTTTGGAGACTTAGTAACCCTTTAGTTAGGATTAAGCACTTGAAATTTACGACGTGAGACGTATCGACAAAATTTATTATATATCATCGGGAATAATCATATTGTATGAACTTTAACTAATGGTATAGGGATGAAATATACCCTTAATAATATAACCAATTATTTAAGTTGTGTGAATGCTTAATATATGGATTATTATGTGTATGACATACCTACCATACTTGATATTACGGGAGGTTGGTTATTAATAAGGGCCATCTAATCTTTGTGTGCCTATGGGCGGATTTAGATTGGTACCTCAAGGACATAGGACTGAGAATGGATAATTTTTAGTTAATAAATTACAGCAAACCATGGGATCATAGGTATGTGGGTGACCCGTGGGTATGAGAACTATGTTCGCCTCCAATATGTGTGATTTTGGCTTATTGAAATGATTCCGTAGATCTTCGAAATACGTAGTCCTTATGTATATGATGTACCGGGATTTGATAGTAGAGTATGTGTGCAACACACCTTAGCCTTGTGGTGCCATATTGGTATATTTATGCTGAGAATGATATACTTGCATTTATAACTAGCTCGTTGTTAAACTGTGAATACTAATATTTGGGATACTTAAATGGGATGAAAAAAATGTGATAATACATATCGTAATTGATGTAAAAATTCTGATAAATGAAAAGGGAAGTTACATGTAGAATATATTAGAATAATATGAATAGACCCCTATATTATAATGAGAAGACAAGAAGTAATTACAAACTAGCTAGTTAGTGGCATAACTAGGATGGGTTAAGGGTATACGTTAAGCGTGCACATTAGTTGAGGGGTTAAGGACTCATGTGAGAACACGTAACAACCATGTATAAAATATTTACTATTTAATGTAATTAAACACTTTCTATATTTAAAACTATTTTCACCTCGGGCTCTGACCCGTTTTCTTTCAAATATATTTTTCTTGTAAAACCTTTTAGGTGCCCCGCCACAAGGATGCCAAGCATAGTAGTTCCAATTCATAGACGTGCTGTAGCTGCTGTGGAAGTTACAGGATATCGGTATTAGACGCCTCTACATTCTGCATTTGATTCCATTCAGGATCATCTATCAGTTAGGACATGATACCCCTTTCCATTTAGTTATAGCTCTATTAGTGTACCAGTTTCATTTTAGTCTTTGGAATATATTTAGTTATTCAGACTTCATTTTGGTTTCTATTCAGTATTTGTATTATTCAGGGGAGTGTTACTCCAGACTCATTTTATCATTTCATTTCTATTCTATTGTGTTGTGGATGTGGTATAGTTATCTTATACTTTAATTGGATGCATGTTAATTTAATTTAATAAGATTGACAACTCACTTTTTAAATATTAGGTGCCTAGTAATTATTTTAAAACGTTTTTCGTTAGTGATGCTATGGACTGAACCAATTTGACATTTTGTATTAATTTGAAGAAAGTAGTATCTACCCGGTATTTAATTAGACGGGGTGTCATCGGTGGTATCAAAGCATCAGGTTCTAGTGTCCTTAGGATCTGTACGGCTTGATATGTTTCCGCGTAACGTCCTTTGATATAGAGCCCTATATTTTAGGATTGTTGTACTCCATTATTTATCCTACATTCTTCAGATAGTTTGAAGATATTAATTGTGTATTTATAAAACTTCTCTCATTTTAGATGCCTCCTAGACGTACAAACCGAGTTCCCAGGGATGCCCAACCTGAACCTCAACCTGCACCAGCTCAGGGTTCAATGAACGCTGTGAAAATTGCCTTCATCGTAGCCTAGGCGGTAAATTACGCATTAACAGTTGTGCAGCAAGCACAACCACAGGCACGGGTGGTAGCCCCAGTTCAGGCTCAGCCATTCTCATCTTCTTGGGAACGTGTCCGGGATGCTTTTCCAAAAGCAAACCCTCCAGAATTTGCAGGAAGCTCTGACATTGTCATGTCGAGCCAGTGGAAAAAGGACATCCAAAGACACTTAGGGATGTACGAATTCACTTATGTGCAGAGGCAGGTACTGGAAACTTTCAAGCTAGTAGGATCAACACTATAGTGGTGGGAGTCAATTACCACCGCAGAAGAGAGAGACATTCTTTCGATACAATATTTCTGGGTGCAGTTCAACCGCAAATATTTTCCTTCATCGGTTCAAATAGAAATAAGGTGAAAATTAATGAACCTTAAACAAGAAGGAAAGACAGTGGCAAAATATCGTCCCTGATGAGATCCCCACAGAAAAGAGGAAAATCCAGCAGTTTATAGATGGGTTGACATGGAGGATTCGTCAGCACTTGCTGGGAAATCTCTCGTTGGCCACCTACTCAGATGTGGTTAACGTGCCATGACCACCGCTTTCACTTGACAGAAGGTAATCAAGCAGGAGGGTCCAGTCAGTAGGGCAGGATAGGAGAAAATGGTGCCAATAGGGCACAATTAATTCAAGGATAGAATAGACAGGGTGACCAGGGTCCCCAGCAGGGGGATTTTAAGATATTTAGATTAGGGGGATTTAGGCATGGCCAAGGAGGTTTTAGGCATGGCCAGCAGGGCCAACATGGTCATCAGGGCCATAATTAGTTTCAGTAGGGCCAATATGGTCGGGGAAGGGGTGGTAACGGCCATCAGGGTTGTGGGTAGCAAGGTCAAAGAGGGGGAAACTTCCCGAGGAAATGTTTCCTATGTGGCAAGACTGGCCACAAATGCCAGGATTATTTTGAAAGGGGCAGGGCCCCGCAGCAGCAGCAATAGTAAGGTGCTCGAAATGAGCCCCAAAGACTAATTTTTCCCGCCGCCCTCTCAGTACCACAGCAGATACCGGCATTGCAACCAATCCCAGTCGTCCCAATCCAGTAGGGACATCTTCAGTACGGTCAGGTTTACTAATTCTAACAGGCCGCAGTCCCACATGATTCACCCGCGATTCAGGGTATGTTTTCTATTCAGGGGACTATGGGCGCATTTTATTTGACACGGGGGCTACACACTATTTTATTGCCATGAGATTTGCGTACGCTATGGGATTATTAGAGACCGCAGAGAGCACCGTTACTTGTGTAGATTCACCATTGAGTAGGGGTTCTATAATTTCTCTTATATGTAGAGGTGTGGGTGTAGATATCGGGAGGCTTACTTTGCCTACCGACATGTTAGTATTAGATATGACCGAGTATGATGCTATTATTGGTATGATTGGTTGATTGCGTATCGAGCCATGATTGATTGTTACAGTAGGAGTATTATGTAACACCCCGCCCGCCAGGGGAGAGCGAACGGAGCACTAATGCGATAAAATAAATCAAAATCCACAAGTGACAAGGTATAGAGCATCTAAGTAAACCCATAATAATATAAATCCACTAATCTCAATCTCTTCAATTACAACAATCTCTCGAATTAAAATTACAACTAACTCAAAAATAAAATACAAATCTCCAAAGCTCTATACATCAAAATAATACAAATCTTTCCCAAACAATCCTCGCTAAAATCAATCTCCATAGCGCCCTAAAATCTGCCCTAACCTGCCACTAAAAGAAAATATGGGGAAGTACACAATACGAAAGGAAAGATGCTCAATAAATAAATTAGCGATGAATAAACCGTAACAACACGAGTACGAATATTCAAATCAAAATGCAAATCTCAAAGCATTTATCAATATAATTTCTCAACAACACATCAATGGGTCACCAGGCCTCACCCCATCCGCATATGCTTTATCAAGCCATAGCCGGGAATAGGTATTTTGGTGGGTACTCAACATCCGTGCCATACTAAAATATCATGACAACGTGATCATCAATAATATAATGATACCACATGAATCAAAATAATTTCAACAATTATTTTCCAGATTTTAATGAATTTAATAATTCAAATATGAGTTCAATTAACAAGAATTCAAAGAGAATGACACTCGTGAGATTTAAGGAGCATATTGTGTGAAACACCATACCTCAAAACATGATGAGAAACCAACGATCACATCCTCAAGATCAACTCAAAAGATCTACAAAATCTCCTCCAAGAACTTCCAACAAAATAGGCCCAAGAATACCTCTAATCTAAGGTTGGAACTCACAAATCTCAAGGGTCAATGTGTATATAAAAAGAAGAGGAATATAAAATATATTTACTGCCAAAATTTGTGCCAAAAGTATGTTAAAAAGGTTGCCCACGACTTCCTTTTATAATGCAAAGAAATGAAGAGTTGGAATCCAAAAGACTCCTTTAAATAAGGCAAAGAAATGAAGAGTTGGAAGTCAAAATAACTCCAAGAGTTAAAAACATTTAAAAATCATTTTAAAATCCGTTTTAACTCCGTTTTCGAAACCGTTTGAAATTCTCGCCTTTAAAAATAATAACCAACATATTTGAGCAATAAAAATAATTTTATCAAAAACTTTATTTTCCTCCATTTTCCAGAAATTAATTAAAATCGCCCAAAATTACGTGGGTCGTTACACTTCCCCGCTAATAATGGAATTTCGCCCTCGAAATTCGCCGAATGCCTAACTCTCAAAATTAGGCCACTACACTAACTCCAAAAATAAATCACGTCTCCCAAAACTAAATTCCTCACATCTAATTCCGAAACCTATCACGAATATCACCTAAAATTTTCTATCTCCAAAAATTGCTAACCACGCAATGAACCCACAACCCAAGCCCTGAGGGTTTCCATCTACCTAAGCTCTGATACCATTTGTAACACCCCGCCCGCCCGGGGAGAGATAACGGAACACTAATGCGATAAAATAAATTCAAATCCACAAGTGACAAGGTATAGAGCATATAAGTAAACCCATAGTAATATAAATCCACTAATCTCAATCTCTTCAATTACAACAATCTCTCGAATTAAAATTACAACTAACTCAAAAATAAAATACAAATCTCCAAAGCTCTATACATCAAAATAATACAAATCTTTCCCAAACAATCATCGCTAAAATCAATCTCCATGGCGCCCCAAAATCTGCGCTAACCTGCCACTAAAAGAAAATATGAGGAAGTACACAATACGAAAGGAAAGATGCTCAATAAATAAATTAGCGATGAATAAACCGTAACAACATGAGTATGAATATTCAAATCAAAATTCAAATCTCAAAGCATTTATCAATATAATTTCTCAACAACACATCAATGGGTCACCAGGCCTCACCCCATTTGCATATGCTTTATCAAGCCATAGACGGGAATAGGTATTTTGGCGGGCACTCAACATCCGTGTCGTACTAAAATATCATGACAACGTGATCATCAATAATATAATGATACCACATGAATCAAAATAATTTCAACAATTATTTTCCAGATTTTAATGAATTTAACAATTCAAATATGAGTTCAATTAACAAGAATTCAAAGAGAATGACACTCGTGAGATTTAAGGAGCATATTGTGTGAAACCCCATACCTCAAACCATGATGAGAAACCAACGATCACATCCTCAAGATCAACTCAAAAGATCTACAAAAGCTCCTCCAAGAACCTCCAACAAAATAGGCCCAAGAACACCTCTAATCTAAGGTTGGAACTCACAAATCTCAAGGGCCAATGTGTATATAAAAAGAAGAGGAATATAAAATATATTTGCTGCCAAAATTTGTACCAAAAGTAAGTTAAAAAGGCTGCCCACGACTTCCTTTTATAATGCAAAGAAATGAAGAGTTGGAATCCAAAAGACTACTTTAAATAAGGCAAAGAAATGAAGAGTTGGAAGTCAAAACAACTCCAAGAGTTAAAAACATTTAAAAATAATTTTAAAATTCGTTTAACTCCATTTTCGAAACCGTTTGAAATTCTCGCCTTTAAAAATAATAACCAACATATTTGAGCAATAAAAATAATTTTATCAAAAACATTATTTTCCTCCATTTTCCAGAAATTAATTAAAATCGCCCAAAATTACGCGGGTTGTTACATATTATTTTTGCCATACCTAGGTAAGACATGTTTTTAGTGGCGATGCCTCGTCCTGATGGAGGATCATCCACTCACTTGTATTATATAGAGGAGGAGACCTATAGGGAGGTGGTAATACCACTTGATTCGATTTCGGTTGTTAGGGAGTTCGCTGATGTATTCCGGGATATTCCTGGATTTCCACCTAGTAGAGAAATAAACTTCATTATAGATTTGGCATCGGGCACCCAGGCAATAGCCCACGCACCTTACCGTATGGCTCTAATGGAGATGAGGGAGTTACGGGATCAGATAGAGCGCCTATTAGATCAGGGGCTTATCCTAAGGATTACTTCACCATGGGGTGCTCCTGTGTTGTTTGTTAAGAAAAGGGATGGATCTCTGAAGTTGTGTATTGATTATTGAGAACTGAATAAAGTCACGATACGGAATAAGTATCCATTACCCCGAATCGATGACTTATTCGACCAGTTGATAGGAGATGCCTTCTTCTCAAAGATTGACTTGAAATAAGGGTACCATCAGTTGTGAATTAGGGAGAAGGGTGTCTCGAAGACTGCCTTCCTGATAAGATATGGTTCCTACGAGTTTAGGGTTATGCCTTTTGGCCTGACCAACGTCCCAACCGTGTTTATGGACTTGATGAATAGGGTGTTCAAAGAATTTCTAGACCAGTTCATCATCATCTTTATTGATGACATTCTTATTTACTCCCAGATCGAGGAAGAGCATGTCAACCGCTTAAGACAGGTTTTACAGACACTACGTCAGAACTATTTGTATGCAAAATATGAGAAATATAGGTTTTGGTTGAAGGAGGTCCAATTTTTGGGCCATATCATCTCGGATAGGGGATTATCTGTTGATCCAGGGAAGGTATCCGTAGTGAGGGAGTGGGGATAACCCACTACACCGATAGAGATACGTTGTTTCTTGGGCTTAGCAGGATACTACAAGAGGTTTATTCGGTGGTTCTAAAAAATAGCGAGTCCTTTGACACATCTAACTCACAAGGGTGTGCCATTTATCTGGAGTGATGTCTGTAAATTGGCATTCGACGAGTTGAAGAACAAGTTGACCTCAGCACCAGTGTTAGCATTATCCAGGCCGGGAGTGGAGTACCTAGTCTACACTGATGCATGTTTACTAGGACTTGGGGGAGTACTGTAGCAGGAAAGTCAAGCCATAGCTTATGCTTCCCGTAAGCTTAAGCCTCATGAGAGTAATTAACCCACCCATGACTTGGAGCTAGTGACAATCGTTTTTTCTCTTCGAATTTAGAAACATTATATCCTTGGGGAGAAATTTCGTTTATTCACAGACTACAAGTCGCTTCAGTACCTCTTCATCCAGAAGGAGATGAATATGCGTCAACGCCATTGGCTAGAATTTATGAAGGATTATCAATTCGATATCCAATACCACCCAAGGAAGGCTAACATGGTAGAAGACGCGTTGAGCCATAGGCCAGTAGGTGAGGCGGCCGAAGTGTAAAAAGCCAAGTGGGAGGAGTTGGGACACCAGGACACAGTGGCCCGATCATTCATGTATGTGATGAAAGTTATGCCCCAAATTATTACAAGGGAGATACAGGCCCAGACAACAGACCTGTTTTGTCAGGAGCAGATAGTACAACTATTATCAGAGGGAGCCGAGTCTTATTCCGTTAGTTCAGACGGGGGCTTACGCTTCAATGGAAGGTTAGTTGTTCCTGAGGGGGAGGACTTGCGACACGAGGTAATGAAAGAGTCGCACGTGTCTCGATTCGTGGTGCATCCTGGTGGGGATAAAATGTACCAAGATATGAGGCAACAGTACTGGTGGAGTAGAATGAAGAGGGATATTGCCGAGTTTGTTTCAAAATGTGCCACGTGTCAACTAGTAAAAGTGGACCATCAGAGGCTGGCAGGACTTTTACAACCGTTAGAGATCCATATGTGGAAATGGAAGAGCATTTCCATGGACTTCATCACGGGATTACCTACATCGCCCAGAGGTCACGACTCCATATGGGTGATCGTAGATCGGTTGATAAAGGTTGCTCACTTTCTGCCATCTTGAACAGATTACACGGCGGGATAATATGCCCAGATCTTCATTGTTGAAATAATAAGACTCCATGGGGTGCCTCTCAATATCGTGTCTGATAGAGACAAAATATTTGTATCACAATTTTAGGAGAGTTTCCAGGAATCCATGGGGACAGAATTGCGATTGAGTACAACCTATCACCCGCAGACAAATGGGCAGACATAACGAACCAATCAAATGCTGGAAGACATGTGACGCATGTGTATACTAGAATTTGGAGGTGGTTGGGAGCACTATCTTCCACTGGTGGAGTTTTCTTATAATAACTCCTACCAGTTCACTATTGGTATAGCTCCATTCAAGGCATTGTACGGTAGACCTTGTTGTTCCCCATCATGTTGGCTAGAGGTGGGGGATAACAAACTCCTTGGGACAGAGATGATTCTGGATACCTCGATGAGAATAGAGATGATATGGAGCCGTATAGAGTATCTCAGGACCGCCAGAAAAGCTGTGTTGATGCCAAAAGGTCCTTTCGAGAGTTCAACGTGCGGGATCAAGTGATGCTCAGAGTATATCCTATGAAGGGGATTATGCATTTTGGGAAGAAGGGAAAGTTGGCACCTAGATACATGGGAACATTCCCTATCGTCGAATGAATTGGTTCATTCGCCTACAAACTTGGATTACAGGAACACTTGTAGAGGGTCCATGACGTGTTCCACATTTCCTCATTGAGGATATATCTTCGAGACGAGTTGGACCACACTCACATTACTCTAGAAGATATTTATCTTCAGCCCAATAGATCCTATGAGGAAGGGTCAGTTCCTATTCTAGACCATAGCGAAAGGAAACTGCGGTCAAAGATAGTACCATTAGTATGTGTTCAGTGGCGGCATCATAATGCCAAGGAGTCTACCTGGGAGCGAGAGGATGAGATGCACGAGTGTTATTCAGAGTTATTTTTTCTACGTATAATTTAGTTTCGAGTTTCGGGATGATATTCTATTATTAGGGGGGAAGTATGTAATACCCCGTAATTTTGTTAATTTTTATTTAATGGATTAATTAAATTAAATGAGAATTAATTGGAAATTAATCCGGATTTAAATACTAGCGAGACGTGAGTTGTTATTTAACTATGATGATAAGGATGAATATCATTGCGTAAATACGATAATATATGATTATTGAAATGATTAAAATTGTCACAAGTCATAAATACGACAATTCGGGAAATTAAGTTGGGATGCGTGCATACGCGTCAGGAAACAATTTAATTGAACTTAAAAGTAAAATATAATTTTATCATCTATATGACCATTTTGAGTGCGCCAGTGTGTCCAGAAGGGTCGAGATAGTCAGAAAACACTAGTGTGGGTTTAGTTTGGGTCCCGGGGCATTTTTAGGCCACACCGGCAAACCGGGAGGGTATTTTGGTAATTTCCATTTTTGGGGATTAGCAACCCACGAAAATTGGGTCTTGCAATCAGACTATATTAAGATCCCTTTGGGGTCATTCATTGTCACACCAATCCTTGATCAAAGAGAGAAGAGAGGAGAAGTTCTAAGGGTTTCCAAAGCCACAACCACCACCACCACCCGCCGCCGTGATCGCCGGAAATTGGGACCAAAAATAGAGGAAAAATCAACCTAGATCATCATCAAAGGATCAGAACTTCTAAAAAAAGGGAAGAGATTTAATCCATTAAGATTCAGCAAATAAATTATCCATGTTGGAGTAGGATTTGATGATATCCTTAAAATTTTGAAAACTCGTGAAATTTGTAGATGGAACCTAAATTATTGGTAGGATGATTATGTGATCTTGATTCTGGAAGAACCTCACCTATAGATCATAATCCATGTGTAGTTAATTTCAGATTTATGAAGAGATTATGATGATTCTTGAAGAAAATTAAAAAAATAAGACTTTTTATGAAATTAGGATGATTGATCCAAGAAAAGACTAATTGATGATGAATTAACAGTTATGGAACCTTGACAATCATGTAGTTAGGTTATATAACGATCCTAGATGTTTACTTTAGAATTTAACACCTTGAAATGATGATTTGAGACAAAAATTGGACTTAAAATGAAGCAAACCCGTACCTTGCACCTTCTTGATCGATCGATCGACATTTATAGGTCGATTAATCGATGCTACTCGATCGATCGATGTTCATAGGTCGATCGATCGACCTCCATAGAAATAATAATATTTTTTCCCTTTTTCGGATTTAACCAGTTCCGTCCATTTGAAAGTTGAATGAGGGGATTAAGTAAAGACGTTAGGACTTAAGGGAGACTAGTAGGGACATAATTGAACCCCAGAATATATTAAAATTAATTGGGAATATAGTGATTGAATTTACGAGGGTTCGATGAGGAATTTCCTATTTCACGATACAAGAACATTATTTATATTATTAGGAGTGATAAGTTACGACATGAAAAATAAATAAAGAGCTAAGGGTACTGAATTAATATTTGGGAAAGTTTGGAGACTTAGTAACCCTTCGGTTAGGATTAAGCACTTGAAATTTATGACGAGAGACGTATCAACAAAATATATTATATATAATCCAGAATAATCATAGTATATGAACTTTGACTAATAGTATAAGGATGAAATATACCCTTAATAATATAACCAATTATTTAAGTTATGTGAATGCTTAATATATGGATTATCATGTGTATGACATACCTACCATACTTTCTAACACGGGAGGTTGGTTATTAATAAGGGTCATCTAATCTTTGTGTGCCTAAGGGGGGATTTAGATTGGTACCACAAGGACATAGTGTAACACCCCGCCTTATTAAATACCGTGTGGCCAGTCCCGTACCAAATTAAAATATAATATACAGGTGGCTCATTCTTAGCATCATTGTCGAAAACATTTACAACTCACCCAATACCCAATTAAGATGGTTTTAAAAACTTTCCAAATTTTAATTTCAACAAAAACCATTTTTAGTTTACAAATAACACAGCATATTTTATTCTACAACATTGATAACCGAACAGATAACACAACAGAATTTAAGTGCAAATGGAATAAACATTCCCAAATAATAATCCAATACAGTAATCCCAACAATAGATAAATGTATTAAAACGACATGAATACAAGAGTATATGAATCAGATAGAAAAGAGATAACTGAATTACTTTGGGCGACATGCCCTAACTAAAAGAATACTGTGAATCAAATGAAGATAGACGTTTAAGCAATACTCCATAGCTCTATAGCTCGTCATAATCCACTAAAGTTGGCGTCCCTGCTACTGGACACCTGATATAAATGGTACAATAGAAAAGAAAATATGCAAGGAAACGGGACAGAGCCCGATTGTGAAAATGATTTTGAAAACAACAAGTATTTAACAAGTGCAATAAAGCATTTATTATGTACATGTAAGTAACCAAATCTCACTTGATATTCTCACCTCTCATCTAGAGTGCACACTTAACGTTTCCTATTAACCTCCTGTTTAATGGCTCCTCTTCACTAGTTCCCATAATATGATTTCATCCCATATCATAACCCCGTATGTCCCATACCATACGTCATATAATCATTCATATACATTTCTCATTAACATGAATCGATTCTCATTAATATGAATTAAGCTTTTCAATTCTATAAGAATAAACATTCATTAACTTATTTCAATTCTTGTCTCAATTCACCGTTATCTACAATTATCACATAGTAGATGCTTTAACCATTATATACAAATACATTTAATTCATCAATATATATATATACATACACAGTTGTGGTGCAATGCATTACTCTGCAATCATGTACCAATATCGCAGGTCACCGAATAGGGGACAAAAGGTTCGGTAACGATTCCTCGAATCACAAACAACAACACAAATATTGTAGGCGAACATAGTTCTCGTATCCATGGATCACGTACATACCGACGTATCCACAATCAGCGGACTTATCAACTCCCCGATAAGTCTTTCATAGACCTATGTTCTTGAGCGACAAATCAAAGATCCCATGGATTCATCAGGATATGACTGCCCTCACGCGCACACCTCCTATTGATAGAAAGTAAGCTAGGTATGTCATACACATAAATCATCAATCAATCAAATAGGCATTATCATACCTATAATATAATATCAACAAGGTACTCACATTACCCTAAGATAGTTCCCATACGTAGCATTATATCTCTCAAATCCTACGTACTAAAATATTATGTCTTTACTTCTCAATTTAATTATCCCTGAGCCTCACTCATTACTCAAGGTTCAAATAGGTTTTTCCTCAACATTTTATTCAATAATAAATCACTAATATCCTACTGGTCCATATCATCTTATCTCCCGAATTACCATGAATTAAACTCTTCCTTAATTACTATTAAAATCGATTGTTTCTAATCTCTTATAAACACATCTTCTATCAACTAGGATTTAATACCATCATCACATCACTATATGACTTATCAAAAAAACCAACATCCTCGCATCCTATAATATATCTCCACTCCCGACGTCGTTAAGGTTCATGCGCGAAGCGTCTCGCAAAACGAAATCCAAACAAGGAACCCCTCTAATACACTACTACTTAACTTTGTCGGTCGTGGAGGTCCGTCAACTTTAAATACGCAACTGGGATAACCTCATCCCCTTATTTCAAACAAATTTGGTCTGAACTCCCATCTATATCCAGGAGCCATCCCACTAAGCACTTGTACTACACTCAGTCCTTGCGTAATTAATAATGAGCTTAAACTCAGTCCTTGATGTTCAAATTGTAACCCTAAGGCTACCTAGGTGTTATATTAAATCTCCACTAATGGACCTATCCTTAATCCTCATGCATACAAATTAGAATCCAACACGTGAATCTAGCAACCAAAATTTACTTCAAATTTAATTAACATAATTCTAATCAATTTAATCACAATCACATTAATTCAATTCTTAACTAGGGCTTACTGATCTTTTTTAAGTCCCATAATATCCAATTCATAATCACCAAAGATCTACAAAAGGTTTGGGATAAGAAACAACATTAAAAAGAAACAACTTTAAAAATTCTTGGGAGGTCGATCGATCGAAGGCGGGGGGTCGATCGATCGATCACCCAAGTAACAGCCCAGTTTTTTTTGCATTTCTTCTACTACGGGTTTAACCATTTTTTATCAATCAAACCTTCATATTAACAACCCCAATGACTTATAATCCTTACTACATGATATATCAACATATATAAATGATTTCTAATGCTCTAAACATCCTAGAAACATCAAGAGATTGAATTAAAAGCATGTTTATATCCTCTTTTTCCAGAAAATCAACAACACAATATCTTCAAGAACTCATCAATGGTTTTCAGAATTTCTTCAACAGATTTATGATTATTTCGTGGATTACTATCTACCTACAACATGAGTTTGATTCCTATATATTTTCAGTTTCCAGAAATCCATTAACAACTCTATCTTTTCATCTTCCAAACACGTAAAATCTCAGTTTTTATAACTATTCTAACATGGACAATATACAAACTTAGATTGCAAATATTAAACACTTGCCTCTAATGAAGATCATCCTTTGGTGTTGTATATCACAGGTGGTTCTCCCATTTCCGGCCAACTTCTGGTGGTGGTTGGTGGTGGTGACCTTTGGTCTTTGTTCTTCTCCTTCCCAAGTAAGTTTTTTCTCTTCCCAAGCAACCTTTCACTCTCTCTAGGAAGATGACTTCTCTATTTTGTGTAGAAGAGACGAATAACCCACGTACACTTAATCTCCAAATACTTATAATAGGAAAAAATCCGAAATCACTATTCATCCCCTATAAAAATGACCAAAATGCCCTTTTGGGTTGTCTTTTCATTTCCAAATGACCCGAGACCCAAATCCAACATCCAAATAGACTTTTCTGACTATTTCAAACCTTCCGGACGTAACGACGCAGTCAAAATGACTATAAGGTTGATAGAAAATAAATTTCCTTTTTAATTTAAACAAATTAGTCCCGACACGTCCCATACCGCGTCTGACTAAAAATTTAAATTACTGAATTAACAATTCACAGCAATATCAATAGCATCACATTCATATATTACCTAAATATCTTTTAGTAATACTCATAATCATTCATTTTAATATCCACAATTCGGATAAAACCCAAATGAATTAATTTATAATAAAATCTAATTAATCCATTAATTTAAAATATAACCCATTTTAAAAGTCATTAAAATCACAGGGTATTACATACTTCCCCCCTTAAAATAGAATTTTGTCTCGAAATTCGGAACGATAAATCATACTGGGTAAGTTCAACTCTGAGTATAAATCTCACATCTCAAGTAATCTATGTCGTACCGCCCATACAGTACATTAACAAAAATCCCCATTGATGTTATACTCCAAGCTTCACCATATAGTTTCGACTGAATCAAATTTAAACTTTACGCAATCTTCCCTATACCATCCTCGTGACAAAGTTTGGGAAAAGTAATCCTCACTTATTTAAACAAATAAATCCTGAAGTCACAACTACTTACAGTTTCACAATTATGAAAACTACTACAATCCAACCATCCAGGGTGCCCATACACCCTATCGTACAACTTTCATTATCATATAATTTATCGCAAAGGTTATAAACTCATATCCTACTCCCAACGGTTATTAGTTTCATGCGTGGGGTGTCTCGCAAGCGAAATCCAAACAAGGAACCACCCCGATACACTACTACTTAAAGTAGTCAGTCATTGAAACTCCTCAGGTCCTTAGTCAATAGTTTATAACCTCTCTACAGGTTTTATCGATTTCAAATAAAAGTCTACTCATCTACTCTCTTGTTAAAAACAAGATGCTGGCTGTAATAGTACATACGCTCTCATATACCACAAATCAATCCACGCCGACAGTCACATCATGTTCGGACATGCCCAAAGTAAGTAATTTCGTGATAAAAATTAGACCCGCATCATGACATGTAAAATATTGGTGTCCCACAACCCCTCGGTGAGTCTACGTAAATAATAGTTCTATAGGCTAAGTTTATCAACCCTATTGCCCATACAATAATAATCGCTACAAAAATCAGTATACTCCTCATAATTGTGACACCCCCAACTAATTAAATACCGGGTAGCTACTCCTTTATTAAATTAATTCAAAATGCGAAGTTGGTTCAGTTAATAGCATCACTGTCAAAAACATTTTAATAATTACTAACCACCTAGTATTTAAAAGTAAGTGCCAAATTTTAAGTTAAGTCTGATTAACAAGCAGTAAAAGAATAATGGAAGAGTCAACATAATCCATTCACCATACGAAGTAATAAATAACCAACAATAATACTAAGAAATCCGGAGGAAAACTCCTCACAATAATCCCAACAAATGGAAATAATACTACAAGTCTGAATCCTGAATAATTACATGCCAAAAGTCTGAATAACTGAAATAAATGAAAAGTCTCTAAAAAAATGGGCGACATGCCCTACAACTGATAACTAATGAATATCGAGTCAAGATCGATGAAGCGTCTACAAGCAAAGTCCTGTAACTTCCAAAAACAGCTACAGCTCTTCACCTGAATGAGAATCCTATGCATGGTGTCCTTATGGCTGGGCACCTAAAATGGTTTTTACAAAAATAGATTTGAAAGCAAATGGGTCAGAGCCCGAAAGTGGAAAAAATTTTGAAAACAGCAAGTGTTTTAATAACATTAAAACATTAAATGCAAAATACATGTTAGGACGTGCACTCACATGAAATTCTCACCTCTCGACTACATGTGCACTCCTAACGTACATTACCCATCTAAATGACACATATATCTAACCAAAACGTAATAAGTTCTACCTCTTACTACTCGATTCCCATATTACATTCTAACGTTACCAAAGAATAGAGGGCTTTACTTAAACTCAGATTCTCAATATGTAATACATTTCACTATTGGTTAACCTGTTATGTTTTCTCAAAACAATACTATAATTTTATTCACAATATTGACATGAAAGTTCCCATTAATTAAGTGTATATTATTCACGTCATAAATATACAATACAAGCACCCCGAGACTAGCTGCGATGCACACATACTCTGCTATCCATCCCGATACATCACGTACATAAGGATCACATATTCCGAATCTCTCAGGAATAGTTCACAGATAACAACATCACAAATAATGGAGGCGAACACAGTCACATCACATGGGTCACGCACATACCTGCGCTCCCACGATCAGCAGAGTTATTAACATCCCAATAAGTCCTTCTCTGACCTATGTTCATCGAGGTAACCAGTCTAAATCCGGGCAACACAAGGATTAGAGGGCCCTAAGAGAACGCAAACCTCCAGTGATAGCAAGTATGGTAGGTATGTCATACACATAAAATCAATACATATATACTAAGTATGCATATGTCTTAGTAATCACCATAATATATTGGTACATATCTCTTCACGTACTGACATATAATACTACACCATTTATATGTTCCCAGTTAATATAATTAATTAGGCCATCAATAGCTCACATCGTAATAGACACTCACGTCCTACTTCACATTTTCCCTTAGGTTCAAACTACACTTCTAGGTTTGACTCCTCATAATATCCCAAACATCCCAAATATATAAATTACTCATCAAGGAAAGGCTATCTCTACCTATACACAAGGTTACGGGGCACTCGGGATCAAAACAGGCTAAAAAGCCTAAACTGTCAACTCGTTCGAAGTCTCGTTCGAATGAGGTTGTTCGAACGAGACTTCGTTCGAACGAACTGAGTCTTCTAACGAGATCTCGTTCGAATGAAGTGGGCTTTCTAACGAGATCTCGTTCAAACGATCTTATCGAATGAACTTCACCCTCGTTAGAATTCAATGGTCAACTCGTCAGAAGCTCGTTCGAACGAGCTCGTTCGAATGACCTGGGCAGGTCTTCTAACGAGTGGCCAGTTTCAAGCCCAGAATTCCTTATTTCATTTTTTCCTCTTTTCTTCACTTCTAATCTTCTCTAAACATTAGTCCAACAATATATCAAGGTTCCTAATCGTCTCTAAACATACATAGGTCACCTACTAACGTTTTTGTGGGGATTAAATCATTATAACCATCATCCAAATGTCAAATCTCTACATATTCTTCCCCAATTTCAAACACATGAACCCTAGAATTTATAAGTCATCTAGAAGTCTAATTAAATCCGTTTTTGGTTTCATACTAATTTTAATATCATCAGAATAATCATCAACTACAAATCTACATGCAATTTCCTCATCAAGAATGTAATTTCTATTTCTAACTTAATGGGTTTTCCATTAACTCCCAAGAACAAATCAGATTTTTCTCAATTCCTACACATGGAAGAAACATTCTCTATAAAAATGAAATTAAATCACTTGCCTTAATGGTAACTCTGGATTTGTTGACGAATTTGATGAACGGATCTCTCTCCTCTGCAGATTTCTCCTCTCCTCTCTTTCTACAAGCTTTCCTCTCCAAGTAACAATGGTGGCTAGGGCTTTGTGGTTTAGGAACTCTTTCAATAACCTCCGTAACCTATTTGGGTATTAGTGGGCTTAGTGGGTTAATGCCTAATCAGATATTAATTCCCAATTTTCATAGCTTTTAATTCCTCAAAATTCAAAATTACCAAACTACCCTTATACGTTGCCGGTATGGCCTAAAAATGCCCCGGGACCCAAACCAAACCCCCGGCTAGTGTTTTCTGACTATTTCAACCCTTCCGGGCGTGTTGGCGCACTCAAAACGACCATACGGATAATAGAAATAAAATTCACTTTTTAATTATCATAATTATATACCATGACGCGACTGTCACACGCGTCTCAACAAAATTTCCAAATTGCCGTATTTCAATCTCACGACAAATTTCATAATTCAATATTCATATATAATCATATATGCACATATAATCAAACGCCAACTCGCATCTCGCTAGTATTTTAACCCGGATTAATTTCCAATTAATACGCATTTAATTTAATTAATCCCATAAAATAAATATCACAAAAATACGGGGTATTACATACTCCCCCCCTAATAACTGAATTTCATCCCGAAATTCGGAACTAGAAAGTACCTGGCAAGAACAACTCTGGATAACGTTCGCGCATCTCATCCTCGCGCTCCCATGTGGACTCCTCGACATTATGATGTCTCCACTGAACACGCACTAATGGAACGATCTTTGACCGCAGTTTCCGCTCACTTCAGTCCAAAATAGCAATTGGCCCCTCCTCGTAGGAGCTATCAGGCTGGAGATCGATGTCCTCCAAAGCGATGTGAGAATGAGCCAAATCGTCTCTAAGATATTTCCTTAGAGAGGAAATATGAAACACATCGTGAATCCGATGTAAATGCTCCGGTAATCCAAGCCTATACGCAACCGGTCCAATCCGCTCAATAATAGGAAATGGTCCCACGTATCTCGGTGCCAACTTCCCTTTCTTCCCGAAATGCATAATCCCCTTCATAGGAGATACTCTGAGCAAAACCTGGTCCCCCACTTGAAACTCTCTGAAGAACCTCTTCGCATCAGCATAGCTCTTCTGCCGGTCCTGAGCTACCCGAATGCGACTCCGAATCAATTATATCCTCGCCGAAGTATCCTGAATCACTTCCGGACCAAGTAGTTTGTTGTCCCCCACCTCTAACCAACATGCTGGGGAACGACAAGGTCTACCGTACAACGCCTCAAATGGAGTCATGCCAATGGTGAACTGGTAGGAGTTGTTGTAGGCAAACTCCACCAGTGGAAGATACTGCTCCCATCCACCCCCAAAATCAATGATACTCATACGTAGCATGTCCTCCAACATCTGATTTGTACGCTCAGTTTGCCCATCGGTCTGCGGGTGATACGTCGTACTCAACCGCAATTCCGTGCCCATGGCCTCCTGAAAACTCTCCCAAAACTGTGAAAAAAATATCTTTTCTCGGTCAGACACGATATTTAAGGGCACACCGTGAAGTCTCACTATCTCTGCAATAAAGAGTTGGGCATACTGTCCCGCAGTGTAGTCTGTCCTTACGGGTAGAAAATGAGCGACTTTGGTCAACCTGTCCACAATTACCCAAATGGAGTCGTGACCTCTCTGTGACGTAGGCAATCCCGTGATAAAGTCCATGGATATGCTCTCCCACATCCACATCGGGACCTCCAATGGCTGTAGCAGTCCCGTCGGTCTCTGATGATCCACTTTTACTAGCTGACAAGCGGCGCATTTAGAAACAAACTCGGCAATATCCCTCTTCATCCCGCTCCACCAATACTGACGTCTCATGTCTTGGTACATTTTGTCCCCACCGAGATGTACCGCGAATCGTGAGCCGTGCGACTCTGTCATCACCTCGTGCCGCAATTCCTCCCCTTCCAGAACTACCAATCTCCCATTGAAGCGCAATCCCCCGTCTGAGCTAACGGTATAGGATTTGGCTCCCTCTGCTAGTAATCGAACTATCAGCTCCTGACAGAACGAGTCATCTTCTTGTGCCTTTACTACCTTCATGACAATCTGTGGTGTAATGGTCATCACAGACATGAACGATCGGAACACTGCGTCCTGGTGTCCCAATTCCTTCCACTTGGCTTTCCACACCTCTGCCACTTCATCTGCTGGCCTACGGCTCAATGCGTCTGCCACCACGTTAGCCTTTCCCGGGTGATATTGGATATCAAACTGATAGTCCTTCACAAACTCAAGCCACCTTCGCTGTCGCATATTCAACTCCTTCTGCGTGAATAGGTACTGTAGGGACTTGTGGTCTGTGAACAACCGAAACTTTTCCCCCAAAAGGTAATGTCTCCATATCCGAAGGGCAAATACAACTGCCGTCAACTCCAAGTCATGAGTGGGGTAATTCTTCTCGTGAGGCTTTAGCTTACGGGAAGCATAAGCTATGGCATGACTCTCCTGCTGCAATACACCTCTAAGTCCTTGCAAGGACGCATCGGTGTAAACTA
This sequence comes from Sambucus nigra, assembly GCA_949130495.1. NCBI lineage: Eukaryota > Viridiplantae > Streptophyta > Magnoliopsida > Dipsacales > Adoxaceae > Sambucus > Sambucus nigra. Next base: position 265,536,316 of record OX422217.1, read on the forward strand.
AATACTCAACTCCCGGTCTCGGCAATGCTAACACAGGTGCTGAGGTCAACTTATCCTTCAATTCATCGAATGCCAACTGACAGGCATCACTCCAGATGAATGGCACACCCTTACGAGTCAGATGTGTCAAAGGACCTGCAATCTTCGAGAATCCCCGAATGAACCTCCTGTAGTATCCTGCTAGGCCTAAGAAACTACGAATCTATGTTGGTTTCGTGGGCTATCCCCACTCCCTCACCGCGGATACCTTCCCCGGATCAACAGATATTCCCCGGTCGGAAATAATATGTCCTAAAAACTGGACCTCCTTCAGCCAAAACCCGCATTTCTCATACTTTGCATACAACTCGTTCTGACGTAGTGTCTACAAAACTTGCCTCAAATGCTCGGCGTGCTCCTCCTCTATCTGGGAGTAAACCAGAATATCATCAATGAAGACAATGACAAACTGATCTAGGAAATCCCTGAACACTCTATTCATCAAGTCCATAAACACTGCTGGAGCGTTGGTCAAACCAAAAGGCATAACCCAAAACTCGTAAGAACCATATCTCAACAAGAACGCCGTCTTCGAGACATCCTCCTCCCTGATACGCAACTGATGGTATCCCGATCTCAAATCAATCTTCGAGAAGAAAGAAGCTCCTCTCAACTGGTCGAATAAGTCATCGATTCGAGGCAACGGATACTTATTTCGTATCGTGACCTTATTCAACTCTCGGTAGTCCACACACAATCTCAGTGAACCATCTCTCTTCTTCACGAACAAGACAGGGGCACCCCACGGTGAAGTACTCCTCCGAATAAACCCCTGACCCAACAACTGCTCAATTTGATCCCGTAACTCCCTAATCTCAACTGGAGCCATATGGTACGGTGTGCGTCCTATAGGTCTCGTACCTGGAAATAAATCTATAACAAATTCTATCTCTCGACTGGGGGGGTAGGCCTGGTATCTCCTGAAACACATCAGAATACTCCCTGACAACTGGGATCGAATCTAAAGGAATCACAACCTCCTTAGAGGTATCCTCCTCTAAGTAATACAAATGAGCGGTCGAGCCTCCCTTTGAGCGAGGCATCGCCACTACAAACATCTCTTGCCCCGGAATGGCAAAAATAATGCTCCCACCGAAGCAATCAATCATGGCTCTATAATCAGCGAGCCAATCCATACCGATAATCACGTCATGAACATGCATATCTAATACCAACATATCTGCAGGTAACACCAGACTACCAATCTCTACCCCCACTCCCCGGCATATAAAGAAAATAAGTGACCCACTCCCCAATGGTGAGTCTACACACGTCACTGTGCTCTCTGCTGTGGCTAACAACCCTAAGGCTTTCGAAAAATGTGTAGCTATAAAGCAATGTGTTGCCCCCGTATCAAACAAAACCCAACCCATAGTACCATGGATAGGAAACATACCCTCAATCGCGGGTGGTGCCTGCGGAGCCGCTGTCTGGTGGTCGTTATAGACACATCCATACTGTAACTGTCCCTGCTACACAGGAACTGCTGGAATGGCTAGAAGAGCTGGCACCTGGGCTGGAGCTGGGAGGACTGGTGGAAAAAGTGGCCTCTGTGGCTCATGTCGAGCACCCTGCTGCTGCTACGGGGCCCTGCCCCCCATCAGGACAGTCCTAGCGTTTATGGCCAGTCTTGCCACAAACAAAACACTTCCCCGGAAAGTTCCCCCCTCTCGGTCCCTGCTGCCCCCGGCCCTGGTGGCCGTTACCATTCCTCCACTGGCCCTGCTGAAACTGATGCTAACCATTCTGACCCTGCTGGTTCTGATGGTCGTTCGGACCCTGATGGCCCTACCGGAAACCTCCCTGTCCGTGCCTAAAATTTCCTGACCTGAACCTCTTGTGATCCCCCTCTTGGGTACCCTGATCTCCCTGCCTCTGTCCCTGAACAGATTGTGCCCCCCTGGCACCATTTCCTCCAGTCCTGCCCTGATGGCTAGACTCTCCCGATCGTTTGCCCTCAGCCATGTGAAAGCGGTGATCCTGGCAATGGAGCAATGCAGCATTAACCACATCAGAATAAGTGGCTAACGAGAGGTTCCCTAACAAGTTCTGACGAATCCTCCATGTCAACCCGTCCGTGAATTTCTGTATCTTCTTCTCCTCCGTCGGTATCTCATCCGGAACAATGTTCAGAAGATCAGTAAATTCGGCCTCATACTCAGTCACAGTCTTACCCTCCTGTCGAAGGCTCATCAACTTCCTCCTCATTTCCGTGTGAACAGCTGACGAAAAGTACTTGCGGTCGAACCGCACCCAGAACTCCTGAATAGTGAGAGTATCCCTCTCCTCTACGGTGGTAATAGACTCCCACCACTGCAGTGCTGACCCCACTAGCTTAAAAGTAGCTAGTATCTGCTTCTGGACATCTGTACACTCATACATCCTCAGGTGTCGCTGGATGTCCTTCCTCCACTGACTCGAAACTACCACATCGGAGCTACCTGCGAACTCCGGAGAGTGTGCTTTCTGAAAAGCATCACGTACACGTTCCCAAGCAGACGGGAATGCATGAGCCTGAACTGGCGTGGCTACTGGCGCCTGAGTTGGTGCCTGCTGAACTACTGCTAGTGCGGCATTTACCGCCTGGGCCACAATAGCTGCAACCTCGGCGGCATTCATCGTGTCCTGAACTAGTGCGGGCAGTGGTTCAGGCGTCGCATCCCTGGGAACCCTTCGTGCACGTCGTGGAGGCCTCTGAAATAAGAATGAAGTTTATAAGTTCGCAGTTATAAACTTAAAATAGCTGAAGAACGTAGCATATACAAAAGAATACAACAGTCCTAGAATATAGGGCTCTACATCAAAGAAAGCTCAGCGAAAACATAATAAGCCGTTCAGATCCTAAAGGACACCAGAACCTGATGCTCTGATACCACCTGTGACACCCCAACTAATTAAATACCGGGTAGCTACTCCTCTATTAAATTAATTCAAAATGCGAAGTTGGTTCAGTTAATAGCATCACTGTCGAAAATATTTTAATAATTACTAACCACCTAGTATTTAAAAGTAAGTGCCAAATTTTAAGTTAAGTCTGATTAACAAGCAGTAAAATAATAATGGAAGAGTCAACATAATCCATTCACCATACGAAGTAATAAATAACCTACAATAATACTAAGAAATCCGGAGGAAAACTCCGCACAATAATCCCAACAAATGGAAATAATACTACAAGTCTGAATCCTGAATAATTACATGCCAAAAGTCTGAATAACTGAAATAAATGCAAAGTCTCTAAAAGAAATGGGCGACATGCCCTACAACTGATAACTAATGAATATCGAGTCAAGATCGATGAAGCGTCTACAAGCAAAGTCCTGTAACTTCCACAAACAGCTACAGCTCGTCACCTGAATGAGAATCTTATGCATGGTGTCCTTATGGCTGGGCACCTAAAATGGTTTTTACAAAAATAGATTTGAAAGCAAATGGGTCAGAGCCCGAAAGTGGAAAACATTTTGAAAACAGCAAGTGTTTTAATAACATTAAAACATTAAATGCAAAATACATGTTAGGACGTGCACTCACATGAAATTCTCACCTCTCGACTACATGTGCACTCCTAACGTACATTACCCATCTAAATGACACATATATCTAACCAAAATGTAATAGGTTCTACCTCTTACTACTCGATTCCCATATTACATTCTAACGTTACCAAAGAATAGAGGGCATTACTTAAACTCAGATTCTCAATATGTAATACATTTCACTATTGGTTAACCCGTTATGTTTTCTCAAAACAATACTATAATTTTATTCACAATATTAACATGAAAGTTCCCATTAATTAAGTGTATATTATTCACATCATAAATATACAATACAAGCACCCCGAGACTAGCTGCGGTGCACACATACTCTGCTATCCATCCCGGTACATCACGTACATAAGGATCACATATTCTGAATCTCTCAGGAATAGTTCACAGATAACAACATCACAAATAATGGAGGCGAACACAGTCACATCACATGGGTCACGCACATACCTGCGCTCCCACGATCAGCAGACTTATTAACATCCCAATAAGTCCTTCTCTGACCTATGTTCATCGAGGTAACTAGTCTAAATCCGGGAAACACACGGATTAGAGGGCCCTAAGCGAACGCAAACCTCCAGTGATAGCAAGTATGGTAGGTATGTCATACACATAAAATCAATACATATATACTAAGTATGCACACGTCTTAGTAATCACCATAATATATTGGTACATATCTCTTCACGTACTGACATATAATACTACACCATTTATATGTTCCCAGTTAATATAATTAATTAGGCCGTCAATAGCTCACATCGTAATAGACACTCACGTCCTACTTCACATTTTCCCTTAGGTTCAAACTACACTTCTAGGTTTGACTCCTCATAATATCCCAAACATCCCAAATATATAAATTACTCATCAAGGAAAGGCTATCTCTACCTATACACAAGGTTACGGGGCACTCGGGATCAAAACAGGCTAAAAAGCCTAAACTGTCAACTCGTTCGAAGTCTCGTTCGAATGAGGTTGTTCGAACGAGACTTCGTTCGAACGAACTGAGTCTTCTAACGAGATCTCGTTCGAATGAAGTGGGCTTTCTAACGAGATCTCGTTCAAACGATCTTATCGAATGAACTTCACCCTCGTTAGAATTCAATGGTCAACTCGTCAGAAGCTCGTTCGAACGAGCTCGTTCGAATGACCTGGGCAGGTCTTCTAACGAGTGGCCAGTTTCAAGCCCAGAATTCCTTATTTCGTTTTTTCCTCTTTTCTTCACTTCTAATCTTCTCTAAACATTAGTCCAACAATATATCAAGGTTCCTAATCGTCTCTAAACATACATAGGTCACCTACTAACGTTTTTGTGGGGATTAAATCATTATAACCATCATCCAAATGTCAAATCTCTACATATTCTTCCCCAATTTCAAACACATGAACCCTAGAATTTATAAGTCATCTAGAAGTCTAATTAAATCCATTTTTGGTTTCATACTAATTGTAATATCATCAGAATAATCATCAACTACAAATCTACATGCAATTTCCTCATCAAGAATGTAATTTCTATTTCCAACTTAATGGGTTTTCCATTAACTCCCAAGAACAAATCAGATTTTTCTCAATTCCTACACATGGAAGAAACATTCTCTATAAAAACGAAATTAAATCACTTGCCTTAATGGTAACTCTGGATTTGATGATGAATTTGATGAACGGATCTCTCTCCTCTGCATATTTCTCCTCTCCTCTCTTTCTACAAGCTTTCTTCTCCAAGTAACAATGGTGGCTAGGGCTTTGTGGTTTAGGAACTCTTTCAATAACCTCCGTAGCCTATTTGGGTATTAGTGGGTTTAGTGGGTTAATGCCCAATCAGATATTAATTCCCTATTTTCGTAGCTTTTAATTCCTCAAAATTCAAAATTACCAAACTACCCTTATACGTTGCCGGTATGGCCTAAAAATGCCCCGGGACACAAACCAAACCCCCGGCTAGTGTTTTTTGACTATTTCGACCCTTCCGGATGCGTTGGTGCACTCAAAATGACCATACGGATAATAGAAATAAAATTCACTTTTTAATTATCATAATTATATACCATGACGCGACTGTCACACGCGTCTCAACAAAATTTCCAAATTGCCGTATTTCAATCTCACGACAAATTTCATAATTCAATATTCATATATGATCATATATGCACATATAATCAAATACCAACTCGTATCTCGCTAGTATTTTAACCCATATTAATTTCCAATTAATACGCATTTAATTTAATTAATCCCATAAAATAAATATCACAAAAATACGGGGTATTACAATAATTCCTTAGATAGAAAACATATCCTCATTCGCGAGTGGTTGTTATTGAATCACACTAATATAACTTTGCTCCAATGAGTCAAGAAAAATTTTACCCCAAATTTTCAGTTCCAATTAACCACACTCCACTATATGTCCAAGCCTTCGAATAAATTGCATTCGTTAGGTAACACACACAATTCCCACATTTCAAGACTTCTACTAATGACGCTCCTCAATTTTCCATAATAGGGTTGACCTCGACTATGGTCATCATACTCGAACATACTTCATAACCTCTTAAGTATGATCTCCGCTATCCGTCCAATGGCCCTCATCGGCCATACTACTTGTACGAACCCGTCCGAACGCAAATAAGATTCACTAATATATACGGAATCTTACCAAAGAAATCAACAATCCTAAACATAGGGCTCTACATCAAAGAACGCTAAGCTGAAAACACAGTAAGCCGTGCAGACCCTAAAGGACACTAGAACCTGATGCTCTGATACCACCTGTAACACCCCGCCTAATTAAATACCGGGTGGCCAGTCCCATACGAAATTAAAACAGAATATACAGTTGGCTCATTCTTACCATCATTGTTAAAAACATTTACAACTCACCCAATACCCAATTAAGCTGGTGTTAAAAACTTTCCAAATTTTAATTTCAACAAAAACCATTTTTAGTTTACAAATAACATAACACATTTTATTCTATAACATTAATAACCGAACAGATAACACAAAAGAATTTAAGTGCAAATGGAATAAATATTCCCAAATAATAATCCAATACAGTAATCCCAATAATATATAAATGTATTAAAATGACACGAATACAAGAGTATATGACTTAGATAGAAAAGAGATAATTGAATTCCTTTGCGCGATATGCCCTAACTAAAAGAATACTGTGAATCAAATGAAGATAGGAATCTAAGCAATACTCCATAGCTCGTCATAATCAACTAAAGTTGGCATCCCTGCTACTGGACACCTGATATAAAAGGTACAATAGAAAAGAAAATATGCAAGGAAACGGGTCAGAGCTCGATTGTGAAAATGATTTTGAAAATAGCAAGTATTTAACAAGTGAAATAAATCATTTATTATGTACATGTTAGTAACCAACTCTCACTTGTTATTCTCACCTCTCATCTAGAATGCAGACTTAACGTTTCTTATTAACCTCCTAGTTAATGCTCCTCTTCACTAGTTCCCATAATATGATTATGTCCCATATCATAAGCTCATATATCCCATACCATACGTCATATAATCATTCATATACATTTCTCATTAACATGAATCATTTCTCATTAATATGAATTCAGCTTTTCAATTCTATAAGAATAAACATTCTTTAACTTATTTCAATTTTTGTCTCAATTCACTGTTATCTACAATTATCACACAGTAGATGCTTTAACCACTATATATACATACATTTAATTCATCAATATATATATATATATATATATATATATATATATAATACGGTACCCCGAGTCACAGCTGCGGTGCAATGCATTACTCTGCTATCATGTCCCAATATCACAGGTCGCCGAATAGGGGACAAAAGGTTCGATAAGGATTGCTCGAACCACAAACAATAACACAAATATTATAGGCGAACATAGTTCTCGTAACAATGGGTCACGCACATACCTACGTACCCACAATCAGCGGACTTATCAACTCCCCGATAAGTCTTTCATAGACCTATGTTCTTGAGCGATAAATCAAAGATCCCATGGATTCATCAGGATATGACTGCCCTCACGCGCAAACCTCCCATTGATAGCAAGTAAGGTAGGTATGTCATACACATAAATCATCAATCAATCAAATAGGCATTATCATACCAATAATATAATATCAACAAGGTACTCACATTACCCTAAGATAGTTCTCATACGTAGCATTATATCTCTCAAATCCTATGGATTAAAATATTATGTCTTTACTTCTCAATTTAGTTGTCCCCGGGCCTCACTCATTACTCAAGGTTCAAATAGGTTTTTCCTCAACATTTTATTCAGTAAGAAATCACTAATATCCTACTGGTCCATATCATCTTATCTCCCGAATTACCACGAATTAAACTCTCCCTAAATTAGGGTTAAAACTTATTGTTTCTAATCTCTTATAAACACATCTTCTATCAACTAGAATTGAATACCATCATCACATCACTGTATGACTTATCAAAAAAACCAACATCCTCGCATCCTATAACATCTCTCCACTCTCGACGTCGTTAAGGTTCATGCGCGGAGCGTCTCACAAAGCGAAATCCAAACAAAGAACCCCTCCAATACACTACTACTTAACTTTGTCGGTCGTGGAGGTCCGTCAACTTTAAATACGCAACCGGGATAACCTCATCCCCTTATTTCAATCAAATGTGGTCTAAACTCCCATCTATATCCAGGAGCCATCCCACTAAGTGCTTGTACTACACTCAGTCCTTGCACAATCAATAATGAGCTTAAACTAGGTCCTTAATGTTCAAATTGTAACCCTAAGGCTACCTAGGTGTTATATTAAATCTCTCCTAATGGACCTATCCTTAATCCTCATGCATACAAATTAGAATCCAACACATGAATCTAGCAACTGAAATTTCCTTCAAATTTAATTAACATAATTCTAATCAATTCAATCCCAATCAAATTAGTTAAATTCTTAACTAGGGCTTACTGATTTTCCTTAAGTCCCATAATATGTAATTCATAATCACCAAAGATCTACAAAAGGTTTGGGATAAGAAACAACATTAAAAATAAACAACTTTAACAATTCTGGGGAGGTCGATCGATCGAAGGCAGGGGGTCGATCGATCGATCGCCCAGGTAACAGCCCAGTTTTTTTTGCATTTCTTCTACTACGGGTTTAACCATTTTTTATCAATCAAACCTTCATATTAACAACCCAAATGAATTATAATCCTTACTTCATGATATATCAACATATATAAATGGTTTTTAGTGCTCTAAACATCCTAAAATCATCAAGAGATTGAATTAAAAGCATGTTTATATCCTTTTTTTTTCAGAAAATCACTAACACAATATCTTCAAGAACTCATCAATGGTTTTCAGAATTTCTTCAACAGATTTATGATTATTTCGTGGATTACTATCTACCTACAACATGAGTTTGATTCCTATGTATTTTCAGTTTCCAGAAATCCATTAACAACTCTATCTTTTCATCTTCTAAACACGTAAAATCTCAGTTTTTATAACTATTCCAACATGGACAATATACAAACTTAGATTGCAAATATCAAACACTTGCCTCTAATGAAGATCTGATCCTTTGGTGTTGTATATCACAGGTGGTTCTCCCTTTTTCGGCCAACTTCTGGTGGTGGTTGGTGGTGGTGACCTTTGGTCTTTGTTCTTCTCCTTCCCAAGTAAGCTTTTTCTCTTCCCAAGCAACCTTTCACTCTCTCTAGGAAGATGACTTCTCTATTTTGTGTAGAAGAGATGAATAACCCACGTACACTTAATCTCCATATACTTATAACAGGATAAAATCCAAAATCACTATTCACCCCCTATAAAAATGACCAAAATGCCCTTTTGGGTTGTCTTTTCATTTCCAAATGACCCGAGATCCAAATCCAACATCCAAATAGACTTTTTTGACTATTTCAAACCTTAAGGACGCAACGACGCAGTCAAAATGACTATAAGGTCGATAAAAAATAAATTTCCTTTTTAATTTAAACAAATTAGTCCCGACACGTCCCATACCGCGTCTGACTAAAAATTTAAATTACTGAATTAACAATTCACAACAATATCATTAGCATCACATTCATATATTACCTAAATATCTTTAAGTAATATTCAGAATCATTCATTTTAATATCCACAATTCGGATAAAACCCAAATGAATTAATTTATAATAAAATCCAATTAATCCATTAATTTAAAATATAACCCATTTTAAAAGTCATTAAAATTACGGGGTATTACACATAGGACTGAGAATGTCTTATTTTGAGTTAATAAGTTACAGCAGACTATGGGAGTGTAGGTATGTATGTGACCCGTGGGTATGAGAACTATGCTCGCCTCCAATATGTGTGATTTTGGCTTATTGTAACGATTCCTGAGATATTTGAAATATGTTGTCCTTATGTACATGATGTATCGGGATTCGATAGCAGAGTATGTGTGCCACACACCTTAGTCTAGTGGTGCCAGATTGGTATATTTATGATGAGAATGATATACTTGCATTTATAACTAGATCATTGTTAAACTTTGAATACTAATATTTGGGATACTTGAATGGGATGAAAAAAATGTGATAATACATAACGTAATTGATGTAATAATTCTGATAAATGAAAAGGTAAGTTACATGTAGAATATATTAGAATAATATGAATACCCCCTATATTATAATGAGAAGACAAGAAGTAATTACAGACTAGCTAGTTAGTGGCATAACTAGGATGGGTTAAGGGTAAACGTTAAGCGTGTGCATTAGTTGAGGGGTTAAGGACTCATGTGAGAACACGTAACAAACATGTATAAAATATTTACTGTTTAATGTAATTAAATACTTGCTATATTTTAAATTGTTTTCACCTCGAGCTCTGACCCGTTTTCTTTCAAATATAATTTTTCTTGTAAAACCTTTTAGGTGCCTTGCCACTGGGACGCTAAGCATAGGAGTTCCAATTCATAGACGTGTTGTAGCTGTTTTGGAAGTTACAAGATCTCGGTATTAGACGCCTCTACATTCTGCATTTGATTCCATTCAGGATCATCTATCAGTTAGCGCATGTCCCCTTTCCATTTAGTTATAGCACTCTTAGTGTACCAGTTTCATTTCAGTCTTTGGAATTTATTTAGTTATTCAGACTTCATTTTGGGTTCTATTCAGTATTTGTATTATTCAGGGGAGTGTTACTCCAGACTCATTTTATCATTTCATTTCTATTCTATTGTGTTGTGGATGTGGTATAGTTATCTTATACTTTAATTGGTTGCATGTTAATTTAATTTAATAAAATTGACAACTCACTTTTTAAATATTAGGTGGCTAGTAATTGTTTTAAAACGTTTTTCGTCAGTGATGTTATGGACTGAACCAACTTGACATTTTGTATTAATTTGAATAAAGGAGTAGCTACCCGGTATTTAATTAGATGGGGTGTCACACTAGATTGGATGGAACTTTGAGAAGGAGAGGGGATGAGAGTTTGCCCGAGATAATGAGAGATTCGACATTTCAACATCTTATGCTCAAGGGAGTGAAACTAAATAATACTTCCAAAATGATTTATATAAGCGACGTTCAAAAACTTTAACGCTTGTCTAGATTTTAAGATATATGAAATTAAGCATTAGGAATAGAAATACTTTTCGCAAATGATACTATCATTAATATCTTCTTGTTATGGTTAATTATACTTATGTTGGAGACAATTGAATGTGGTTATTAATTCGTACAAAACTTAATGTATCAACTACATAAGATAAAGGAACAATATAATATAGTTTTATATTAAAAATTTATTTCTCGATGCACCCGAATCTTACTTTTTTTAAATATTTTTCGAATCTCCGCACCCGTACCGTGTCGCGCTGTTGTCAAACAAAAGTCATATTTATTAAAACAACTATCGAATTGCCTTGGTGCTTCACAAACTGATGGGGTAGACAAGGATATGATCACATTTATGTACATATAATTTGGATTTAATAATAAATACACTCACGTCCGTGTGTAATTTAAAAAGTTATTAAATGAGATAAGGTAACACAATATTAATAATAAAAACTAATGAATATAAAAAGTATCATTCAAATAATAAATAATTTAAAAATAGTTGCATTTGTACCTCTTCATATCAAATTTATAATTGACTAGTGTTAAATGCACCCCAAAAATTTCTCCCTAAACATCACAGAATGTATTAAAAACATTGTACATCAAGTAAGTTTAGGTTTAGAAGAAAATACAATGGTGTTGGGTAGAAATTTTTGGGGTGCCTTTAACACCATCCTTTACAACTATGTCCAATTTCACCCATCTCCACCAAGCGTTTTTTTTAATAATTAAAGTCCGGAAGAACAATTTTGCAGACTTACTCCATTAAAACCAACTCATGAAAACCATTCTCTAAAAATTGATCCCTCACAGCACTTGATGTTTTGTCATCGGTTTGTCTCTTATTTCAAAAGCAGATACATCTTAAAGCAACATTAAGAAAGGAGAAAAAAATTCGGAATTTGGTCTTAAAGGGTCTTAACAAGAAGTGGACTCAAAAGGGAAGAACATACCTGAATGAACCGACAACGACATAGCTATCAAATAAAACTCACGTGCTTTAAACTTGAGAAAAAAGCTCATATTTCCAAATTCTCACAAGTCTTATGTATATCTATAGACATATAAACAAAATTCCAATACACAATCTCAATGCTAGAAGAATAAATTGACACTAAGGAAAACAATTGGATATTATCTCACAAAATAAACACAAAACAAAATTGTAATTTAAGCACGAATAAACTGGTAAAGAAAAGGAAATAATCTTTTGTCTTCAATGTTGAAAGAAATTTATATGTTCGACACATACATAAACAACATACATAAATAACATTGATGAAGATATAGAAACAAATATAATTGGAAACACAAATCAAATAAAACAACAAGAATGACACCTAAAGTCAATCAACCTGCCATAAATTTAATCATTATTTATTTTTTGTCATGGATCGCATCATAAAAGGGAAGAGAGAGGAAGAAATGAAACTCAATGATCTTCGGTGTTCTACTAGTGACATGCTCCAGATTTCTACCAAGAACAAATCGATTGATTTTGGAAAATAGCATAAATTTCTCAAGGCTTGAGGATAGGATTTTTAATTTTATGTTTTCAGAGGCATCTGGTAGGTCGCTTAGGGGGAAAGTGTAAATTAGGGAGGGCAAAAAAATGCGAGGGATAAAGAAAAAATAAGGTGCCATTTTTTTCACAAAAATATTGTGCATAGTATTATCAAACTGCACTGTTCTAGATATTTTTTCTTAAAAAGTTTATAAAATATGACGTAAATCTCTCAACATTTTATAACAACTCCTGCACATTATCAACAATTCGATAAAACCCCATAAATTTTTTGCACTTGAGAGAAAATGCTGAAAAATGTAGTTTTCCTGACACTTTTGACAAATGCCGTTAAATAACTGTCGGGAAAAGTCCTTTTCCTTGTAGTGGGGGTGGGGGTGGTAGTTGCTGTTGCGGTGGCTAAAAGTGATGTAGCGTAGCGGCCATCGCTATAAAGACTGTCAGTGTCACAATCGTGGAAATATCTACAGGACGGGTGGGCTAGTGGTGGTTATGGGTGTTGCTCCTGTTGAGCCCTCTCCTCTACAGCCTCTGTGGTAACTCGTCGTGGTCTACCACACCTACCATTTTCTATCAGAAAGCAGACAAGGTTCGTATTAGTAACATATCGCAAAGAGTAAAATGATTCATAATCGTAGGCTCTACATATCAAAGAATGCAACGCAGATCCTAAGGATGCTAGAACCTAGATGCTCTGATACTAACTGTAGCAACCCCCATTTTCCACGTAAAGGCAAACCAGACATGATACTCCGAATATGGGGCTTGTTTAACAATTTATATCATCCTCAGCATCAAAATGTAATAATATATTTTCTTTATTTTGAATCAGTATGCACGACAAAACCATTTAAATAATAATTGGAAATAAATAAGTCCTGAACCCAACTAGTTATAAAACATCCAACATAAGCATGACTAATACATAGAAGATTGAATAATAAATCTTCGCCTTAAGCCCATATAATCTTTGAAATAATAAATGACTAGGATGGAAATAATAACCTAAACTATAATCAAGCGAACTGAAATGAGTGATGAGCAAGTAAGTATGATCTCATGTCAGCCTTATTGTCCCTGTCTTAGCAAACCTGGGGGGAAACATTTTATAATTTGGGTCAGTGCCCTAGAGTTGTAAGAATTATCTTACAAAATCAAAATGAAATTATGCAGTTAATTCACATTATGCACCGCCCAACTGCACTCGCATGAAGTAAGTATCTCACTCTTCATTTAAGTGCAATACTATACGCATATCAACCCAAGTCTCAATTATAACATCCGCTAACTACCCCATTAAAATTTTATTTAATGTTTCTAGCATAATACATACAATGAATCTCACCATATACACATATGCTTATAGCCCCACGAGTCATCCTTACAATACTACGGACAAGAAATAACATATCATTCATTATGCCTGTTACGTAGTATTGGATTCATTGTCAATTGTCTACATCATTAGAATACATGATTTTAAATTATTATATATGTCCTGACATATATATGACACATAAATGCGCCTACCTTCAGTGTCCCATTCATGCTCTATCGGTATGATCGGAGGAGTCTGCGATTCAAATGGATATCACAAAACAAACATAAGTGGGGCGGTCCCTACGCAATACACCATTGAACAATCCATACCCTTAACGGTGACAATAGAATCCAACCATCTAACCTACCTCCTCGTAAGTGGTACTGCCAAATAGAACCTAAGATAATGACCTACACGATGCCTAGCCCACTTGTGCCGACTCGTGCAACAGTCCCGAGATGTACGTAATCCCAATCGATAGGCCGTCCACGAACATGGGTACGTTCACACAAATAAATAAATACATATTTATAACACATATTATGTATAGATAATTAACCCTATAATTACCACACCCCCCCCCCCTAAGAACTCTCATTATTCTCCATTTAATATTCTTACTTTAACACGATACAAAATGAATTCTAAGTTATCAATCCTACAAAATGAATTCTAAGTTAGAATCACAATTAACACGATACAAATTCCGAGTTTGTCACCAAATAGTTTAATCTTTAAACATCATAAGTTCGGATTTGTTCTCAAAATTCATAGAGTTCATTACAATTACTCAAATCATCAATTTGTCTAGTTAACCCAAAAATTGTTATGATAAAAACATAAATGAATTAAGAAAAAAAATTGAAAATTGATTTAGCAAGAGAATTCTTGCCTTAAACTGTCGATTGGGATCTCATCCTCTTAGATCATTGTTCTTCCTCCTTTCTCTAGCCTTTATAACCTCTCCAATGGGTGTGGGTCTTCTAGGGTTGTGTTGTTATGGATGAGAATAAGCTCTCAACTTACAAATTACACTATTATAACCTTTAATCCCATATTACCCATAAGCCACCAATATTGGGGCCCCAAACAAGCCCAAAACAGTATTCAGATTGGCCCAATAACTTGCTTAATGATATACCTACGCCCCGAGCCCAACTTTAGATGTCTAAAATACCTAAACGATTTCCCAATTCATCCCGGAATGCGCCCAAATTACATCTACGTGAATTACACGCTTTTATTATGTATAATCATCACATAACAATAATTTAATTAACAACAATTTATTTTCTATGAGTGAACACATTATGCATAAATGAATCATATAAACATGCAACTCCAAGCAAGCAATTTATTAACGAATTTATTTAATTGAATTCCACCAAATTAATCTAAATTCTAACAATTTAATTTATCATAAAACATAGGGTATTACACTACCATGGGACATTTCCATCCCAACCAACACTATTCCAAATTCTATCATCCATACACATCAAGTACGCAGATATACGATCTTTCCAATCGAAATTATTTTTACCATCAAATAGAGGAGGTTGGAGGGTTGAACTTTGCACACAAAAGGATCTAACCTAGGTTATAATACCTAAAACGTTGGAGACCCGCTCGGATACTAGTTGAGAATGGTCTTTTCGACGATAACTACCCAAATAAAACTTAATCCACATAATTCAAAAAAAAGTAGTAGTAATTTTTTATTATCAAAAGGGTAAAAAGTCCAAAAGTCTATGTGATAAAATGTTTTATTAGGTTTTAGAATCTAAGTTTATCTTTTTAAATAAGACAATTATTCTAAAAGATGCGAAAAAGTAAAATAATTACAAGATCGAATGTATGAAGGAAAATTCCACTAACAGAAAAAACCTCAGGTTAATAAGAACGACATATACATTATGGTAGAGTATTAAACCTAGAGAAGACAAAGACATATAATCACACAACGCTATGCCTTATTAGAAACTCTTTCACGACATATCCTTCGAGGAGAGCGCCGACAGCTACATAACGCTACACAACCGCCACTGATTTTGGTCTGCAACTAAGCCTTCAAATCCTCTTGGCCAAAATTTATTCTTTAAAGTCGAAACAACTTGTTCTAATAAAAGAACCTCTAGCAAGTAGCCTGCGAAAGTGTCCAGGCTTTTTGTCCAGTTTTGCCTAAAAAAAAATTGAAAATATGTTTGAGAAAACCTTAAGTATGTTTGTCCCAAACACCGATACTTAAAATACACGAAAAAGATGCAATTTCTAAAAAAAATATATTTTCTATAAGAAGAGTATATTTGCATAGTTTATTTTATAATTTATCCAAACAACATTAATTAAAAATTAGATAAGTTTTACATCCCTTAGCATAAAATAAAAATAAAAATTGGTATATAATGCAATGAATAAATTGTTTGAAGATGTAATAATATTGCTATAGACCAACCTTTTATCGTTTACACAATGCAATAAACCAACGACTTAAAATTGCAACACTACTAGACACATAATCTAGTAACCAACCGCTTAAACGACATTGTAACCAATGATTTGATGTGCTATTTGGGGAAAAAATTGTTGTCTTCAACGACATCAAAAATGGATGTCGCCCAATCAAACGGGTTTCCTCTTTTCATGACTCTCACCTCATTAAATGTTCAAACAACAATTAAGATCCCCAATATTTATATATTCAATTAATACATGAAATAAACTTCATCAATCTACATATTCGTTAGTGCTCTATTTATATATCTTTTTTAGCTCTTTTATTTTCAAAACAGTTCTTATACATTTTTAATTTAAAAAAAAAAAAAGAATAACTGTTTTTTACCAAAAGAAAAAACAGTGCATTTTTTAAACATTTTTTCAAATACATTTTTATATAACTATATATATAAACTGAATATATATAAAAAAGAGTTTGTGTATATATATATATTACGTTTTATTCTATATATATAATACATAGTTTTCAAAAATAGTTTTTAAATAAAAACTGTACAGTTTTTTTTAAACCATATATTTATGTACAGAAAAAAACATAAAATATATCTACATTATATATAGATATATAAAATATTTATTTACATATATAGATATATAAAGAGTGTATTTTAAAAAATGTACTTTTTTTTTTTGTAAAAACTGTTACTTTTTTAATAAAATAAAAAATATGTAAAACTATTATTAAAAAAACAGAAAAAACTTATACATAGAGTATATTTATATTCATTTTATATATTGAGTTATATACAAATGTATTTGAAAAAATGTTTAAAAAATACATTGTTTTTTCTTTTAGTAAAAAACAGTTGGTCATTTTTTTTTAAAGTTAAAAATGTATAAGAACTGTTTTGAAAATAAAAGAGCTAAAAAGGATATATAAATAGAGTATTAACGAATATGTAGATTGATGAAGTTTATTTCATGTATTAATTGAATATATAAATATTGGGGATCTTAATTGTTGTTTGAACATTTAATGAGGAGAGAGTCGTGAAAAGAGGAAACCCATTTGATTGGGCGACATCCATTTTTGCTGTCGTTGAAGACAGCAAAATTTTTTCGTTCTATTTGATGATTGAATTAGATAGGGCTGTAAATCGGGCTGGGTGAGCCGGGTTTGGGGTTGCTCAGGTTCGGCCCGAACTCACTTATCCATGCGCAAGTCCGAGCTCGGCCTGAATTATTTTTTCCCACCTAGGCCCGAACTCGGCTCATATATATTACGGGCTTCGGCCCCGATATCAATTTTTTTTTGTTAAAAAAGTTTGAATTATTATTTTTTTCTTATATTTCCATCATGGACAAAATTACACATTAAAATTTAATTGATATTTCATGAAATAAAGTATATAGTTATCAAATGTATTAAATTAAAAAAAAATGAAATAAGAGTGAAAACATACAAATGCCTATTAAATTTCACACATTTAACAAAATTTGATCACTAACAAAGACCTATTGTGACTTGAGCAATTATTAAATCAAATACACATAATGAGATTAACAATAAAATCACAAAATTGAAAACCACATGTAATCTAATGTGTGATGACAAATGATTTTTTTTTTAAAGTAGTAAATAAAATAAAAGAACGAAACCTAATTAAAAATGTTAACATAAATACGTTATAATATATAAATTATTTATTTATTAATTTATAAATATGAAGTTCGAGCTTCGGGCCAAATTCGGGCTTGGCAAGGTTCGGCTCAAGCTCGCCCCGAAATTCATTCGGGGTTGAAATTTTGGCTCGGGCTCGGCTCGGCTCAAACTCAATAAAGTTCGGCCCGAAAATAGCGGACCGAACGGGCGGACGTCGAGCCTCGGACGCTTAATTTACAGGCGAGAATTAGATATGCACAACTGTGTTTCAACATATTCGGAAATTTTAAAGTTAAGAAAGCAAGTTTAATCAACTTATTTTTAAATTTGTATAAATTAGGCGCGAAACTTCATCATGTAACATTGTATGGTGCACCTTTAAATTGCTTATATTGTATCTCGTGTAAACCTTTGCAGAAATGTTTGTGAAAGAGAGTTTCAAAGCCTACAGCTCATGATTCTCCTTCATACTCAAGTGTTACACTTTTCCATAACTTGGAAGTCATTCTTACCTCGACCATATAAATTGGATCCCTTTATTCTTACTCCCACCAAACACTTTTCCAACACTAATTTCATATTCAAAGATCAAAATACCCTTAAATTCATTTACACTTTTTCATTAATTCAAAATTTACATTTATACCCAAAATTTGTATCCACTTTCTTATCCCACCTAAAACAAATATTTTATTTATTTATTAACAATGAATTATTTATATTAAAAATTATGTTGATTATAAAAAAATTGTTTATTATAAAAAACAGTTTTTGTTTTAAATTATATAAAAAAATGTTTTAACTTTTTATAACTGCTTTAAAAAATAAAAAATCATTTCCACTATCTTAAAAACATTATCTGCTGTTTTAAAAAAAAATATTCTAGATGTTAAAAAACTTTCTTTTATATATAATGATGAAACTTTAGTCCACAACAAACATGTATTATTTATGCACCGTCTCAATACTACTGATCCATCTATTCTCACTCCACCCCAAACTTCCACCACAATACTTTTATTTAACAAAGATTTTCTAAAAAATAGTTAAAACGGTTTATATAAAAAAAAAACAGTTTTAATGACAATTTTAAATAAAACACTTTTTTTATATAGTCAATAAAAGCTGTTTTTTATAACAAAAAAACAGTTTTTAAAAAACATTGTTGTTGTATAAATTATTTAAAAGATTTTAAAATATACGTAAATAAATATTAATATTATAAAAACATTTTTTTATTTATTAAAGAAGTTTTCTATATATTAAAAACCATTTGGATTATTTAAAAAATATTTTTTTATAAAAATAAACTCTTTTAGCTGTTAAAAATAGGTCTTTTATATAAAAAAAAAACTAAACATTTTAGTTAAAATTGTTTAATAAAAAATTAACATTGTTATCTAATAGATATAAAGAAAGATTTTTAATAGCTAAAATATTTTATTTTTGTAAAAGAAATGTTTTAAGATAGTGGAAATGATTTTTTTTTTAAACAGCAGTTAATGTTTTTAAGACAGTGTAAATGATTTTTTTTTTAAACAGTTATACAAAGATAAAATATTTTTTTTTATAATTTAAAACAAAAACAGTGTTTTATAATAGATAGTTTTTTATATTTAAAATATTTTTTAATATAAATAAAACTTTGTTAATAAATAAATAAAATGCTTGTTTTAGGTGAGATAAGAAAGTGGACATAAGTTTTGGGTATAAATGTGAATTTTGGATGAATGAAAAAGAATTAATGGGTTTAAGGGTATTTTGGTCTTTGAACATAAAAGTGGAGAGGGGAAGTGTTTGGTGGAGTGGGATTAGAGGGATCCTATAAATTATGTGTTTGTCTGTATGAGTGTCGAGTATCTTTTATTTAAGTACTAATAATTAGCACCACTACATTTTGGCACCCTTTCAATTTAGTTTTTTATATAAAGTACATTTTTAAAAAAAAAATTGTTTCTGAAAGTAAAATTTAGTGACCAAAAAGTAGCAACATCAAAAAATATTTTAAAACTACCTAAACTTTTATTTTCTTTTTTTGAACATTAAAAACTACCTAAATCAATTACATATTTGTTTCATGGGGTTTTGAGGAAAGGTCCTCATAATTTTCAAAATGTATAAAAATAAAACACTTCATATAATTTTATAAATCTAGTCACTGTACTAAAAACACTATGAAAAATGGTGAAAAATGGTGTCGCTAGCGCGAACCAAAAAAATGAACTCCTAATGCTAAATGAACCACACAAATAATTGTTATTATACCACAAAAATCAGATTTATAAACTTAAAAAATACTGTCTCAAAAATCTAAATATAAAAATAAATATGACCTTCTATCGATTCATTCGTCTTTGATTGGTGAGTTCTCTCCCAGCCACAATTGCAATCAGCATCAACTTGATCAAAACCCTGATGGATCCTCCAGATCAACTTAGAGAGATTATTGATGAAGAGAAGAACAAGACCCAGTTCGAAGACTCCGGCTCTAATTAATATGTACTTTTCTCCTCTATGTGGAGCTTTTGCAAGGATTTACGAGTTGGCTATATGCCGTGTTAACGTTTTGTACTTTCACTGTATCTTGGTTGATTAATTAATATATTTCCCTTTCTACCAAAAAAAAAATAAAAATAAAAATAAAAATCAACTTGATCAAAATAATTAAGAGTTCATTTGACAGGAAAGTAGGCAAGTAGGCAAATACCCTGGGTGGCAATTAGGCAAATACCTGGGTGGCAAAATCGTTTTTTTTTAAACATTTTTTTTTATATAAAATAGATTTTTTAAAACAAAACAGTTTTTTAAAAAGATTTTTTTTAAAACAAAATTGTTTTTTGTCAATAAACCGTTTCTTTATAAAACATTTTTTTATTAAACAAAACAGTTTTTGAATATAAAGCAGTTTTTGTTATAAAAAATAATTTATTTTTAATAAAACGCTTTTTTAAAAAACAGTTTTAGTATATAAAACATTTCCTTATCAAAACATTTTTTTGTTACACAAAACCAGTTTTTATAAAACATTCTTTTAAAAACAAAATAGTTTTTTTTTCAAAAAAAAATTGTTATATAAAACAGATTTTTTTAAAAACAAAACAGTTTTTATAAAATCGTTTTTTGTTGAAATGAACCTTTTTTAATAGTTTTTAAAATAAAAAAAAGTTTTTTCATAAATATTTTTTTAAAACAAACATTATTTTTCCTTTTAATAAAAAATAATTATTAAAAAAATCTGATTTAAAAACAAACCATTGAATTTAGCACAGTAGAAACAAATTTTTATTTTAACAAAATAAAAAGTTGACAAATTTAGGGTGGCAATTTCTTTTAGGTATGAGGTGAGAAATTTTGACACTAAAAGAAAAAAAATTATGACTGAGCATGATAATGGATTCATTTATCATAATAAATTATACCTATATACACACGGAAATGTGTAATCCCAAAATTTATCGTTTTTTTAAATTGGTTTATATGAACATATAATTCATATAATGTTGGAGAATTTTTAAAATAAGTGAGTAAGAGTTTTGGGAGTAAAAGCTTAAAAGCTTGTCCCACATTGAAAGTGTGTGGAGAAAGTGGGAAACTAACTCAATATAAAAGGGAGAGTGTCCCATATTGAAAAATGAGTAAAGCTAAGTGATACCCACTAAGCTATAAAATGAGTGGGTAACCTTTGAGTCCCACATTGAAAAAATATTAAGAAAGTGTGCACTTAATAAGTAGAAATGGAAGATGACGAGTTACGTCATCTAACATTTAAGAGGTTATTCAAGAGACCTCCAATACGGTGCGAAGCACCGTAGGCACACGCACGCACGCGCGCGGGGTTGTAGAGGCGCTAGTGGCGCACTTTGCACGTCCGCAGTGGTAGCGGGTTGCCGGGCAGATAGCGGTAGCTCGGCGGCGGTCACTTTTTGGTGGGTCGGTGTAAAACCATTTCGGTATTACTATTCCTGTTCGGAAATGGTTTAAGATTGTTCGTAATTAACAGTCATACCATTTCGAAATTAAGTAAAGACTGTTAAAACTTAACAGTCATGACCACTGAGATGCAACCTTTCATTTCCTATAAAAAAGGCATCCTATTTCGAAATTGCACATAATCAAGATTAACCGAGTTCCGAATTTTTCAACCCTTGCAATTACTCTCTTACAATTTTCAAGAGATATAAATTATCTTATTCTGTTTTGTGCACATAAACAGAATAAGAACTTGATTGACTGTTATTCGTTGCTGCTCCAAAGGCTGTCTTCAAATATACAAGTTGCAGACAATGCAAGTTGCTTCATTGTGTCTTGAGTACCGATTTGCGAATTCCTGTTTGTATACCGAAATTATTCGTGTGAGACAAATACTGTATTTAGAAAAGTGGCATCACGCCTTTAAGTTTTTGTTACATTATTGTATTGAAGTTTATATTACTGTGATATATAAAGAGTTTTATTTCTGTATTTGCATACATATTATCTAACATATAAAATCATACGTACTGATGTATCATATTCGTATTGATTGGTGCCTTAAATTTATTCAAAACACTTATGAATATAAACACAACATGTCACGGGGGAAATCATGACGTGTATAAACAGATGGATTCATTATAAACTATTCTTATGGGATAAATAGATGGGTATAGCTATTCACACGCAAAAAAAAAATCTTCTAACACTCCACTTTATTTTCAAATAAAAGTTAAAAGACTCTTATACCCTTATGATTAATCCATTCCATTTCCTCTCACTCACAAAAAGAAATAAACCTCTTATTTATTCCAAAAATTATACACGTAATTTAAAAAAATGAACTATTAAAAAAAGCAAGGACTATAAAAGAAATATTATATAATTTAAAAAATGAACTAAAAAAAGAAAAAATCTCTTTTTTACCCCCGAAATCATTTTTTTAAACAAACAAGAACACAACTCAATTAAAAAGAGACACGACACATGACAAAAATTCTTTTTCTCCACCTAAAATGAACACCACCCAAATAAAAACAATATAATGCAAAATCTTTTTTTTTTACCAAACACGAAAAAGATCAACTAAAAATGCGGTCCAACACGAAATCTCATTTTTATTTAACTAACACAAATACAACACAAATAAAAGTGACACGACACAATACGACATGCCACAAAGTATTTTTTTAAAATTAAGACACGAACAAGACCTAGTTAAAACGCGGCATGCGATAAAATATTATTTTTTCACCTAACACGAACATAACTCAAATAAAAAATATAAAATAAACTAAAAAACTTTAATCATTAGATTATGTTAAAAAGGCACCATAAATAGAAAAATGGAATATATGGTTCTTGAATTTTAAAACAAAAAAAAAGGTCAATTTTTTTTTATCTAACACGAACACGATCTAATTAAAATGCAATACGATAAGACATGAAATCTCATTTATTTACCTAACACGACCAAGTAAATGTTACACGATACTAAATCTTATTTTTTTAATTACATGTTAGATTTAGTATCGTGTCACATTTATTTGTGTATTGTGAAATCTCATTTGTTTACCTGACACGATCTAAATAAATGTGACACGATACTAAATCTAACATGTAATTAAAAAATAAGATTTAGTATCGTGTGACATTTATTTGGGTCGTGTTAGGTAAACAAATGAGATTCCATGTCTTATCGTGTTACATTTTAATTAGATCGTGTTCATATTAGATAAAAAAAATATATTGACATTTTTTTTTTGTTTTAAAATTCAAGAACCATATATTCCATTTTTCCTACTTATGGTGCCTTTTTAACATAATCTAATTATTAAAGTTTTTCTTAGTTTATTTTACATTTTTTAATTGAGTCATTTTCGTGTTAGGTGAAAAAATAATATTTTATGGCATGCGGTGTTTTAACTAGGCCTTGTTCGTATCTTATTTAATAAAAAAATGTGGCATGTTGTATTGTGTCGTGTCACTTTTATTTGTGTTGTATTTGTTTTAGCTAAATAAAAATGAGATTTCATGTTGGAACGCATTTTTAGTTGATCGTTTTCATGTTCGATAAAAAAAAAATTGCGCCGTATGGGTGCTGTTCATTTTGGGTGGAGAATTTTTTTTTATGTCATGTGTCGTGTCTCTTTTTAATTGAGTTGCCTCTTGTTTGTTTAAAAAAGAAAATCGGGGGTAAGGAAGATGTTTTTGCTTTTTTATTAGTTCATTTTTAAAATTATATAATATATTTTTACAGTCCTTGCATTTTTTTTATAGTTCAGTTTTTAAAATTATGTGTATAATTTTTTGGATAAAGACGATGTTTATTTCTTTTTTGTGAGTGAGAGGGAAAAGAATGGATTAATCATAAGAGTATAAGAGTCTTTAACTTTTATTTGAAAATATAGTGGAGTGTAAAAAAAATTTTAGGAGTGTCAATAGCTATACTCTAAATAGATTTTTTTTTAATTGAGTTGTCCTCTTGTTTGTTTAAAAAATATAATCTCGGGGGTAAGGAAGATGTTTTTGCTTTTTTTTATTAGTTCATTTTTTAAAATTATATAATATATTTTTATAGTCCTTGCTTTTTTTTAATAGTTCATTTTTTAAAATTATGTGTATAATTTTTTGGACAGAGAAGATGTTTATTTCTTTTTTGTGAGTGAGAGGAAAAAGAATGGATTAATCATAAGGGTATAAGAGTCTTTAACTTTTATTTGAAAATAAAGTGGAGTGTAAAAAATTTTTTAGGAGTGTCAATAACTATACTCTAAATAGATTTATTTTTTTTAATTGAGTTGTCCTCTTGTTTGTTTAAAAAAAATAATTTCGGGGGTAAGGAAGATGTTTTTTCTTTTTTTTTAGTTCATTTTTTTAAATTATATAATACATTTTTACAATCCTTGCTTTTTTTTAATAGTTAATTTTTTAAAATTATGTGTATAATTTTTTGGATAAAGAAGATGTTTATTTCTTTTTTGTGAGTAAGAGGAAAAAGAATGAATTAATCATAAAAATATAATAGTCTTTAACTTTTATTTAAAAATAAAATGGAGTGTAAAATTTTTTTTTAGGTGTGTCAATAGCTATACTCTAAATAAATTTATTTTTTTTAATTTAAGGAGGGAAATCATGTCAATCAAAAGGTGCTGACAGAAGGTAACCAGCTTATTTCATCAATAACAAACTCTGAGCCAATCAAAAGTCAACTCACATATCGTAGCCACATAAAGAAGAGAGAATATATTGATATGCCGATCTGCACAAATCATTAACAGGCATTGACTGACTTATCAAGGCAATAAAAGTCAACTCACACCATTTCACTCATATTGTAACCGTTAACTTTGGCTACTGCACCACTTGTCTTCTCATTAACTGGCAAAGCCACGTTATTTTTGTGACGTTGTCCAACTCTTAAGAAAATTGATAGATAGGTAAGTAAAGACATGTCGACATGTTAAAAGATACAAAAATGCTATTCAGACTTAATTTTTGACCGAAAGTGGATGGACTGAATTAGGTGGCGGATTTCTATTAGATGGTTTATGGGGTCCACGCCAGTGGGACCAAAGAATCTACCAATAACACGCTGCCACGTGTAATTTCAGTCGAAAATTCAGTCAAAATTTCGGGCACAATAGAAGTGCTCTAAAAGATATTAGGGCGGGGAGCAATTAAGGACAATGATTGAAGAATGTCGACGGGGAAAGGAGTGTTGTTGGTGGCACTCAATATTTGCTTTTACCACCATTAGTTTCTGAGTGGCAGAAAAGTTAGAGTCTCACTGGCCTCGAACACATTTCACTTAAAATCAGGTGTCTCGAGAAATCAAATCATGAAGTGTGTATCTCATGGTATAATTCAGAGTTCGTTCTTATGGTTGAAGTAAATTGATTGATGTTTGTGATCACTTGATAATTATTTAAAATATTTGTTAATGTAAACATAATACATCAGTTTTACAACTATCGGAGTACTTATATTAAATATAATTCTCCTTTAATTGGAAACTCTTGCTTTGCTCCAATAAGTATATGAGATAGTTTTTTTATAAGTAAAAGTGGATAAAAAATCACCTAAGAGAGTGAAAATCCGTATACAAGGAATAGAAAAGGCTAAAAAAGCTCGAGAAACAACAACAATGGGGAGAGGGGGAAAAAACTCCCCTCACCCCAAACGCCCTCTATCTCCAATCCCCCCCCCCCCCAAATGATAACAAGCTCCGAGTCATATAGTTTGCCTCCTCCTTGAACCATACATGTAGGGGTGTGCATCAAACCGGATGGACCGAATGGACCGAAATAACCGAACCGAACCGAACATACTTTTACGGGTTTTTTAAAATTCGGTCCAAATTCGGTTTTAAAAAGGAAGGACCGAATGTATTCGGGTCGGTCTTGGGTTTGGTTTTAAAAAGTGGGTCTAAGACCGGACCGGACCGGTTTAAATATATATACATTAAATAATAAAAATATATATGTTAATACAAAGTGGGTCTAGGTTACGAATTGGTTTTAAACCAAAAAACCCTCAGATACCTCATTCGTTTTCTCTCTCTCTCTCTCTTCTCCAAACAAAGGAGCCGCTACCCCTGCGCCACTCCCCTTCGCCGCTGCCCCTGGCCGCTACCCCTGCGCCGCTGCCTGCCACTCCCTGCGCTGCTGCCTGCCACTCCCCTTCGTTCCTCATCGGCAGCAGCCTAGCAGGTATGTTTCTTCCTTTTTTTTTTTTAGCTTTTCTTCATATGGTTGAGATTGATTTTCGTTTTGGTAATAAATGGGTTGAAACTGATTTTCGATTTATGGTTTGGGTTTAATAGATATCTGGTTTGGTTTCAACAGATATCTAGTTTTAGATTTGTGAATGTGTTTGTACTTTGGGTTTGGTTATTTGATTTATGGTTGAACTACACATTGAGGTTTCTTAAGCTGGTTTGGGCAGATTTTTGAAGCAAGTTTGGGCAGATTATAAGTTTGGGCAGATTATAAGCCAAAATGAGTTTTAAGTGCATAATTTTAACATGAAAAAAACATCAAAAAAAAAAGATTTTTTTTTTTAAATCAAACCGTGTCAAACCGAATTGGACCGAACCCGAACATTATTTGGACCGAAACACACTTGGCCCGAACCCGATTAATCATGTCCGGTTTCGGGTCTTAATAAACATGGACCGATTAATTCGGTCCGGTCCATAATAATGTCCAAACCCGGACCGGACCGGACCGTGAACACCCCTACATACATGTAGGTAACTGAGAAAAATGTAACGAAGTCGAGCTGACTCAATCTCTTCTCCCTCAAAGCATCTCTTATTCATTTTGCACCGAATAGTCCAAAAAATGCATAAATGTGTCAATCTCCGCACTGACTTGGCCAACCTCCCCCCCCCCCCCCCCCACACACACACCTTATTATCCCAAGCTGCCATCTCCTCACTCACTGACTCTAAACAGACCCACTTTACCCTAAAAATGAACTAGATGATTTACCAAAGTCCCTAACCACCCAACAATGTGCAGTAGACGATTGATTGTTTCCTCGGAACTCTTACACATCCAACACCTGCTAGCTATACGCATCCATCTTCTTTTTTACTCATATGTCGTCAAAATAGCAGGCCTCGCCGTTATCCAAGCAAAAAAAGGTGACTTTTGGAAGGGTTCTAGTAAACCATATACTCTTCCAAGGAAATATTTTCACTTCTCTACCAACCAACTCCTCATAATATGATCTCACTGAATAGACCCCTTCTTGTTTTCCCTCCACCACACATAATCCTTACCCTCTTTAGTAAATCCCTTCCCTTCCAACCACTTATACAATTCCTCTGCCTCCTCTAACTCCCAATCCCTGAGTCTCCTCATGAACATGGGATTCCAACCTCTCCTCTCCCCGTCCCTCCAAATATGTCGCTCAACCAATCATTCCCTTTCACTCACAATGTGATATAGCCTAGGAAAAAAATCCTCTAAAGATTGATCATCTCCACATATGTCCCTCCAAAACTTAACCCGCTCCCCATTCCCCACTCTCAATGACGTATGATGACACGACTAAGAATGTATCTCAGAAGTGCGTACTCTCTAGGCTCAAGTACAAGCCTGTCGCTTAAGTAATAATCCGATAAGTCGGGTATCGATCCTCAGGAAAATAGGACAATGGAATTGTTTGTAATGACATTGGATATACGAAGAAATCCTAACTCTGACTTTAAAAAGAAAGGAAAAGATGATTTGTTTTGAGAATTGACTACAACTAACTGCAATTTTGAAATTATGAAAGAAATGCAACTATTCTAAATTACCTAAAATACTAACGATGAATGATTTAAAACTCGAACTATATGAAGAAGAAAACAGGACGGAAATACAATCCCTCAACCCTAGTGTATTGATGGTATAAAACTAATCGTAAATTTCAGGGATTCATTAGACCCAGAATTTAGTAATCCCAAGCATTACGTATATGAGGTTCAAGCCCGCACCATACTTAATTAGAGGACGAGTAAATCGGTATTGTGATAGTTACACTCGAATTGCATTATGAAGCATCCCGATTATCCTAAAGAAAACAAGATCCAAAGATCTACAATTGTCATGTTTCTATGCAATACGGTCATAATAAATCTTTACATTTAGAGGATTAATTTTATACACATGCAACTACCACATGGGGTTGGGTTCATGTATCCCGAACCTTAAAAATTTAGCCTACCATGATGAAATTAATGAAAACGATTGTTGAATTGTAGGAAATCATGATTAAACTAAGGGAGAATTGAAGAATGATGTAGAAGGAAGATTAGACAGAAGAAAGTAATCAACTAACTTACCAAAGCACTAAAAGCATAAACTAAAATTACTTGTAATCACAGAAATTTGAGCAAACTTCAATCTTGGAATTAAAATTGCAATAAATCTTCAAACTAGGGTTTTGTAGCAACTTTCTCTCTGTAAATACTTCTAAAAGTTTTAACTGAAAAGGAAAAAATTAGATGAACTTTTTGCCCTTTAATATGATAATAAATCGGGTTTAAATACCCTATAAGACTCCAAGAGTTTTAGCTTAAACAGACTCTCCATTGGAGGAAGAGTAAGAAAATAA
This sequence comes from Sambucus nigra, assembly GCA_949130495.1. Taxonomy (NCBI): domain Eukaryota; kingdom Viridiplantae; phylum Streptophyta; class Magnoliopsida; order Dipsacales; family Adoxaceae; genus Sambucus; species Sambucus nigra. The sequence continues at coordinate 265,565,575 of OX422217.1, forward strand.
AACTGCGACAGCCGGATCGATCCGATCCTCCTTCAGTTCGGTTCGACTTGGATCTGGATTGGTTCTTCTCTTTTCTTCCTAGATCGGTCCTATTCTGATCGGTTCGTTTAATTTTCATCAACTTCTATCCGTCTTTGGTATGGGGTTCACTGGAACTTTGTATTTCGGATTAGTCCTATCCGGATCGGTCCTATCTTTCTTTGACTTTTTCTTCTATCTTTGACTGCTCATAACTTTCACATCGGGGCTCCGATTGAGGTACCGTTTCTTCCTATGTACTTGTAACCTTGATATCTTAAACTTTTCTTTAGATGCCTCATCCGAATTCTGGGTAAAAATTACAACTTTTCCTTTTTGACTTTCCTTCTTTTCTTTCTTTATTCTTTCGGTTTCTTTCTTTCTTTAGTGACATCAAATACCTGTAAACTTAGTACGAAATACCAGAAACTCATCGTATTCATTAAAATAAGTCAGTAGTAAGATTATGAGATAAAATCAAATAGATTATGTTGTTCAAGGTGCTAAAAGTAACTAAGTTAAAGGGATAAATTTAGAAAAATTTATGCCTAATCAAATTCCCTTAACTTAGAACTTTGCGCGTCCCGAGAAATGTAAAAGAATCCTAGCAATGCTCAACTCTTGAAAATCATTTTATTGGGATATAATACCTTTTTCACGGGCAAGCGATTGCATTTAACGTATGCAACAAGCCTTTAAACCCCTAGTTTACCCTAGTAGGACGAGTTGTGTCTCGTGAGGCTTTGCAGAGAATATACCCACAAAATTCGACTCAAAGAAATTTCAAAATACGCAAAAATTGTATAATTCAAACTTTTCCAGAAAATAATCATCATTAAGTCATGTTCAAGAGTCTCAAATCATAGTGCGTGTGTGCGGAGCCGGAAAATTTAACCGCGAATTTTCACCGATTGACCATTATGTTACTTATCCAAAAATTTGCTTTGATTTCAAAATCTCACATGATGCTCTCACAAACGAATTACTCAGAATGTGGCTATTTTCTCTCGATATGCGTGGTTTATAAGAGTAAATATAGTGGAACCAAGTTCACGCACATAAGTAGAAAGACATAAATTTTATAGTGATTGGATCTCATCAACGGAATACGATTTGAAACACGGGAACATTGCCTCTTATACATACGTTTGATCTCTTTTATTATCTTTTGTGTTTTAACTCTCCACGCGGTAACTAATTTCGCAATTTGGACTCGGTTAGGACTTTTTTGGGATACATGTATATTAGGTGAAATGAAAATGGTAGGGAATGTTGGAATTGGAAAATTCATTTATGATGTCCATTTGTGCTTTTTTCGGGCTATTGCTCATTTTTTTCTTCTTTTTCTATTATTTTATGCTTTTCTTTTCTTGCTATTTTTGTTGAGCATATCTATTTTTCTTTCTTGCCCCTTTTTGTTGCACTTTTCGGACTTAAATTTTGAATTTTTCCATTTTTCACAATTTTGGGCTATTTGGATTTTTCGGGTTATCAAACGAAAAGGAAAAAAAATTATTAGGCTCAAATTGGGTTGCAAAAGGATGAATTTTTCATGACATTTTCTGGCCAATAATTTTTTTAGGTGACAAACGAGGGCCTACTTCATTGTCCAAAATACTAATTGCATTACCATATGCGTTTCGAGATGAATTTAATTTAGAGATTTCTTCGGCACGTTCTTTAAGGCAATATCACACACGTTTCTCAAAACCGATCAAAGTGAAAGACATGAGATCCTCGACGACTTATTTAAAACGCTGAATTAGATCTATGAGTTAACCATTAACTCGGATTGATTTAAAAATCAAAAAGATCGATAGGCTCGAAATCTCACCGGGTTTTGTTAATCTCCACACTTATTCGTTAATTCGTCTATGTTCGCTCAATTTCCATCTTTGGTCAATTTCGGCTTTGTGTATTTTGAATTTTATAACTTCAGACTTTAAACCGACTTTAATATTTTCGAAAAATTTGAATTTCAATTTTTTTTTTTATTTTGAACAAAAAAATATTTTTGGATTTTTCAAAATTTTATGATTTTTTTTAAATTTCTGGGCAATTTTGAAAATTTGTTAAGTTTTAGAAATATGCACTTGTCACCCCCCCTAACTTAGACTTTTGCAGTCCTCAATCAAAAGGACGAAAAGCTAAACAAGGAAAAATAAGAAGTGCGATAAATAAAACAAACAAATGGAGAAAATGCGAACTATAATATATAAGGATTGTGGTACAATAAAAGGAAAGAGCATAAAACCATATGACCAAGTCAAACAACTAAAAACTGACATATAAACCAACTAAGCTTCACTGGGGCGGTGGGTGGGAAGAGCTGGGTGCGTCGGGGCCATAAGGGTCATAAAAGTAAGATGACAATGGCTCGTTTGGATCCCCCTAGCGTCTGTACAAGTCCGCTTGGAAACAAAACAACGTACTTGTATCGTATCGGTATGCGTGCTGGTCTTGGCGGTATTCGGTCATAAAGTCGCTGAATTGTGACTCGAGGTCCGAGATTCTAGTAGTGAGCTCGCCACCCGCCCATTCGAAATCTGGGTCGTCTTCTTCATCGGTCGACTCTTCATCACCACCCACTTCTCCCATCTCAACATCGGTAGCTGCCTCTTCCTCTTCTTCACTTGAGGCATCATCGGCCTCATCATCACTTCCATACCTCGCCCGAAGGATGGCCAGCTGTTTGGCACTCCGAGTGCGGGTTCCTTGTTCAAACGGACCAGGGAGGTGAGTATGGTCTAACGGAGCAACAATGCCAGCGTATTTGAGAATGGAGGTATTCAGGCATGCATATGGAAATGGTGTTGTACCTCTCTCATCTAGGACTGCAATGATAATGTCAGTGTATAGGGTGCGAGCCAGGTGAATTGAAGTGTTGGGATCGAAAAGGTGGTATGTCAATGTGGCTTGACGGGGACGCATTACGGAATCATTGGAAGTTTGCAAAATGTTAGCACACACAATTTGGAATGTGAGGCGTGCTGTCTCGTTAAGTCGGACAACATGGACAACCTCCCCCCTCCAAGCAATGCCGGGGGTAATTCGCTCCATAATCACATCCTTGGCTACCGGGGGGACATTATTTGGGTATGTGTAGTCTTGAAGATCTGGAACGTTATATTCATCCAACTTGACAGTGAGAATGGCCAAAGAGAAGGGAATGATTGTACCATCGACATAGGCTTGAGACTCGAATTCTCCCGTTCGAACAAGGGATCCATAGAAAGAGCGTACCTCGGCGACCCAAATCGCTTCGTATGGTTCATTAAAGAAACGGCACCAACCCCTAGGCATGAAGAGGGCGGTGACGGAATTGGGCAGCGTTGTCCATTGGACTGCTCGCTCCATGTGGAGTTTGCGATTCGGACCAAAGAAACGGTTGCACCAACGCTCCTCTTGGCGGGAACAAAAATCACCATGGCCGGAGAGTAAAATTTCAGTTGAGTTGTATTTGATGGGAGCAACTCTTTGGGCCAAGTAGAGGGTGCTAGAAAAAAAATAGGTAGAGAGAAGAGATAAGTGATTCAGGTGAAGGTGTGGAGAAAAATGGAGGATGTGGTGTGTATTTATAAGTGAGGAGTGTGGAAAGGGTTAGAAATGGAGGGAAAGAGTTTGGAGCGAAAAAGGGGATGGATTTGGGAGGGAAAGTGAAGAGGAGGAAGTGGTTGGACGGATTTGGAGGGAATGGAATGGATTAGGGGAAGGGGGTGAATCTAGGGAAGGAGGAAAGGATGTAAAAAATCAGACTGGTCTGGTTGTTCTAGGACCGGACCGATCCAGTCCTTTTAATTTTCGAGTTCTTTACGTACCAGATCGATCTGACTATAAAAGAAACGAACCGATCTATTACGGACCGATCCGAATCAAAAATAAAAGAACCGATTCAGTTCTTGCACTGAATAGGATTTCTCCCCCTAAATTAAATGCGATCGCTCTCTTCGAAATTTTTTCGACACTCAACAATACTCCCTATCAATTTTGGACTCAACACCCTCTCGATACCTATGGTAAAGCAACTCGACTCATTCTCCCGAAATATTTGAACGCTCCAACCTTATTGTATCTTAATCCTAGAGACTCTCACTACTTATGCGACCCTCATTTACTATACACAAGAATTCACCCCATATGCGTCAGGGGTGCGACGACCTCACTGTAATAGCTCACGCAGCCCCGTAAATAGGGTCTGACAACCAAATGGTATCGGCTTCTTCCAGACACGCCTCTAAATATGGCTTTAGGCATTGTCCATTGACTTTGAATGGGCTTCCCCCTTTTGGATCTTCCAACTCCACAGCTCCGTGGGGGAACACAGTCTTCACAACGAATGGGCCAGTCCACCGAGACCGCAACTTACCTGGAAATAGATGAAGTCGGGAGTTATAGAGAAGAACTTTTTATCCGGGAAGAAACTCTTTGTGTTGAATAATCTGATCATGGGCGAGTTTTATCCTTTCTTTGGAAATTTTTTTGTTCTCATACGCGTCATTGCGTATTTCCTCTAACTCATTTAATTGAAGCTTACGAGCTTCATCGACTTTATCCATGTCACAATTCACCTTCTTAATTGCCCAATACGCTTTGTGTTCTAATTCAACAGGAAGGTGATAACATTTGCCATACACAAAGCGGCAGGGAGACATTCCAAGAGGATTTTTATATGCGGTGCGATAAGCCCATAGTGAATAGTTCAATCGAAGGGACCAATCTTTCCAGTTAGGATCGACGGTTTTCTCTAGGATGTTCTTGATTTCTCGATTTGCTAGCTCGACCTTCCCGGTCGTTTATGGGTGATAAGTCGTTCCAACCTTGTGAACGACGCCATACTTTCTCATGAGCTTCTCGAATGACCTATTGCAAAAATGCGTGCCATTATCATTAATTATCGCTTTCAGAGCACCGAAGCGAGAAAGTATGTGTTCATATAAGAACTTAATCACCACTTTGTTGTCATTTATCTTGGTAGCTATAGCTTCCACCCATTTGGACACGTAGTCGACCGCAACAAGGATGTATAGGAAACCAAAGTACGGGGGGAAAGGGCCCATGAAGTCAATACCCTAGCAATCGAAAATCTCTATAATGAGTATGGGGGTCAGGGGCATCATGTCTCATCGGGTAATAGCTCTCATCCTTTTACACCTATCGCAAGATTTACAAGCATTGTTCATATCCTGGAATATTGTGGGCCAATAGAGGCCGCTTTGAAGAATCTTAGCGGCTGTCTTTTTCATTGAAAGGTGTCCTCCACAAGCTTTCATATGACATAATTGGATGACTTTGGGGATCTCGTCGTCCAGTACACATCGTCGGATGATTTGGTCGGCACAATATTTAAACAGGAAAGGGTCATCATAGAAAAACATGCACGACCAAGTAATAAACTTCTTCTTATCTTGCGGTGTCCAATCGGGAGGGACGACTCCCGTTACAAGATAGTTCACTATATCCGCAAACCAGTGCAAAGAAGAGGTGGCAAAGAGTTGCTCATTCGAAAAGTATTCGTCTATGGGTATTGGATTACTAGGCACGTCGGACGAAAGCCGTGATAAGTGGTTGGCAACGACATTTTATACTCCTTTCTTATTTTAATGGAGAGATTAAACTCTTGTAAGAGTAGGATCCATCTTATGAGGTGCGACTTTGCGTCTTTCTTTGCAGGTAGGTATTTCAATGCCGTGTGGTCAGTGAAGCAAGTGATGGGAGAACCGATAAGGTAGGACCGAAATTTGTCAAGGGTAAAGACTACTGCTAGAAACTCCTTCTCTATAGTGGAGTAATTGAGTTACGGTCCGATAAGAGTCTGGCTAGCGTAGTAGATGACATTAGCCTGTTTGTCTTTTCTTTGGCCCAAAACAAACCCTATCGTATAGTCGCTAGCATCACACATAAGTTCGAATGGTAAGGACCAATCCGGATGGGAGCAGACAAAAGCATGGTTTTCAGTTTTTCAAAAGCGTTATGGCATGCTTTCGTCCACTCAAATGGGGTGTCCTTCATGAGGAGGTTGCTTAAGGGCCTAGCGATGGCTCTAAAGTCCTTAATGAACCTTCGATAACACCTCGTGTGGCCCAAGAAGGAGCGCAAGTCTTTGAGCAATTTTGGTGGGGGTAGATTGGCTATGACATCTATATTAGATCTATCAACTTCTATCCCCTTGGATGAAACTATGTGGCCAAGAACTATTCCCTCAGTGACCATAAAATGGCGTTTCTCCTAATTTAGCACTAAGTTCTTTTTCACACACCGGGCAAGTACCTTTTCCAGTTTTTCTAGACAAAGGTCGAAAGAGGTGCCAAAAACGCTAAAATCTTCCATGAACACTTTAAGTCCTTTCTCGACCATGTTGCTAAATAGGCTCAACATGCACCTTTGAAAGGTCGCGGGTGCATTGCACAAGCCAAATGGCATACGTTTGTAGGCAAACGTACTGAAGGGGCAAGTGAAGGTCGTTTTCTCCTGGTCAAGTACATCTACCTCAATTTGGTTATACTCGGAATAACCATCAAGGAAGCAGTAGTAAGGGTGGTCCTCTACTCTTTCAAGAATATGATCAATAAATGGCAAGGGGAAATGGTCCTTCCTAGTTCCTGCATTAAGTTTCCGGTAATCAATGCAAATGTGCCACCCGGTGGTGGTATGTTGTGTAACTAACTCTCCCTCATCATTCTCAATCACTGTCATGACCGAGTTCTTTGGGAAAACTTGAATAGTTCTCACTCACTTGCTATCTGAGATTGGGTAGATAATCCCGACATCCAATAGCTTAATTATTTCGGCCCTCACCACTTGTTTCATATTAGGGTTTAGCCTTCTTTTCATTTCTCACGAGGGCTTAACATCCTCTTCAAGATGGATCTTGTGGGTGAAAATCAAAGGACTTATCCCTTTCAAATCAGCAATGTTCCAACCAAAATCACTTTGGTGCTTCCTCAAAATATTTAACAGTTTACCCTTATGTTCTTCGTCTAGGCTAGTGGAGACAACAACAGGAAATGTCTCCTCCTCTCCTAGGTATGCATATTTAATATGGGAGGGTAGTTTTTTCAAGTCGAGGGTCAGAAATTTATCGCTGGAGGGAACCATGCATGCCTCCCTTGGCGGTAACTCCTCGAATCAAGAAACCTAACTTACATCTCTCGTGTCCTCGTCCGACGCTCTCTCATCAAGTAACTCTCTCAACTCCTCAACCTCCCTCTCAAATTCGGTGTACGTCCCTTCACTCTCGTGGCTCGACACTAAATAGGACCCTAGGGCGTCTCCATAATAATTTTCCTCAAAATACTCCTCTACGATCTCGTCTATTAAGTTCACCGCGTGAAGATCATATTCTTCCCCCGTATGTTGGGCGATACGAAAGATGTTAGTCTCTAAAGTCATGTTCCCAAAAGTGAGTTATATTGGCCCATTTTGAGTATTGATGATTGCATTAGTCGTAGCTAACAATGGGGCGCCCAAGAATGATGAGAACATGATTCCTCGAAATGAAGGAGGGCTCCATGTCCCAAATGACAAAGTCTACCGGGAAGTAAAAAATGTCAACTTGGACGATAACGTCCTCAACTACACCTCTTAGGACCTTCACAGTTCGATCCGCTAATTGAAGAGTGATATTTATGGGCTTGAGGTCGCCCAGATCAAGTTTCCTATAGATGTCGTAAGGGAGGATATTGACACTTGCTCCCAAGTCAAGTAAGGCTTTTTCAATTTTATTTTCTCCAATGATGCAGGAAATGGTGGGTGCACTAGGATCTTTGAATTTTAGCGGGAGATCATTAAGTAGGATGGAGCTCACGTTTTGTGCTAGAAAGACATTTTTCTTTACCTTTATTTTCCTCTACACCGTTAACAAGAATTTGATGACTTTTTCATAAGCTGAAATTTGCTTAATGGCACCGAGGAAAGGTAAATTTAGCTTTACTTGCTTTAGCACGTCTAACACTTCATCACGGGGGTTTACTTTGTGGGAAGAAATCAATGTTTGAGAAAATGGTACCACGGTGGGTGGTTTCACTACTACCTCGGGCTCACTAGTGCCTTCTTTATCACTCTCATTCAAGGGGACATCTTCGGCCTCTTTCGTACCGGGCGAAATCTCCTTGTCTTTGATTGCGTCGTGTGGGAGAGGTGATAAATCAACGACTCTCCCACTACGAAGAGTGGTCACATCTTGGTAGTGCTCCTGATGTTCCGTATAAGTGGAGCTAACACTAGTTTGACCTTGGGGAGGTCTTTGGCCCTAGGCAGGAAACTTACCAATCTCTTGGATACTCCACGATGATTGCATTTTTAAAATATTTTCATTTATGTCGCTAATCATGCGATCATATATGGCATTGGCTGCGTTCTGATTATTGATAAATTGGTTTATCGTATCCTCGAGACTTTATGTGTGGATATATGCTCCTTAAGGTGGTGGTGCTTGCACATGTCCTTGCATGTGTGGAGCTTGTTGAAAGTGTTGGGGTGGAGGAGGGGCAACATGTGAATTAGGATTCATCGCAGCATGTTGTTGCCCATAGCTAAAACTAGGATTTTTTTTCCATGAAGGGTTGTAAGAATTCTCGTATGGTGCACCGAAATTACCCTTGAATCCTCCTATACCACTGACTTGCTCTTGAAGCATCACTTTGTAGGCGGATATAGTCGGGCATTCCTCAGTTGAATGACCCGCCTCACAAATCACACACACCTTCTCAACGGGGTTGGGATGGGTCCATTTGGTCCTCTTTCATATACCTCACGCAGGTCTCACAGTCCTTTCTCAAGTACATCGAATTCACTATCCATCAAAGAATTATTTTCTACGTGAAATAGGCTGAACGCCGATGGAGTGGTGGTCACTTGGCAATTTTGAGCTTTAGGGTCAGATGTATCCCAGGATTGGGTAGTCTCGACAACATACCTCAGGTGAAGCTCAACATCGTGGGCATCTAATTCGATAAACAGGCCACTAACCATGGTTTCAACGAGTTTCTTAGAATTAATGTTCAGCCCATTGTGGATGAAGGAAATGATTTGCTCTTTATCAAATCCATGATGGGGGCATGAAGTAACTAACTCATTGAAACGCTCGTAGCATCGATCGAACGACTCATTTTCTAATTGTCGGAAAGTTTGAATTTGAGCCTTGATGGAGTTCGTTTGATGTGGAGGAAAGAATTTCTTAAGAAATTTATATTGCAACTCATTCCAGGATGCAATCGAGCTTTGAGGTAAAGACCATAGCCAGGTCTTAGACTTATCGTTTAGCGAGAATGGGAAGAGTTTGAGGCGGATTACCTCTTGTGTGCAAGTTTGATCATTGAGGGTTTCACATACATCCTCAAATTCCCAGATGTGGAGATATGGCTTTTCAGAATCCATCCCATGGTAGCGGGGGAGAATCTGGATCATCCCATTTTTAAAACGAAATTGCCCTGCATTATACGGGAGTATGATGCATCCCGGAGCGACAGTGTGCTCGGGATATAAGATTTCTCTCAAAGGGCGGTATGAGGCCTCTTCCTCATTGGCGGCTGCACTATGTGACATATCTGTCTCTCATAACGATTCAGTATCCTCACTTGGTATGCTTGGGACATGCTCTGAAGTGTGTCCTAGGAGGGAAAATGGAGTGTTATTTGAGATTGAGTGTGACGGTGTGGGAGGTGGAACCCACAATTGTGGATTCTTAGGAGTATGAGGGCTATCAGGGTTGTACTCACCTATCGAGTTTTCGTGAATGCGTATTGGAGTATTATGGGGAGTTGGAGTGAGTTCAGAATTTTGCATTAACGGGCTTATGAGAGATGATGATGAATATTTTTGTGCTTCTTTAAATTTTTATATATTTTTGGATTTTTGGAAATTTTTGGTCAAAGTTTGAGATTAACTTGATCTAATCCTCAGTCTACCTAGTTCCCCGGCAACGACGCCAAAAACTTGACGCGACTAAGAATGTTTCTCAGAAGTGCATACTCTCTAGGATCAAGTGAAAGCCTATCGCTCAAGTAATAATTCGATAAGTCGAGTATTGATCCTCAGGAAAATAGGACAATAGGATTGTAATGACGTTGGATAGACGAAGAAATCCTAACTCTGACTCTAAAAAGAAAGGAAAAGATGATTTGTTTTGAGAATTGGCTACAACTAAATGCAATTTTGAAATTATGAAAGAAATGAAACTATTCTAAATTACCTAAAATACTAACGATGAATGATTTAAAACTCGAACTATATGAAGAAGAAAATAGGACGAAAATACAATCCCTCAACCCTAGTGTATTGATGGTATAAAACTAATCGTAAATTTTAGTGATTAATTAGACCCAGAATTTAGTATTCTCAAGCATTACGTATATGAGGTTCAAGCCCGCACCATACTTAATCAGAAGACGAGTAAATCGGTATTGCGATAGTTACACTCGAATTGCATTCTGAAGCATCCCAGTTACCCTGAAGCAAACGAGATCCAAAGATCTACAATTATCACGTTTCTATGCAATACGGTTGTAATAAATCATTACATTTAGAGGATTAATTTTATACACATGCAACTACCACATCGGGTTGGGTTCATGCATCCCGACCCTTAAAAATTTAGCCTACCATGATGAAATTAATGAAAACGATGGTTGAATTGCAGGAAATCATAATTAAACTGAGGGAGAATTGAAGAATGATGTAGAAGGAATATTAGACAGAAGAAAGTAATCAACTAACTCACCAAAGCACTAAAAGCATTGACTAAAATTACTTGTAATCACATAAATCTGAACAAACTTCAATCTTGGAATTAAAATTGCAATAAATTTTCAAACTAGGGTTTTGTAGCACTTTCTCTCTCTAACTACTTCTAAAAGTTTAAACTAAAAAGGGAAAAATTTATATGAATTTTTCGCCCCTTTAAATGATAATAAATCTGGCTTAAATACCCTATAAGACTCCAAGAGTTTTAGCTTAAACTGGACTCTCCATTGGAGGAAGAGTAAGAAAACAAAACTGCGACAATCGGACCGATCTGGTCCTCCTTCAGTTCGGTTCGGCTTGGATCCGGATAGATTCTTTTATTTTCTTGCCGGATCAGTCCTATCTGGATCGGTTCGTTTAATTTTCATCAGCTTCAATCCGTCTTCGGTCTGGGGTTCACTTGCACTTTGTATTTTGGATCGGTCCTATCCGGATTGGTCCTATCTTTCTTTGACTTTTTCTTCTATCTTTGACTTCTCATAACTTTCACACCGAGACTTCGATTGAGGTACCGTTTCTTCCTATGTACTTGTAACCTTGATATCTTAAACTTTTCTTGAGATGTCTCATCCGAATTCTGAGTAAAAATTACAACTTTTTCCTTTTGACTTTCCTTCTTTTCTTTCTTTATTCTTTTGGTTTCTTTCTTTCTTTAGTGACATCAAATACATGTAAACTTAGTACGAAATACCAGAAACTCGGGTTACTCATTAGGATAAGTCAGTAGAAAGATTATGAGATAAAATCAAATCGATTACGTTGTTCGAGGTACTAAAAGTAACTAAATTAAAGGGATAAATTTAGAAGAATTTATGCCTAATCATATGACCTAGGAACTCTCTCTAAGCTCATGCAATATGCTTCCATATTTGCACCTCATGAGGGAGCCGCCTGTCCCAGGATCCCCATCCATTGTGACCCAATCCAAATCTCTCCACCACCATTTTTCTCCAAAGTCTATACACCTCAAAAGAAAACCCCCACAACCACTTCCCCAACAGAGCTTTATTGAAAATGTCATAATCTCTTACACCCGATCCTCCTTCCCTCGCCGGTTTACAAACTTCCTCCCACCTAATAAAACTATATTTGAACTTATCCTCGCTCCCTAGCGATAATAAATTTCTCATCAACCTCTCCATATTTCAACGAATGAAAACCAGTAATGGAAGAACATACAGATAGTAAGAGGGAAGACTAGAAAGGATACTCTTAATCAACGCCAATCTTCCTCTAGTAGATAAATCCCCCTTCTTGCATACCTCCACCCTCTCAATGACCGAATCCCAAATCACTTTGCTTTTGAATGAGGTGCCCAAATGAAGTCCCAAGTATGTAGATGGAAGAGAACCCACTTTGCACCCAATCACCTCTTCCAAATCAGTGACCCCCTCAACTCTCCCAACTGGAATCATCTTACACTTACATGTAACCCTGACACTATCTCGAAGCACATCAAAATGGACTTGATATTACTCACTTGATTCTCTTATGCTCTTATAATATCGTTTGCGATAAGAAGGCGTGACACTCAACATAGTGAACCATTTTGATCACCCACCTCGAAACTTCTTAACCTTCCTGCATCCATTGCCTTCTTCAAAAGCCTACTCAACATATAAGTGATGAGTATAGTTTATAACTAAAAGTTCTAACCAATGAATATATTAAAGGCTAAAAATACGAATATAATTCATCCCTTCGATAACTTTGTTAAAGGAGAATGAGAGATGGGGTAATAATAGATGTCCATTGAAATAAAAATAATAGTGTTATATAAAAAGGCCCATTTATGTAATAAAAATATGATTTTTGAGGTAATTGACTTGATTTTTTTGGGATGATGAGATGGGTAAGTGAAATGAAATTCTAAATATGCAAAAATTGACACTCCCATCACATCAATTGTATCAACTTTTTTTTCCACTATGTAAAATTAAATTGACAGTCAGTTGGAATGCAATGTGAAAGAAAGTAGTCCACATGGAAATATCATCATCTATGTTCTGTTATAAAATAAGACCCCGTTCCGCATAAATGCAAATCCAAGCCTCAAATTATGATTGTGTTACACTTCAATCTCTTACTTAAAGCTCCACCCATCATTATGCTCCCCCCTCTCCCCCCCCCCCCCCCCCCCCCCCACACACACACACATTTCATGATACTCATCTTAGTCCTCAACTCTCTCTCCATATATGTTGATAGTAAGATATCTTTCCGTCTCTCTCCTTTTTATCTTAATATTTATATCATGATCATTTTTAAATGCCAATGTTATATGTAATTCTGCAATGAACATTAACATCGATTATGGGTTTACCGGTACTAGTTACCTTGATGAAAATTTGATAGAGTGGTCGGGGGATAACGATCTCATTAGTAACAGGGAGACCCATAGTTTTCCATTTCGAATATCAAAATCTCAAATAATGGACATTCTTAGGGGTTTCACCTCAATGAAAAAGAACTATTATGCCATACCACCCGAAAAAAGGTGGCCACGTTCTTGTTCGGACTAGCTTTTGTAAAAACATACTTAAGAACACCATAATATGAAGCAAGAACACATTAATTTGATTAAAGCTTATTATACAATTGTTCTTAATATAAGGATCATAGATCTCCATGTTTTTACAAAATATGCTTAAACGATAGAAAATAAGACTTGTTTTAATCCAATTTATTGATTAAGTTTGTTGTAGAAATCTCTTTGATTCATCTTGATGATTGCTCCACAATAACATTCTTCAATTTAACAGAAAATAATAATGTTAGAATCTCGTGATTTTTTCCCTCTTGGCTAATATAGCGTGTTATTATGAAGACTATTGATGGAATACAATCTACTATATATATAGGGTGAGAGAGGGCCCGATTTCCTAGTTAGACTATAATCCTACCATCCATCACAATAAAGTTTGATTAGGAAACTAACACACCATCAAAGTCCTTGTTATATCATTAATATGGTATGATTCCTAAACTAGTTAGAAGAGGACACATGGACTCATTACTTATCAGAATGAGGTCGACTCATGGAATAATGAGATCGGTGCAGATACTAGCATGGTTGGCCTAGGAAATCTACCTAGCCTTAATATTTAAGAAAACGCACTTCACTTCTCCAGTTGACATTCATGCTAACTCTGTCAAATGGCATCCTCGTAGCAAGCATGAGTCATATGGTAGGATGATGTTAGTAACGCACTCATGATATGGAAACAAATAAACATACCCCTCCAAAGCGGGTACTTTTTTAATCTATAAAGATAAAATCCTTGACACACACTAGTGGGTTGGATGGAACAATCCATTAACGTGTTCACCAATGCCCATATTTAAAGGGATCAGAGGAAAAAAATAAAGAACGACTAACGGATATTATAAACTGTTAACGTACTTAATAAATACTATCTACACTTGCTCACGTGGACATAGGCACCACCTTGGCCCAGACCACGTAAATCTGGATTCATTCTTTTCCTCTTACCTCTCTCTGTAACGAGTCCTATATATGTATTCCATTGATTTACATATCTTCATTTCACTACACCAAAACTGGCGATTGGTCACGGCCAAAATCCCTGACCAAAGTTGTGGGTCGCGGACTTGGGCCATGACCATTTCGTGCGTGACCTTTTTTGTGGGTCGTGGCCCAAGTCCGTGACAAAAAAATGGTCATGACCGAGAGGGTTCACGGCAGATGGTCGCGGACTTAGGCCATGACCTATGTCGTGACGGGTCGCGACCCTTATCCGTGACCCATAAGCGTGACAAATTGGTCGCGGCCAAAGTCCGCGACCCACGACCGTGACAAAAAAATTAAAAAAAAAATTGGTCGCGGCCCAGATCCGTGACCCACAACCGTGACAAATTGGTCGCGGCCAAAGTCCGCGACTCATTACCGTGACAAAAAAATATAAAAAAAACTGGTCGCGGTCCTAATCCGTGACCCACAACCGTGACGAAAAAATAAAAATGGTCATGGACAAAGTCCATGACCATATTTAGCTATAATTTAAAAAAAAATGTATTTTTTTGGTCCAATCCTAAAACTGGGGCTCCTGCGAGTGCACCATCAGTTGCTACGTGTAACGTTTGATGCGTACGAGGTGTTACAAATATTTATTATTGGCAAAACAATAAAAAAAATCACAAATTGCGAATCGAGAACGTTGTTAATAAACAAATATATATACAAACTTATAAATATTATACGTCTTAATAATTCACAGACCAAAAAAAAAATGGCCAGTGTTTCCTCTATTTTCTTGACATTCCAAAACCTGTAAATGTAAAACCTACTTATTATAAAGCCTGCACGGCCATAAAATTCAACAATCAAATTATAAAAGCCTGCACGGCCATAAAACTAAACAATAAAAGCCCGCATGGATGACAAAATCCTGATTGTCCATAACATATAAACAATCTTCATGGTGTATACCATTGCCTCCTTCGTTTGATCCGCGTGCAAAAATCCTACAAATGATAGGATATATATAAAAAAATATCAGTAACCAAGTAGTTTTACAAAAAATTTAATTAAGCTGAAAAATTGCATATATGAGTTAAAATTATCAGTAACCAAGTAGAAATATGCAAATTATCATCGTATTCTCAAATCGGGAGTCCCGCGACTGTGGGGTCAGTTCCTACGAGCTACATTGGTCCCGTGGGAGGTGTCGACGCCACCCAGGCGCCGTTCGGGGGGTGTTTTGGATTTTCACCCTCTAACGCCATGTTTTTAAGCCTAAGACTAGAAATATGCAAATTAGTGCCATATTCTCAATCCAGGAGTCCCACGACTGCGTGGTCAGTTCCTACGAGTTACATTGGTCTCGTGGGAGGTGATGGTGCCACCCACGGGGCCGTTCGGAGGTTGTTTTGAGTTTTCACCCTCTAACGCCATATTTTTAAGCGTAAGTTTAGAAATATGCAAATTATCGTCGTATTCTCAAACCGAGAGACCCACGGCTGTGGGATCAGTTCCTACGAGTTACATTGGTCTCGTGGGAGGTGTTGGTGCCACCCACGGGACCGTTCGGGGGCTGTTTTGGGTTTTCACCCTCTAACGCCATGTTTTTAAGCCTAACTCTAGAAATATGCAAATTATCATCGTATTCTCAAACCGAGAGACCCACGACTGCGGGCTCAGTTCCTACGAGTTACATTGGTCCCGTGGAAGGCGTTGGTGCCACCCACGGGGCCGTTTTGGGGCTGTTTTGAGTTTTCACCCTCTAACGCCATGTTTTGCTTGAGTCTAGAAATATGCAAATTATCGTCGTATTCTCAAATCGGGAGTCTCCCGGTTGTGCGATAAGTTCCTACGAGTTACATTGGTCCCGTGGGAGGTGTTGGTTTCACCCACGGGGCAGTTCGAGGGTTGTTTCGAGTTTTCACCCTCTAACGCCATGTTTTTAAGCCTAAGTCTAGAAATATGCAAATTATCATCGTATTCTCAAACCGGGAGATCCGCGGCTGCGGGGTCAGTTCCTTCGAGTTATATTGGTCTCGTGGGAGGTGTTGGTGCCACCCACCGGGCCGTTCGGGGGCTGTTTTGGGTTTTCGCCCTCTAACGCCATATTTTTAAGCCTAAGTCTAGAAATATGCAAATTATCGTCGTATTCTCAAACCGGAAGTCCCGCGGCTGTGGGGTCAGTTCCTACGAGTTACATTGGTCCCGTGGGAGGTGTCGACGCCACCCACGACGCCGTTCGGGGGCTGTTTTGGATTTTCACCCTCTAACGCCATGTTTTTAAGCCTAAGCCTAAAAATATGAAAATTACCGTCGTATTCTCAATCCGGGAGTCTCGCGACTGCGTACTCAGTTCCTATGAGTTACATTGGTCTCCTGGGAGGTGATGGTGCCACCCACGGGGCCGTTCGGGGGTTGTTTCGAGTTTTCACTCTCTAACACCATATTTTTAAGCCTAACTCTAGAAATATGCAAATTATTATCGTATTCTCAAACCGAGAGACCCGCGGCTACGGGGTCAGTTCCTACGAGTTACATTGGTCCCGTGGGAGGCGTTGGTGCCACCCACGGGGCCGTTCTGCGGCTGTTTCGAGTTTTCACCCTCTAACGCCATGTTTTGCTTGAGTCTAGAAATATACAAATTATCGTCGTATTCTCAAACCGAGAGTCACGCGGCTGTGGGGTCAGTTCCTACGAGTTACATTGGTCTCGTGGGAGGTGTCGGCGCCACCCACGGCGCCGTTCAGGGGTTGTTTTGGATTTTCACCCTCTAACGCCATGTTTTTAAGCCTAAGCCTAGAAATATGCAAATTACCGTCGTATTCTCAATTCGGGAGTCTCGCGACTGCGTGGTCAGTTCCTACGAGTTACATTGGTCTCATGGGAGGTGATGGTGCCACCCACGGGGTCGTTCGGGGGTTGTTTGGAGTTTTCACCCTCTAACGCCATATGTTTAAGTGTAAGTTTAGAAATATGCAAATTATCATCGTATTCTCAAATCGGGAGACCCGCGGCTGCGGGGTCAGTTCCTACGAGTTAAATTGGTCCCGTGGGAGGTGTTGGTACCACCTACGGGGCCGTTCGGGGGCTGTTTTGGGTTTTCACCCTCTAACGCCATGTTTTTAAGCCTAACTCTACAAATATGAAAATTATCGTCGTATTCTCAAACCGGGAGATTCGTGGCTGCGGGATCAGTTCCTACGAGTTACATTGGTCCCGTGGGAGGCATTGGTGCCACCCACAGGGCCGTTCTGGGGCTGTTTCGAGTTTTCACCCGCTAACGCCATGTTTTGCTTGAGTCTAGAAATATGCAAATTATCGTCGTATTCTCAAACCAGGAGTCTCGCGGTTACGCGGTAAGTTCCTACGAGTTACCTTGGTCCCGTGGGAGGTGTTGGTTCCACCCACGGGACAGTTCGGGGGTTGTTTCGAGTTTTCACCCTTTAACGCCGTGTTTTTAAGCCTATGTCTAGAAACATGCAAATTATCATCGTATTCTCAAACCGGGAGACCCGCGGCTACAGGGTCAGTTCCTACGAGTTACATTGGTCCCGTGGGAGGTGTTGGTGCCACCCACGAAGCCGTTCGGGGGCTATTTTAGGTTTTCGCCCTCTAACGCCATGTTTTTAAGCCTAAGTCTATAAATATGCAAATTATCGTCGTATTCTCAAACCGGGAGTCCCGCGGCTGTGGGGTTAGTTCCTACGAGTTACATTGGTCCCGTGGGAGGTGCCGGCGCCACCCACGACGCCGTTCGGGGGCTGTTTTGGATTTTCACCCTCTAACGCCATGTTTTTAATCCTAAGCCTAGAAATATGCAAATTACCGTCGTATTCTCAATCCAGGAGTCCCGCGACTGCGTGGTCAGTTCCTACGAGTTACATTGGTCTCGTGGGAGGTGACGGTGCCACCCACGGGGCTGTTCGGGGGTTGTTTGGAGTTTTCACCCTCTAACGCCATATTTTTAAGCGTAAGTTTAGAAATATGCAAATTATTGTCGTATTCTCAAACCGGGAGACCCGCGACTGCGGGGTCAGTTCGTACGAATTACATTGGTCCTGTGGGAGGTGTTGGTGCCACCCGCGGGGCCGTTCGGGGCCTGTTTTGGGTTTTCACCCTCTAATGCCATGTTTTTAATCCTAACTCTAAAAATATGCAAATTATCATTGTATTCTCAAACCGGGAGACCCGCGACTGCGGGGTCAGTTCCTACGAGTTACATTGGTCCCATGGGAGGCGTTGGTGCCACCCACGGGACCGTTGTGGGGCTGTTTCGAGTTTTCATCCTCTAACGAGTTACATTGGTCCCGTGAAACATTTCAAATTATTAGTTAGATAGCTTTGTTTTATTCAAGGATTGGCCTAAACAGACCCCAAATACTAACTTTGACATGCGGAATCTTGAGATAAATAAAGAGAGGGTTAAAATATACATGTTCTAAGTGTTGTGAATGTAAAATCAGTCCACATATAACCACATCCTGAAAAAACAAAGCTATATACAACTTAGAGGTGTTTTCAGTCCACGTAAAATCACAACCTGAATAAATCAGTCCCCGCATAGCAGATAGATGCTCTCAATACATTATTTTGAGTTTACATTTTTTATACCAACAATCTATATAAACAAAAAATATATACCAGTAATCTATATAAAGATAGACGGGAGAACCACTGCTGTTTATATGGTATATATTGTATACAAAACTGATGTTTATATACAAAATTGATGCATATCGAACTGCTCAAATGTATGTATTGTATCTACTCTCAAACAAAGTAATGATTTAAGATGCTATAACTGTCAACCATGACATTTTGTTTAGACATTTTTTCAAATAAAGTAATGATTTAAGATGATATACTTTAAAAACATAAGAGTAAGTGTGGTTATATTAAACTATTGTATTGATGATTTGTTAATACTCCATCCAGTCCACTCTTTAACAGGTGATATGATCAAAATTAGTAATTTACCTAACTAACATAAACCATAGCGTTGATCGTATGACTGAATGGAATTTACTTATACAAACATAAATGAAAGCCCATATTGAAGTGACATCTTAGCTCACGTCTGGCGCCAATGCACTTATTTCGAGATCCGATGTTCAGTAAATCTGAAAATACAAATAATAGTTTATGTATAGAATAATCATAACAACCATACAATCTCTATATCGAATAATAATGCACTGTACTTTTGATTTTTGCAAAATTACACCAAATATCTGCAAATCCAAATGTTTACACCAAAGTACAGTGCATTATTACACCAAATATCTGTAAAACAACCATATAAAGGTTTTATTGGAAATCTCTAATATAAATTTCAATCGAAAATTATCATATCCAAAAACCTAAAAAGCTAAAACACAAATTAAATACAGAGTTTACCTAAGAGATCCAAGATTCTGAACCTAATAAACTAACCTGCTGCTAGCAGAAATAGAGGGATAATACACATCTCAACAAAATTATACCAGTATAGATATCCATGTTGGCCAATCTTACTCATTTTTGGCCAGGATGGATCAAAATGCAAGTACTGATTACTGCATTATAACAACTGCTAGGTTTGTGAATAAATCCATTTGTCAAAGAGTTACAGATGTTTCCATCTGGCATTATTCAAATTCCAGAGGAAGGGTTGCAGGCCATTATATATGCATATATATATACCATTATATATACTGTATATATAGTATATATATGCAGTATATATACTGGTATGCTACTCTGCAATACACTGTATATATATATATATATATGCACTATATATACTGCATATATATGCACTATATATACTGAATATATATGCAGCAGTTGCATATATATGCAGATGCAACTGCATATATATGCAACACTGCCCCGCCCCACCCCCTGCCTCGTCGTCTCCCCCCTTTCCCACTCACACACGCACACACGCGCACACAAACACACACACAAACATGTATACACTGGCATATCTGTTAAGTTTTTGGATTGGGGGTTTCACGTTGCTGCCAAAAACGAGGTATACCTCACGAATTTATTTTAACATATTTTTGTTGAATCTTTTGTTTCAGCAAGTATGATTTATCACTGTGAAGCTTGTGACTACCCGCACAAACATACACACACGCACACACACAAACCGGGAGCGCCGTGACTACACGGTCGGTTTCTACGACTTACATTGGTCCCGTGAGAGATGTTCGTGACTCTTGCGGGACCGTTTTGTGGGTGTTTTACGTTTTCACCCTTCGATGGCATCTTTTTTATTCTCAAGTCTAAATTTTTGCAAATTTATGTCGTATACTCAAATCGGGATCCTTGTGACTACCCGTTTGGTTCCTACTATTAACATTGGTCCCGTGCGAGGTGTTCGTGACTCTTACGGTACCGTTTTGTGGCTTTTTTACGTTTTCACCCTTCTAAGGCATGTTTTTATGCTTTAGTCTAATTTTTTGCAAATTTATACCGTACACTCCAACCGGGAGCGCCGTGACTACGCGGTCGGTTCCTACGAGTTACATTGGTCCCGTGCGAGGTGTTCGTGACTCTTATAGGACCGTTTTAAGGTTGTTTTACGTTTTCACCCTTCGATGGCATGCAAGTCTAAGTTTTTGCTAATTTACGTCATACACTCAACCCGAAAGCCCCGTTACTATGCGGTCGGTTCCTACGAGTCACATTGGTCCCGTGCGAGGTGTTCGTGACTCTTACGGGACCGTTTTGTGCTTATTGTACATTTTCACCCTTCGATGGCATGTTTTTATGCTCAAGTCTATTTTTTTTGTAAATTTACGTCGTACACTCTAACCCGGAGCCCCGTGACTATGCGGTCGGTTTCTATGAGTTACATTAATCCCGTGCGAGGTGTTCGTGACTCTTACCGGACCGTTTTATGCCTATTTTGTATTTTCACCCTTCGATGGCATGTTTTTATGCTTAAGTCTAACTTTTTACAAATTTATGTCATACACTCAATCCGGGAGCCCCGTGACTACGCGGTCGGTTCCTACCAGTCACATTAGTCCCGTACGAGGGGTTCATGACTCTTACGGAACCGTTTTAAGGTTGTTTTATGTTTTCACCCTTCGATGGCATGTTTTTATGCTTAAGTTTATTTTTTTGTAAATTTACGTCATACACTCAAATCGGGAGCATCGTGACTACACGGTCAGTTCCTGCGATTTACATTGGTCCCGTGCGAGGTGTTCGCGACTCTTACGGGACTGTTTTGTGGCTACTTTACGTTTTCACCATTCGATGGCATGTTTTTATGCTTAAGTCTAATTTTTTGCAAATTTACGTCGTACAATCAAATCGGGAGCGCCTTAAACCTAGAAAGTGGCAATCCGTTGGATAATGACTTCTTTTTCTAGTGTTCACCCTAACTATTCTTTGATCAAAAGTTATGTTCTCCCCCCCCCCCCCCCACCCACTGGAAGTGACAAGAAACAAATGCGCCAATAATACCCAAGCTATAGGGGGCACAAAAAACTTAAAATTACGGGGTTTAGACATAAATAGGATCCAAACCCAAAATAATTAAAAAATTGAATCAATGCATATTTAACCTTAAAATAAAGTTCATCATAGGTCTATCCATTACCTGGATATTTTGTTACACCCAACGCCAATCAGAACCTTCTTTATGCCAGCAGCGATGCAATTTCAGATTATGTTTGATAGTAGTTCGACCCCAACATCAATGTATCCTCTGATAGTGAAAAAATAATGAATTTTTTGCAAACAGTTATGTTCAATTAAAAAAATGGTAGAACCAAAAAATCAAATTCAAAACCAAAGGAAGAAAACCAGGGCTAGTTCTTTCATCACTCACTATCCCTACGAGTTACATTGGTCCTGTGGGAGGTGTTGGTACCACCCACGGGGCCTCACGGGGCCATTCGGGGGCTGTTTCAGGTTTTCGCCCTCTAAAGCCAAACGATAGAGATAAATAAATGAAAACATATCTATTCTAAACAAAAGAACCGATAAATTACCTAATATTTGCACAAATAGCGGGACATTACACTTAAAAGTAGATGAAATTCATAAATTAATGTAAAGTGCTAATACAATGTCAATATCATAATAGGATACAAATAAGATTGATGAGGATAAAATAATATTTTGATACTCAATCTTCCTCTAAATCAACTAAAAGATCCTTCAAATTAGGGTTGTCATCAAGAGCTGACTGGAACTCTTTTGGAGCCTTTAATGCATCTACTTCAGTAGTCATACCCTTTGGTGCATGCACAACAATAGACCAATTGCCATCGTTTATGCACTTCGAGTAGAATACCTTCTTTACATTCTGAAAGGCACAAATAAAAGGCTCATCGACTATGCGGTCTTTAGTCTTCAACTTTGATAAATCTACCATAATCAGATTGGAGTCGGGATCAACTTTGCAAGCATTCGTTGTATCCTCCACCTTTACCCAATCACAATAGAATACGGTTTCTGTGAAATCCAAGTAATCAAGTTCTAGGATTTGTTGAATTATCCCATAATAGGTTCGCACCGTATTCTTTGAATTTTTATCACTTTTGCTAGCGATACAGGTGGTCAAGGCGAAAATTGATATTCCACTGTTTTGCGTCAAAAGCTTTTCCTCATATGGATATGAAATGAAATCAAAACCGTTGGTGCGGAATTTCTTAAACTCTTTTGTACGAAAACTAGGACCTTTTGCTAGGCGTGCAAGTCTGGAAGAGACATCACCTCTTTTTAGAAGCTGTATTTATTAATGAATTTGTATTAAGGCATGTTTTTACCACACATGAATAAATAACCGCACACATAAGATGTGAAAAGTACCGCTTTTGACACTCATGCCCTAAAGTCAGTTGTCGTCCAATTTCTCCTTTGATTTTAGATAATTTCGTTCTCGTACTTCCTACGGAAAAATTATAGAGTTTAGATCATAAAATAAAAAATACATATAATCAACGAAGAAGAATTCAGTAGATACTCACTCTCTCAAGTCTTGGACTTCATCTTGCGATTCGAAGACATGACGAGTTGCTTGCTCATATTGTAGGTTTGTGAGTTTCATCTATTTAGGATTCCCAAACAATAATTCATCCTCAAACTCGTCAGGTTCCTCTATCACTCGTTCTCCACGAGGATTAAAACTCCTCACCTCTTGTTCTGGCATATGTTCCCTAGCGTATAGCGATGATTCCATCGTTACGTATTCTTCAGCAATTGACCCTCCAATATACCGTGAATTCTTTACATAATCTTTGAAGGTTTTCATCTAGCGCTCAAAAGGATATATCCAACGATACCTCATGGGACCACATAATAAAGCTTAATCGCATAAATGCACAAGAAGGTGGATACTGATATCGAAGAATGACGGAGGAAAATATTTCTCTAATACACAAACTGCCTCGGTTAAAGTTGATTTTGTAGCTTTAATGTGCCTTGTGTTTACCACTTTTGCATAAAGTAGGGTAAAACAAAAACTGATTTGCATAATTACCCGACGGAGATCTTTGTGTTCAGAGAAGCAATGTCGAAATAACAACGGGATTAATTGGATGATTACGTGCCAGTCGTGAGACTTGCACTGTTTCAAGTCATTTGCTTGGTAGCTTACTACCCTACGTAAATTATTAGAATAATCGGTTGGAGTCTTGAAGTTGAACAACGTGTCTAAGAGGATCTTTTTTTCACTAGTAGTCAAAGTGAAAGCAGTCGGGGGGATAGAAATTCTTCCTGTCGTTGGATCATTTTTTAACCACAGTCTCTTCTTTATTTTCATGTCCTGTAGATCTCGGTGGGCACGCTCTCCATTTTTGGAATGAGATCCACCCAGACATATTCCTATCAAATGTTCTGCAATATTCTTCTCTGTGTGCATCACATCAATTATATGACTTACACGATGATATTTCCAAAATGGCAAATCAAAAAATATTGATCGCCTGGACCATGGCTTCTCTTTACTAGGGTTGTTCGGATCCTCCCTAGCTTTACGCTTCAGGTTTACAAACTGGGGGTGTTTGCCTACGTACCTATTCCCCACAGTCGTAGCCACCGCCTTCTCCTCAATTTGCTGACCAGAAAGTCGAATAGGTGCCATTCTTCGCTCGTGATCGACAGGCAAAAAGTTAGACTTGTCGTTCCTAAAAGGATGACTGGTCGGCAGAAATCAACGATGACCCGTGTAACTCAACTTACCACTATGTTTTAACCAACAGGCTTCAGTTTCCTCCTCACATATGGGACATCCATAATAACCATGAACATTACAACCGGACAAGGTCCCGTAAGCAGGAAGATCGTGGATCGCCCACATCACCATTGCTTTAAGTGTGAACTCTTCACCCTTATGAGAATCGAACGCCGCCACGCCTTTATCCCACAACTCTTTAAGTTATTCGATTAATGGTGCTAAGAATATATCAATATCATCACTGGGAGCCTTCGGCCCGGGTATCAACAGAGATAACAATGTGAACTCCTTTCTCATGCATAATGTTGGAGGAAGACTTAAAGGCGCCATAAGAACTGACCAATAACTCTGACTAGTACTTAAATTATTGAAAGGGTTAAACCCATCGGTTGAGATTGCAAGACGAACGTTGCGTGGTTCCATTACAAATTCATGGTGTTGTGCATTTGAAATTTTCCAGATGAGTGAATCAACCGGATGACGCATCAAATTCCCACCCACCTCGCATTGAGCATGCCATGTCATGGCCTCCGCTATCCACGGTACAGTAAAAAAACGTTTTACCCGTGGCCCAAGTGGAAAATACTTCAAAACCTTTTGTGGGACTTGCGAGCACTTGCGATTTTTTGCATGTTTGCCATTTCCATTCTCATAAACCATATATCTAGGCTCACTGCATGCATGACATTCATCCTTCTCTTCGTGCTCATTCTGGTACAATATGCAATCATACTTGCAAGCATGAATAAATTTGTATTTCAAACCTAAACCCTTCAAACTCTTCTTCATGGTAGGATAATTTTCTGGTAACATGTTCTATTTTGGGAGAATTTCTTTAACCCACTTAATGTAATACCCCGTACTTTTGACTATATTTATTTTTGGGATTAATTAATTAAATGCGTATTAATTGGAAATTAATCCGGGTTATAAATACTAATGTGATGCGAGTTGTTATTTGATTATGTGCATATATGATTATATATGAACTTGGTATTATAAAATTTGTCGTGAGATTTATATACGGCATTTTAGAAATTTTGTTGAGACGCGTGGGACCACCGTGTCACGGTATAATATTTTGATAATAAAAGTGAATTTAAAATCTATAGTCCGTATGGTCATTTTGAGTGTGCCAACGCGTCCGGAAGGGTCGAGATAGTCAGAAAACACTAGCCGGGGGTATAGTTTGGGTCCCGGGGTATTTTTAGGCCATACCGGCAACTTAAAGGGTATTTTGGTAATTTTACATTTTTAGGAATTAAAAGTGACGAAAATTAGAGATGTAAATCTGATGTGGATTAAACCCACTAAGCCCACTAACCATCCCATATTAAACCATTAAGCTACGGAGGTTATCTTTAGGTTTACAACTTTCCCCAAAACAAACCCTAGCCACCTTAAACAACCATTGGAGAAGGAGCTTGGAGAGAGGAAATTCTGCAGAAAAACATCATCAAACCTACACCAAAGTCAGAAATCAAACCAAGGCAAGTGACTTTATTCCATTTAATTTCAGAGAATGTCTTTTCCATGTTAGAAATTGGAGAATATCAATTATTTTTGAAAGTTAATGAAAACCCATGTAGTTTAGATCATAGAACTTGAGAAATTTGAGAAGGATTGCATGTATAATGATAGGTAGATGTTTTTACTGATGATTTACATGATTGAAAAGAAATTAAAACGGATTTTGTTGGGTTAATTCTTGATTCAAAATTGTAGGGTTCATGTTCTTGAGATAATTGGGGAAAAGTGTAGAAGTTCATATGTTAATTGACGTTGAAGATATTTAATCCTTGAAAACATGTTAGGAGTTGACTTGAATATGTTTAGGATCACTTAGAGACCATAAAAAGTTGTTGGGATGAACTTTGGATGAGATTAGAAGTGTTAAAATGGTTAAAAACGAGGAAGGGAAAAATCTGGGATGAATCTGGCATCTCGTTAGAAGCCCCTACCCAGGTCGTTCGAACGAACTCGTTCGAATGAGCTTCTAACGAGTTGACCAGTCGCTGCTAACGAGAATGGATTTCGTTCGATAACGAGATATCGTTAGAAGGTACAGTTCGTTCGAACGAACTGGGACCTCGTTCGAACAGTCTCGTTCGAACGAGACTTCTAACGAGTTGGCAGAGGAATCTCGTTCGAACAGTCTCGTTCGAACGAGACTTCTAACGAGGTGACAGTTTGGTCCTTTTTGGACTGTTTTGATATTTGGAGTTCCGTAAACTTATTCGAGGATATAGATATCATTCTGTAGATGTAGTAATGATAGAATTGGGACATTGGGTATTTATGAGAAGGAATTTACATACGAGGGTTGTATTACATGGACGGTTTGGGTTGGGACGTGAGTGTCTACTACGACGTGAGAAATTATGGCGCGTATGATTACAAACCGGAATAGTACAAATTGTGATAATTATAGTTAGTACGAGAATGCGATATGTACTACGATTAAAATACGGTATTACTAAGACGTGTGTTTACTTAGTATTGGTATATGAATTGTGTGTATGACATACCTACCATACTTGCTATCACGGGAGGTTGCGTTCGCTTAGGACCCTCTAATCCTTGTGTGCCTACGGGGGGGATATAGACTGGTACTTCGATGAACATAGGTCAGAGAAAGACTTATTGGGATGTTAATAAGTCCGCTGATCGTGGGAGCGTAGGTATGTGCGTGACCCATGTGATGTGACTGTGTTTGCCTCCACTAGTTGTGATTTGTGTTATCTGAACTATTCCTGAGAGATTCGGAATATGTGATCCTTATGTACGTGATGTACCGGGATGGATAGCAGAGTATGTGTGCACCGCAGCTTAGTCCTCGGGGTGCTTGTATTGTATATTTATGATGTGAATAATATACACTTAATTAATGAGAACCTTCATGTTAATGATGTGAATATAATTACGGTATCGTTTCGATAAATAAAATGAGTTAGCTGATAGAGAAATATATTGCATTTTGAGCATCTGAGTTTACATTAAATCCCTATCTAATTGCGAGCGTTATATGTTAATAGAACTGGGTAATAAGGGTAGAAACTATTACAGTCTAGCTAGTTATGATGTCACTTAGCTAGTGGTTTATATCGTTGTAGATGGGTACTTACGTTAGGAGTGCACAGTTAGACGAGAGGTGAGAATATCATGTGAGTGTACGTCCTAACATGTACTTTGCATTTAATGTTTTAAATGTTTTTAAAGCACTTGCAGGTTTTAAAATATAACTCCACATTCGGGCTCTGACCCGTTTGCTTTTCAAATCTTTTTCTTGTAAAACCATTTTAGGTGCCCAGCCACAAGGACACCAAGCATAGGATTCTCATTCAGGTGACGAGCTGTAGCTGTTTGTGGAAGCTACAGGGATTTACTTATAGACGCTTCTATCTTTTGGATTCCAGAGTCACTATCTATCAGTTGTAGGGCATGTTGCCCATTTCTATTTAGAGCATCTTTTACATTTCAGTTTTCAGATTTTAGCATGTATTGTTTCAGTATTCAGTTTACTTTTCAGTTGTGGGATTTGTAGTGAGGAGTTTTTCCTCCAGACTTTATTTACTCTATTGTGATGGTTATTAGTTTTGCTTCAGTATGGTGAATGGTGTATTTATTCTTTATTTCGCTTGTTGTATGTTAATCAGACTTAAATTAAAATTTGGCAACTTACTTTTTAAATACTAGGTTGTTAGTAATAATAAAATGTTTTCGACAGTGATGCTATCAACTGAGCCAACTTGGCATTTTGAATTAATTTAATAAAGGAGTAGCTACCCGGTATTTAATTAGTCGGGGTGTCACAGGTGGTATCAGAGCATCAGGTTCTAGTGTCCTTTAGGATCTGTACGACTATTATGTTTCCGCTAATTTTCTTTGATATAGAGCCCTATATTTTAGGACTGTTGTACTCCTTTTTGTATACTTCGTTCTTCAGCTATATTAAGTTTATAACCGTGAACTTATAAACTTTGTTCTTATTTCAGATGCCTCCACGACGTGCACGACGAGTTCCCAGGGATGCAACGCCCGAACCCCAGCCCGCTCCAGTTCAGGGCATGATGAACGCCGCTGAGGTTGCAGCTATAGTAGCTCAAGCGGTAAATGCCGCCATTGCCGTTATTTAGCAGGCACCACCTCAGGCGCCGGTTGTCGCGCCAGTACAGGTTAATGCATTCCCGTCTGCTTGGGAGCGTGTACGTGACGCTTTTCAGAAAGCGCATCCGCCAGAGTTTGCAGGTAGCTCAGATGTGGTAGTCTCGAGCCAATGGAGGAAAGACATGCAGAGGCACTTGAGGATGCATGAGTGCACTGATGTTTAGAAGCAGGTGCTAGCTACTTTCAATCTAGTTGGATCTGCGCTATAGTGGTGGGAGTCCATTACCACCGCGGAGGAGAGGGATACCCTCACGATTCAGGAGTTCTGGGTGCGGTTCGACCGCAAGTACTTTTCGTCAGCTGTTCATACGGAAATGAGGAGGAAGCTAATGAGTCTGAGGCAGGAAGGCAAGACAGTGGCCGAGTATGAGGCCGAGTTCACTAATCTGTTGAACATCGTTCCAGACGAGATTCCAACAGAGAAGAAGAAGATTGAGAAGTTCACCGATGGGTTGAATTGGAGGATCCGTCAGCATCTGCTAGGGAACCTATCGTTGGCCGCTTATTCTGATGTGGTTAACGCTGCATTGTTGCACTGCCAGGACCACCGTTTTCATATGGCCGAGGGTAAGAGGTCGGGGGAGTCTAGCCATCAGGGCAGGACTGGAGGACATGGTGCCAACGGGGCACAATCAGGTCAGGGGCAGAGACAGAATGAGCAGGGCTCCCAGCAGGGGGATAATAAGAGGTTCCGGTCAGGGAACTACAGGCAGGGACAGGGAGGTTTCCGTCAGGGCCATCAGGGTCCAAACGGCCATCAGGGCCAGCAGGGGCAGAATGGACAGCAGTTTCATCAGGGCCAGTAGGGCCAAGGGAGGAACGGTAACGGCCACCAGGGCCGGGGACAGCAGGGGCAGAGGGGAGGGAACTTCCCAGGGAAGTGCTTTGTTTGTGGCAAGACTGGCCATAAGAAGCTGGATTATCCTGATAGGGGTAGGGCCCCACAGCAGCAGCAGCAGGGTGCTCGCCAGGAGCCACAGAGACCTATGTTTCTCGCCGCTCTTTCCGCACCGCCACAGATGGCAGCATTGCCACCCATTCCAGCAGTCCCAGCTCAGCAGGGGCAGCTACAGTATGAACGTGTCTACAACGTCCACCAGGCTGCAGTTCCACAGGCACCGCCCGTGATTGAGGGTACGTTTCCTATCCATGGCACTATGGGTCGGGTGTTATTTGATACGGGTGCTACACACTGTTTTATAGCTACACACTTCGCGAAAGCTTTAGGATTGTTGGCTACGGCAGAGAGCACAGTGACGTGTGTCGACTCACCATTGGGGAGTGGGTCACTTATTTTCTTTATATGCCGGGGAGTGGGGGTAGAGATTGGTGGTTTGGTATTGCCTGCAGACATGTTAGTGTTAGACATGCATGTTCACGATGTGATCATTGGTATGGATTGGCTCGTAGAATATAGGTCCATGATTGATTGCTTCAGCGGGAGCATTGTTTTTGCCATTCCGGGGCAAGAGATGTTTGTAGTGGCGATGCCTCGCCCAGAGGGAGGATCGACCGCTCATCTGTATTACATAGAGGAGGATACCTCTAAGGAGGTTGTGATTCCTTTAGATTCGATTCCGGTTGTCAGGGAGTATTCAGATGTGTTTCAAGAGATACCAGGCTTACCAACCAGTCGAGAGATAAACTTCGTTATAGATTTGCTACCGGGTACGAGACCTATAGCACGCGCACCATACCGTATGGCTCCAGCTGAGATGAGGGAGTTACGGGATCAGATAGAGCAGCTGTTAGGTCAGGGATTTATTCACAGGAGTACCTCACCTTGGGGCGCTCCAGTTCTGTTTGTGAAGAAGAGGGACGGTTCACTGAGATTGTGTGTGGACTACCGTGATTTGAATAAGGTCACGATACGAAATAAGTATCCGTTGCCTCGAATCGATGACTTATTCGACCAGTTGAGAGGAGCTTCTTTCTTCTCGAAGACTGACTTGAGGTCGGGATACCATCAGTTGCGTATCAGGGAGGAGGATGTCTCGAAGACTGCGTTCTTATCGAGATATGGTTCTTACGAGTTTCGGGTTATGCCTTTCGGCTTGACCAACGCTCCAGCAGTGTTTATGGACTTGATGAACAGAGTGTTAAGGGATTTCCTAGACCAGTTTGTCATTGTCTTCATTGATGATATTCTGGTTTACTCCCAGACAGAGGAAGAACACGCCGGGCATTTGAGGCAGGTTTTGCAGACACTTCGTCAGAACGAGTTGTATGCAAAATATGAGAAGTGAGGGTTTTGGCTGAAGGAAGTCCAGTTTTTGGGACATATCATTTCCGACCGGGGAATATCTGTTGATCCGGGGAAGGTGTCAGCGGTGAGGGAGTGGGGACAACCCACGACACCAACGGAGATTCGTAGTTTCTTGGGTCTAGCAGGATACTACAGGAGGTTTATTTGGGGTTTCTCGGAGATAGCAGGTTCTTTGACACATCTGACTCGTAAGGGTGTGCCCTACATCTGGAGTGATGCCTGCCAGTTGGCATTCGATGAATTAAAGGACAAATTGAGCTCAGCACCTGTGTTAGCATTGCTGAGACCGGGAGTTGAGTATTTGGTTTACACCGATGCTTCTTTGCAAGGACTGGGAGGTGTATTATAATAGGAGAGACAGGCCATAGCTTATGCTTCCCGTAAGCTTAAGCCTCATGAGAAGAATTACCCCACGCATGATTTGGAGTTGGCAGCAGTGGTATTTGCCCTACGGATTTGGAGGCACTATCTTTTGGGGGAGAGGTTCCAACTGTTCACAGACCACAAGTCCCTACAGTACCTGTTCACGCAGAAAGAGTTGAATATGCGGCAACGTAGGTGGCTTGAGTTTGTGAAAGACTACCAGTTCGACATCCAGTACCACCCGGGTAAGGCTAACGTGGTAGCAAACGCGTTGAGCCGTAGGCCAGCAGATGAGGTGGCAGAGGTGTGGAAGGCAAAGTGGAAGGAATTGGGACACCAGGATGCAGTGGTCCGATCTTTCATGTCTGTGATGACCGTTACACCGCAGATTGTCACGAAGGTAGTACGGGCACAGGCCAATGACTCATTCTGTCAGGAGCAGATAGTTCGATTACTAGCAGAGGGAGCCGAGTCCTATACCGTTAGCTCAGACGGGGGATTGCGCTTCAATAGGAGATTGGTAGTTCTGGAAGGGGATGAATTGCGGCACGATGTGATGGCAGAGTCGCACGGCTCACGGTTCGCGGTACATCCCGGAGGGGACAAAATGTACCAAGACATGAGACGGCAGTATTGGTGGAGCGGTATGAAGAGAGATATCGCTGAGTTTGTTTCGAAATGCGCCACTTGTCAGCTTGTAAAAGTGGATCATCAGAGACCGACAGGATTACTACAGCCATTGGAAGTCCTGGTGTGGATGTGGGAGAGCATATCCATGGACTTTATCACGGGGTTGCCTACGTCGCAGAGGGGTCACGACTCCGTTTGGGTAATTGTGGACAGGTTGTCCAAGGTCGCTCACTTCTTACCCGTAAGGACTGACTACACCACGGGACAGTATGCCCAGCTCTTCATTTCAGAGATTGTGAGACTTCACGGTGTGCACCTAAATATCGTGTCTGACAGAGACAAGATATTTGTTTCGAGGTTTTGGGAGAGTTTCCAGGAGGCAATGGGCACGGAATTGCAGTTGAGTACGACCTATCATCCACAGACCGATGGGCAGACAGAGCGCACCAACCAGATGTTGGAGGACATGCTATGCATGTGCATTATTGACTTCGGGGGTGGATGGGAGCAGTACCTTCCACTGGTGGAGTTTGCTTACAACAACTCCTATCAGTTCACGATTGGCATGGCTCCGTTTGAGGCATTGTACGATAGGCCTTGTCGTTCCCCAGCATGTTGGTTAGAGGTGGGGGAGAACAAACTACTTGGGCTGGAAGTGATTCAGGATACTTCGGCAAGGATTGAGTTGATTCGGAGTCGCATTCGGTTAGCTCAAGACAGGCAGAAGAGTTATGCTGATGCGAAGAGATTTTTCAGAGAGTTCCAAGTGGGGGACCAGGTTTTGCTCAGGGTATCTCCTATGAAGGGGATTATGCGATTCGGGAAGAAGGGAAAGTTGGCACCGAGGTATGTGGGGCCGTTTCCTATTATTGAGTGGATCGGACCAGTTGCGTATAGACTCGGGCTACCAGAGCATTTGCATCGGATTCACGATGTGTTCCATATTTCCTCGCTGAGGAAATACCTTAGAGATAATTTAGCCCATTCTCACATTGCTGTGGAGGACATCGATCTCCAGCCGGATAGTTCCTACGAGGAGGGGCCGATTGCTATTTTGGACCGAAGCGAGAGGAAACTGCGGTCAAAGATAGTTCCGTTAGTGCGAGTTCAGTGGCGACATCACAATGTCGAGGAGTCCACATGGGCGAGGATGAGATGCGCGATCGTTATCCAGAGTTGTTTTTAGCAGGTACTTTCTAGTTTCGAATTTCGGGACGAAATTCAGTTATTAGGGGGGAAGTATGTAATACCCCGTACTTTTGACTATATTTATTTTTGGGATTAATTAATTAAATGCGTATTAATTGGAAATTAATCCAGGTTATAAATACTAATGTGATGCGAGTTGTTATTTGATTATGTGCATATATGATTATATATGAACTTGGTATTATAAAATTTGTCGTGAGATTTATATACGGCATTTTAGAAATTTTGTTGAGACACGTGGGACCGCCGCTTCACGGTATAATATTTTGATAATAAAAGTGAATTTAAAATCTATAATCCGTATGGTCGTTTTGAGTGCGCCAACGCGTCCGGAAGGGTCGAGATAGTCAGAAAAAACTAGCCGGGGGTATAGTTTGGGTCCCGGGGTATTTTTAGGCCATACCGGCAACTTAAAGGGTATTTTGGTAATTTTACATTTTTAGGAATTAAAAGTGACGAAAATTAGAGATGTAAATCTGATGTGGATTAAACCCACTAAGCCCACTAACCATCCCATATTAAACCATTAAGCTAAGGAGGTTATCTTTAGGTTTACAACTTTCCCCAAAACAAACCCTAGCCACCTTAAGCCACCATTGGAGAAGGAGCTTGGAGAGAGGAAATTCTGCAGAAAAACATCATCAAACCTACACCAAAGTCAGAAATCAAACCAAGGCAAGCGACTTTATTCCATTTAATTTCAGAGAATGTCTTTTCCATGTTAGAAATTGGAGAATATCAATTGTTCTTGAAAGTTAATGAAAACCCATGTAGTTTAGATCATAGAACTTGAGAAATTTGAGAAGGATTGCATGTAGAATGATAGGTAGATGTTTTTACTGATGATTTACATGATTGAAAATAAATTAAAACGGATTTTGTTGGGTTAATTCTTGATTCAAAATGTTAGGGTTCATGTTCTTGAGATAATTGGGGAAAAGTGTAGAAATTCATATGTTAATTGATGTTGAAGAGATTTAATCCTTGAAAACATGTTAGGAGTTGACTTGAATATGTTTAGGATCACTTAGAGACCATAAAACGTTGTTGGGATGAACTTTGGATGATATTAGAAGTGTTAAAATGGTTAAAAACGAGGAAGGGAAAAATCTGGGACGAATCTGGCATCTCGTTAGAAGCCCCTACCCAGGTCGTTCGAACGAACTCGTTCGAACGAGCTTCTAACGAGTTGACCAGTCGCTGCTAACGATAATGGATTTCGTTCGATAACGAGATATCGTTAGAAGGTACAGTTCGTTCGAACGAATTGGGACCTCGTTCGAACAGTCTCGTTCGAACGAGACTTCTAACGAGTTGGCAGAGGAATCTCGTTCGAACAGTCTCGTTCGAACGAGACTTCTAACGAGGTGACAGTTTGGTCCTTTTTGGACTGTTTTGATATTTGGAGTTCCGTAAACTTATTCGAGGATATAGATATCATTCTGTAGATGTAATAATGATAGAATTGGGACATTGGGTATTTATGAGAAGGAATTTACATACGAGGGTTGTATTACATGGACGGTTTGGGTTGGGACGTGAGTGTCTACTACGACGTGAGAAATTATGGCGCGTATGATTACAAACCGGAATAGTACAAATTGTGATAATTATAGTTAGTACGAGAATGCGATATGTACTACGATTAAAATACGGTATTACTAAGACGTGTGTTTACTTAGTATTGGTATATGAATTGTGTGTATGACATACCTACCATACTTGCTATCACGGAAGGTTGCGTTCTCTTAGGACCCTCTAATCCTTGTGTGCCTACGGGGGGGATATAGACTGGTACCTCGATGAACATAGGTCAGAGAAAGACTTATTGGGATGTTAATAAGTCCGCTGATCGTGGGAGCGTAGGTATGTGCGTGACCCATGTGATGTGACTGTGTTCGCCTCCACTAGTTGTGATTTGTGTTATCTGAACTATTCCTGAGAGATTCGGAATATGTGATCCTTATGTACGTGATGTACCTGGATGGATAGCAGAGTATGTGTGCACCGCAGCATAGTCCTCGGGGTGCTTGTATTGTATATTTATGATGTGAATAATATACACTTAATTAATGAGAACCTTCATGTTACTGATGTGAATATAATTACGGTATTGTTTCGATAAATAAAATGAGTTAGATGATAGAGAAATATATTGCATTTTGAGCATCTGAGTTTTCATTAAATCCCTATCTAATTGCGAGCGTTATATGTTAATAGAACCGGGTAATAAGGGTAGAAACTATTACAGTCTAGCTAGTTATGATGTCACTTAGCTAGTGGTTTATATCATTGTAGATGGGTACTTACGTTAGGAGTGCACAGTTAGACGAGAGGTGAGAATATCATGTGAGTGTACGTCCTAACATGTACTTTGCATTTAATGTTTTAAATGTTTTTAAAGCACTTGCAGGTTTTAAAATATAACTCCATATTCGGGCTCTGACCCGTTTGCTTTTCAAATCTTTTTCTTGTAAAACCATTTTAGGTGCCCAGCCACAAGGACAACAAGCATAGGATTCTCATTCAGGTGACGAGCTGTAGCTTTTTGTGGAAGCTACAGGGATTTATTTATAGACGCTTCTATCTTTTGGATTCCAGAGTCAGTATCTATCAGTTGTAGGGCATGTTGCCCATTTCTATTTAGAGCATCTTTTACATTTCAGTTTTCAGATTTTAGCATGTATTGTTTCAGTATTCAGTTTACTTTTCAGTTGTGGGATTTGTAGTGAGGAGTTTTTCCTCCAGACTTTATTTACTCTATTGTGATGGTTATTAGTTTTGCTTCAGTATGGTGAATGGTGTATTTATTCTTTATTTCGCTTGTTGCATGTTAATCAGACTTAAATTAAAATTTGGCAACTTACTTTTTAAATACTAGGTGGTTAGTAATAATAAAATGTTTTCGACAGTGATGCTATCAACTGAGCCAACTTAGCATTTTGAATTAATTTAATAAAGGAGTAGCTACCCGGTATTTAATTAGTCGGGGTGTCACACTTAAGAATTCCGGTTACGCTGTTTCCAGAGAAACCAAATTGACTCTTCAAATTATGCAAACCAATCGTTGCATATATTACCGAGTGATCTTCATCGCAATCTTTATACAATGGTCTAGCCGCATCGGCTTTCAACCGTATGTATTCCCGATCTCCTAGTAGTTCAGCATCAATTTGTTCATTTACTTGGTCATAATGCGCATTATTTGTATCCATAGGTTGGTGGTTTTGTTGGTTGTGGAGTCCGTAAGCATCATTAATTAAGTCGGTTAATGGACGATGTGTTGGTGAATCATGTGCCACTTCTACTCCTTGAGGTTCCGTTACACGGTCGGCTCTCGGTAATTCTTCTGGAACATAAGGTACAACTTTTTCACCATGGTATGTCCATATTATATAGTCTTGACAGATTCCCCACTTTAGTAAATGCAACTCAACAACTTCCAATGACTTATATTTTTCATTAATACAATGAGTGCACGGACACGAAATCTTCTCACATTTAAGATTTTTGGAAGCGTATTTAACAAATTCATAAACGCCCTTTACATGATTAATTGATACCCGGTTAGTCTCTCCCATCCACTCTTTATATTGTGGGAAATCCATGTAATAATCTTCAAATTTCAGTCCTGTGGTAATAAGTTAAAAAATATTATTACAACTGAAACAAAAAGAATATTCTTACGACTGAAACAAAAAAAATATCATTCCAAACGAAACAAAACCAATATTCTTACAACTGAAACAAAAAAAATATCATTCCAACTGAAGCAAAACCAATATTCTTACAACTAAAACAAAAAAAAATTATTACAAGTGAAACGAAAGAAAATATTATTAAATCTTGGCCAACAGATAAAGTGGCCAAGTAATAAAAGATTTTGCATAATTCCTCAATTCCATCCCATCCCCGTTGTTAACGTACACAGGTACATCTCCGCAGCCGTTGTATATTTCATCGACCATTATTTTAGCCTCACCCTTCTCCAAAGGTCGGTGATGTACTAGAGTTCCAGGAACCCTGGAGATGAGTATGCACACGCCAACAAACCTCGAAGTGTTCATGCCCTTGATATAGTACTCTTATCCATAGTCACTGTGAGTTGTTGACGATGATCTGAGCCCCGTGATTTGCAGAGGTGCAGGGGAGGGGAATGTTGGAGGATGAGGCATTTGAGAGGGGAATGTTGGAGGGGAAGGATGTGTGAAACCTTGAGTAGGAGTAGGGTAAGGGTAACCTTAAGGAGGCATTGGAGGCATATAACTTTCCCAAAGATTCACAAGTTTCCCAATTTGATTTGTCAATAATCCCAGGGAATTTTTAATCTCATGGACATCCCCATCGGTCTTCAACTGGTGCTCCTTTTGGGATGAGATACAATTCTTGACCGAAGAAAGCTCGTCCACAAGATGTGCAATGTGTTGAAGTTTTGTTTTTGGCATATGTGAGCCAACACCTCTCGTCCTCCCCCTTTTTTCCTTTCCAAAGGTCTTAGTCAGGGCATCATTTTCAAGGTCAAAGTCATTAGTAGGGCTCGAATCTGATTGACTGCTGATGGCCTCTATTGATTCTAGTGTCTTAGCCAAATGTAGTGGGAATTTATTATCTTTGTCCCGTCGAGCATGAAGGAATAAGTTGGACTGATTTGGATTTTTATCGGCATCTGGACCATCTTTTGTCCTACTCTCCCATTCATTCTTCAAATCCTCATATGATTTGGATCCCAGCCTATGGATATCAGTTTTTTGTGCCCTATTTTTTTTGTTCTGCTCCCTCTGGACCAACTTTTTTTCCTTTGCCTCATTCTCCAAAAACTTATTCCACTGATCCACCGGCATTTCAACATTGGGAGGCACTTTCTCTTTCAAAGCCAAAATATTTGAGCTCGCTGCCTCTTGCGAGAAATGTTTCTTCCGAAGGTTTCTCCTGTATGTCCTCAATCCTTCAGCAACTCGAGATAGAACCTTATTCTTGGAACGGTCAGGAAATGAGAAATGCTTGCAAAGTTGGTCATGTATGTCATCTTTGACAGCTTGATGAACAAGGTTCCAATTTTATAGTCCACCGACTCCCACGTTCATTTTTCCCAGCGACAAACACCGGGCTTTAAAGTTCAGCACATTATTCCTATCACCCGTCGGGTTATTCCCGAGAAGGGAGAAGCCAATAGGCTTCTTTTCATTTGAGCGGGTGGCATAATGAGTGTTGGATGGGGGCGTTAAAGCAACAGGAGTGATGGATTGGGGCGTAGGAGCACTTGGAGTTAGACTTAGTGAGGAGTGAACCATTGGTGGAGTTGTGAATTGCTCAGCCATTGGTGTTGAGAATTCGGGTTCTGCACGAGATGGTGAACTTCGTTGTGGTGTCACATCGGCACTTGGTACCCTTGGGTTGTTTCCTCTCGACATTATCTACAAAAATTAAAAAATATAAGTGACTAAATAATTATAGTAATATGAAATTATAACTAATTAATCAAGCTTAATTAGTTTTATATAGATAGATAGATAGATAGATACCTTTTCAAAGTAAGACTTTAGAATAAGTTCAATGTGTCTGATCTCCATCCATTCGGTATTAGTTTTTAAGAACCTATGAATTTTTGCACGTGGCCAACTAGAAGGAAGGGTATCTATGATTGATGTGTAGATGTCAGTGACATGAACTCGGAATCCCGAATTTCTCAATTGGTTGGCAAGATACAATTTTACGTGCATGTGGTACGAGACATCACAGTCTATGTCAATGCTCTTTGTACGCAGTTGTATCTATAACGGGTGGATTTTTTTTCCGCCTTCTCCAACAACGTAACCAAGGTCAGGGATATGTCGGGATTACGTGTGTGAAATATATTTTGTATAACGTCATCCCAGTTTTCTGGTAGAGAAAATAAAATACGACCAAACAAGTAATCTTGCTGGATATCAAATCCATGATTTACAAGGTAGTTAAGTTGTTTGATCTTTTTATTTTCGTACCTATAAATAGGAGTACCCTCTATATGACGCATGCTAATAAAAGAGTTATGTGTGCGGTCTAATTGCAACCTCTCCCACTCTTATTGACAATATTTATCACCGTGCCTCATTTTTCTTGAGAAAAGTATACGAGGGCATGAATACGAGTCCTGCTATTAAGGTTTAGGTTTGAAAGTTATGAGAGTTTAAACATACATATACACATAAACAATTTGTTCATAATTACACACATAAACATACATATACACATAAATCTATACACAGTTTATTTGTTGGCCCAAGTCCGCAACCCACTGGGTATGACAAAAAATGCACATTAATCGCAAGATATGTGATATACTTTTTCATAGGCAAATCAAGAGCACACCCAACAAATTTAATAACATATACATTTATCGACACTAGTATCAATTCAATAAATTCAACATAGTATCCAACAACCAAGCCAACAATATCTCACTATAGTAATGTGCACACGTGTTTGCGACTCGTATGTCAAAAAAATCATTTAATTATATTTTCTCAAAAAAACAAACAAGACAAGCATATTTTGTCGAAAAAAATACACACATATACAATCTAAGGTTTATTGACATAATCTATACATACACACACATACAATCTAGGGTTTATTGACATAATCTATACATACACACACATAATATTTAAGGTTTACTAAACCCTAATATTTTTTTTGACATAAATCTATACATACACACACATACAATCTATACATACACACACATACACACATACAAACATAAATCTACACATACATGCACAAAAATTAGGGCTTTAGATAGAAATCACGAAATCCAAATGAATCAATACATACCAACTGAAATCGATTAGCCAAATGCAAATCCAACTGAAATCCAAGTGCAAATCCAACTGAAATCCAATCGAAATCGCAAGAGATCGAAATTGCACGAACCCTAACAGCAAACGAAGTCGCACGTAATAAATGAGAAGCTGCGAATATTTCTTTTTAAGACCAGACTATGGTCATGGCCTAGAGCCGTGACCCGATGTGCGCGACCCATTAATTACCATGAGGCTGGCGATTTTGACCTAGTTACGACCTAGAGCCGTGACCCATTACTGACTTGGACAATGGCGTTTTCAAATTGGTCACGACCAAGAGTCGTGACCCATGCGCGCGACACTTTACTTACTTGCAGGACAATGGCGATTTTGATTTGGTCACGGTTTAGGGCTGTGACCCATAATGCGTGACCCTTTTCCAGCAGCCTTGGTGTTTGAATGATGTATGGTCAGGGCCTATAGCCGTGACCCAGACCAACAAATAGTCACTTCCCTAAGCCCTGACCCTTAATGTGTGTGTTTTATGCTTCGTCGCGCCATTGGTCACGGCCCAAGTCCGTGAACCATCCGCGACCAGTTTCGAGGGAATTTTGGCGCCAAGCTGGTCACGACCTGGTCACGGCCCAAGTCCGTGACCCATCCGCGACTAGTTTGGAGGGAATTTTGGCACCAAGCTGATCACGACCTGGTCACGGCCCAAGTCCGTGACCCACAATGGTCAGGGATTTAGTCCGTGACCACTTCCAGAGCACGGATAATTTAGTGTGGTAATAAAATTGGTCACGCCAAATATTGAGTGGGTCACGGCCCAAGTCCGCGACCAGCTGGTCGCGGACTTGGTCCGTGACCCACTGGGTGTGACCATTCGCAGGATTTGGTGTAGGGTTTATTATCTTTTATACTTACATGCTCTAAAAAAGATCAAAATCAACATATCATTTTTAAGCGATAATAGATTGGCGTTATGTGTGGCAATGCAGCAAACCTTTTGTTGATTTCTACCATTATTAATTATTCTCAAACTTAAGGATACCCATTTTCCAGTAAACCACTAGATCGCATTCCAGTTCATGTGGGTTTTTATGGGTTAGAGTTATTTTTAATCAATCATTATGAAATTTTGTTTTAATCCTTAAACTCACCACTAGATTTATCCTTTCATACTTCAAAACTCATTTCTTATAATTTTTGGCACTATCAATTGTTATACGCTTCTTTAGGCATTAAGGCACTCAATTTTCTTTCCTGGAAACACTATGAATATGGCAGAAAACCCATA
The DNA here is from genome assembly GCA_949130495.1 of Sambucus nigra. Taxonomy (NCBI): domain Eukaryota; kingdom Viridiplantae; phylum Streptophyta; class Magnoliopsida; order Dipsacales; family Adoxaceae; genus Sambucus; species Sambucus nigra. Next base: position 265,606,717 of record OX422217.1, read on the forward strand.
AAGAAGTCGATCCGCTAAAGGAATTCCCCCCTTAATACCTATGAATATAGGCAATTTGTAGGGAATGTTACTGAGCCTAGCTAGAGAGTAGGAGGCTATGCAGGAGAGAGTAAAGCAACTAACCCAAAAAAATTGAATGGGAAAAACAAGCCTTAATTAAATGCGGTTACCCCCACAAGGGGTGAGAACTCTGATAGAATATGAGAGATGCCACCCCAGCCCCATATGAGGATAGGAGGTGACTCATTACGATAGAGCATTCAAAAATTCAAGGCGATTGAATTTGGACTTTCAAGTCGAAGATAGTAGATCAAAGTACTATGAATTGGGTCGGGATAACAGATCATATCATCTAGGGGAAACCTTCAACATCAGATCCGTGGGATATGATGACGAACATATTTATTCCTTAGAACGCATAAGTGTTCTAGGAAGACTAAGCAGGAATTCCACATTTGATCGGTTGGTTCCATGATCAACAAGGGCACACCAATAAAAAGAGCCTAGAGAATGCATATATGAGCCAAAAAGGACTGAGACGAGAAGGGTCAAGTACTCAGCCATGTCGAGGTCAAGCGTCCGAGGGTCGACAAAGGGCAAGCGGGTGATGGTGGACAAAGGCCAAGAAAACTTCCCAGGAAGAGAGATCAATCGAGCAAAGAAGATCGTCGCGGTAAAGGAAAAGAGAGAAGAGAAACCCTGGAAATGATCTATCCAACGGTTAGAAAATCGACTAGGCGAATTCATCAAAACAAAGAATTCTTTGGAGAGGGGGTTCATTCAAGGATCACTATTCATGGCCGTGCTAGTGGGTTATCCAACCCCCGCTATATTCAAGCCATCAATTATCACTTCCAAGTACAATGGGAAATCACTAGGTCAACTCAAGTCTCAGATGAGATACACTGTAGGGATTTCTCCAGCATTATCACTAGGTTAACTCAAGTTTAGTATGACATCTTGCCAAGAGGGAAGATCTCGACTTTTCAGCAGTTGGCCGACCTCTTTATAAATAATTTTTATTTCGGTACGAATCTAGAGAAAAGAGTGGCACACCTACTAAGTGTCCATCAAAGGGCGAAGGACACAACTAGGGAGTTCACCAAGCGATTAAATACATAGATGCTATAAATAATTGATTACGATAAAAAAATCTCCATCACCGCCATCATGAGCAGTCTATTACCAGAAAAATTATATTTGGCGCTAGCTAAAGAGCCACCAAACATGATATCAAACAAATATATAAAGTCAAATATTCACATTTAATGAACAATGATTTGAATGTTCAAACCTAGTTTTTGCACAATTTAATATTAAAGAATAAGAAGACAATACATGTATATACAACTATCTTACAACTCATATATTCAAGAACTATACACAAAGACACACACACACACACACACACATATATATATATATATATATATATATAGATAGAGAGAGAGAGAGAGAGAGAGAGAGAGAGAGAGAGAGAGAGAGAGAGTTTGATGAGAGAGAATGTTGACCGAAAAAGGTTTTAAGTGTGTGGTCATCAGAATTATCACAGTGCTTGTCACGGTAGAATCGTGATAAAATAATTTTTTGCAGCCTTGTCACTTTCAAGGACCGTGATAACAAACACATATTTTTTTCTCACTGTTCTTCACCGTGACAAAGGCTGGTAAAAAAGTGAGACATTTTTTTTTCACTTTTTATGTAGCATATATGGTATTTCATGCTCTTTATAAGGTGAGTGTTTGGAGTGATATATGAGGTATTTTCCCTTTCAATCATCAACATTGCTCAAAAGTGAAATAATATTAAGTATGTATTCAATGTATTGAGTGTGCTCTATTAATATTAAAGGGGGGGGGGGGGGGGGGTTCTACTATGTTACATGGGGTGCAAAATAAACTGGGTTGGGTATATGGGAAACACTTATGAGCACAAAATAAAGAGAGCTCTTAGGGTATAACTTTGGTTCATTAGGGTGTGAGAGTGGGTGTACAATGATTATCCATGCATTGGGTAGGAATAAAGGGTATGGAATTTATTCTTAGGAAGATCTATATTCTACGTTGTAATCTCTTTTAAATTAGTGGAACTGGTATATCAACAAATGTCGACAAGTCTATATGCCGGATAATTTAAAGCTTGTCTTACATTTTAATATTGTTTTCATCATTAATTATTGTCATGGTTTGAACTAGCTATTTGGACTCTAAAACTTTTGGTATATATAAGATGCCCAATATGGATTCCTTAATAATTTGGGACACTTCTACACACATGAAGTTTGTGTGGTTTGGCATATTTATAGGTCAAATACAAATTCAGATGTTAGAAGTAAGAGCTTAATTTTATAAAAAATAAGAAGAAGAAATTATATCATCGAACTATATATTCATTTTTCTACTCTATTTTCAACTTTTCAATCATTTTATACTAATAAATAATTGTTTCATTCTTTTCTAACAATATAATTAAACATACAATAAGTAACGTCTTCTCACATTACATTGTGCATGAGTTATAGTACTAAAATCCATGGTACTCAACAAGATTCGCGTTTTTAATCCACTCTTTTAGTACAAAATTTATTAAGTTCCCACTAGAATTTGATAATTCCATATCGAATAGGTATGGAGTTTTGGAATCATACCAATAATTAATGTCAGCAAGTATCCCAGAGAGAGTTTATCAGTTAAAAAATATTTAATTAAGAGTGTGGTTAGTGATCAATTTATTGTCTCTCTAATGTGAAGGGATGGAATCCATCCTCTATTCCTTTGATACTTCGATCCAATTATTCTCAACATCATAAATGATTGCAACAATGGAACAATTACGAATGAAACTTCTCCGACATCTCCAGGCCAAAAAATCACGACAAAATCTTTGAAATACAGTAGTATTATCAAGTTTCTTAAGAACAAAATAGTTTTTTACAAGGGGGAGGGTTCAATTTACAACACGTAAACTAAGATAAGTTGTACATCCCTTAATATATATATATATATATATATATATATATATAAATTAATGGGTTTTTATATAGAGATCCTATTTAAAGAGTCAAAAACTAAATAGGTTCCATTGACTATTTGATAACTTTTTTAATTCAATTTAAAAATTGTTTTAACCAAATAGGTCATATTTTCAATTTCGAACTTAAAATTGTACAAAAAAGAGACCGAAATACCCTTTTTAACTGAACAATTCAAAATCCCCCATTTTATGCTAAAATTCAAATCTTGGTGGTTCGTATTTTGAATGTAATCAACGACATCCAAATTTCAAATCTTCAGCGATAACCCCATGTCGGAAACCAATTTTCGTTTAATGCAGTTTCTCCAAGAATAAAGTGATTGGAGATAGTACTCATGCTTTCCAGTGTGGGTGAATAATTAAGGCTTAAAAACTCGTATGTTTTTATGTATTTCAATTTCGAAGTGCATGTTGATTTGACAGAAATTATAATTTTTTGGAAATGGATTTATTGTAGTGTTGGGTTTTTATAGGATTTTATTGGAGATAGTATTAACGATTTCCAAGTGTGGGTGATTAATTCTTTTCAAAAACTTGGTATATTTTTGGTTGTCGCTACCGAATTGCATATCGGATTGAGAGAAATTATTATTTTTATTATAATCGAATTTTTGTTTATATTTGGGTATTTCTAAGATTTGTTTTCATAATTCGTGTATATGTGTTGTAGTTATCTTGTTAAAACGTAATTTTCTTCTTATTTTTTGTTTATATTGTAGACATATATTGTAGGAGTGTATTTATTCTTCTTATTTTATGTCTACTACAATATATGTCTACTATAATTGTTGTCAAAACTATTTATAATACAGAATAACATTGTATGTCTACTATAATTGTTGTCAAATATTGTAGTAGAATTTATAATACAGAACAATATATGTCTACTATAATTGTTGTAAAATATTGTAGTAGAATTATATTGTCTACTACAACATTGTATTTTCTTCTTATTTTATGTTACAACTGAGGTATTTGATACCTGATAGTAGAATTATACTGTGTGAAGGTTGTTCGAGCTTTAATTATAATGCAGAAGTTTTATGTTACTGTTAATCTCATGTTTGACCGCTTTACAATTACTAATAATGTTCACCCTTAACATTTTAGTTTTAGCATTCAGTTATTTGAGAAAAGGTAATATGAAGTTTATTACAACACATTTGTTCGATTAAATAGCATGCATAAATGAAATATTCTAGCACGCTATATTGTGTATATTGTTTCGGATCATGATCTTACTGTATTGTTCATTTGTGTTGCATTGGCGATGGAATCATTTATGACTTTGTTTTGCAAATACATGGATAACACACTTGTTCGGATATTATGGGAGACATCGAGGATTTGAGAATAAGTTTAATCTATACGAGCAAGGTGGATTGATATTTCGGAAGACTATATTTCATTGTTGTATGTGTTGGGTCAACATCCACAATGTGCGTTGAGTTTCGATAAACATATCGCGGTGTTATTATCATATTGACGCAAGCAATAGTAAATTTTGAATTCTTTCAGCAATACCCTAATTTCAAATACGTATATTATTATTATTTTTTCCATTTTAATTGGAAACTCTTCCTCCCTATAAGAAATAGTAAATTTGTTCTAAATATAAGACTAGATTTATTTATGTACAAGGGCAGTTATAGCACACAAAATTGACATTGAAAATACGAGTTAAGTGTAAGTTTTGTTTAAAATATTCGAAATATTAATAAGTATTAATTTTGTGTAAATGGGTTTCATGTTTGGGTTATCTTGTAAAGAGAACTTATTAAAATTGGTGTAATATAAGTGGGTGTAATGGATATGGGCATGGTTTTTAATGTCCCGCATATAAATTTTATACAAAACTATACATTGTATAACTAAATGACAAACTATAGTATTTTTCATGTAGTAAAAAAGAATATGATATGGTATTTCACGGTGATGCATAGCACCATCATCATAACACGCAACGCGCATTCGCGCGACGTTTGAAAAGGCGTACTTGACACTTTTCATTGTCGCTAAGAGGGTGTGAGAATGGATAATGAATCCGGTGCCTCTTCAATGGTGATTGTTCATTGTTTATAAACAACCACTGAAATAGCTACATATATAAAGAAATCAATACATATGTTTTGGACACCGAAAGTTTCTATATCATTTGAGAGTATTCTTGGTTTGATCAAATCTTATATAATTTGAATCAAACAATTAATACCACTGCATAACAACGTTTCTAGAAGTTACTTTGCGATGTTTTGGATTCACTTTCCTATCATGTTTTTCTTATATTTACTCATTAATTTCCAACAAGTCTACCACCCAAAATAATAAACAATTGTTCTATTCTACAAAATTTCCTTCTTAACATAATTTTCCCACTATAGTGCCGCAAGATTCTGTAGCTTTGTGAAATTCTCATTTGACTTCTCCCAATACACTACTAAATGAGTACTGAAATTTTTTTTTTTTACTTAATCCTCAATTTTTAATATGCTATTTGCCTTAATTGTGAGTATGTCAACAAATGTGATTGAGTTTAATTTTACATTATAAACAAGGGGAAAGCCCAATAAAGACTTAATCTTTTATTTTTATTCATTATTTTGAGATATTCCATTCATTTAGAAACAAATTAAAGAGATTAGCAAACTCAAATTTAATTTAAATAGCATTTTAAAAAGAAGGATTAAATAAAAAAAGTCCTAAAAAAAATGATTCCTGTTACTTCGTCCGTGAGTATATTTAAGGAGAATGGGACGGGTTCGTGAAATGGAACGAAATTGACACTGCCATCACCTCAATTATGTCAACTTTATCGTCGATGTTAATTACTCTTCCACGAACGAGGAAGAGCCAAGCCAAGTCCAATTAAATTGATAGTGAGTTGGAAATAAAACCTGAAAATAAGTCAGCCACGTGAAAATCTCGTCATCTAAGTTTCGACAATCGCAGTGAACGCTATAAACTAAGAGCCTCAGAGCCATATCAATGTCAACCTCCTTCCACATAAATGCAACTCCAAGCCTCACGTTGTAATTGTGTTACACTCCCATCTCTCAAACCTCAGCCCATCATTATGGCCCCCCATTTTATGCTACTCATCTTAGCCCTCTGTGCTCTCTCCGTCTATGCCGATGGTAAGATCCACCCCTCTCTCTTTCTTTTTTGTTTTATTCTTTATTCAATGTCCATTTTTGAAATGTGAATGTTAAATGTGATTATGCAGTGTATGTAAGCATCGATTGCGGGTTTACTGGCAGTGTTTACACAGATGAAAATTTATTGATGTGGACGGGGGACAACGACTACATCAGCAACGGGGAGACCCACAGTGTTCAATCTAGCAACTCAATATCTCAAATAATGGACACTCTTAGGGTCTTCACCTCAAGGAAAAAGAACTGCTACGCCATCCCAGCCGAGAAAGGTGGCCAAGTTCTTGTTCGGGCTAGTTTTTACTACGGAAACTACGACAAAAAATCCTCCCCTCCAAGCTTTGATCTTCAGTTCGATGGGAACCACTGGGACACGGTTGAGACATCTAGCGATCAAGTGGTCTCCTATGAAGCCATATATGTGGTTAAAGGGAACACCATAAGCGTATGCGTTGCTCAAACGAAGGATAATCAGTATCCATTTATGTCTGCTCTTGAAGTACGCAGCTTGAAATCGGACATGTACGGCCATGTTGATTCCGAGTTTGCTTTGTTTTTGAACCGAAGGGTTGCTTATGGTGCAGATGCAATTGTCAGGTATATACTCATAATTTTGTAGCTTTCAATTAATGCATATCTTTTGGTGTTTGTTATGAAAAATTTAACCTTTTTCTTAACATGATAATTATCAGTTTAGTATCAATGAAAAATGGACCCTAGTTTTCTTAACCTCCTTGGCAAACTTCGGGGTATTCACTAAGAAAACCATTAGGAGATGGGATAAACAAGTGGGGTCAGTGGGGATCGTGATCTAATATATATGGATATATCCTTGTACGAGACACTGTGAATGTACATTTGTTAATCCTTACTAGTTACAATAATACCTAAGTCAACGCTAATTGTGCCCCAATTTGAATAGATTTAATGGTGAAGTTTTGATAGCTTTGACTGTCCTCATGTATCACTTGCATCTTCCATTTAGGTCATAATCTTCTTATTCTTTTGGTGCAACAATAGTTTTCGTTTTTACATTAATCTAATATTTTCAAACATATCCTAAAAATTTCAGATATGCGGATGATGTTTATGATCGAATCTGGGCTCCTAGTCTAGTTGGGAACGGGTTAATTAAAGCTACAGGCAATGCATTCCTATATATTGATGCTAGTACAGCCCAAGATAATCCCCCACAAAGTGCGTTGACAAACGGAATCACCACATCAACCACCTCTGACTCTATATCATTGGGCATGAATTTTCGCACCACTGAATATCTTGTCTATATAAACTGGTACTTCGCGGAATTGACCCAGCTTGAATCGGGCCAATCGAGATCTTTTCAGATTTACAAAGACAACCAACCATATTCTGACCCCATTTTGCCACCTTATGGGAATGTTTCGGAAATGTATGTTACTAACCTTACTGTCACTTCCAACACAACGTTTTCGTTGGTGGCTACCTCGGGTTCTACACTTCCCCCTCTCATCAATGCCATGGAAATTTTTTACATTAGCAATCAACTAACAGATGGAACCGATAGCAATGATGGTTGGTGTCCAACTTCTTCCTTCATCTTATTCTTTTAAGGCCTTATATGATTCGTGTGAAATATATTGTTTTTAACTTATCCATGAAAAAAACTTTAAAACAGGTTAAATTATATGGACATGACATCCAATCTTTTTTTTCGTAATTACAAATAGCTCAATCTTGTTTCAAATATCACATTACAGTCGTGTTTCAAAATTTGCACAATCGCTACCCCTGCACAATGCCTGGTGTAGTGGGTATAACCAAAACAATATAAGGCCATTTTAAAAGCAGGAAAAAAAAAGATATTATGATTTTAACTATAAACTTAACTTATTTTTTGTTCTTGTGTAATTAGTGAATGGTTTAGCTTCCTTGCAAGAGGAATTCGAGGTGTTACAGGAATGGAGCGGTGACCCGTGCCTACCAGCATCATTTACATGGGACTGGGTCAACTGCAGCGCTGGCGCCACGCCTCGCGTAACTGCACTGTAAATTCTCTCTCCTCACTTCTCAATGTAAGAACGAGATAGAAATTTTTTGTCACTAATTTTTTACTGATATGAAGTTGCCAAAAAATAAATTTACAGGTATCTTGGTAGCTTCGGTTTGTCGGGGCCACTTCCAGATCTTAGTTCCATGGATGCCCTTGAGACAATGTTAGTTAAATGCGGAGATATGATATATATTTTTATTTTTTGCCAAATTTTACCCCTTATAAGGGATTTTTAATTTATTTCGTATTATATTGCAGTGATATGCACAATAACAGCTTAGTTGGACCTATTCCTGATTTCCTAGGCACGTTACCAAACCTAAAACAATTGTGAGTACATACATTAATCTCATTACTATGTTGGTTTTGATTTTCTTTTGCACGTTATTTAGGATTAACTGAAAAATTCGTCCTTTATGTTGTTTTCAAGGAATTTGGCAGATAATCAATTCAGTGGACCAATACCAAGTTCGCTATCAAATAATAACAAAATAACATTAGTGTATGTTAATTGCTCCAATTTAGTCTATGTTATTTATTTATAAGTATTTTAGTTACAAATTTGACCTTCATTTTATAGAGTTCTTTGACATTATACTATTGTTTATATTTTTTGGATCACAGAGTGACTGGAAATCCTGACGTGTGTGCATCGGGGGGTTCTTGTAAGACAATAAACACTCCGGTTTCTGCCGGGAGTAATCCGGTAATAACCTCTTCTGGTGCCAACGTATATAGAAAGAAGAAGAAAAGCAAGCTACCAGTGATACTTGGTTCCATAATCCCAATTTTTGTTGTTTTTTGGGCTATTGTGGGTACTCTAACCACACTACACCATAAGAGGAAAACAGCAGCTGTGGCAGCAGGTAAATCAACAAGCACTATCAATAATAGGATACTCCCTCCATTCCGAATTGACAATCCACTATTGTTTTTAGGGATTTTCTTAATTAAGAGTATTTTTCTTTTTAAACCATCTCAAAGGTATTTGTGCATTTCTTGTACACTCAAATGCATTTTCACTCAATCAAAAAGTTGATTTGCTCCAAGGTAATAAGCAAAATAGTGCTCCTGTTGCAAGTGAAGTGTCGCGGGGAGTGTGAAAAAAATAAAAATAAAATTGCAAAAAATGCTAAAAGACAAAAAGGCTCGCACGGCAAATGAAATGACACGAGATCCTAATTTTGCCACTTTCGGGTTAGAAAAATTGGTTACGAAAATGCAACCAATTTTGTTAAACCGACAACTTTTGCAAATATGCTGATGGCTTAGGAGAGCCAAAAACAAAAAATGGATAAAAAAAATAGCGTTTTGCAAATATACCGATAACTCTGGAAATGGTCTTAGTCGAACATATCAATGGGTGAAATGTTACTATAAATAATGTGTCTTGATCTTAACCATTGATTAATATATTCTTAGTTACTGTAGAAGTGTTATAATAACTCTTAAATTGGGACAAATTGAGTAAAAAATAACTTTCCAAACTAAACATGACATTGTTACTTATTACTGATTATATAGAAATAAATAAGGGTAATGTGAAAAATAATATTCAAACTAATGCGTTTTTTAAAGAAATCGCTTTACTTGTTTTTTTAATGCAAATCCCTTTAACAACTCATTTTATACAAGAGTCTTGCTACAGCGACCCGATTTTGGGACTTAATTTTGCGACCCAGACACATGTCTGCGTGTCATTGGTGCATTTTCAGTAGGGACACTTGAATTGGTGTGTCTCACTCAAAATAAACCAATAACATACGGACACATGTCCGGTTCGTCAAATTGAATTATATAATCGTGTCTTCCAAGTATTTTCCTTTATACAAAAGTAAAACCAAAGAGGCGTTAAAAAAAGTTCCCCAATAGAGGTTTATTTAGCAAAATGCTTTGTTATGATTTAAGATTTTGCGGCCCATACATCTTTATTCTAACAATTTTAGGTTTTTAGCATCGGTACTTTATTAGTGCATATGTGCTTTATTATTAAGTAATGATAAGTTTTTGGTTCGAAATAATTCTTTTGAGCTTTAGGGCAAAGTGGGGGAGCAAATAAACCTAGTGGGACTCCACAAGGAACTGGGGTCAACCCTCAAGCCGTGTTCAATGAAATTAGGGTCAACATGGAGGAACCACTTAATATGGAATCTCATGCTGATCAAAGAAATGAGCAAGAACCATACCATGCCGATAATGAGGGCAGAAATGCTTAGCCTCTCTCTCTCTCTCTCTCTCTATATATATATATATATATATATATATATATATATGGTCTTTAGTTGCCAATCATAATTTTGTGGAGGCAAAGTGAATTTATTTATTTTGCAGATAAGTCTTCTCATATTATAAAAGTATGAATTTTTTCTAGTCTTCTCCATGTTATTTGTTTAGCCAGAAGTCAGTTTTATTTTACTATTCAGTCACCTCAATGTTTGAGTGCTAAACAAATTCATCAAAGTACAATCACATATTTGAGAGACGAAAGTCATCATGATTTTAACCAAATTTGAAAATGTCTAATTAGAAGATGAATTATTTGCTAAATTGAAAGAAATTAGTAATTTGAAATTTAATAGTATAGTTGACAATTTTTAACGTGATGAGGAATTAATGAATAAGGGGCCAGTCTTAACCATCTAAGGTTTGTTATGCACACTTACATAAATGAGTGTCACGCGCTCAATTATACATTACACGAATGTGTTATGATGACTATAAGATCAAAGCGTGACACGAAAGCAGTATGAGATGATTCTTATTGTGTCACACAAATGTCATATGACGCAGGTTGCATTTGGTTCGCGATAAAATATGTTTCAACTCGGTGAAAAGTAATACGATGAAATACGTTTTCATTTATTTAAAATTAAATTTTTGTTGGGTTGAAATTGTGAACAAGTAAACACCCGATAATTATAGAACTTTAAACAAGAATATAGAAAGAAATTTGACTCTAAATAGGTGAAAACGTATTTCACCATATTACTTTTCACCGCGTTGAAACATATTTTACCCCAAACTAAACGAACCCTTAGGTTTGTTCAAATTTTTACACCAAATATGTTATTTGGTGCCTTATGTGACCAATTTAAGAGATATTTTTTAGCACAATAAGGACATTTTAAGTTCTAGTTTTTACTATTATTTAATCCTTATACTTTTCTTAATTTAAAAATATTCAATCTTATAAAATTCTACGACCATCTAAATATAAAAAATTATAGCACTTTGCAAATTTCTATTTAGGGTTATCAACCATATATATTCAATTTACGAAAATCAAACAATTAATAATATTCTAAATATGCGGAATAATATAAGAGTGAAAATGAAATAGATAATTCTCAAACCATATTAATATGGCAATAAATAAATAAACAATTAATATTCGTACGAATACAATATGATATTGAATTGGAATAAACTAATAGAACTGAATGAATAATGATCCAATACACTTGCAATATGCAAGAATCCTATATATATATATATATATATATATATATATATATATATATATATATATATATATAACTGGTCAAGTGTATAATAAGTGTAATACTCTCACTGAACATAAAGTATATAATTGAATATGATAATGTGCTCTAACACTATAAATTGAAGCAGAGATAACACTACACCTTACAAAACCTTAGTTATTATCCAAGTTAAGGAATCAATACTCATATGTCAATACTTTGGTCCCCGCATCACCTTATGAATGTTAGCCAACGAAATATGAGTCAAGCCCACTACAAGAAATCTTCCATATAAACCAACTAAAGATAAGAATATAGTATGTTTAAATTACCATGAAATATTCAAAATACACGAAATAGGATTCTCCAAATAATAATGTAATGTCTTAAGATAGCGTCTCATAATTATATAAAAATATAGTAATCATATTTCTTACATATAAGTCTCGATACCACTTATAAGATACACCATTAAAGAAAATTACTAAGTAATCCCAAACCATAAAGGAATTCTAATCACCAACTATCTCGAACCCTAATCACCAACTATCTACGTATATCCAGACACCTATCTCGATAAAAAGCTATTAAGGTTTATCTTAGGCTTAAGCGTCACATCACCACATCATCCTTCAAGTTTCAACCAGTACTAGACTCCATGCATAAGACGTAAATTCTTAAAAAGGAATCCCCTACCATACAATACACTATTTGTTTGACTCCTCTAGTCAATGAGATCAACCCTAAACCGTAACAACAACCAAATAATCATGTCACCCCAAGATACTTCCCTACCACAACTATCGATATCGAGAAACACTCTAACTAATATATGCCATATCTTCCAAGAGAGTCTAACCCTATATCCTTATTATCAAAATAACCAAGGCCTAATGATAGGGCTTGCTAACTTAACACTACATGTACCCCCAACTATAGGGTTCACCAATTTCCAACTCGATAAGTTTACACCATGGATATATTCAACCTATGAGCACCATAAATAAATTACATGAATAATATCCAATTCCTAATCGCGTAACGGTATAGCTCATTAGTCATCATAGAGTGTTCAAGCTGCCCTTTCATAATTCACAATATACCGCCTGTCAATTTTGAACATTTTATTTACACTCGATCGCATAATCTCCTAAAATAAGATAAAGTCTATCACTAGTTATCCGATCCATATAGCTACCTGATAGTCATACTCTTAGTATTCCTTACTTCAAATAATCACATAAGAAAAGGGAGTGTATGCAATTACCTACCCAAATCACCTAATTACCCCATTAATCATTGCCACAACTCAACTTTTTGGCAATTAAATCATAAGTTAGGATAATATTTGACCAATATTCCATTATCCAACCTCTACGTGTGAAACAAAACTTTACAAATGTCCAACTAAATTTTTAAAACAAAGATTTTCATGTGAGATCTCTTTCACGTGTCTTAAATCATTTAAACCAAACATAATATTCTTAATTTAAGTATAACTAAATAAATCTAATTCTTTATTTCTCAAACTTTATACAATTCCACTGAAAATATATGAAATTCACAAAATAAAATCACCAGAGCACCTACATTGCCTCAAATGAAAATACATAACTAAGAACACAAAAACTCATGATGTCCTATGCTCAATCCGTTTCTGATCAAAGAACAAATAAACCTAAAACATATTTTTGACTAGTTACATTGAATAAGCACCCACAAGATGAGAAATTGGGCCAGTACCCTAAGGTATTGGTATAAGACACATTTTATTCACTAACATTTGTTTTAATAATTGGTTCCTTAATAATTACACCAGTTGCGATAACTAAGGAAAGAGACAAGTAGTTACCTACAACACTACATGACAAGAGGATAGTTTCTCTCCTGTTGTAGAGAAGGTGGTTTCTCAGCCTTTTTCCATAGCAAACATTAATTTAAATATATTAAACGTTAACGTAGTTGGTTATCCACAAAAAATAGTTAGTATGACACATTCTCCTACATGTGAAAGTTATCATAAATTACGTGGATGAATAATATCGACACTGAATTAAATTGAATTATTTCATGTTCAAATCTTAATTATTTGACAAAACACAAAGAACAAAAGTTATGTGGGAAAGTGTTTTAAAAAACTACTCCGAAGTTGGTTAAAAATCAACTTTAAAGTATTCCCGAAAAAGTATTACACACTGTTTTAAAAAAACCCGCCTAGGCTCCGCCTAGGCACGCCTAGGCTCCGCCTAGGCACGCCTAGGCTTGAGGCTTAGGGGAAATGCCCCGCCTTAAGATTTTGACGCCTTATGCTTGGTAAAACCCTTAAGGCGTACTTTTTCTCTAAAAACAACAATGCTTTAGTGAAACGATATCGCCTTTTAAAGATTTTTTTGCAAATCGGACCATTATCTCATCCAAAATAATCAAATAGTATTTTTATTTGCAAATATTCAAACATATTTTTATGATATGTACAATTTTAGTATTTTAATAGCCTTGTTATGGTTAAAAAATATTAAAATATATTAAAAAGACCTAAACGCCTTTTCACGCCTTTTTACTCCAAGGCCCGCCTAGGCTTCTAAGGCGTAAGGCTTGACCTTCACGCCTCGATCATGCCCCACGTCTTTTAGAACCTTGGTATTAAATGTTATTACTATTCTTTAATCTCAATTATGAGTCATTAACCAAGGTTATATGGAAACGTATAAAACTTGAAAAGCCTTATAATAATATCATGCATGAGTATAAAAAAAATTTAGATGCCCCCCCCCCCCCCCCCTTTTTTTTTATCCTGAATGGGTCAAATTAATATGTTGTATTTATTTCACTAAAGTTGACATCCAAGACGAACGAGAGTAATTCATGTATTACATCCCATAAATGATTTTTCTTGCAAAAACACCATGCATTAAAGTTGTAGATAATTAGGGCATGTTTGGTTGTTTGTTTAAAAACTGTGTTTAAACACAATTCTGGTTACGGTTTGCATTTGGCAGACTTATTTTTAAATGTCCGTTTGAAAAGGCATCATGTTTTTAAGAACTAGTTGTTTTAAGTCAAAAAATTTCAATCACTATTTTTTCATTTATTTATATGCAATATCTAATTTACATATAATACATATGAATCGAATACATATAAAATATAATACATTATATATGTAAAACAAATGGTATATATATTTATGTATATATTTAATATAATTGTTTATACATACAAGATTTTTATATATGTATTATAATGTTATGCATGTATATAATTTTTATTATGTATTATACATGCACTATCATAATGATATATTTATATATTAATCGTATATATGTATACTTTATATGCATATTATATATGTATAAGATAGAATTTACTCATATTATAAATATATCAATGTCCTGATATGCAAGTGTATATGCCTATATATACATTTGTATATGTACAATATAAAATATAAATATATTAAGAAAAATCTACACATAGTATATGTTTATGTAGGAGTAAATCATGTTATATGAATGCATATATATAATATATACATTCACATGTATGTATAATTCATATATTATATATGTTACACACCCATATTATGTTTACTTTTTTAAAACCATTTTTCAATCAAGTCTACTAAGCGCTAAAAAAATTTAAGACACATAAAACTCGTTATAAAATTGTTCTAAAAAATTATTTTTAAACCGAGTTTTTGAAAAATAACCAAATGGGACCTTAAATTTTCTACATGAATGTAATTCTTCATGGTTATCTAAAATTTTTAAAAATGCAAAAAACGCTCGAAAAGTATTGAATCGTAACATAATTTATCCCCAAACCCTTATGTTAGTGTGTTAGAGTGTGTACATAGGTTTAATAAAGCTTGGTTGCACCTCCTTATCGAACCTACACATATGACTCTCATGCCCCCCTAAAGGATATTGCCACTCGAAATCAAAACTGTCATTTGGGTAATCCTCTTAAGTTTGGTTCTGTGATAGAAGTTTATCCATTATGGATAAGTCCAATACCTATCAATTCAATCTAGATAAAGCTCACTCGACACGTGCGAGGATAAAATCATAATCTGAGCATAAATTTTAAAAGGCATCTTAAAAATATATTTCACATTGCTTCATTTCTCCAAAGTTTTTCTTTCTTGAAAATAAAACTCAGTGGACCTATTCCACCCATAATTTCAATTATTCCCTTCAATCAAATACGGGGTAGGGGTGAACCCTTAGGGGATTTTACAATGGTTAGTATACTTTATTTTATGTTAGTAGCCCTAAATTTGCAACACAAACTTTTATAATATGCATGAAAGGATTATGAGTCAGATTGTCCCCATGGTAATGCTGCAGCATTTAAAGAATCGTATATCATTACAAGTTCTTCATTGGGATATCATGAACAAAATCAGGAAGAGTATCTTAAGGATGAAGATAATGTGAGAGGATATAATCCCACTATATTTCAATAACCTAAGAGATAAGGCTAGTGATAAAGGTCAATCGCATCAGAAAATGCTCAAGGCATGAGTTAGTATAGTTAAGGACTCTTGTATCAATAAATAGAAGAACACAAATATGGAAGAGAGAGGCACAATCTTGTACCAATATTTTGGACTCTTAGTTATCATTCTTTAGCACTCCAAGTCATCATATTCATTGTTTAATAAATTCTTCCATCTCTCCCTTTCTCGTTGATGTAGGTAGTTTGACCTACCGAACTATGTATATTCTTGTGTCATTTTCATTATTACACTCATATTTGTGGACTTATATGTTATTTAGCATTATTATAAGGTTGAATCCCCCTAAAATTTGGCATCATCTGTGAGAAATTATGAATCCTACCACTTGATAATACCAACATTCTAACATAATGAGTGCACACCAGTCCTATTATTCTCATATTAGGATTTGTGCTCAATTTAAAGTACGAATCCTAAGGAGGGAATATACTCCTTTGATATTTCTTCCTTCCCCTAGTAATGCAATATCACATGGATGTAATCCTCAAAGATATGGCCCCATTTATCGCCACTATACTCCTTATATGGATCCTCGTGCGAGAAACACCACTTCATGTCTCATTAACCTCTATGAGGGATGTTTAAACGAGTGTGACGATGAAATATCTAGATTGACGAATCAATAATCTTAAACACCTGAGAAGGAGGATGATCTAATCACCAAAGACTCTTCTTGACAATCATAAAGTCATGGCATATAGATCGTAAAGTATGCGCATCTCACACCCTAGTCACCCTAATCGGCCTCTGGCGGGCACTCGTCTATTCCTAGGACTTTCAGTAAGGGTAGATGGTTCATTTAGTTGGTTAAATCTAGCCACAAAAATAGTTCGGCTAGAAACCCCTCCCAAGAAATGATTGGCTATGAAGACTTGCATGAGTTGATGGAAAAGGAGATGTATAGGCACTTCACTACCAAAATAGAGAATTCAGATGCTTTAAATAAGATTTTTTCTCCAAAGATCATGATATATGATGGCAAGACCGATTAATATCATCATATCGATCATTATAGACAATCTATGTCCTTATGGATCCATCACGTCACCCTTTTGTTCCATAATTTCCCATTTACTATGGGTAAGATAAGACTTAGATTATTTGAGAATCGATCCCATGGGTTGATTTCTTCTTTTTGGGAATTGGTCATGTAATTTACTACACGCTTTATTACCACGAGTGGGATTAATTACATGAAGAAAAGGAAAAGGGGAAAAACCCATCTTAACTCGTTGAAAAAAAGGAAAATCAAAAGGTTCCAATGGGAGAAAAATGTCAACTAATGAGAAATCCTACTAGGTACGGATACTCTTTTAATGAGCCAATTGTAATACCCCGCATTTTTATCGATATTTATTTATGGGATTAATTGAAGTAAATGTGAATTAATTGAGAATTAATCCGGATAAAATATTAACGAGATGTGAGTTAGTATTTGATTATAATGTGTATATATGGCAATATACGAATATTGTAACTATTAAAATTGTCGCGAGATTGAAATACGGCAATTTGAGAAATTTTGTTGAGACGCGTGTGACAGTCGCGTCAGGAAAGTAATTATTTAATTAAAAAGTGAATTTTATTTCTATTAACCGTATGGTAATTTTGAGTGCGCCAACGTGTCTGGAAGGGTCGAAATAGTCAGAAAACACTAGCCGGGGGTTAAGTTTGGGTCCCGGGGCATTATTGGGCCATACCGGTAACTTAAAAGGGCATTTTGGTAATTTCAGAAATTTGGGAATTAAAACCCACGAAAATTAGAAATAAAAATCTGACTTATTCTCTATCCACTAAACCCACTAACTACACTAAGGGACTTAATGGGCTACGGGAGAAGTTAAGAAATAGTTCTAACTTGCCAAAAACCAACCCCCACCTCCATTGTCATCATCCTTAGAGAAGAACTTGTAGAGAGAGAGAGAGAAGAGAATTCTGCAGAGAGAGAGAGAGAGAACAACTTAGCCTTCAAGATTCAACATCAAATTCAGAGAAAGATTAGAGGCAAGTGGTTTAATTATAATTGATTCAATGCTATGCTTTTCCATGTTTAGGATAATCATCAAATTTATCTTGGAAGATTGATTAGACCCATGAATTTGAGGATTCAAACTATGAACTATGTTAGGAATTGCATGTAGAAACATTCTGGACGAATTATGCATTCAAAACATAACCATTAATGATCTAAAAACGGATTTTAGAAGAAGTTTATTAATGTTCTTGAAAGAAATAGAAAACTGGAATTCTTGATGAAGATTTGATCCAAACAAAGCCCTTGAATGATGAATTATTGGTTTTAGAACGTTAACACTGTTGTAGGATGGTTGTATGATTATATTATAACATTATCTTAGAGTTTAATGCTTGTTAATGGTGTTTTGAGATGATTTGAAAACGGAAAATCGAAGCAGTTCGCAGCCTACCTGGTGCGTTCGATCAATCGACATTCATCAGTCGATCGATCGACCACCATCGATCGATCGAAGGTCAAGGTCGATCGATCGACCTTCCCAGAAAGAGTAAAATTCCCCCTAGTTAAATTTTAATGATGTTAACCCTTGGAAAATATTATTGGAGACCTTATGAATATCCTTAGACTTAAGGAAGACCAGTAGGTATGGTTAGAAAGTTTGGACCTTAATTAGAATTTAAATAGAGGAATTATTCTAAAAGCTAATGAAGCTCGATGAGTGAGATAATATTAGGGTTAAAAGAGTAATTTTGAATAAATTGATGAATTGAGGTTTGGGGCAGAAGTAAGGACCTTAAGAATAATGATGTAATATGTGGGAATAATAGGAAACTTAATAACCCCTTTGAGATAGGTTTTAAGTATAAGAATCTATGACGTGAGATGTGTCGACAGTCTACATTATATATTATCGGAAGACTAAAAATGTATACAATTGGAATAATGGTATAAGGATGTAGAAAATACCTTTATTAATATTGAGATATCTAAGATGTGTGCATGCTTAGTATATAATCTTATGTGTATGACATACCTACCATACTTGCTATCACGGGAGGTTTACGTTCACTTAGGGCCTTCTAATCCTTGTGTGCCCGGATTTAGTTTGGTACCTGGAGGACATAGTTCAAGGGAATGACTTAATTGTGAGTTATTAAGTCAGCTGACTATGGAGCGTAGGTATGTACGTGACCCATGGATATGTTGAATTATGTTCACGTCCATTTTTGTGTGTTGTGCTTATTCTAACAATTCCTAAGAGATTCGGAATTTGTAATCCTTATGTACGTGATGTACCGGGATGGATAGCAGAGTATGTGTGCACCACATCTTAGCCTCGGGGTGCTTATATTGTATATTTATGATGTGAATAATATACGGTTGAATGAAAAGGAATTGTGATGTTTATTTATGAGAATCATTTATAGTAACTCCTTGAGGATATAAATAAGGGGATGACCTCCAGTAAATGGTAATGCTAACAATTGAGAATCCGAGTTCAAGTAAAGCTATCTATTTAAGTAATAACATTGGGAATTCATATTGTGAATCGAGTAGTTGGGTTAGAACTTATGATGGTTTAGTTCAAAAAAAATAACACATGAATAGGTATAGGAACGTTAGGAGTGCACAGTTAGACGAGAGGTGAGTATTTCATGTGAGAGCGCGTCCTAACATGTATCTTGCATTCATTATTTTAATTGTTATTAACGCACTTGCTGTTTTTAAAATACTCTCCACATTCGGGCTCTGACCCGTTTGCTTTCAAATCTATCTTTTTGTAAAAACCATTTTTAGGTGCCCAGCCACAAGGACACCATGCATAGTATTTCCAGTCAGGTGACGAGCTGTAGCTGTTGTGGAAGTTACAGGGCCTTGCTATTAAACGCTTCATTTGCCTTGACTCTATATTCAGATTTCATCAGTTGTAGGGCATGCCGCCCATTTCTTTTAGAGACATTTCATTTTATATTTCAGTTATTCAGACTTTGGTTGTAATTAATTCAGGATGCAGACTTATTTTATTTCCTTTCATATTGGGATTGTTGTGAGGAGTATTTCCTCTAGACTCATCTTTAATTGTTGATTCATAATAGTTGGACTTTATCATGAATGGTTGTGTTACATTTCTATATTTCATTTATTGCATGTTAATCAGATTTAATTTAAAATTTGACAACTCACTTTTTAAATACTAGGTGGTTAGTAATAAAAAAAAATGTTTTCGACAGTGATGCTATTAACTGGACCAACTTGGCATTTTGTATTGATTTAATAAAGGAGTAGCTACCCGGTATTTAATTAGTCGGGGTGTCACAGGTGGTATCAGAGCATCAGGTTCTAGTGTCCTTTAGGATCTGTACGGCTTATTATGTTTCCGCTGAGCTTTCTTTGATATAGAGCCCTATATTTTAGGACTGTTGTATTCTTTTGTGTATGCTTCACTCTTCAGCTATTTTAAGTTTATAACTGCGAACTTATAAACTTTATTCTCATTTCAGATGCCTCCATGACGTGTGCAGCGAGTTCCTAGGGATGCACAGCCCGAGCCACAGCCAGCTCCAGTACAGGGCACCATGAATGCCGCCGAGGTTGCAGCCATTGTAGCCCAAGCGGTAAATGCCGCTCTCGCCGTTGTACAGCAGGCACCACCCCAGGCGCCGGTAGCTGCGCCAGTTCTGGCATATGCATTCCCGTCTGCTTGGGAACGAGTTCGAGATGCTTTTCAGAAAGCACACCCTCCGGAGTTCGCAGGTAGCTCCGATGTTGTGGTATCTAGTCAGTGGAGGAAGAATATTCAGAGGCACTTGAGGATGTATGAGTGCACCGATGTTCAGAGGCAGATACTAGCTACTTTCAAGCTAGTGGGAGCTGCATTGCAGTGGTGGGAGTCTATTACCACCGCAGAGGAGAGAGATACTCTCACTATACAGGAGTTCTGGGTGCGGTTCGACCGCAAATATTTTTCGTCAGCTGTTCACACGGAAATGAGGAGGAAGTTGATGAGCCTTAGACAGGAGGGTAGGACTGTGGCCGAGTATGAGGCCGAATTCACAAATTTGCTGAACATTGTACCGGATGAGATACCGACGGAAGAGAAGAAGATTCAGAAATTCATAGATGGATTGACTTGGAGGATCCGTCAGCATTTATTGGGGAACCTCTCGTTGGCCACTTATTCTGACGTGGTTAACGCTACATTGCTCCATTGCCAGGACCACCGCTTTCACTTGACAGAGGGGAAGCGATCAGGAGAGTCTAGCCATCAGGGCAGGACAGGGGGAAATGGTGCAAGCGGGGCACAATCAGCTCAGGGTCAGTATAGGCAGAGTGATCAGGGTTCCCAACATGGGGATCATAAGAGATTCCGATAAGGGGGTTTCAGGAACGGTCAGGGAGGATTTCGGAATGGCCAGCAGGGTCATAACGGCCATCAGGGCCAGCAGGGTCAAAATGGTCAACAACAACAGTTTCACCAGGGCCAGCAAGGCCAGGGCAGAAATGGTAATGGCCACCAGGGCCGAGGGCAACAGGGACAACAAGGGGGAAACTTCCAGGGGAAGTGTTTCATTTGTGGTAAGATTGGCCACAAATGTCAGGATTGTCCTGATAAGGGCAGGGCCCCACAGCAGCAGCAGCAGGGTGCTCAACACGAGCCACAGAGGTCTATGTTTCCCACCGCCCTCCCAGCACCACCGCAGATGGCAGCATTACCACCTATTCCAGCGATCCCAGTTCAGCAGGGACAACTTTAGTATGGGAGAGTGTATCAGCTTCAGCAGGCCGCAGCCCCACAGAATCCACCAGCTATTGAGGGCATGTTCTCTATTCAGGGGACTCTGGGGCGCATTTTATTTGACACGGGGGCTACACACTGTTTTATTGCTATGAGATTTTCACGCACCATTGGGTTGTTAGACACCGCAGAGAGCACCGCTACTTATGTAGACTCACAGTTGAGTAAGGGTTCCATGATTTCGCTTATGTGTAGAGGTGTGGGTATAGAGATCGGGAGGTTTACTTTACCCGCCGATATGTTAGTGTTAGAGATGACCGAGTATGATTCCATTATTGGTATGGATTGGCTAGTAGCGTACCGAGCCATGATTGACTGTTTTAGTAGGAGTATTATCTTTGCCGTTCCCGGGCAGGAGATGTTTTTAGTGGCGATCGTCCACTCATTTGTACTGCATAGAGGAGGAGACCTCTAAGGAAGTGGTGATATCACTTGATTTGATTCCGATTGTTCGAGAGTTTGCCGATGTATTTCAGGATATACCTGGATTACCTCCGAGTAGAAAGATAGATTTCGTGATTGATTTGACGCCGGGCACTCGACCTATTGCCCGCGCACCTTACCGTATGGCTCCAGCTGAGATGAGAGAGTTACGGTATCAGATTGAGCAGTTGATGGGTCAGGGGTTCATCCGAAGGAGTACTTCGCCGTGGGGTTCCCCTGTGTTGTTCGTTAAGAAGAGGGATGGATCGTTGAGGTTATGTGTGGATTACCGAGAGTTGAATAAGTTCACGATACGGAATAAGTATCTGTTGCCCCGAATCGATGACTTATTCGACCAGTTGAGAGGAGCTTCTTTCTTCTCGAATATTGATTGGCAATCTGGTTACCATCAGTTGCGTATCAGGGAGGAGGACGTCTCGAAGACTGCTTTCTTAACGAGATATGGTTCCTACGAGTTTCGGGTTATGCCTTTTGGTTTGACCAACGCTCCAGCCGTGTTTATGGACTTGATGAATATGGTGTTTAGAGAGTTCCTAGATCAGTTCGTCATTGTCTTCATTGATGATATTCTGGTTTACTCCCAGACAGAGGAGGAGCACGCCGAGCATTTGAGGCAGGTTTTGCAGACGCTACGTCAGAACGAGCTGTATGCAAAGTATGAGAAGTGCGGGTTTTGGCTGAAAGAGGTTCAGTTTTTGGGGCATATTATTTCCGACCGGAGGATATCTGTTGATCCGGGGAAGGTATCCGCGGTGAGGGAGTGGGGACAGCCCACGACACCGACTGCGATCCGTAGTTTCTTGGGCTTAGAAGGATACTACATGAGGTTTATTTGGGGTTTCTCCAAGATAGAGGGTCCCATGACACATCTGACTCGTAAAGGTGTGCCGTTCATTTGGAGTGATGCCTGTCAGTTGGCATTCGATGAGTTGAAGGACAAGTTAACCTCAGCACCTGTGTTAGCATTGCCAAGACCAGGAGTTGAGTATCTTGTTTACACTGATGCGTCCTTACAAGGACTTGGAGGTGTACTGCAGCAGGAGAGTCAGGCCATAGCTTATGCTTCCCGTAAGCTTAAGCCTCACGAGAAGAATTACCCTACCCATGACTTGGAGTTAGCGGCAGTGGTATTTGCCCTTCGGATTTGGAGACATTATCTTTTGGGGGAGAAGTTTCGATTGTTCACAGACCACAAGTCCCTACAGTACCTATTCATGCAGAAGGAGCTGAATATGAGGCAGCGAAGGTGGCTTGAGTTTGTGAAGGACTATCAGTTTGATATCCAATATCACCCGGGGAAGGCTAACGTGGTAGCAGACGCATTGAGCCGTAGGCCAGTAGATGAGGTGGCAGGGGTGTGGAAGGCAAAGTGGAAGGAGTTGGGACACCAGGATGCAGTGGCGCGATCATTCATGTCAGTGATGACTGTTACACCGTAGATTGTCATGAAAGTAGTAAAGGCACAAGCAGATGACTCGTTCTGTCAGGAGAAGATAGTTCGATTATTAACAGAGGGATCCGAGTCCTATACCGTTAGCTCAGACGGGGGATTACGCTTCAATGGGAGACTGGTAGTTCCGGAAGGGGAGGAATTGCGATATGAGGTGATGGCAGAGTCGCACGGCTCACGGTTCACGGTACATCCCGGTGGGGACAAAATGTACCAGGACATGAGACATCAGTATTGGTGGAGCGGGATGAAGAGAGATACTGCCGTGTTTGTTTCTAAATGCACCACTTGTCAGCTGGTAAAAGTGGACCATCAGAGACCGACAGGACTTCTACAGCCATTAGAGGTCCCGATTTGGATGTGGGAGAGCATCTCCATGGACTTTATCACGGGGTTGCCTACGTCACAGAGAGGTCATGACTCCATTTGGGTAATTGTGGACAGGTTGACCAAAGTCGCTCATTTTCTACCCGTAAGGACAGACTACACTACGGGACAGTATGCCCAGCTCTTTATTGCAGAGATAGTGAGACTTCATGGTGTGCCCCTAAATATCGTGTCTGATCGAGACAAGATATTTGTTTCACGGTTTTGGGAAAGTTTTCAGGAGGCCATGGGCAAGGAATTGCGGTTGAGTACGGCTTATCATCCGCAAACCGATGGGCAAACCGAGCGTACAAATCAGATATTGGAAGACATGTTGCGGATGTGCATCATTGACTTCGGGGGTGGATGGGAGCAGTATCTTCCACTGGTGGAGTTTGCTTACAACAACTCCTACCAGTTCACCATTGGTATGGCTCCATTTGAGGCATTGTACGGTAGACCTTGTCATTCCCCAGCATGTTGGTTGGAGGTGGGGGACAACAAACTACTTGGGCCGGAAGTGATTCAGGATACTTCGGCGAGGATAGAATTGATACGGAGTCGCATTCGGGTAGCTCATGATCGGCAGAAGAGCTATGCTGATGCGAAGAGGTTCTTCAGGGAGTTCCAAGTGGGGGACCAGGTTTTACTCAGAGTATCTCCTATGAAGGGGATTATGCAATTTGGGCAGAAGGGAAAGCTGGCACCGAGATATGTGGGACCATTTCCTATCATCGAGCGGATTGGGTCTGTTGCGTATAGACTTGGGTTACCGAAGCATTTTCATCGGATTCATGATGTGTTTCATATTTACTCGCTAAGGAAATATCTTAGAGATGATTTGGCTCATTCTCACATTGCTTTGGAGGACATCGATCTCCAGCCCGATAGCTCCTACGAGGAGGGGCCGGTTGCTATTTTGGACCAAAGTGAGCGGAAACTGCGGTCAAAGATAGTCCCGTTAGTGCGTGTTCAGTGGCGACATCATAATGTCGAGGAGTCCACATGGGAGAGCGAGGATGAGATGCGCGAACGTTATCCAGAGTTGTTTTTACCAGGTACTTTTTATTTCCGAATTTCGGGACGAAATTCTGTTATTAGGGGGGAAGTATGTAATACCCCGCATTTTTATTGATATTTATTTATGGGATTAATTGAAGTAAATGTGAATCAATTGAGAATTAATCCGGATAAAATATTAACGAGATGTGAGTTAGTATTTGATTATAATGTGTATATATGGCAATATACGAATATTATAACTATTGAAATTGTCGCGAGATTGAAATACGGTAATTTGGGAAATTTTGTTGAGACGCGTGTGACAGTCGCGTCAGGAAAGTAATTATTTAATTAAAAAGTGAAATTTATTTTTATTAACCGTATGGTCATTTTAAGTGCGCCAACGTGTCCGGAAGGGTCGAAATAGTCAGAAAACACTAGCCGGGGGTTAAGTTTGGGTCCCGGGGCATTATTGGGCCATACCGGTAACTTAAAAGGGCATTTTGGTAATTTCGGAAATTTGGGAATTAAAACCCACGAAAATTAGAAATAAAAATCTGACTTATTCTCTATCCACTAAACCCACTAACTACACTAAGGGACTTAATGGGCTACGGGAGAAGTTAAGAAATAGTTCTAACTTGCCAAAAACCAACCCCCACCTCCATTGTCATCATCCTTAGAGAAGAACTTGTAGAGAGAGAGAGAGAAGAGAATTCTGCAGAGAGAGAGAGAGAGAACAACTCAGCCTTCAAGATTCAACATCAAATTCAGAGAAAGATTAGAGGCAAGTGGTTTAATTATAATTGATTCAATGCTATGCTTTTCCATGTTTAGGATAATCATCAAATTTATCTTGGAAGATTGATTAGACCCATGAATTTGAGGATTCAAACTATGAACTATGTTAGGAATTGCATGTAGAAACATTCTGGACGAATTATGCATTCAAAACATAACCATTAATGATCTAAAAACGGATTTTAGAAGAAGTTTATTAATGTTCTTGAAAGAAATAGAAAACTGGAATTCTTGATGAAGATTTGATCCAAACAAAGCCCTTGAATGATGAATTATTGGTTTTAGAACGTCACCACTGTTGTAGGATGGTTGTATGATGATATTATAACGTTATCTTAGAGTTTCATGCTTGTTAATGGTGTTTTGAGATGATTTAAAAACTGCAATTCGAAGCAGTCCGCAGCCTACCTGGTGCGTTCGATCGATCGACATTCATCAGTCGATCGATCGACCACCATCGATCGATCGAAGGTCAAGATTGATCGATCGACCTTCCCAGAAAGAGTAAAATTCCCCCTAGTTAAATTTTAATGATGTTAACCCTTGGAAAATATTATTGGAGACCTTATGAATATCCTTAGACTTAAGGAAGACCAGTAGGTATGGTTATAAAGTTTGGACCTTAATTAGAATTTAAATAGAGGAATTATTCTAAAAGCTAATGAAGCTCGATGAGTGAGATAATATTAGGGTTAAAAGAGTAATTTTGAATAAATTGATGAATTGAGGTTTGGGGCAGAAGTAAGGACCTTAAGAATAATGATGTAATATGTGGGAATAATAGGAAACTTAATAACCCCTTTGAGATAGGTTTTAAGTATAAGAATCTATGACGTGAGATGTGTCGACAGTCTACATTATATATTATCGGAAGACTAAAAATGTATACAATTGGAAAAATGTTATAAGGATGTAGAAAATACATTTATTAATATTGAGATATCTAAGATGTGTGCATGCTTAGTATATAATCTTATGTGTATGACATACCTACCATACTTGCTATCACGGGAGGTTTACGTTCGCTTAGGGCCTTCTAATCCTTGTGTGCCCGGATTTATTTTTGGTACCTAGAGGACATAGTTCAAGGGAATGACTTAATTGTGAGTTATTAAGTCAGCTGACTATGGAGCGTAGGTATGTACGTGACCCATGGATATGTTGAATTATGTTCACGTCCATTTTTGTGTGTTGTGCTTATTCTAACAATTATTGAGAGATTCGGAATTTGTAATCCTTATGTACGTGATGTACCGGGATGGATAGCAGAGTATGTGTGCACCGCAGCTTAGCCTCGGGGTGCTTATATTGTATATTTATGATGTGAATAATATACGGTTGAATGAAAAGGAATTGTGATGTTTATTTATGAGAATCATTTATAGTAACTCCTTGAGGAGATAAATAAGGGGATGACCTCCAGTAAACGGTAATGCTAACAATTGATAATCTGAGTTCAAGTAAAGCTATCTATTTAAGTAATAACATTGGGAATTCATATTGTGAATCGAGTAGTTGGGTTAGAACTTATGATGGTTTAGTTAAAAAAAAAAAAACATGAATGGGTACAGGAACGTTAGGAGTGCACAGTTAGACGAGAGGTGAGTATTTCATGTGAGAGCACGTCCTAACATGTATCTTGCATTCATTATTTTAATTGTTATTAAAGCACTTGCTGTTTTTAAAATACTCTTCACATTCGGGCTCTGACCCGTTTGCTTTCAAATCTATATTTTTGTAAAAACCATTTTTAGGTGCCCAGCTACAAGGACACCATGCATAGTATTTCTAGTCAGGTGACGAGCTGTAGCTGTTGTGGAAGTTACAGGGCCTTGCTATTAAACGCTTCATTTGCCTTGACTCTATATTCCGATTTCATCAGTTGTAGGGCATGTCTCCCATTTCTTTTAGAGACATTTCATTTTATATTTCAGTTATTCAGACTTTGGTTTGTAATTAATTCAGGATGCAGACTTGTTTTATTTCCTTTCATATTGGGATTGTTGTGAGGAGTATTTCCTCTAGACTCATCTTTAATTGTTGATTCATTATAGTTGGACTTTATCGTGAATGGTTGTGTTACATTTATATATTTCATTTATTGTATGTTAATCAGATTTAATTTAAAATTTGACAACTCACTTTTTAAATACTAGGTGGTTAGTAATAAAAAAAAATGTTTTCGACAGTGATGCTATTAACTGGACCAACTTGGCATTTTGTATTGATTTAATAAAGGAGTAGCTACCCGGTATTTAATTAGTCGGGGTGTCACACCAATGTTCAATGTCAATCCTCAAATTAAGGATAATCCCTACTACAAGAAACCCTCAGGATGGAAAGCGACCCAAATGAGAGGGACGCCAACATGTGGTGCGCCTATCATCAAGATCATGGTCATAAGCCAAAGAATTATAAGATATTTTAGCATGACCTATAGTGTCTTGTCCAAGATAGTCATATCAAGGAGTACATTAATGTTGACAATATGTGGTCATCAGGTTAGTTTAATACCTATCAAAAGAAACTTGATGATGACATTAATCCATTCGAAGTTATCATAGTCATTCACGGCTATATTGATCCATCACGATGTATTGGAAAGAAGCTCTGAGAGAGAGTTAAAATCGTAGCTAGTATTCAAAAGTCTTTTCAGGGTGATATCTTCAAGACAATCCTTAGTAAGCGAGACGAAAAATAGATCGATCCCGATTAGGTAACCATTTTATTTGATTAATACCTTGTTAGTGTTAACCTCCCCCATAAAGAAGCCTTGATCCTTACTCTTTGGGTTGCCAATTTGGATGTAGAGATCATAATACTCGATTAAGGGAGTTCCTTGTTGATGTAAAAAATTAGATTGCTTCTAATTATTTAATCACAGATAAATCTAAATGAGACAGAATTTTAAAGTGGTTCAGCCTTATAAGAATGGCCTACGTCCACTGTTTCTGTTATTGCCAAGTGTTTTGGAATTCTCGATATGTAATTCTATCAAAAAATTCCGGTCCCTTTGAATGAGGGTGATACAATGTATTTATAGCCTTTGGGCTGTACATGTGAAAGGGTAAACAATTAATGCCCTTTAAGAATATACGTCTATATGATAAGCATTCAATGAATAGTTGAACTGTTGATTATCTGGAAATCAATGATGTGGCCGAGATGCAGATCGGACCACCTTAGTTGCTCGTCGTTCAGGAGTTCCTCGGAGTGTTGGAGTTCCTCGGAGTGAATATGACTTAGTCGGGGAAATAAACTTCCTCGTTGCTATTATGCCACGTAGGTCGACACATGTCTTCTTATTATTCGTCTATATCAGCATATTAATTTTGGTATCAACAGAAGCCCCCAATGTTTCATATTTCGAACTTTGAGGAATATGGAACATTCTTTCTCGGTATATGGCAATATTAAATGACCTTCCTGGTTTTTAGGAGCATTTTCTCCATGTTCGAATGTCTTCTAAATTCGCAGAATCCGCCTTTTTTGAATTTTTATAAGCGCTTCGATCTTCGCGCACTTTTTGTCCTTTTAGCCGCCGGTAGCGTACTAGTTTCTTTTTGTAATCATTTCTTTCGCCGTTTCCCAAGGCAAAGCATTTAAACTTCATTGGCAATCCCATCGTCTTCTACCTTTTCCAATTTCTGCTTTCGAGTTTTCCATAGTCTTTTTCTCTCTTGTGCGTTCATCCTTTTCTTCGTTCGTTGTCAACAGACCTCCCTTTTTCCTGTAAGATCTTCTTACTTCTTCTTCATTTCTTTTATTCACCATGGTTTATGTTATTGAATCTCTTGAGAAATTCCGTTCTGACTTTTCTATTCCATCTTGGGTAACTCTAGAGGATCTTTGTGAGCCTTTAGATTATTTTCGTTTGGCTGAGGGACACTGGTTCCCCAGCCTCTTTATTGCTGAATGTGGATTTTCTTTTCCACCAAACCCTTTGTGCTTAGAGTTCTGTCATTATTTCGATGTTGTCCCTGCAAAAATAGCCCCCAACACATGGAGAATAGTTAATGGGGTGAATAGGTTAAATCAAACTCATGGAACTCGTATAGGAATTCCTGAGATTATGTATTGTTATAGATGGGTTGTTCTAGATAATGTCTTTTATTTAAAAACTAGATTTTTGAATAGGGCTTTAGTAGTCAACCTCCCTGATGCTAATAGGGATTATTTTGAACATGGGGTAGTTATCAAAAATTAGCAACATGCCCCTTTGACTGGAGATGAAGTATATCAAGGTCCCAGATGCCCCCCATATGGCAATGGGATAGGTTATTTTCATCTTATTTTATTTCTGAAATTATGATTTCATTATGTTTGAATAAATGTGTGACTGATATTTCACTATGTATTTGTTTGCAGTTGATAGCAAAATAAAAACTCCAAAAGAATCAGAAGTAAATATTAAGCATTTGAAACATATCTGGAGTTTGCATCAAAAAGTTACAGACGATCACATCAGATCTGCTTCATATTTGTTGCAGTATAGGAGTTATACAACCTCTTTTACTGCTCGCCCTATAATCAGCACTGGCGAGCCAGCACCAGCTCCTGAGGATTCTTCATCAGATTCTCATATTCCTTTGAGTCAGAGGATGGGCAAAAGAAGGGTTCCTACTATCTTTGAGGAGACTACCTCTGCTGGAGATGGGAAAAGAAACAAAACTGATGTCCAAAAGGGGACAAAGAAAATAGATGTTTCCCCTTCTGTTGCTCCTCAGAAGTCTGCCGAGAAGCCCCCAGTGGCTCCGAGCAAGAAGGTTGCACTTGTGGAAGTGGTCACCATCTCCCCAACCAAAAGCTTTTCTTTGGTTGAAACTGTTGAACTGCCACCGACGAGACTGAAGAAATCTTCCTCGGTCACTTTGACTGAAACCATTCCCCAGCTCCAAGTTAGTGGAGCTGGTGTTCCAACTATTATTCCCCCGAGCTCTGCAATGAGCTCGGTAAAGACTTGGACCATTCCTGAGGTTCAAGGAATTGAGGAAAGCATGTCTAGGGATGTGCTTACATCTTTGGCTACTCGTCACATTGCTTCAGTAAGTTTATCTCATTTTGAATTTTCTTTCCTTCCATCAATACGTATATCTCTGTACTGACTTATCATTATCTTCTTTTTTCAGCTGGTGAGTTGTTTCAACACCATTGTGAAGAAAGATGAAGCGATCAAGGCTTCTAGCTCCTCGTCTGGAGTGGAGGATGCTTTGTTGGGGATAACAAAATCTTTGAAGGATTCACGTCAAAAGTATGACGAGGATAGGGCTGAATGGGAGAAGAAGTTGGCTGCAATTGAGGCAGAAAAGGTGCAGCTGGAAATTAAAGTGAAAGATTTGGAGGGAGAGAAAAAGAAGTATGACGAGAAGCTCAAGAGTTTTGGAGAGATTGAAGACAAGATGAAAGTGGCAGAAGAAGAGTTGTCCCTTTCGGCGAGAAGTGAATCACCAGAAGGAAAAGTTGGAAGATAAGTTGAAGGCCACCGAGGATCTTCTATCCGAGAAGCTCTCCTCGGAGAAAATGAAAAGAAAGCTGGTGGTGAAAAAATCTTTCCGCACCGGTTGGGATAAAGGATGGGACAGGGGGTGGCAGCAATGATGACTCAGGTGCAGTATGGGAGTTTGAAATACTTTCGAGATGGTTGGGTTGCTGCCTTGCAAGAATTGAAAGCTAATGAGGACTCAGAACTGTTTCAACAACATCTCCCTGGTCCTCCCCCAGCTATTGAAGATGAAGAAGAGGACGAAGTTGCCCCTGAAGAATCTTCAATGGTAGTGGGTGATCCCATCCTTACCTAACCTGCTGACGAGGAGCTTTCATCTCTGCCTGCTCCTCCTGAACAAGTTCGAGTTCCAGCCGACCAACTCATTGTTCCCACCGAGCAACCGAGCTCCTCATCCCAGCCTCCCGAGAAAGTCTTAGGAGACAAGGAAAAGGTGTGAAGTTGTTCGGTATTCTCTTTCTATTTTTCTTCTTTTTCAAATGTAACCAAGATCTTTGTAACTCTGCACTATGATCTAATAAAATTTGAGTTCTTTTCTTCCATATGATTGTCTCTTTTCTCTTCTTGTTAATGATTAATTTTTCTTTCTCTGCTAGTTTCTGGACAGGATGGATCTGCTGTCTGCTAATGATACAAAGCTGATGAAGCAATGTCATGAATATTATAATGCTGGTCACACAAACCTGAGTGCATCAGAAGTTGCCGACATCCTTGGTCAGGATGCTTCAGAGCAGGCAATCGAAGCTTATCAGTACCTGAAATGCTTACTTGACCGAGCTGTGGCCAATAATGTGGCTTACTAAGAAATGATTGAAGACTTGCAAGGTACTCTCGATGAACTTCAGCATCAGTATAAAGAGTCTTCAGCTCTTTTGCACGAAGGACATGAGAAGAAAATTAAACAACTTAATGTTGAAACAGGATACAACAAGATGCTTGCTGGCTATGAAGTGAGAGAGAGAACATTGAAAGCAGATGCTGAAGGGCACAAGCAAATCGCTGAGTTATTGGAACAGGAAAACAACAATCTGTAAAAAGAACTAGCTCAGCTGAGGTCTGCTGCTTCATCTTCCACTGCCTTGGTACCGGTCACTGATGAAGGATTCTCATTTTTAGATGTGGAAAATGCCAAGTTGCGAGAAGAGTTAGAGACTTTGAGAAGAGTTGGGCCTTCTACTGCTATTCGGGGACGAGGAAGAGGTTCTCGTGGACGAGGAAGAGTTGCTCAGAATGTTATCGAGGAACCAAGTTCTCGACCTGCTCGGGGAGGATCCAGAGGTCTTCGTCGTATTGTTGAAGAAGCTCGTACTCAATCAGTGTTGGAAAACCAAGCATTCCAATTAATGGCTAAGAACCAAGCCTTGTCTGAGCTGTCCAAGAAAGTTAGAGAATTGGAACAACAACTCTCTTCAAAGGAATCAGTATTGAAGACTAATGAACTTTTCATCCAGAGTCTTAATGAGAAGATTGCAAGGTTGACCTTTCCATTTCACAAACAGCCCAGGGAATTCTGGATGGGTGGATACAACGAAGCACTATTCCATTTAGATGATTGTATCCAGAATGCCAATAATGAGGGCTACAAGCAAGGTTGGATGAATGCCTTGGGCGTGCTGAAGCTCGAATAAGGACATTACCTGTGGGACTATTATGATCCTGGGGTACTTGACTTGCCTGTGCCACCGTATAAATTCGACATGGAATGGATCCCAGCTCGTGCCATTCCTCGGAGCTTAATTGCAAAATACCTCGGTGACTACAATCTTCATTCTCAGATCGAGGTATCTCGTCCCGAGCATCTACTGGACACACCTTCAATAATGAACGTCAGAATGCTTCGAGATATTAACTTCATTAATTCTCCCCTTTGCCTGGAAGATCCTCCTGCTGGCGAGGAGCCTATTTCAAAAGCAAAAGGGAAAAGACCAGTAGAATAGGAAATTCTGATGTAATAATTAGTACACAATTTAATATCAATGTAATAAATTTGTGTAATTCATTTTGAATTTAATGAAAGAGTTTCATTTTTGTTTGCAAATTTGTATTGCTATTGTCTTGTATTTGTCAAACACTTTATATTTGTGCTTGCATAACAATATTGTGTGGTTCATCGACCAACTTAGTAATAAAAAATTACAAGTATTAGTAATATTGCTCTATCACTTAATAACGAAGCAATGAGTATAAAAATGTTTAAAATTTTTCCAACCAACCAAGGTTGTTAAATTGTGCTTGTCTACCAATTATAGTTAGTGGGTTTTTATCCCCGACCAGCTATATTTGGTACAATTTGGAATATTTTTTCCTCGTCGACCAACTACAGTTATTGGGTTTTAATCTCTGACCAACCATACTTGGTACAGTTTGGAATATTTTGTATTTTCTGGAATCTTACCTCCCGACCAACATAAGTTGGCATTTGAGAGCATATCTTGTTTCCTAACCAAACACGTTGGCATTTTTAGGAATGTTGATGTTGTTCTCGCCCTTTTACCAACCAGAGTTGGTCTGAGTTCGAACTATCATGTCCACTTTCCCTTTTACCAAAATTGGTCTGAGCCAGTGTCAGCCTCCTAACCAAAGGAGTATGGTTTCCTAACCAACCGGAGCTGGTATATTTAGGAATATCGTGTTCTCGCCCTTTTACCAATCGGAATTGGTCTGAGTTCGAACTATCATGTCCACTCGCCCTTTTACCAACCGGAGTTGGTCTGAGCTAGTGTACGCCTCCTAACCAAAGGAGTATGGTTTGTTCTTGCCCTTTTACCAACCGGAGTTGATCTGAGCTTGAACTATCGTGTTCTCGCCCTTTTACTAACCGGAGTTAGTCTGAGCTTGAACTATCGTGTTATTTTTACTACCGAGCAGCGTAGTGTTACACACTAGTATTCCCCGAAAAACTTTCAATAAAAGGAGAGAAGATGGAGAAATATCATCGTTTTATTCATATTAATGGAACTGCTTTACATTTTACATCAATGATAATACTTGCGTAGGTGTTCAGCATTCCATGCATTCTTAAATTCCTCTCCTTCTAGAGTTGCTATTCGGTAGGTTCCTAGTCGAACAACTTCTGTAACTCGGTAAGGTCCATGCCAGTTTGCTTCCAACTTATTGTACTTCTGAATGACCTTCTTTAGCACGTAATATCCTTCTTTTAAATCGCATTTCTTCACCCTCTTGTTGTAGAACAGGGATGTTCGTTGTTGGTAAGCAGCATTCCTAATGGCTGCCTCTTCTCTAACTTCCTCGAGCATGTCCAAATCTAATCTCCTTATCAAGTCACTGACCGGGGAATTGAAATTCAGCACTCTGTGTGTTGGAAGACCCAAGTCTGCAGGTATTATGGCCTCACTTCCAAATGCTAGCATATATGGTGATTCTCCAGTTGCTGCTCGGGGGGTTGTTCGGTAAGCCCACAATACTGACTGTAGCTCATTAATCCAATTAGCTTTAGCCTCACTTAGCCTCTTCTTCAAACCATTTATTAATGTTCCGTTCGTCACTTCGGTTTGTTCATTGCTTTGAGGATGGCCTGGTGCTGAATGAACCTTCAAAATGTTTGACTGATGACAATAGGCGGCAAACTTCTCGTTATCAAATTGTGTTCCATAGTTTGTGATGAAGGCATGAGGGAGACCATATCGGCAGATGATGTTCTTCCAAATGAACTGGTACACCTTCTCGTATGTCATATCAATCAGAGGCTCAGCTTCTACCCACTTAGTAAAGTAATCCACTGCGATGACGAGGTACTTGAATCTTCCTCGGGTCATTGGTAGTGGTCCAACCAAATCCATTCCCCACATGGCAAATGGCCAAGAGGAAGTTATGGGTGTCAACAATGCTTGTGGAGTTCGTCGGATGGAGGAAAAACGTTGGCATTTATCACATCTCTTAGCATAGGCTATACAATCAGCCCTCATCGTTGGCCAGTAGTATCCCTGCGTCATCACCCTTTGCAAAAGTGTCCGACCTGCTACATGGGCTCCACAAGACCCTTCATGGATTTCTTCAATCAAATCTTTCACCTCAGAGGGATGTACACATCTTTGAAAACCTGCCATAATTCCTCATCTATACAAAACACCATTAATTAGTACATACCGAACAGCTTTAAACTTCAATTTCTTAGCAGCGAGCTTATCCTCTGGTAATTCTCCCTCCTCAATATATGCCCTGATGGGATCCATCCAAGATGGTCCTAAATCAAGGGTAATAATATTCATCGTCAGGTCTTCATCTATGCTCTGACTTTCTAATACTTCAATTGGTATCGTTCTTCTCAACTCGGTTCGAGTAGCTGATGCTAGTCGGGCCAGTGCATCTGCTTGTGCATTCTCCATTCTTGGTATTCTGATCAACTGAATGGCATCAAATTCTGTCAACAACTCCATCACCTTTGCATGATACTTGACCATTAATTCTCCTTTAACTGCATATGTTCCCATCATTTGATTCACAATTAATTGAGAATCACTGAATACCATCATTTGTTGCACTTCCATAGTCTTTGCTAAATTAAGACCTGCTATCATGGCCTCATACTCAGCCTTATTAATGGAAGCTTTGAATTAGAATCGCAGGGCGTATTCCATATCGACCTCATCTAGAGTGCTCAGAACTATTCTCGCGCCACATCCTGCAGTGCAAGATGAGCCATCTACATATAGCCTCCATATAGGTAATTCGTCTTCGAATTTCTTATCTAACAGAGTTCCTCGATGAAATATTTGCTGTTTCCTTTCATCCTCCCCTGGTATTTCTCGCTCTTCATCGACCATCTCTTCTCGCCCTTTTACCAACCGGAGTTGGTCTGAGCTTGAATTTGATGATCCTTCTACATCCACAAGCCCTTTTACCAACCGGAGTTGGTCTGAGCTTGTGTTTGTTGATCCTGTAACATCCACAGGTTGATCAGCGAGCAAATTTCGTTCCTCGGGGGTATCAGGATATGTAAACTCTACGATAAAATCTGCTACAGCCTGCCCTTTTAATGATGATCTGGGTTCATACACAATATCATATTCACCGAGCTCTATTGCCCAGTACATCAGTCTCCCTGATTTTTCTGGCTTATGAAGGGCTTGTCTCAATGGCATATCGGTATACACGACGATGGTATGGGCCTGGAAATATGGCCTCATTCTTCTACTTGCCTCAATTAATGCCAATGCCAATTTTTCCAGCTTTGGGTACCTGATCTCTGCACCTCGGAAAGCCTTACTTGTGTAATAAATTGGCTTCTGGACTCCATTCTCCATTTTGATCAATGCCGAGCTGACTGCATTCTGTGATACTGCCAGGTACAAGTACAACTTTTCTCCCATTACTGGCCTGGACAACAGTGGAGGTGCTCCCAAATATTTCTTCAAGTCTTGAAAGGATTTTTCACATTCATCATTCCGCTCGAAAGTTTTTCAAAGTTTTTTGAAGAATGAAAGGCATCTATCAGTTGCTTGGGACACAAATCTGTTGAGCGCTGCAACTCGTCCTGTAAGACTCTGCACCTCTTTCTTTGTCGTTGGAGATCGCAACCCTAAAAGAGCTTTGATCTTTTCTGGATTCGCCTCAATGCCTCGCTGGTTGACAATGTAGCCGAGGAACATTCCTTCTCGTACTCCAAATGTGCACTTCGTCGGGTTGAGCTTCATTTGGTATTTTTCCAATTGATCAAAGGTCTGACCTAAGTCAACTAGATGATCAACAGCTTTCTTGCTCTTTGTCAGCATATCATCGACATAGACTTCCATATTGCAACTGATTTGTTCGGAAAAAACCTTGTTCATCAGTCGCTGGTATGTCGCTCCTGCATTTTTCAAACCAAAAGGCATAACATTATAACAATAAGTTCCCCTAGGGGTAATAAAAGAAGTGCTTTCCCTGTCTTCAGGTTTCATTTTGATCTGGTTGTAGCCACAGTAGGCATCCATGAAGCTGAGCAGCTCGTGTCCCGAG
The DNA here is from genome assembly GCA_949130495.1 of Sambucus nigra. Lineage (NCBI taxonomy): Eukaryota > Viridiplantae > Streptophyta > Magnoliopsida > Dipsacales > Adoxaceae > Sambucus > Sambucus nigra. The sequence continues at coordinate 265,644,233 of OX422217.1, forward strand.
GTAGCATCCACTAGTTGATCAATTCTGGGCAATGGAAAGTGATCCTTTGGGCATGCCTTGTTGAGATCGGTGAAATCAACACACATTCTCCATTTATTGTTTTTCTTCTTTACCATCACCACATTTTCTAACCAGTCTGGATATTTCACATCTTTAATGAATTGGGCTTTCTGGAGCTTCTCGACTTCCTCTTGTATAGCTTGATTCTTCTCGGGACTAAATACTCTTCTTCTCTGCTTTACATGTTTGATCTCCTTATTCGCATTGAGCTCATGGCATAAAAAGTTTGGATCTATTCCTGGCATGTCTTCATGACTCCATGCAAAAGTTTTCTTTCTGTTTCTCAAAAAATTTATCAACTCCTGTTTTATTGAAGCATTCAACGTCGAACCTATCTGGGTTATTCGTTCAGGGTGCTCGTCGTCCAGAATAACATTTTTTGTAGATTCCACCACCTGTCCTTTTACAAGTTGGGATTCATCTCTGGGATCCAATGTTTCAATTTCTGTACCTTCATCCACCTGGTAGGTAGTAGTCTTTTTCCTTGACTCTTCAAGCTCCTCTTGCTCGGTAGATGAATAATAGCATTCCCGAGCTACTTTTTATCACCTTTCACAACTCCTACTCCAAAATTTGTTGGGAATTTTAAGCACTGATGTACTGTAGATGTAACTGCTTCGAACTTCTTCAAACTAACTCTTCCCTTGATGATGTTGTAAGCTGATTGCACATTCTTATCCATCACAAAGAAGCGTATTCTTTCTGTTCGACAAGCATGACAAGTTCCAATGAATATATCCAACTTGATCGTCCCAAGTGGAAAAGCTTTCTCGCCAGCAAAACCCAGGAGAGGTCTGTGATAAGGCTCCAATTGAGATAATTTTAAATTTAAACTGTCAAAGCATGAGTAGAACATGATGTCTGCCGAACTACCGTTATCTACCAGAACCCTTGAAATCACTACTTCTTTCATCCTCATTTTGATCACCAAAGGGTCGTCGTGAGGGTAAAGAACACCTGCAAGGTCGTTTTTTGAAAAACCAATGACCAGCTTCTCTTTGTTTATCTTCCTCGGGTGATCTTCCTCAGCCAAATTTATTCGCTGAATGTACGAGCAAGTTTGAGCCTCTCCATGGTAAGCTTTTCTTTCTGCAGTAAGGTCTCCTCCTCCTGCATCTCCTCCTGTAATGACATTACAATCAAATGACCCAAAATGTATTAAAAATACCTCTCGTTCTGGGTGTCTTGGTTTCTTGGGAAGATCAGGGTCATCATCTGGATCATCTTCATGGTCTCTCTTCTTTTTCTCCTCTGCTCGACGAGGAGATCTAGACCTTTCTCTAATTCGGTCATTATTTCTTCTTTCATCTCCCCGATCAACATACTTTGCTAGCTTCCCTCTTCGGATGAGCGTCTCAATCTCATTCTGAAGAGCTATGCAATTTTTGGTCATATGGCCATGATTCTTATGGAACTCGTAATATTTCTCCCTATTCCTCGTATCAGGGTCTGACCTCAGTTTCTTTGGCCACTTTACTTCCTCGTTATTCTTGATTTCTTCCAAGACATGATTAATACCCATTTTCAAAGGAGTATAATTATCGAATTTCTTCAGGACTTCCCATGACGACTTATTATTCTTGGAATGCTTGTCACCGCCATTGCCCTTATGCTCTTTCTTCTTAGATTTGTCGTCTTCCACCTTGGTTTCTTTATCCATATTCTTCTTCGCAGCCATAGCCTCCTCGGCATTCATGATTTTGGCCGCTTTTGCCATCAACTCTGACATAGTTGTAGGTGGATCATTGGCCAAGGTGTAATACAACTTGTTAAGCAATAACCCACTCATCAAGGCGGTGATTGCTGTCTTTTCTTCATAATCTATGACTTCCAACTTCTCGTTATTGAAACGAGTTATGTAATCTCTAGTACTCTCACCAGATTTTTGTCTAACACTTAACAAGTGTGCTACTCATTTTACTGGCTTTGCTCCAAAACAGAAATTTCCGATGAACAACTCGGCCAATTGAAAGAAAGTTGAAATCTTACCCCGAGGAAGATTGTTGTACCATATCTGGGCAGATCCAGTAAGAGTTCCTGAGAATGCTCTGTATCTCATCTCGTCGGGGACGGCATAGATGTCGGCAGCAGCTTGATATTGCTCTATGTGCAGAACAGGATCTGTCTTTCCATCATATTTGGGGGTCACCACAGGTTCTTTAAACTTTGACGGGGTAGGAAAATCCACAATGTCCTGGACAAAAGGTGTCCCTTGAACAAAAGTTCGTTGTAGGGGATTCTTCGCCTTAGCCATTTCTCCCAATCTATCCTCCAACCGCTGAATGGAACCTTTCCACGCATCATTTCCTTCCTCGGGCTTATTAGTTCGAGCAATTGATTGTTCTGACGTGGCCTCCTGAGATCTATCTTGACGAACAACCAGTCGTGATTGTGCTGATCCTTCTCTTAGATCTGATGGTTGTCGAAAACTCCTCGACATGGTTTTAGGTGGGCTCCTATTCCTCCTAGGGCCTAGTCGACTGAAAGGAGACACCCTACTCAGTCTTTCCAAAGCACTGGGTCTCTCTGGGGAGAGAGTGATACGTTGCTCAGTATCTGTAGCCCGTATTGATGAAGTTCGCCCAGGTTGATAAGAGAAATCATCAGATTCCTCATTACGATACGCATCTGTACGCCTGGATCGTGAAGAAAGTAAATAGGTTTGCCTCTAACCACTTCGCTGTCCCGAATGTGCAGGTCCACCGCCATGAAGCGACTGTATGAGTTGCCGCATTGTCTCTTGCATGGAGGTTTGTCCTTGAGCCAGATTCGTCATAATTCCAGCCAGATCTGGAGGTGCAGAGGGATTTGGAGGATTTCCAGCATTTCCAGTGTTTCGATTGCTGGATTCTGGATTATCTGCCATTGATGATGAATGATTTTTGGTGAAAAACGATAACAACAGTCGTTCCCACAGACGACGCCAATCTGTTGATGTAAAAAATTAGATTGCTTCTAATTATTTAATCACAGATAAATATAAATGAGACGGAATTTTAAAGTGGTTCAGCCTTATAAGAATGGCCTACGTCCACTGTTTCTGTTATTGCCAAGTGTTTTGGAATTCTCGATATGTAATTCTATCAAGAAATTCTGGTCCCTTTTAATGAGGGTGATACAATGTATTTATGGCCTTTGGGTTGTACATGTGAAAGGGTAAAAAATTAATGCCCTTTAAGAATATACGTCTGTATGATAAGAATTCAATGAATAGTTGAACTGTTGATTATCTGGCAATCAATGCTGTGGCCGAGATGCATCTCGGACCGCCTTAGTTGCTCGTCGTTCAGGAGTTCCTCGGAGTGTTGGAGTTCCTCGGAGTGTTGGAGTTCCTCGGAGTGAATATGACTTAGTCGGGGAAATAAACTTCCTCGTTGCTATTATGCCACGTAGGTCGACACGTGTCTTCTTATTTTTCGTCTATATCAGCATATTAATTTTGGTATCAACATTCCTCTAAGATCAATTTTTTTAATATTCTTTATAAATTGGGGTATATGATCTATTACCTAGATTTAGAACGGGTCCTTTAATCGATTTCAATGATAATGTGGAAATACCATTAGGGAAGAGTAAGTTTCCAGTGAAGGTTGGCCTTATGAATTATGAGATCGAATTGAACGTTATCATAATAGATTCACCTTATAATTCTATTTTAGGCACATGATGGCTCCTCATCAAAAGAGTTGTGCCTTCATTGCTGTATCAAAAGTTAAAGTTTTTAATCGACTAGGGAATCATCGAAGTCATGAGCGCTCAGGCTACAACACATAGTTGTTTCATCAACGCTATAAAAAATAAGCAAGACCAACCCAAAAAGATTTACGCAGATGATGACTCATAGGGAGATTAACCCAAATAGTAACCAAAGGGAACTCGCTCGAAGGTCGAAGAGAATAAAGTAACTCCCATCGACTAAGTAATAAACGAACTCATATTCGCCCCATTAAACAACTCACAATAGAGGAAGATTTTGATAATTGGATTTAAACTACCGAAAATAAGTCAAAATAAGCTATTTATTTCCTCGGGGTGAATGTTGGCATCCTTACTTGGCATCCCTATGATAAGCTAGGCATTAACCTATACTTGCCATCGGCTGCACGTAGATCCTGCATTTTGGCCTATTAAGCAAAAATTGAGAAAGTAAACTCCAAATAAAGTTAAGGTAGTTAAGGATGATGTTGAGACTCTTTTTTATGCTATATCCATCACAGAATGTAATTTCCTATATTGGATTTGCAATAAGGTCTTTTTAAGGAAAAAAAAGTGGTAAGTGGAGAGTATGTGATGAGTTTATAGGTAATAAGAAGGCCCGACAAAAAAACAACCTCTATTATTTACTAGGATCAAAATCTTATCAATTCGACTACATGCTATTATCACATGAGTTTTATGGACACCTAATTAGGTTATCACCAAATACCCGTATTCAATTTTGATCGATAGAATACTTCCTTTGTCACTACCTTAGGACTCTACTGCTATAGAGTTATTCTATTCGACCTAAAGACCATTGGTGTAACATACCAATTTCTTACGACTAAGATGTTTGGGAAACATTGGCTCAATTATGAAAGTTTACATTAAAGATATGCTCATCAACGTATTTGAGGTCTCCCCATTATTATCAATGCTAGCTAGTAGTGAAAAGATCCACTTATACCGGATCATCTCACCATGCAACTAATGGTGCTAAGGCTGAATCAGATGGTGAGGAGAAATACTTGTTATATTACATCATCCATACCTTCCTTCATTCTAAAAGGAGATATTTTCATATTAAATAGTAAGCCTTAGCGCTAATGATGTAATCAAGAAAGGGAAGTCCTACTTTGATGCTCACGTGATAATTGCTTTAACTTTCTTTCCATATAAAAAGTTCTCAAAAGGCCGGTCTCTCTAAAATTATGACTAAGTGGTTATTGAAATGACTCAATTTTGCATCATCTATGAGCCCCAAATTGTATAAAAGGATAAGTGTTAGATGACATAATTATTAAGTTCTCGAGAATCCCAGAAGAGGAGGCCATTCAACTATGCCCTCTCCTAGAGATATTCAACCTCATGATGTCAATCAGATACCTAAATGGAGATTATTTGTTGATGAAGCATCCAATGAGTGATGAAATAGCATTGGAATCATCTTTATCATCCCGTAGGGATCCCTCATTGCGTAAGTAGTTCACCTTGGGTTCAAAAGGCTGAACCATGAAGTAAAATATTAGGGCATGATTATTGACCTTAAAAGAGATATCTAGATGGGATCACATGACACATCCTTTCACCATGATTCCCATTTTATCGCCAACTAATGAAGTTGAGAATATGAAGCTAGAGACTTAGAATGCTCCTGTACCGAGATAAATCCATGAAAATCCTCAAAATCATATCAACATCGATTAAATATTTTGAGAGTAACTACTATAATTGAGTTGATGCTCTATATAGACTAGCTTCAATAATTGACACCAATATAAAAAGAATTATTGAGGTTTAGTATATTAATCTACCCAATATTGATGAATTTAAGTCAAAAGCACGTGTTATGCATGTCAATTTGGCTCTAAGTTGGATGGTGTGACACCCCGCCTAATTAAATATCGGGCGATCACTCCTTTATTAAATTAAATCAAGGTAAACAATTGGTTCATTCTCAGCATCATTGTCGATAAAAATAAGTTTTCCAATTTAACACCCTAAATAATTAAGCTAAGTGTCAAAACCATTCTCATACATAACTTTCCAAATTTTATTTAAAGAAAAAAGATTTATTTATTTATTTAACCACATTCAATAAGTAAGAATCACACCACATTTAAATTCTGCAACATAGTCCAATTAATTTAATACATTCGTCAATCGAATGTCAACATACGAAATCTAAAGTCACACATCCAAACTGAATAAATCCCATAGTAACAATACTGGAAATAACTGAAATACAAATGTCCAATAACAACGGAATAATGGAAAGAGCTACACATGCCCAACTAGATGAAAGTACTAAGAGTGGATCCGAATGAACGAAATCGTCTAATCAAGAGACCTGCAACTCCCACCTAAGCTGCAGCGCGTTCCTTCCAAGAGATCCTAAGCAAGACGCCCCTGTGGCTGGGCACCTGTAATACATACATATATATACAAGAGAGAGAGAGAGAGAGAGAGAGAGAGAGAGAGAGAGATGGGTCAGAGCCCGATAGTGTGTATGATTTAAAATTTGTTTAGCAAGTATTTAAATTGATACAGGCCAATGCAACAACATATTAGAGCGACTCTCTTGAGAAATTACCACCTCTCCTCTAATGTGCACGCCTATCGTACTAACCTTCCCAACGGTTTATCCTATCATTTTATCATACTAACCTTCCCAATAATTTAGCTCATCTTAACTTACTCATAAGATTTCAAAACCGAACAATATCATTGTTTAAAAAGGATACTTCCAATTAGCAGTACAACTCTCGTTTTAGCTTTATTAATTTATAAAGTTTCCCAGTGTTATATTATACTTTCACAAAACAAGTATTTACTATTTGAGTCATCAACCATGTCCTACTTATCAAATCACAGTAGGCAGTTTCAAATTTCCTAATCTCATATATAAATTAACTACTCGTATAATATATATATAAAATAACATAACCCCAAATAAAACTATGGTGCATGCATACTTCTACTATCGAAACTCCATGCCACTCATATCAAGGGGAATACAAATTCGGAATCACTCTCGAACTGTATTAACACATACACAAACAATATCGAGGCGAAGCATAGATTCCAAGTCTCTAAGAGGATGGCACATACTCGCGTCTTTTAGGATCGTCTGAACTATCAATTCGATAGCCTGTACCAAGGATATCTATCTTCTAGGGTACAAGTCAATATCCCCCATAAAGGTCCCATCGAGATAATACTGTCCCAGCGCGGTAACCTCAAGGATAGCAAGTAGCGCGGTATGTTTTTCACATGTATATAATATATGTACACACAATCATATAAATATACCACTTTTATCATATTAATATAGGTTCCTCTCGTCACCCATAATTACAACATTTATCCTTAATTTCACATTATTAGTATTACGTATAAGGTTTCATCTCTAACCTTCACTCGAAGGGTTTCCTCACTTATTACGTGACACTCGTGGACTCTATCCTTCCAAGTAGAAAATTCAGTAGGTATACCTCTATTCACTATCGTAGCTATTCGCCGTAATCTCTCACTTGAAATATGTAGTTTCATCGTTCATTATATAATTATCCCGAAAGCAAAATTCTCGTCTTATAATAAAGTTCCCAACACTTATTCATATGTCCTACTGGTCTTTTCTATCTGCCAAAACATTTTATTAAGAATACCCAAGACTTATTTCACGATAAATTTAATTTAACTAATTAAATAAGGTAAATAGGAGTCTCCCAGGAGGGGTCGATCGATCGAGGTCTGGGACTCGATCGATCGAACCTTCGATCGATCGAAGCTCTATGCTCGATCGATCGATCAAGCAGGTATTTTGGTTTCTGCAGAATTGCAGTTACGGAATCTACCATCTATCTTCATCCAAATCCATATTTTTCAACTCCAAACGTCCCAAAAATTCTACTACTAACATTATAACATTATACCAGATGTTTTCAACGTAAAGCATGTGTATTTCTATCATTAAACATGGATAATCAACCCAAAATCTTATCTAATCATCAAGAATCCTAGAGTTTTCTTAATCACGGTTCTAATCTGTTTTTTACCAGAAGTTACTTCTAATACATCATCAAAATTTCGTGGGTTATTCTTCTACATCACAAAAGATTTCCAGAATAAGGTTTAAGTCTTTACTACATGCAAATTCCTATCAAAATTTGGGTTTTCTTCCATATATTTCATCCCTAATCATTCCTAAACTAATATGGAAATTTCACCAACGAAAATAGCAAGATAAACACTTGCCTGGGATTTTTAGAGGTCTGGTTTGGTGCCGAATTCGGTATGGTTGCGTTCCCCGTCTCGCGATCTATGCGTTGGTGGTGGCGGCGGTGCAAACCGTTGAGTTTTGGGCCTTGAATTTGCCTTGAGAGCTCTCTCCTTCCTCTCCTATGGCCGTCACTTGTGTTTAGAGTTTCTAACCCTAGAAGGTAACCTAGGTATCTGATATAACTCCTCTAATTTTCGTGGGTTTAATTACCCAAAAATGTAAAATGACCAAAATGCCCTCCCGGGTTACTAATTAGGCCTAAAAACTCCCCGAGACCCAAACTAAACTCCCGGGTACACTTTTCTGACTATCTCGACCCTTATGGACGCGTTGACGCACTCAAAATGACCATACGAACAACTTATAAAATATTCACTTTTATTAATCCACATTTAGTCCCGACACGACACAGGCGCGTCCTGACTTAAATTTTCACAATTGTCATTTTATTTACACGTGATAATATTATAAAAATAAATCTCATATATTACTATACTCACCCAGTAATATGCAACAAATAACAAATTTCCAATAATTACTAACTCTCGTCACGCTAGTAAATATTTAGAACAACATTTCGGATTAAAATTAAATTAATTTATCTCAATTAAATTTAATAAATCTCATAATTTAAAAGCCATGAAAATACGGGGTATTACATACTTCCCCCCTAATAACGGAATTTCGTCCCGAAATTCGGAAAATAAGGCCTACCAGGTAGCACAATTCTGGATATCCTTGTCAGTATGCAAATTATCTACATAGTACGGTGCTCAATCACTATAGCTTTCCTCTCACAGCAACATTGTTTTACATTCTCATTGGAGACACTTCATCTTGTGCTCCCAACCGACCACATTCGAATAGGTCACGCCTATACGTTATAAATTTCATTATCTCACTAACATTAGGAGGCCGCATCTCACTACATGACAAATACTCGAATTTATTCATATACAAAACTCCCATTCTGAGAAAATATTACGAACATTTGATCACTCTTGCTCGCCTAAAACAGTCGTGGAATTCTACCACATTTATCGGATTTTTTCTTAACCGATCAAAATTTCTGATTATCTACTCTCCTCTAAACATACTGAAGGAGAATAGTCGAGGTTCTTCCATAACAAAACCTTAATAAGTACCTTGTACGCGACAAACAGGTACGAGTGCTTCTACAGAGCATTCTTGAAATCATCGTATCAAGATTCTAAAATCTCCTTTACGAGGGTCCACAAATCTTTAATCACCGTGCGCCCATTCCCTGGCTAAGGGTGATACATCCTACTCGAAATGAAATCTTTTCTCCGATGGTTCCTGAAATCCCATATCAATGGTGGGATTCACCAAATCTCATCCCGATTTAGAAATTTATACTGCGCCGGACCATGCACTGGTGCGATCCTTCCTTTCAAAGGAAGTCTGGGGCATACTAGTTAATATTGTAAGCAAGACCAAAGGAATATCAATCACTTCCTTCTCGGCGACTTAATTCACATGTTTGGGATAAACCCTTGATTTGTTTTGAGGATGGAAACCCATCCAAGAACTTAACCGGCTTTACCGACCTCTTCCAAGTTCAGGAATTTTTGATAAACACAAAATTCTTTTGGTTGCTTCTCCTCTTTCAACCAAACCTTACCTATGTGTAGTGCATGTAGACACTACTCACTAAGTCTCGCTAAACATCGATTCTTCCCTTGAAATGTCTCACATTAAGTGGCACGTAATACTCCCCTTCCTTCCTTGTAGTATGCCGAAAGTTCAACCCGTGCTCTTCTCTCCACGAAGCACACTTCTGGAACTCTTATACTATACTAACATCATTACTCTTTGTATGCGCAAGTCGTTCTCACACTTGACTAATAAAAATTTCGCTCCGGGTGTGCTTCATAACAATTAAATTCTACTCTATTCAAGGAATACCAATTCTTGAATGGCTTCCCATAGCCTTCCAATCAAGTTAGGGCGTGCTATTGTAATTGCACACTTATGTATGGATTATCGCCCCTCATGTGACGTTTAATCCACTCTATCACTTCCACTTCGTTATACTAGTCCCACAAACATTTATTTCACACGTCTATTACCACGTCCCTTCCACTCGGACTATTTTGACTGCATCTAACCCAGATGCCCACATTTTTGCAACACCCCGACCGCCCTGGGAGAGCGAACGACGGCTACTCTTGTGTAGGACTAAGTAAATTCAACGGAATAGAAGGAATAGGGCATTCAAATTCCATGACAATAAAAGAGGAATAATAATTCTCAACCTTCCTCAGATAAGTACAAAAATTTCTCAAATTTGTAAAACAACCAAAATAATTCACTAACGCTCTATTCATCAAAATGATTACAGGTTATCTCTTTTGTATAATATAATGTTCTTTCCAGACAATCCATGCTAAAAATCATTCCAACTCTTTATTCCTTATGTTCTGTACGCGGTTATGACATTTGGGTACTCTCAATCACCCTAGAAATCAAAATTCTTAAATTCTCTTTATCATAGTTCCACCTCTCAACTCGTGGGGATAACTTTCAATGCTTTCCTACCACAAAAATCCGGCTCCAATGACCTTAAAACAAAATTCAACTCCCAACTTACATACATAATTACTTGATCCCATTTCGACCAGGGTACCGAACTCATGGAATAGTGACCAAACGTCTCCCTATTTCCAACCTTACGCTAAGTTTCATGCGTGGGATGTCTCGCAAAGCGAAATCCAAACAAGGAACCCCCCCGATACACTACTACCTAGCATTGTCGGTTATCGAAATCCGTTAGGTCATCCGTCCATAGTATATACCCCTTTATTCCATACCTTGACAGAAAAGTTACAATTTCTCCAGTAATTATGCTTAACAAATAACGTTTCACCAATTTCACCATCGTCCCGTATTGGTTGATGGTAATTGGATTTTATAAACCTCGGATACATACGATTGAAATTATCCAAATTCATTTCCCTAATAATAGGGGTATAAATATTTACTCCCACACCTCTAAAGGATAAATATAACAATGCACTCTTCCTATCACTAAGTCCGGAGTGCTAAACATAATACTGAGTCAAATCTTTTCGCTCAATGGTAAATCCCGATACATACGGAATTATACTGACAAAGTCTATACATGCTTTGGCATCGAATATCTCGAGCCCGCTATCTCTTCCGAAGTCTCTAAGATAGATAATGTTGGTGCGAGTCCAACCTTCTTACAGGTAAATCCTCGCCAAAACAAACATAAAACATGTTGCACCAATGCAACTACTCCGGTAGCCTCGCAATAAATGCCCACTATCATACTACCCATTTCTAGAATTATTTTTATTTTTTATTTTTTATTTTTTTTAACAAAGATAATATCATACTCGTGTATCGCATCACTACAACGAGTAACCTTAATAAAGTACAAAACTTGTTAATATAGTCATCCATCCTCCGCGGATAGCACTAAAGAAAAATCCCGCTACACTAGGGAAAAATATTCACATAATGGTAACATTTATAATTATATGCATTAAACTCGTCTCACATGTTAATCTAGCAATGAACAAAATATGGTGACTCGCTCATGTCACATAAACACGCCGCATCCTTGAGGGATACAACCTATACTTCTATCCTGGCAATCGTCTTGACAGCACAAATGGTTTTCGGACGTAACACGTCTTCCCAATCCAAAACAAAATTATTTTAATCGTTGCCTTACTAGGCACCATATTCCTGTCCTTTTTTTCATTTTGGAACATATTATCGTGAGCGATCTCACTCTGCACAAAATACCTCAGTACATAATCCACTTACCACCTGTCCTACTAACCAGGTTAGGATTTGTCCTCCTCTCGGACTTTAGTAAACTCGATTCCTGTTAGCCATCCCGGTTGCTCCCTTAGCTTTTTAGGCCATAAAGATCATGTTACTATCTATAATAGTACTTACTGAATTTACCATTACTTGGTAAGAATTTAACTATCTGAAACATTTAAATGGTTTTCCTGATGTGTATCCACATCCTTTTGTGGTGCTATACCACCATCGTTGCATTCAGTCTCATTCTCGACTAAATTCTTCGATTCCTTTAACTTCCCTCACAAAGAAGCGTTATCATCTATATTGACAAAATATGACATTGTCAACCTCCGAATCGGTCGTCCATCAAAATTTCCTCCTCGAGTATTATCAACTATTATTACAAGTTGGTCTTCCACTTGGAGTTGTTTCCCCCCACTTGTATCTACATCTTCCGATACAAAATTCGCTAACGGTTAAGCTTCATATTCACGAATGGACCCCTGACATGCCCTCTCTCAATGAGTTCAGAACCGCATTTTCTTATAATCCTGAACAGTTAAGGAAGGAACATACGGTCAGCACTGTACCTAAGGTTCTCCTATAGGCATAGCATTCCACTTTTAAAATTGGTGGTTGACTCCAACCATTATAATTTCGTCCCGAAAGCCAAGAAAATTTCTCTAAATTTTCACTTTTAGTTCGCCACACTCCGTCCTATATCTAAACCTTTGGTTACATTACCTCCTTTGGTAAAGACACATACAAATTTCGCGTTTCTAAAATCTCCCACTGACAGTCTCTACACGTTTTTGTAATACGTTGGGTAAGTTTACCCTCGCACCTCATTTGACTATAACAGCATTTGAAAAAATCATTGCTGCACCTTATTCTCCTTTCTAGTCATGGCTTCTCGCGCCATAATGGAGGTGACCTCGACTACGGTCATCATCCTCGGATATATTTCATCATCTCAACTGAGACCTGCCTCCTGATGTACGCTTAACGGTCCTCTTCTGAAATCCGTCATCGCTCGGTATACGCACACATCCGAACGAAATTAGAATACACTAATGTATACACATTATAGCAGGAGAACGAAATGTCGTCAAGGAATCGAAAATCCTAAACATAGGGCTCTATAACAAATAAAGCAACGCTGAAAGCATAATAAGCCGTACAGATCCTAAGGACACTAGAACCTGATGCTCTGATACCACCTGTGACACCCCGCCTAATTAAATACCGGGCGATCACTCCTTTATTAAATTAAATCAAGGTAAACAATTGGTTCATTCTCAGCATCATTGTCGATAAAAATAAGTTTTCTAATTTAACACCCTAAATAATTAAGCTAAGTGTCAAAACCATTCTCATACATAACTTTCCAAATTTTATTTAAAGAAAAATGATTTATTTATTTATTTAACCACATTCAATAAGTAAGAATCACACCACATTTAAATTCTGCAACATAGTCCAATTAATTTAATACATTCGTCAATCGAATGTCAACATACGAAATCTAAAGTCACACATCCAAACTGAATAAATCCCATAGTAACAATACTGGAAATAACTGAAATACAAATGTCCAATAACAAGGGAATAATGGAAAGAGCTACACATTCCCAACTAGATGAAAGTACTAAGAGTGGATCCGAATGAACAAAATCGTCTAATCAAGAGACCTGCAACTCCCACCTAAGCTGCAGCGCGTTCCTTCCAAGAGATCCTAAGCAAGACGCCCCTGTGGCTGGGCACCTGTAATACATATATATATATACAAGAGAGTGAGTGAGAGAGAGAGAGAGAGAGAGAGAGAGAGAGAGAGAGAGAGAGAAATGGGTCAGAACCCGATAGTGTGTATGATTTAAAATTTGTTTAGCAAGTATTTAAATTGATACAGGCCAATGCAACAACATATTAGAGCGACACTCTCTTGAGAAATTATCACCTCTCCTCTAATGTGCACGCCTATCGTACTAACCTTCCCAACGGTTTATCCTATCATTTTATCATACTAACCTTCCCAATAATTTAGCTTATCTTAACTTACTCATAAGATTTCAAAACCAAACAATATCATTGTTTAAAAAGGATACTTCCAATTAGCAGTACAACTCTCGTTTTAGCTTTATTAATTTATAAAGTTTCCCAGTGTCATATTATACTTTCACAAAACAAGTATTTACTATTTGAGTCATCAACCATGTCCTACTTATCAAATCACAGTAGGTAGTTTCAAATTTCCTAATCTCATATATATATTAACTACTCGTATAATATATATAAAATAACATCACCCCAAATAAAACTATGGTGCGTGCATACTTCTACTATCGAAACCCCATACCACTCATATCAAGGGGAATACAAATTCGGAATCACTCTCGAACTGTATTAACACATACACAAACAATATCGAGGCGAAGCATAGATTCCAAGTCTCTAAGAGGATGGCACATACTCGCGTCTCTTAGGACCGTCTGAACTATCAATTCGATAGCCTGTACCAAGGATATCTATCTTCTAGGGTACAAGTCAATATCCCCCATAAAGGTCCCATCGAGATAATACTGTCCCAGCGCGGTAACCTCAAGGATAGCAAGTAGCGCAGTATGTTTTTCACATGTATATAATATATGTACACACAATCATATAAATATACCACTTTTATCATATTAATATAGGTTCCTCTCGTCACCCATAATTACAACATTTATCCTTAATTTCACATTATTAGTATTACGTATAAGGTTTCATCTCTAACCTTCACTCGAAGGGTTTTCTCACTTATTACGTGACACTCGTGGACTCTATCCTTCCAAGTAGAAAATTCAGTAGGTATACCTATATTCACTATCGTAGCTATTCGCCGTAATCTCTCACTTGAAATACGTAGTTTCATCGTTCATTATATAATTCTCTCGAAAGCAAAATTCTCGTCTTATAATAAAGTTCCCAACACTTATTCATATATCCTACTGGTCTTTCCTATCTCCCAAAACATTTTATTAAGAATACCCAAGAATTATTTCACGATAAATTTAATTTAACTAATTAAATAAGGTAATAGGAGTCTGCCAGGAGGGGTCGATCGATCGAGGTCTGGGACTCGATCGATCGAACCTTCGATCGATCGAAGCTCTATGCTCGATCGATCGATCAAGCAGGTATTTTGATTTCTGCAGAATTGCAGTTACAGGTTCTACCATCTATCTTCATCCAAATCCATATTTTTCAACTCCAAACGTCCCAAAAATTCTACTACTAACATTATAACATTATACCAGATGTTTTCAACGTAAAGCATGTGTATTTCTATCATTAAACATGGATAATCAACCCAAAATCTTATCTAATCATCAAGAATCCTAGAGTTTTCTTAATCATGGTTCTAATCTGTTTTTTACCAGAATTTCCTTCTAATACATCATCAAAATTTCGTGGGTTATTCTTCTACATCACAAAAGATTTCCATAATAATGTTTATGTCTTTACTACATGCAAATTCCTATCAAAATTTGTGTTTTCTTCCATATATTTCATCCCTAATAATTCCTAAACTAATATGGAAATTGCACTAACGAAAATAGCAAGATAAACACTTGCCTGGGATTTTCAGAGGTCTGGTTTCACTACACCAAAATGGGCAAATTGTCACCTTTCAGCCGGCCAGCCTTGTCAAGGTCATTGATCGTGACAAAAAAACACGCGTTTTATGTCACGGTCATTGACCTTGACACGACCGTGACAACGAATTGTCACGGTCAATGACTGTGACAAGCCCGTGACAAATTTACTTGTCACGGACTTGTCACGGTCATTGACCGTGACAATTATTTAAATTCTTGTCACGGTCAAAGACCTTGACACGACCGTGACAATATTCTCAGCAAAAGCCCTACCCCCCCTTCTTTTTTCCCTCCCGCGCCGTTCCCTCCATTTCTCTCTCTCTCTCTCTCGACGCTGTTCTCTCTCTCTCTCTCTACTTTCAGGTCCATTTTCTCTCTCTCTCTCTCTCTCTCTTTCATTTATATATATATTTGTGTGTATATTTGTGTGTATGTGTATATATATATGTGTGTATGTGTGTGCGTGGAGGGGGGCAGGGGGTGGGGGGTGGGGCGGGGTGGGGCAGGGTGGGGGAGGGGGTGGGGACGGTGGAGGGGGGCTGGGGTGGGGGAGGGGGTGGTGGAGGGTGGGGTGGGGTGGGGTGTGTGTGTGTGTGTGGTGGGGGAGGGGGTGGTGGAGGGGTGGGGCAGGGGGTGGTTAGGGGTGGGGTGTGTGTGTGTGTGTGGTGGTGTGTGGTGGGGGAGGGGGTGGGGTGGGGTGGGGTGTGTGTGTGTGTGTGTGGTGGTGTGTGGTGGGGGAGGGGGTGGTGGAGGGGTGGGGCAGGGGGTGGTTAGGGGTGGGTGTGTGTGTGTGTGTGGTGGTGTGTGGTGGGGGAGGGGGTGGGGTGGGGTGGGGTGGGGTGTGTGTGTGTGTGTGTGTGGTGGTGTGTGGTGGTGGAGGGGGGCAGGGGTGGGGTGGGGTGGCAATTTTTGACACGACACGATACCCGACACGAACTCGACACGAACTCGGATGATAAATTATTTATGTGTTGCAAGAATTTGAAATTAATTAAATTAAGTTATTGTAGGCGTATGAGTGCTATGATTGGTTAAGAGAGAAGAAAAAAATTATTTTATATTTTACTTAATGGGTTATGCGGGTCAACCCGAACACGACACGATAATAAATAGGTCGGGTTAGTGTTTGCTCATCTGACACGATTAGTTAAATGGGTCGGGTTAGGGTTGACTAATACTTAACACGAACCCGACATGACACGACCCGAACACGACACGACGCACACGAATTGCCACCCCTAGTGGGAATTGATATCCAAGACATGTATTTGAATTGATATCTATTTATTTGAATTGATAGAATTGTTTCTAGGATAATAATCCTACTATAAGATAATTGCTCAAAATAAATATTAAATAATAATTACTAAGATATCAATTCAAATAAAGTCTTAATAACCTAACCAAAAGAAATAAAATAAAATATCAAATAAATTATCATCCACCTCATAGACATTCCCTACCAATCATTTTAAGATAATTTTATCCTTATAAAGATAATAGATTATGTAATTTTAGGACTTAAAATAATATTGATTATGGATATAGGACAACAAACATTTTACAAACCCCTAAAGATAAATACCTTTGATTGCAAAGCATGCACTTGTATTATTTCGACGTGTAATTTGGAAATGCTTGTTTTTCTTTCTAGAGACCCGTGTCGTCAAAACTTGGTAGTGTTCGAGTGTGTTTTTATCACTAAATTATTATTTCACTAACAAATACTCCTTATATCCTAGATTAAGAGTCCATATTTACTTTTTGTACTTACTAATAATACACTTAATCAATGGCTAGGATTAACCCTTATTCACTATTATGAAATTTGGTTAATTGATTATTTAAAAAAAAAAGCAAAAGTAGACTAACATATATACACAACACTAAAAGTAGACATCAATTTTATAAATAATTGATATTTTCATTCAAAATACGTGTGTGTGTGTGTGTGTGTGTGTGCGTGTGTGTGTGTGCGTGTGGCGGGGGTGGGGTGGGGTGGGTAGGGGTGGTGTGTGTGTGTGTGTGTGTGTGTGCGTGTGGCGGGGGTGGTATTGACGGAACTTACACATACGTTATAATATAGACGAAACATTTTTTTATCTGTACTAATAACATTTTTTCTATCTGTACTAATAACATTTTTTTTACAGCAAAAATGTCTCCTTCAGATGTTAGGGCGAAGATGATGATGCTGTTTATGATGATGTCGTCGTCTGGGTTCGGTGGTAGCGGAGGCGACGAGGGCTCCTCCGCCCCTAGGCTCCCCAAATATGGAAAATTTGGAATTACCGTCGAAAATAAGTCGGAGCTTTTAGCGAGATCCCTCGAGCTGCTAAATACGGTCATCGGCTCGGGGTTTATGAGTTGGAAGGAGGTGCCGTATGAGCTCAAGTTAGCTATTTGGGCGGCACTACAGGTAATATTTATATGAATATTTCAATTTCAATTTCAATTTCAATTTATATTTATATTTATATTTATATTTATATTTATATTTATATTTATATTTATATTTATATTTATATTTATTCGCAACTAACATTGTATTTGTTGGACAGGAACAATTCAACTTGGATCCAAAGCTACGCGATTCCGTCTTCGAGCAGTTGAGGGAGCAACACAAGACGTGGAAAAAAAATATGCGGACACGGTACTTTGGAAAAACACGAGAGACCATTTTACAATGGCGCGGATCCGTCCCGCCCAAGGAGCCGATCTCATTGGCACAATGGCAAAAGTTCATTGACAATGAGATCGAGGATCGACAATTGGCATCTCGCCAATCGGGGAAGGAAAATCGGGCTAAAAAGACGGACGTGCACTACTCCGGCCGGACCTCTTACGCTGAGGTGGAGCATAGGATGAAGGTAATATTTAATTTATCTATAACTACAGAAATATATTATTGGATATTATTTTACTTTGCGGGGCCGATACTAATTTTACTTTACTTTATTTTATTTCAGGGGGTAGGGAGTGGGCCAGGGGGTAAGCCACATAGGCTCGATACTTATGTGGCTCTTCGGACGAAGAAGGGGAAGGACAAGGAGGTGTCCCCGAGCGTCGCGGCCACGATTGTAAGTAATCCGACAGTTTAATTATTGTTAATTACGTTATAATTTTTTAGTTTACTTATTTTACTAATCATGTGCTTTTTGTCGTTTCAGGCAAAGCTTAAGGAAGTGCATGAGTCGCAGTCTGATGCCGACAAGGCATCTTTGTCCACAGACGCACTCAGCCAAGTGCTTGGCTCTGATCGCAAGGGGAGGACAAGGGGAGTGAGCTCGCGGGTGGCCAAATCTAGGATCATCGGATTGGAGACGAGCGACACCGGGTTGGCTCGAACGGTGGATTCACACGACGCGAAGCTGTTCCGTTTGGAGGCGACGGTCCAAGATATGTACGCATTCATGAAGCGTACGTTGGGTGGAGACCGTAAAGAGAAATGGAAAGGGAAAGGGAAGGAGAAGGCGGTGGAGGAGGAGGTGCGGGAGGACGAGGCGCAGGATGACGAGGATGTGGACCTCGCTGCTTCATCACCGACACGTTCGTACTTCGACGATCCACTTCCCTATTTGACGCCCTCCAACAGACCATTATCGACAATTGGTTGGCCGAGCGTGTTCATATTGGACATATTTGATGGCCAGCGGATAGGGCGGGGATTGAGGGACCCGAACATCGTCGAGGGTGGACTAGTCCATGGACGTGTGCTTCAAGAGATGGAGTCCAGGGTGCTCGTCACGCATGTCATACCCGGGAAGGAGAACTCCATATTGTGGTTGCGCGAACAATGCGGCACGACGTATATTAGTGGGTGCGTCAATTCGTATGTCGTGTGGCCTACTCACCTCCTCAGTTTTATCTAAAACATGTAGTAACATTATTTTTAAGTTTGTCCATTTTAATTATATTTGGATTATATCGTCATGTATATTATTTTTACTTTGACGATTTGGATTATACTGTCATGAATATATATTTGCATTATCTTTAGTTTGTGTTGGATATATGATGTTTGGAACAGGTACAACGTTGCTATAATAGGTACAAATATACTGCTGGGCAGTGGCGGTGGCCATACTGCCCAGCAGATTTTTTTTAAATTCTGCCCAGAATTGTCACGGTCATTGACCGTGACAAGTCCTTGACAACATTTGTCACGGGCTTGTCACGGGCAATGACAGTGACAATTTTTTTTAAAAAGGGTCACGGCTTTGTCACGGTTATAAACCGTGACAAACGTGTCACGGTCATTGACCTTGAAACGACCGTGACACAAAACGCGAGTTTTTTGTCAAGGTCAATGACCGTGACACGACCGTGACAAAAAAAGTTGTCTCTCCTCGAAATGTCACGGTCATTGACCTTGACAAGGTGAATTTGTCAAGGTCAATGACCTTGACAAATGGGCAGATTTGGTGTAGTGTTTGGTGCCGAATTCGGTATGGTTGCGTTCCCTGTCTCGCGATCTATGCGTTAGTGGTGGCGGCGGTGCAAACCGTTGAGTTTTGGGCCTTGAATTTGCCTTGAGAGCTCTCTCCTTCCTCTCATATGGCCGTCACTTGTATTTAGCGTTTCTAACCCTAGAAGGTAACCTAGGTATGTGATATAACTCCTCTAATTTTCGTGGGTTTAATTACCCAAAAATGTAAAATGACCAAAATGCCCTCCCGGGTTACTAATTAGGCCTAAAAACTCTCCGAGACCCAAACTAAACTCCCGGGTACACTTTTCTGACTATCTCGACCCTTCCGGACGCGCTGGCGCACTCAAAATGACCATACGAACAACTTATAAAATATTCACTTTTATTAATCCACATTTAGTCCTGACACGACACAGGCGCGTCCTGACTTAAATTTCCACAATTGTCATTTTATTTACACGTGACAATATTACAAAAATAAATCTCATATATTACTATACTCATCCAGTAATATGCAACAAATAACAAATTTCCAATAATTACTAACTCTCGTCACGTTAGTAAATATTTAGAACAACATTCCGGATTAAAATTAAATTAATTTATCTCAATTAAATTTAATAAATCCCATAATTTAAAAGCCATGAAAATACGGGGTATTACAGATGGATACTTATTGCTTACTTTAAGAGAGATGAACTCCCGAAAGAAAATAAGGAGCCCACAAACTAAAAATTAAATCGGTTAGATTTTACTTTAATTTAAAGGGAAAACACTACCAACATTCATTTACAGGATCCTTACTCAAGTGTGTTCGCCCAGACTAAGTGGAAGAGATATTGAAAGAGATGTCCAAGGGAAGTTGTAGAGCCCATGCATGTCGAATATTCTTATCCTACAGGGCAATGTCACAAGGATACCAGTGTCCCTTTATGTAAAAGGACGCGATTTATTATATTTGGAAGTGACATATGTGTCAGT
Source organism: Sambucus nigra (assembly GCA_949130495.1). NCBI lineage: Eukaryota > Viridiplantae > Streptophyta > Magnoliopsida > Dipsacales > Adoxaceae > Sambucus > Sambucus nigra. Next base: position 265,665,126 of record OX422217.1, read on the forward strand.
ACTTTAAACCTATCCTCAAGCAATCGTCGGGTGACCTTAGCCGGCTCACAAGTCCTTTTCCATTTGCACAATGGGGCACATATATTGTTAGTTCTCTTCCCAGACCTCTAACAGACAAAAAATCTTGATCAATGCAATTGATTACTTAACCAAATAGTTGGGAGTTGAACCTTTAATGCATATTATGAAGGATAATACTAGAAATTTCTTATGGAGAAACATAATCACAAGATTCAGAATCCTAATGAAAAATAGTATTAGACAACTGAGCCCAATTCTTCAATGACATGTTTAGAGACATCTACCTAGAGTGCGAAATCCATAGTCACTATGCCTCAATCATATTAACATAAAGCAACAAAAAGTAAAAGAACCAATAAAACTCAACTCGATGGGATCAAATGTCAATTAGAGAGCACTAAAGGAAGGTAGGTCGACAAACTGTCCTCCGTCCCTTGGGCTTAGAAAATGACTCCAAGAAGACAAATAAATTAAACCCCTTATGATATGTCTTATGGAATAAAATATTACATTCCTCTAGAAATCAGCCTATCCACACTCAGGACCAAAAGCTACGAGGACGTCCATAATGATGATCATCTTAACCATAATATGGATCTAGTATAAGGACAAAGGGAATAAGTTATGATTTATTTGGCATCCTATCAACAAGAGATCACCAAGCACCATAATAATAAAGTTAAGGTCAAAGAGTTTCAGGTCAGTGGTCTAGTAAGAAACATCTCTCAATAACCAATAAGCCTTTTGATGGGAAACTAGCATTGATTGGTAGGTGTCGTGAAGAGTTGTCTCAAAAGGAGGAACCGATTCATATCACTTAGAGAAATTAAATGGAACAATAATTCATTAGTCATATAATGCCATGAACCTCAAAAATTACTATCACTAAGTAGTTTAATTTTATTTTACACAGCTTTGCCTAATAAAGATGATTCATTTTAAGGATTACATTTGTTCAAAAAAGTTGTATATTTTTTTCTAAGATCCAAAAATCGCACCTGAAAATAGTGGTACAAACCAACAATGGTTTGGTCAGCATAGCTTAACCATAAACCCACCTAAGAAATGGTGGTACGACTTGAAGTAATCTAGGGTCACCTAAAATAGGCAAAACCATCCTGAAAATGGTGATGTAAAGAATGGGTTAGTTGGCCTAGAATAGTCATATACCGACCTGGAACAGGTGGCATGACTTAGAATAAAATGGTTTTTCCTATAATAGCTCAAAACCTGCAAGAAAATGGTGGTATAGTCCAAGAATGGGTTTGTTAGCCTATAATAGGTAAAACCCCATCTAAGAACAAGTGGTATGACTTAGAATAAGTCGATTTTGCCTATAATAGGCAAAAACCCACCCGAGAACGATGGTAAAATCCAATAATATATAGGATAACATAGAATAGACATAAACCCACCTAAGAATGGGTCAAACAACTTAAAATTAGTCAGTTTCTCCTATAATAGGAAAAACTCACTTGAAAACGGTGGTGCAACCTAATAATATGTTAGTCACCCTAGAATAGTCACATATTAACCTAATAACAAGTTGTGCGGTGATAAGTTGAATCAGAATGTCGACTTGTTAATCAATTTTTACAAGTTAGCGAATTCAATCATAGAATTACCCTCCATCAATTAGGTGATAAGTTAAATAAGAAGGTTAACTTACTATTCAATTTCTACATGTCAATGGAGTCTGTCACAGACTTACCCTCCAGCGATTCAGTGATGAGTTATAGAAGAAGTTTAAATTATCAATTAATTTTTATAGGTTATTAGAGTCGGTCATCAACTACCCTCCACCAAGTGATAAGTTGAATATAAAGGTTAACATGTTAATTAATTTTTACAAGTCAGTGGAGTCGGTCATAGACCTACCCTTCGTCAATTAAGTGATAAGTTAAATACAAAGATTAACTTTTAATAAAAAAAAATTACAAGTAAGTGGAGTCACTCAAAGACCTACCCTCCACAGATTAAGTGATTATTTAAATATGAAAGTTCATTTATTATATTTTTTACAAGTAAAAGGAGTCGGTCACGCATTAACCTTCCACTAATATATTATATTTTTTACAAGTAAAAGGCTTTGGTCACGTATTAATCTTCCACTAATAATATATAGAAATAATTTAACATACATATAAAAATGATGAACATAAGGCATTAAGCATAAAAGAACTTTTCATTTAATGATAAAATAGTACAAGGCCTACAAATGATGGCCAAATGGCTAGCATCAAAAATTTTAAAAATATATTATGAATTAGGGAACTAGGGGTAACCTTCCCTTTGCTTTTGGGAACCCCATTTTTTTATTTAGCCAGACCTTTATAAAGAACCAACTCACTCATCGGATGATTCACTTCTTTCTCCGATGTCAAGGAAGCCTCCCCATCTCTGATAATATGGTTCTTAAGATTGGGTTTGCAAAGTAAGCATGATATTCCTTACGGATGTTCCCCTTATTGAGGTCTGCTATCAAACCCTTGTGACATGCAATTGACCCATGATAGTCAAGTTTCATGGAGACCTCCTGGATTTCCACTTCAAAGCCTTCATAAAAGTCTTTTCTTTCTCTTTATCCAGATTGGCGGGAAGTGAAAGATTTTTCCTTTAAAGGATTAACTTCTCCAAATTCTTTAAGACAAAATCCTTCCTGAGCTATGTCACTTGGGAATCCACCTTATTATACTCCAAATGTAGGGTTTTACCTTCTTTGTTTATATTTTCTTGGCTGGCGATCTCATTATTTATCTTATCCAATAACTCAGTGATCTTGATGTCGTTATCTCCATGTTTATTCTTCATTACGTTGAATTGATCATGAAGATTATTATTCCTAGTCATCATGTGACTAGCTCGGGTAGCGGCCTCATGCATAGCTTGCATGGCCCACAAACAAAAGTACAAAAAGGTCAATTAATACATGGACAATCTTCAAATTTTGTAAAAAAAAAAAGTTAAATATTTAATGTGAAATTACCAATACCATAAGGCGGAGCCCTTGTTTGTGAAGGCATTGCACCTTGAAACCTCTCAAGGCTGACATTTCCTTAGGCAACATAGCGAACTGAGAAAAAGTGAAACCGACTTCTACAATTTGATATATTTAATCATCAGTTGTAATTAACTCTTTTCCCTTTGAAAATAAAACCATATAGGGGTATTCCCTAAATTAAGAGGAAGGAGTTTGAGGTGCCATTTATCTAGGCACGATTACCATTTGGGAAATGTTCCCCCTATTTGGTGTACTAGGGGGTTTGCCAGTGAACTTATTCATTTCCTTATTGTTATGGGTAATGCTATAAACACCAACTCCCAGTACCAATCTAGTAAAATGGGACCTACACTTTAATACATGGTGATCAGACTTTTGTACAATCATTTAAAGCACGTTCGGTACTTGGTTGGTACTAGGAGTATATGTATCATTATTCTATTGTTATCTCTCTCTCTCTCTCTCTCTCTCTCTCTCTCTCTCTCTCTATATATATATATATATATATATATATATATATATCAAATATCCTTCTCCTAACCAGAGATAATCCTCTTGTTTTAAGTCTCGATTGCACAATAGTCATCATGGGCAGACTGTCGCCCTTATTCTTTGAAATTACCCTAGATGCATCAAGATCGACCATAAGCTTAGGTATACATTGTCATATCTTCAGAGTGTTTGAGGAGTGGGGGAATGTAAAGTCTTAGTATTAATAATCTTCTTATACTTCCTCCCAAAGTTGACCAGAAGGACCTACTACCCTGTAGGAAAAAGAAGGGATAAGTCATTGTCGTATTGGAGGTATCCATGATTATAAATTGATTCTTGTCCTCCAAAGGAGTGGAGATCACATAGGCAGGTTATTACACCTCACTTATGTACACTACCCTCACCACTGCGTTGAAGATGGGTGTGGCTATTGGGATTATTGTGTCACCAACCACAGTGTAATCAGTCACAGTTACAAAAGGAACAGTTGTGAAGTTATTGGCTGACACGACATTAGTTCATACCCAAGAAGAACATGTTTTAGTCCTCCATAAAATCTTACTTTGTAAGATTTTTGTGGGTTCCAAACTTTCTTCAAATCAATAAGGTTAAACTCAAAGTCATTGGCCTTTCTCTTATAGTGAGTATATACATCAATAGGACAATGGTCGATTAGTAACTAGAAAACTTATACTAAAAAAAATTAAAAGAATGCTAAAAAGTCTACCAGGAGATTTGGAGCCTCCAGAAGCATAGTATGACCTACGTAGTTCTCACCATATATTTTCATAAAGAAGACAAATATATATTTATCCGTATCCTTTTGGCTCCTTCTTCTCTCTAAAACCCCCTCTCTTCTGTTAAGCATCCCCACCCTTTCTATGGGTTCTAGCCCACATCTTAGCCTAGATTTTGATCCTAAGCCTTTCATTGATGATTCTCCTACTACACCTTGTGATGCACTTTCACTCAAGTCACCCTCTCAAGATTATCCTCCTTCTTTTGCTGAAATACTTGGTAAGAAAAGTGCTACCTATGAGCAACCAACAATGAAATCACATTGTCTTCCTCCCCTTTCTCCACCTTTCTTGCGTGGAGACTCCCTCGCTGTTAGGCTATTTGATGATGCGTATCAAGAGGTTCTAAATGATTGTAGTTCAACTACACTCATTGGGCGTTTTATTCTTTTAAAAGAGCACAAACCTTGGAATATTTCTGAGCTTAAAATGGAGCGTACACATCTTGGACAGATTCAGAAGACATGGGTTCTTACACCCATAGGTAAGGGTTACTTCAATCTTCATTTTTCTTGTTCTTCTGAAATGAGTAGGTTGATGACCATGAGTCATTTTAAACTATCTGCTGGAACTTTTAAGTTGTTTAAATGGGTACCTGATTTCAATCCCGAATTGCATGTTATTACCACTGCTAACATTTTGGTTAGATTTATGGGGTTGTGCCAAGACTACTGGGACCCACTTCTTCTTCTTCAGATTTCCAGGGGTGTGGTTCTCCCTTTGCGTATTGATAAACCCACCTTGGAAAGGTCCTATAGAAACTATGCTCGAGTTTTAATTGAAGTGTACATGTCAACTAAACCTCCTGAACGTAGTTTGGTTGAAAGAAGTGTTGGATCCTTTTTTATTAACATTCATTATGAGTCTCTTCCATTGTTTTGCAGCTTTTGCAAAACTGTCGGACACTCTATTAATGAGTGTAGATATTTACAAAAGGAAGTGACCAACCCATTTTCTAAAGGGATCACAAATTCAAATCCGAATAAAAAAATTATTCCAGGTACGAGTTTGTTAGGAAAAGGCATCACAGGTAAAGATTGCAAAGATTTTGGCTCTAGTCCTAAAGTAGCCAACCCATGTGCCACTCAATTGAAAAGGTCAAATCATAAAGTAAATAACAGTGTCTCCATAGCTACTGACATGGAGCAGTCAATTGTTGTAATAAATGAACAACATCCAGTAGGTACTGATGCCGACATGGAGCATACAATTATTGTTGATGATACAGATGACCATGATCCAGTACGTACCATAACAGGTACGATTACAGTGCCATCAAATCGATAATGGTTCTTAAAAAAAGTGGAATTATCTCTGGTAATGGTTCTCCAGTTCAGGCGATCAGTGCTCCGAAGACAAAGCGTGCAGTTCAAATTATAAACGGAATCCCTTAAAATGAGGAACCTCAAATTCAGGGAGCTTTCGAATTTAGCGAGAATAATGGTAAAAGTTGTTTAAACAAATTGGTCGACAATTATCCTTTAAAAAAAAGGAGATTACTCAACGGGACCCGAAAGGCTCAAGTTTGAAAACTCCTAATAATGTGGGAGTCAGCCCTTTAGAATCGGCTAGTCATAAGAATAATGCTCAAGTGATTCAACAAATCTCGCATGGTTTTAAATGCCAATCAGTAGAAATTGGAAAAGTTTTGATAGAATTAATAAATGTTTCAGCTATTACAGAAAAACATATGGAACAAAATAATATTCAAAATTTATATTTGGAGGATAATTCAGGGAGCGAAGATTCTTATGGAAAAATGCCTCCCCTTAAGGAAATTCCTAATTTGTCAAATTTCACTGGTGATTCATTACGGAAAAGGAAGACCATGATATTAAGTTATTCGTGGAAATTCCTAAATTTGATCTTGGAATGTCAACTAGTACTGCAAAAGCTCGGGCGTTTCTTAAAGATTCGGTTGGCCAAAAATGTGGGGACCAAATGTCCAAAACTCCAACTAAAAATTCCTTTAAAGTTTTAGGGAATATCCAAGACTCCAATAATGTTGAGGTTAAAGGAATAAATCAAAAGAAAAAATAGAAATGCGATTCCTTTTTGTACTTAAGTGATGAGGAGAAAACTGCTCTAAATCCCAATTTAAGGTGCCCCGTTTCTCGTTCTAGTCATAAATTTTCTTCAGTTTTCTTTGTTTTAGCGCTTGTAAGTTCCCCAGGAGAGGCTTTTCTCCTTCCAATCAATAAATTGTTTTTGAAAAAAAATACTTAATTGTAAGACTTTTCCAAAACCTCGAAAATGAACTGATAGACACAGGTTAAGTCCAAAGACCATAAGCAATACATGATCTCATTCACACCCAGGTTAGTGCCATAAATTTCATTTATGGAAACATTACCCTTTACAATAAGAATGAACATCCACTTTCCTAGATATGTTTTTATAAAGATGGAGTACCTCTACCATTAATGGGCGGAGGTGGGTGATGGTGGTGGTTGAGGTGGGGGGGGGGGGGGGGGGGGGGAGGGGGGAACTAACTCCTCCTCTATAATGGCTATGGACATGAAAATAACCTTACCATTAGGGAGGTCATAAATGTACTCCACGTTAGGTGAGTTCCTTATCTTGATATATCCAAGTATGTTATACCTATTATGAAATGCCTAAAATACATTATGTAAGCCTCCTTCACCTCATTCTTGGTTGTGTCGACCGCTTGAGCCACTATCACTATCACCCGTGTAGTCGAAATCATCTCTTCTGATGGCTATGGTTGAGGCACCTCCTGTGGCTCCTGATAAGCCTCCCTCACCTCATTCTTGGTCGCTACCCTCTCAGATCCCTGTCTCCTTGGTGGCATCTGCAAACATATCATATTGTATGATTTTATAGCCTATACGAATAAAATGGTAGAAGTATGTAAATCTGAAATACATAAGATAAATGAAACAGTCCTAATAATAGGTCTCTATATGAACCGAATTTCTATGCTGAATTTGTAGTAAGCCATACTGTAAGGATATATTTTATAAGTCCTATTTACATTTGAGTAGGTCGTATCATGCTAAACCGTTGAAGACTTATTCACGTTCAATAATGCGTCAAGACGGATACGAATATCAAAGTTCTTCAACATTCAAGCCCCCGTGAGATGAATTTTAGTAGGGTTGCATTTTTCTACCTTAGCATTTCACTTAGAGTGTTGGGATATTTTTTACAAAATATTTTCTAAGTGTTGGAGCAGATTTTTCGTCAAAAATATTTTTTTAAGTGTTGAGGTGGATTTTTAAAGACGAAATAAAAATTTATTTCTTAATTATTTTTGTTCGAGTGACAGATGAGCTCGTTCAATTGATAGCCTCATGTCATGCGAAGCTCGTTCCAGCGATACTTGTCAACGTTTGAGCGACAAGATGTTTTCGTTCGAGCGATCTGCCCCCTTAATTTTTTTATTTAAAGCGTATTAAACCATTTCGTTTTCGTAAAGAAAACCTAATGTTTTAGTTTCTACAAACACTGCATATCGTCAAAACACTTTGTCTTCTTCATTTAGGGTTTAATTATTTTTCTTTTAAATTCATAAAACATCCCGATCTTTATATGAATTGTTTTGGATCCCTAGATATAACTTTTTTGAAGTTTTCTCTTGTAGAGAGTGTAAATCTATGGCTTACTAGTGCATGTTCTTATGGACTGATGCGGTTGTTCCATTGCTGACTCAAGATTGTGTGTCTTTATGGATACTTGCGCTAGTTCAATGCATATTTCATTGTAATCTTTGTAAGTTGCAATTTACTATTTTATAGTGAAATAAAAAAGGTTTTACCCGAAAGATTTTTTGTCCTTAAATATGTGAGTTTGCAATTTTATTTGTGATGGTTTGACACACACATGCGTAGTTACATGTTTAGGAGTTGAATTAATTTGGTTTGAATATTGTCACTGATTAAATAAGTTTAACTTAAAAATTTGTAAATTCGGTTTAATCAGTATCGCGCATACGTTTTTACAAATTGGCATCAGAGAAGGATACACTAATTTATTGTGTACTCCTATTTTCGCAAAAATTGTGTAATATTGATTTTTTTTGAAAAATCTATTTTGTGAAAAATCTCAATTTTCCAATGGTGCACTTATGTAATAGGATTCCCCCCTTTGATGACATGAGTCAAAATTGTGATGATTTAAATAGTTTGAGTTTGACATTTGCTAAAAGAATTGATTTTGTAGAAAAAGAAAATTGTCGTTTTAAATCCACGATGGATCTTTTGCAAATGGTTCAAAATCAAAGAGATTTTTATCGTGAAAAATTTGTTGCCTTGGACCGCAACTTTAGAAAAAAATAATTGTCCAAAAAGGAGAGTGATGATATAGTCCTATTTTTAGAAAAAGAATTGAAGGACTTTAAAAATTCAAGTGTTTGTATTTGTGCCAAAGAGGATGCAAATATTTTAATCGATGAGTTTATGGCGCATGAAGAGAATCTTAGGGATAAGTGTGCATATTTTAAGAACAAATGTGATAACCTTCTGGGAGTTATTGAAAATTTAGAGAATGAGTCCCTAAAATTGGAAGAGTCTAATTATTTGCTTGAGTAAAACATTTTGGAGATAAAAAATGATTTGACGGACTCGAGTAGTGTTGATAGCAATGGTGGCGGCTCGTCACATTCTCATGTTTCGAGTGTTAAAGTCAAGACCATTAATTATTTTAAGGGGTCAATAAATCCCAGGGACGTTAGAAAAGGTCAACCCATAGGTGTCATTCCACCCATTTACACATGTTTACATTGTGGTAGGAAAGGTCACCTTAGGCATTCTTGTTTCGATATTCGAAAAGGTCCTAGAAAGTTGAAGTCTAGAGTTCCCTTCTTCCCAAAACCCCTATGTGTCGTTCCTCACCTATTTGGGTTAGGAAATCACTTTTAGAGGCACTAGATGTTAGACTAGTTGAATCTATGTTGCTTGCACATGATTCTTCTCTTGCTATATCATATAGATGATTGTGTTCGCATGTTTGTCATACACTAGTTGTATTTCATGATATATTCTTGCTAGTGTTATGACTTGTGTACTTTTTGTATTAGTTTTTATTTTTTAGGAAAAAAAAATAAAAAATACAAAAAGATTTTATTTTGATAAAATTTTTGGAAAAAGTCAAAAAGATTTTTGTATTTTGTTTTGCACCATTTATGGATGGACATTTAGGATGACTGAGTCACAATTTCATTCCATATTCATGTGATTGTTTGATAGTGTTTTGATATGTGTCATCATTTCATTTATGTGATTTATAATGTTTGGAGTCATTGACATGTGATTTGTTGTTACTACCTACATGTTTGACTCATAAGTTTCTTTAATGCACACTTGTATGAATTTGTTTGATTATTGTATTTGTCTATCACATATTGGTCGGAGTGTTGTCATCTCAATTCCGTCTTTAAAACGAACCATATGCGATAAAACTTGATAATGGAAGTATTGAATGTAGAACCGTTTACCGTGAGTATTTAATTGCAACAAAATATGATGCGTGAAACACGGGAAAGGGCTGCGAGAGTAGAAAATTAACTCGTCGTGAAATCCACCGTTTAAAAGGGCACGAAAAAAATGAAAGGCAATAAAAAGATAAATATGCGAAAAAGGGGCCATTTAATTTAGACCACCTCAAAATAAAAATAAACGATTATTATTTATGAGGGAGTTTGGATGGAATATGAAACGGGTTTGCACGTCCTGGCAAAGTCATGAAAAAGCGTTACATAGTTTTAGACGTTATTGGTGTGGGAATCATTCTTGAATTTGATGTGTTGATGGATTAAGTCCATGTCATTTAAATTCAACACTTTTGACACCTAAGGACGATTTTGAGATTCATTTGTTAGGAGTATCCGTATTCATCTTGCACATATGTTATGTTTGATTGCATTGATTTGCCTATTGAATATGTTCACACCCATTCATTCCGTTTACATCATTTGGTTATCTTAGTGTAAATTCATGGTGTGTGATTTTTTTTAAATTATTTTTGCATTTATGTATGAAAAATGGAAAAATAAAAAATAGTTTGTTGATGCCTTTGAGGATTCCTTAGCATGAGCGTAGTTTGATTCATATTTGCTATGGATATTTGTTGTGAAAACTCCATGTTTATTTTTGTTTATTCGTTTTCTTGTTTGTTTCGGTCAAATAAAAAGGGGGAGAATGAAGTATGGGGGAGTTTTTGCATTATAGTGGAGATTTGATTATTAATTGCACTACACCAAATCTGCCGAATTGTCACGGTCATTGACCTTGACAAGTTGGACTTGTAAAGGTCAATGACCGTGACAATTCTAGGGGTGACAACTTTTTTTGTCACGGACTTATCACGGTCATTGACCATGACAAGTTCGTTAGACTTGTCACGGTCATATCACGGTCATTGATCTTGAAAAGTTTTGTCATGGTTAAGAACCATGACAAACCCGTGACAATGTTAAAAAAAACTGTCACAGTCAATGACCGTGATAATTCTGGGCAAAATTGAAAAAAAATCTGCTGGGCAGTATGGCCACTGCACTGCCCAGCAGTATATTTGTACCTGTTATAGCAACGTTGTACCTGTTCAAACATTATATATCCAAATAAAATAGAGATAATGCAAATATACATTCAAAACAATATGCATCTTGATATAATCTGAATAGAATTCAAATATAACAACTTAAAACAACAATTTAATTCAAATAATGTCACTAAATGTCTGGGGTAAGGTTAACTCTGAGGAGGTGAGTAGGCCACATGATATACGAATTGACACACCCAATAATATACATCGTGTCGCATTATTCGTGCAACCACAAGGGGGAGTTCTCCTTCCCGGGTATCACATGCATGACGAACACCTTGGATTCGATGTCTTGAAGCAAACATCTATGAACTGGCATACCCTAGACGGTATTCGGGTCCCTCAACCCCCGCCCTATCCACTGGCCATCAAATATGTCCAGTGTAAACACGCTCGGCCAACCAAGTGTTGACATCGATCGGTTGAAGGGAGCCAAATAGGGGAGTGGATCATCAAAGTCCGTACGTGTGGGCAATGAAGCAGCGAGGTCCACATCCTCGTCATCCTGCACCTCGCCCTCCTGCACCTCCTCCTCCACCACCTTCTACTTCCCTTTCCCCTTACTATTTCCTCCCAATGAATGCTTCATGAATGAGAACATATCTTGGACCGTCGCCTCCAAACGGGACAGCTTTTCGTTATGTGAGTCCACCGTTCGAGCCAACCCGGTGTCGCTCGTCTCCAATCCGATGATCCTAGATTTGGCCATCCGCGAGCTCACATCCCTTGACCTCCCCTTGCTATCAACGCCAAGAACTTGGATGAGTGCATCTGTGGACAAAGATGCCTTGTCGGCATCAGACTGCGACTCATGCACTTCCTTAAGCTTTTCCTGAAAACAAAGAGCACATGATTTGTAAAATAAGTAAATAAAAAAATTATAACGTTATTTACAAAAAGTAAACTGTCGGATTACTTACAATAGTGGCCGCGACGCTCGGGGACACCTCCTTATCCTTCCCATTCTTTGTCCGAATAGCCATATAAGTGTCGAGCCTATGTGGCCTACCCCCAGGGCCACTCCCTATCCCTTGAAATAAAATAAAGTAAAATTAGTACTGGTCCCGCAAAGTACAATAATGCAGAATAATATATTTCTGTAGTTATAGAAAAATTAAATCTTACCATCATCCTATGCTCCACCTCGGCATAAGACATTCGGCCGGAGTAGTGCACGTCTGTCTTTTTTGCCTAGTTTTCCCTCCCCGATTGGTGAGATACCAATTTTCGCTCCCGGATCTCATTGTCAATGAATTGTTTCCATTTTTCCAATGAGATCGGTTCCTTTGGAGGGACGGATTCACGCATTCGGATAACGAACTCTCTGGTCTTCCCAAAGTACCGCGTCCACATATTTTTCTTCCACATCTTGTGTTGCTCCCTCAACTGGTCCAAGACGGAATCGCGTAGCTTTGGATCTAGGCTGAATTGTTCTTGTCCAACAAATACAATGTTAGTTTCGAATAAATAAATATAAAATGAAATCAAAATCGAAATCGAAATCGAAATTGAAATTCAAATTGAAATTGTCATATTCATATTCATATAAATATAAAATATAATTATAAATATAAATATAAATATAAATACATTACCTGTAGTGCCACCCAAACAGCTAACTTGAACTCATTTGGCACCTCCCTCCAACTAGTGTACCCCGGGTCAATGATCGTCTTTACCAACACGAGGGATCTCGCTAATAGCCCAGTCTTGTTCTCGACGGACATCCCCAATTTTCATATTTGGGGAGCCTAGGGGTCGAGGAGCCCTTATCACCTCCACTACCACCGATCCCAGACGACATCATTATAACTAGCATCATCATCCTCGCCTTAATACCTGAAGGAGATATTTGTTGTAAAAAAATATTATTATTAGTACAAATCAAAATGAATTAGAAGAAGACATGCAAATATGCACAATTACTACAAATCCAAATGAATTGTTACTATTTAACACCTCAATTGTGAATTCCAAAACAACAGTATCTAGCTCATAATATGTACAATCACTACAAATCCGAAAAATCCCCACCCCCACCCCCACCCCAACTGCCCACACACGCACACTACACAAGAGAGAAAATGATAAATTGCAAATCAATTAAAAGCATTAAAAATGGATTGATAGAGTACAAATTGGAATATTTATTACAAATTGAAAAATTATTTCAAACTTGGGTTATCATAAAAAATGGAATGATATTCGGTAGGAGCAACCAAGTCATCCACACTACTATTTAGACGCTTTGGCGTGTGTAGGACAATTGACCATGGTCTGTTGCTGATATACTCTGAATAAAACACTTGGTTAACCTTTTAAAATGCACAAACAAACGGTTCATCTCTCACATGGTCGTTGCAATTCAACTTGGACAAGTAAACCATGATCAAATTGGTGACAGAATCAACTTTACAAGCATTTTTATCCTCAACTCTTACCCAGTCACATTAAAATAAAGCCTCTTTGAAGCTTATATAATCCAATTCAAATATATTTAGGATTATACCATAGTAAGCCATTTCAGCTTCAATGAGGTTTTTATCTTTTGTGCTCGCTCGACAGAAAGTAAGAGCCTTATATGAAATGCCCGAGTTCTATACATGTGTACTTTCCTCGTACACTTTAGCGCAAAAAACGTAGCCGTTCAATCGATACTTTTTGTACTCTTGTGCCACGGACAAGGGTCCAGTGGCTAGACAAGCAAGCCTTGATGTCGCATCACCCGTCTTTAAGAGATGAGAATATATAAATTAATTATATTAGTTGTAAAATTTGAGTGTAATGTAACGTTATATAACGACCATTTTCATTATAGTTACCTCTTGTGTCAACCATAGCCTAAATTCGATGACTGATTGTACCATTGTTTTTCGTCTTTTATTGTTCTCACAGGCTTCATATTTTCTGCATATTACAAAATTAATCATGTATAAAATAATCTAAAATAATGTTAAACATTATAATAATTGAAACTTACTTTTTCCATTCTTGAACATCTTTATGTGTGTCAAATAGATAACGAGCTACTTGTTCATGTTGCAAACTCGTTCATTTCACTCGTTTTCCCATCACACGACTACCATCATCTATGAACTCACCAGTGTCATCAGAGCTGGTCGAGTCAGGCATATATTCCCGAGTATATATTGATGACTTCAAGGTGATGTATTCCTCTGCAATTGATCCTGCAATGTATCGCGTATTCTTGATGTAATCTTTAAAAAATTTCACCAATATTTTAAACGGATACATCCATCGAGATCTAACTGGACCACGAAGAAGTTCCTCGTCGCATAGGTGTACTAAAAAGTGAACACTTATGTCAAATAATGCTGGGGGAAAGTTCTTCTCCAACACATAAATCTCTTTGATCACCGCCAATTTTGCGGCCACTATGTGTTCTCGATTGACTACCTTCTCTCACAAGAGTGAGAAGGTAATACAAATTTTCATAATAGCCCTTTGCAAATCCATGTGCTTGGAGAAACACTGCTTAAACAATAGAGGAACCAATTGCATGATCATATGCCAATCGTGTGATTTACACTTATGTAAATCATGAGTAGTATAATTCACAATCCTTTGCAAGTTAGACGGAAAATTAGATGGGCCTTTCAAATTATATATTGTGTCTAAAAGCACCTTCCTTTCCCCACTCGTCAAAGTAAACACACCAGGGGGAATTATTGTCCTTCCCCTAATATCTTTATTCAACCATAGTTTTGGCTTAAGTTTCAACGATTTAAGATCTTTTCGTGCATTTTCTCCATCCTTCGAATGACTCTCCCCCAAGGCAAGTGCCCACAATATGTCCAGCGAAGGTCTTCTCTACATGCATCACATCCAATACATGGCGCATCGGGTTATTTAATCTTTCCCATAGCCAGAGTATAACAGTTGCGTCGCCTTAAATTTTAAACTTTGGTAGTCATCGTCAAGGTTTATCATGATATCTTCACGAGAACTTAAACCTTGTACATCATCGGTAACCTCATTCTCCTCTGCTTCATAAACTCCGTACGCATCATCAACTAAATCCTCTAACATATTATGATCTACGTCGTTCCCTTCTACATCTACCCTACTTGTTGAAGGTTGTTGTGAAGGTTGTTCAGGGACAAAAGGAACTTTTAATTCATCGTGAAAACTCTAAAATCGATAACTATCTTGTATACCCGATCTTAACAAATATAGTTAAACTATTTTCCACTCAAACACCTTACTATTCTTACACCTAGCACACAGACATGGAAACTCATCATCATTCTGACATCTCTTTGCGTATTTAGCACCTCTGCGAAACACATCCCCCATTCTATTTGTCTCACCCATCCCCTCTTTGTATTTCAGATATCCCATCACAGCTACCACAACTAATCACCTATTAAAGTTAAGAAGCGTATATTCATGGATTAGTATAAACAAAACTTATATTTATAGTATGTTTTATTTAATTATGTCTTTGATTCTTAAATTTCAAATTTAAATTCAATTTATAATAGAAATTCCTATTTCCTCCAAATCCTCTAAAGGGTGAACAGTCCTATCCCATTCAAGACCGCATATTTCTGTAATATACTTAACAGCTCATGCACATTGTTACGATTTGAAAAAAATTCAGTAGCATATCCCTGTAGTTCTCCAAGTACACGACGTAGATTAGCAAGTTTGAGTGTTATTTCAATTGATCAATTGAAATAACAGTAACACTTGTCAATCTAGTATGTACCCAAAGAACATTAGGATACGACTGCAGAACTTCCTCCAAAAGTAACAACTTTAAGCCACTAAGAATATTATTATACAGAAATTATGCAGTCCCAAACTATCCAAACGGGAAAATCGAGAGATCTCATTACAAGGGTAATGACTCTCGAACGGGTCTAAGGGCTATGGAGTGCGTACGCTTAAGAACTAGAAGGCTAGTATCTATTGGCACTATTTGTAATTTCAAGTATATATTGATATTATTTTTTATGCAAAGTAATTTTTAAAAAAAGTTGAAAAATCCCACCCCCATATGGACAATAATCTAGTGGTCATGTCACTTTTAAAATTAACCAACCCAACATCGATCCACTATAATCCAACCGCAATGGAAACAACAAATGTGTATCCCGTACTCCTTCTAATTCATCTACTCAATTAATTCATTTCATCAATTAAACTAACAATTAAAGTATACAATTATTAATTTACTAATTTTTAATGGGGGGCAATCCTACTTTCATATATTAATTTACTAAAAAAATTAATAATCAATCAATTCGTTTACAAGGGACACTACTTGCATATGAGGGAAAATATCTAATAAACCAATAAAATTTTAATAAAAAAAATTAACAAGCCCCACCCCCGCCCCATTTCCCCTCCCCCCCCCCCCCCCATCCCCCCCCACACGCACGCAGCCCCACCCCATGTCACACCCCCCGCATCATTTCCCCTCCCGCACATACGCACATTACACACACATATACAGACACACGCACATACACACACACACACACACACGCTGCCCCACCTCCCTGCCCCCCACCCCTAGCCCTGCCCCCTCCCTCCTTCCCCCCACAATCCTAGCCCCCTCCCCCACCCACCACACACACACACACACATACACACAGATATACACACACACACACACACATATATAAATGGAAGAGGTATAGATAGATAGATAGATAGATAGATAGATAGATAGATAGAGAGAGAGAGAAAGAGAGAGAGAGACAGGGAAATAGAGTGGTGAGAAAAAAAGGAGGGGAAAGGTTTTTTTACTGCTAAACTTATCACAGACATGTCACGGTCTTTGACCATGACAATATTATAAGAATTATCACGGTCATTGACCGTGACAAGATCGTGAAAATTGTACTTGTCACAGACTTGTCACAGTCAATGAACGAGACAAGACCTTGTCACGGACTTGTCACGATCATTGACCGTGACAAAAAAGCGTGTTTTTTTTCACGGTCAATGACCGTGACATGTCTGGCCGGCTAAAGGGTGCCAATTTGGCCTTTTTGGTGTAGTGTTGATTTATTCTTATAAAATTTTAAACACTATGTGTCACAAAGGAAGGTACTTTCTTTGTCTCATGTGTGTTGGTACAAAGATTGAAGATCAATATTTTTCACAAATGGTGAGAAAAGCTTAAAGATTTTTGAAGTTGAAGATTTTGAAGAAAAGTTTTGAGACTTGCATGTTTTAGTACCTTTTCAGTTTTGGGTTCATGGGAGGGTATTTGATTTGTATAGGCATTTTGATTTGATAATTCAGATGTTTTTTATTTTGTACTAGTATAGACATAGGGGGAGATTTGTAAGGACATATTTTATAAGTCCCTGTTTACATTTGAGTATGTCGTATACGGCTACAACAGTCGAAGACTTATTCAAGTTCAATCATGTGTCAAGACGGATCTGATTATCAAAGTTCTTCAACATCCAAGCCTCCGCAAGATTAATTTTGGCAAGGTTGTGTTTTTATACCTTAGAATTTCACTTAGAGTGTTGGGATATTTTTTACAAAATATTTTCTAAGTGTTGGAGGGGAGTTTTTTGTCAAAAATATGTTTTTAAGTACTGAGGTGGATTTTTAAAGATGAAATAAATTTTTTTTTTAAATTATTTTCGTTCAAGCGACAGAGAAGCTCGTTCAATTGACAACATCATGTCATGAGAAGCTCGTTCGAGCGACGCGTGTCAACATTCGAGTGACAAGATATTTTCGTTCGAGCGATCTTCCACCTTAATTTTTTTATTTAAAGCGAGTTAAACCACCCCATTTTCGTTAAGAAGAACTGATGTTTTATTTTCCGCAAACACTACAAATCGGGAGAAAACTTTGTCTTCTTCGTTTAGGGCTTAATCCTTTTTGTTTTCAATTCACAAAACATCCTGATCTTTATATGAATTGGTTTAGAACCTAAGATACAACTTTGTTGAAGTTTTCTCTTGTAGAGAGGGTAAATCTATAGCTGACGACTGCGTGTCAATTGTGAGTGCTTGAGGGTGTACCTGGATGATTTGGACTACGTGTTCTTATGGACTACTGCGACTGTTCCATTTCTTACTCAAGACTGCGTGTCTTTGTGGATTCTTGCAGGAGTTCATTGCAGATTTCATTTTAATCTTTGTAAGTTGCGATACTATTTTATAGTGAAATAAAAGGTTTTACCTGAAAGGTATTTTTTCTTGAAATCTATGAGTTAGCAATTTTATTTGTGATGGTTTAAAACACTCACACGTAGTTGCATGTTTAGGGGATGAATTAATTTTGTTTGAATATTGTCACTGATTAAATAAGGTTAACTTAGAAATTTAAGAATTTGGTTTAATTAGTATCGCGCATAGATTTTTACACGTACAGATCCTATGGACATTAGAACTTGATGCTCTGATACCATCTGTGACACCCCCACCTAATTAAATACATGGTGATCAATCCTTTACTAAATTAAATCAAGATTTCCAAATTGGTTCATTTTTAGCATCACTATCGAAAACCAAATGAATTACCAATCACCTATTAGTTAATTAAACCGGTGGAAATTTTAACTTTCATTAAACAGATAACAACGTGCGAAAAATCCAAATAAGCCATAGACCAAATAGAATCTAAACCATCACAAGATATTGATAAATAAAGTCTTGTTGTAAAAACCATTGGCTAAAACCAAACTAAGTAAATCCAACATAATACTAACTGAACCCAACATAAGTCTGAACTGAATAAAATCTGAATGGGGCAACATGCCCAAATGAAAAACTGTAATCATGCCACAAGATCCTACACTATGAAATGAGGTGTCTAAACAAAACTCCTGCAAGCATCCACCTGTGCTCCAGCTGCATGTCCCTAGAATATAATGTCAAGTCTAGTGTCCCTATGGCTGGACACCTAACTGGTTTAGAAAATATTTTTATAGCAAAAGTCTGTACTCAAAACATTTTAAAAATATTTAGAAAGAGTTTATAAAATTCACAATCGGTTATTGATTACACATGTTAGGTTAACATACAGTCTCTTGAGTTTCCCACCCGTCAACTATTGTGCAAACCTAACATTCTCTACTTATCCCGGATAATAGTTCTACCCAATCTAACTAGACATAAGTAACTATTTGGATTATTCACATCTCTAAGTCCCTGTACCGCCCATATAGTACACTCCGAATTAACATTTTCCCTTATGTTCAGAGGTTAAATTACCCTTTAATTTATCTTCTCATTTATTTAATTCATTAAGTCTCACTACTTAATTCGTTCTTTAGATACACACTATCTATCTGTCTACTATCACACACAAGTAGAATAATCAGAATTGTATATATATATATATATATATATATATATATATATATATATATAACCATACGGTGTCGCTCAGTAGGACCACCGTGAAACAATAGGCATACTCTGCTATCAATCCAAGTACCTCTCGTACTAAATGGGGACTATTGGTTCGACATGTCTCCTCGAACCAAAAATCAAATAACAACGGTGGAGGCGAACATAGTTCTAAGCCTTTGGGGTACACACATACCTAACGTACCCAAATGACATGTCGGTCTCACTAATACACAGCACATAGCGAGCCACCCTGAGTTCTATGTTCTGGGGCACCAATCCAAACCTCACTGGAATCGTCAAGGTGGGATCGCCCACTACATGAGAACGTTCGGTGATAGAAAGCAGTGTAGGTATGCTAGTACATAATATCAATCATATATGTACACACATAACCTATATATATACACACACACACACATATTCAGTAGGTATTCACACAACCTAGTTATCATCATTCATATGTAGAATAATTCACGTATTCCCCATACTTGTTACATTACGATTTAACTCACTATCGTGTTATCCGAGTATTAATCTCTACTCTAAGGGCCCTAATTACCCCTTTCTTTATTTCAGTAGCTAAGTCCTCCTCACCCTGCTGGTCTATGAAATTAAGCTCCCTCACGCTTTTCCGTAATTATATTCTCATCGTCTCGAATTAAATTATGTCACAATTAAGCCTATTTAAATATCACGTTAATCCCCTCAATAAGTCAAAGTTCATTACTCTATCATAGGCCTACTGCAATATAAAAATCCCACATTGTATTTCATCAAAGTCCCAAACGTTTCCCCAATAACAATTTAGTCATTCTAGGCTTAAAAGGGAAAAATCTTATCTTTTCTAGGCAGCCGAATCGATTTTCCAGGAGGCCGAATCGATTCGCCTTGCATAATTGATTCGTTTCTAGTCGAATCGATTCGATTCAAGCAGAATTGATTCGATTTATGAGAGTTCGTCTTCTTCATTGGTTTTCATGCATTTTCACCATTTTTACCCTTGTGTCTTATATGATACTTCACCAAAATCGAAAATAACTATTCCAAACCTTTTCTACATATCTTGGGATTATTTCTAATGTAAATTTCGCATCAAAACATTACGATTTATTATCCAGAATAGATTAAATCATCAAAAGCCCTAGGTTTTCATGTTCTTCCTCTATATATCAACATAAACCCAAATTTATTTCTTGGAGATAATCATATATCTACTGATTTTTAATTCTCTACAACATGGAATTAAACTACATGGAAATCCTACCCTTAACATGAGTTTACTCTATTATTTCCTTTCTAGATCACGAATTTATTCACAAATAAATCAAATCCTAGGCATATGGGTATTATAGATTCAATAAATCATTATATAAACACTTCCCTTGATTTAGATGTTCAGATTTCATGAATGAGATGTTGAATGGCGTGTATTCTCTTCCAAGCTTCACTCCCAACTTGCTATTGCAAGATCATAGTCCAAATTCCTCAATATCTCTCTCTTAGGCTTCACAATTGTTCTCTCTCTTTCTCTAATGGCTTCTCTGAGTTTTTTAACCTCTAAACCCTAGCTTCCAACCCTTATAAGCTGATATAGAGTGTGAAAATTCGTAGGTCCCTCAACCCCGTAATATAAAATGACTAAAATACCCTTATATGGTCCCGCTATAGTCTAAAATGGTCTCGTGACTCAATCGACATCCCCGGGTATACCATTTTGACTAATTCGATCCTTCCGAACTCATCCGTGACCTAAAAATCATTATTCGAGTCACTCTAAATAAATATTTCATCTCGACCCCAAGTTAGTCTACACACAACTCTCGGTTGAGATAAATTCCTATTACACCCATGTCACTCGCTATGGCGTAATTTTTAATCATCAATTATTTACTATTCACTAAGTAAATATAATTCATAATATTAATCGTTATTTCACTCTTGATTATTATCTAATAATCACATTATTATCCAATTTAAATTAATTACTTATCTCGCATAATTTAAAATAAATAATTTAATTACCAAATTAATTAAATCTCAAATATGCAGAAATACGGGGTATTATATAGAGTTTGTATTATATACAACTCTAATACATCCTTATCTCGGAATAAAATGAAGTTTAATCCTTTTAAAAACATTTTAAAACATTTTTTTAATATAATAATATCCTTATACAATTTTAAAATAAATTCCGAGTCCCATTAAAATTACGCATTCAGACCTGAGTGATCTCGGAATGAAATTTGATTTGAAAACAGAATATGCACTATAAAACCATCATGATAAATCTTTTAATCTTTGTTGCAATGTCTTTAATAAACTACAACACGTCATAGTCTGTGTGGGATCAAGACAATAAAAAATACAACCTATGACTCAAATGTATTTTGTTCTTGTAATAAGAAAAATAAACATATGACGAACTCAATTGGAAGTTTTTTCCTTCCAAACAATTAATAATCTACTGCACTGCACGTGTACACATGATGCCCATATAAATCCCATCACCGAATCTACACCGCTATCAAGAGTTGGTACTCCATTGTGTTGCATGGATGTGACGCACACATCATCCATTACCATAGATAGACTACAACCGAGATTAGGTACCCCCGCTGCATTACACATCTAGACATGATGCCCATATAATATTTCCAACAGAACCAGGCTACTACTCAGAGTTAACACCCCTCGATGAACTAGACTTGTAGACATGGCTCCCATACAATATATATATATATATATATATATATATATATACACGCCACAATATAATTCACCATTTATTAGTTATATTGTCATTAGTTAGTTCATACACCAAAGGTTCTGATATGGTTACCATGTTGGTGGATTTATTGTCATGTATTATTCAAATCCTAATAATAATATTGCCTTAATAGAGTATCATACTGCATCTTTTAGGAATAGTAGTATTTCTTCTAAGCTATTTATTTCCATCATAAATTTAGAAATCCTAGCATAGTTATAGGATTTTTATCCATTAGGTTAATTATAGAGAACCAACTAATTAGATTTTACCTTATATTACCTAATTCCTAATCTTTAATATCTGTTGTCTTAAGTATTGTCAAAAGTTTTCGTAAATCAATTGTCCTACAAATGTGTCTCAAATCATTATCATGACTAGCCCAATTTCATATACCCACTATCAACATATATATAATATATTGCAGCTTTTAGTAATTCCTTTGGATGTTTAACTAATATTTGACATCAAAAAAATATTAATTAAAACCGAAACTATTGCATAAGAAGATATGAAACGTATTGGATGGAAATTTAACATAGAAAAAATGAGACTGTAGTAGCTAAATTGTATGAAAAATTATAGCGTCCAACGCGGAAGTTTTTGTAAATCCTTTAACCAAATGCATAGTCAACCCTTTTGAACAATATAAATGGAGATGCCTTTAATTGTCTACACTCAGTTGTTGACGGTAAATGTTTTTCCATAGATACTACAATTATACAATGCTTCGCCTAGGCTTAAGATTTTTCACGTTACTCATAATTCCAATAGCAATAGAACATTGTATGTTTTCATTTAAGGGCCTTTGGAATTCATGGATATTGGACAGCGAAATAATAACGATATTAGAGTTCCTCACGAGTAGGCCCAACCTCCACTTAACAGTATTTCCTCACATTTTTATTTTTCGCATCTTGTTAATTCTTTATTTATAGATTTGTGAACTGACATCTACTCATCTTATTCTTTGTTTGTAGTGAGGATCTCCCCCTGTGTGATTACTACAGGTTGGGTAAAGTGGAAGAGGTGTTAAATTAGGGCATTAAAGTATTTGAAAACTTATCAATATAGATAATTGGGTGGAGTTAGGGATCACAATTTATCATTATCCTTATAATGCAGCTTGCAAGTTTCATTCTGCATCGACTTATTATATCGTCTTATCATCATTTTTATGCCATATTTTGACCTCTCTTAACCTGTTTCCATACAGACCTAGAAATATCAGTCGTTGTACTTACGAGTTATATTAATGGAATTTGGGCCTTGTTAAGTATTTAGGATATTTGAGTCAATGAAAACTTAAGTTATATTATATGGGTGGTTTTGGCTTAGACTCGAGATGAATTTAGAGTTGCTAAATAGTATTAAAAACATGTGAAATTGGGTCTGGGGTTAGGTAACCTATTGGGATAAGTTTGTAATTATTTCATCAATGATGTGGGACCCTTTTGGTTGTTTTAAAACCATGTCAAGGGAGGAAAGCGAGAAGCTTATATTAACACGAGTTAGGTAAAACATACCCATTATAACATACCTAAAACCAAAACCTAGAAGATATTGATAAATATATAAATTGGAGGCATTTGGGTCAAATAAGGTTGGATAAATGGAAAGCGAATTAGTGGAATTCATCTGGCACAAAATAAAGAAATTTTTTTCTGCTTTTCTCATGTGATTTGAATATTTTATATTAGACTACATATCATTAAATCGAATTTATATAAGACATGAATATTCATTGAGAATTGAATTATGTTTTATGATTACATGAGATTTTAAATTTGGAGTCATGATGTATAATTAGGGTTCTTATGCATAATATGCAGTTGTGCTAGTTATTTTGGGATTTGATTGGTTTTATTGTGGATTTCATATTAAGTTAGGTTCGAATCATGATATATTAAATCTAATTATTATGATTGAATGAAATTTTTGATAATTAAAGAGTAAAATGCATATTTATCGAAACTAGTGTTTATGTTCAATGATTGTATAATTGTATTAAAATATGGACTTTAATAATTTAAATTTTGTGTTTAAATCAAATTATTGTTGGTCTTATTAAATAGTTTTTTTTCCAAGTTTATGATGAATTGAGATCGTTAGGTTGCGTTTTGGATGATTTGAAATATTGGGTTGCCGCCATGGCCAATTTTAGAACTGGGTCATTAGGGAATTGCATTGATTCGATCCTAATAGTTTGGCCAGTAAATTTTTTATGGGAGGTTTTGGTATATTCCTATTGTTATTTGGTGCTTGGGCTTGTATAACTTTTTTTTATTTCTACTTTGGGAATGATAGGTGATCCTCGATACAATCCGTGAGCATTTAACCCAAGTATGATTCCTTGGGTGGCTTATGTAGGATAGACTAAGATTTTTAACTGGGGTAAGTTATAATGCTTGTAGCGGGTTATTTGTGAATTATACTCGTTACCTTAGAGCCTATAAATAGGTTAGGTATACGATGATGATTGAGTGTTGATGTGTGAGTATTTCGATATGGGTAGGCTATGCGGGTAGAGTTATGCCTAGGATACGTTGAGATTATGCTAGTATAATGGTCCTAATAGCATAAATTGTGTTGTGGTAGTTTTATTATGGTTCTACATAGAGAGTTATGGTGATTTGGGGGATATGGATGCATTGGATTTATGATTATAGGGATTATAGTCTTCATAGTAGGTAAAATTCATGTGAGTAAGAAGAAATGGGATAGATTTGAGAGGGGCTCACAGGATGTGTTAGAATCGTAACTAAATTATAATGTTAGTGTAATATGTTATTATGTTAAGGGATTATGCAAAATATTGGATATCTATCTCTCTCTCTCTCTCTATATATATATATATATATTTATATATATATATATATATATACTCACATACACACACACACACACACACTCACACACACACATACTTCATGTGGGTGTGTAGGCATGTAGTTTTTTTCCACTCATATTGGGTTTTGGGACCTTAAGAGTTGGATATCCCTTAGTAAATAATAGTATATGTATGATAGATCCACTAAAGTATGTAGACGTTCCTGGAACTTATTAGAATTGATGGGTTATGGAGATGAATTATTGATAATTATAATGGACTATGTGAATATCCTGTTATGGTCTTTAATGGGCGATGTTATTTTTATCGGTTTATGTGTTCATTTTTTAGTACTTAGGGATCACGTATGTACTACGGGTTTAAAGGTATCATGTATGGTGTGTGTGTGGTGTGATTATAAGCTCTTTAAATAGTATGTGCTTAGAAGTTTCTCTAACTAATCGAAAGCAAAAGACCTTTTGTTATTTGGTATGATAGGTCATTAGGGCTTGACTTCGTGGGGAGGAATACTTAGCATGTGTTGTGCTTGTGTTCTCGTGTTTGTAGTCCTGTGATACGTCACGAATATTGTATATTTATGCCCTTTATTCTTATGCATTCTAGCACAATTGTGTCTGTTATATCCTAATTTTATTCTCATATATTGGCTAGCCTCGCTTTTGAATATATATATATGGTTTGGATGATTTATGTGAGATTTTATATGTATTAAAATGCTTAATGTCACAATTGGTTATATTTAAAAAAAAGTTTAGCATTTGATGCAACATCAAGGGCATTTTAGTCTTTCCATACTTTCTATCCCGACCAGTATATCTCCATGAAAACATAGTTTATTTAGTTAGATTCACGTGGATGAAAACCTCACCTCATTCCAAGTCCGAACGATGAATTTAGAGACAATTCCATAGTATTACTTTTCTCCTTTTGAAGAAGAAAAAGTATCTCAGAAAATAGTTCATCGATCAATTGATGAATGCATTTTTTTTGGGTCGAAGAAAATGGGTAATTATAATAATCATTAAGTAATTGTTCGATCATCCTAGTTTTCATAAAGTTCGGATCTCACTGGACATAAATTACAATGATCGGTTGTGATCGATTTCATCGATCGATCGATCAATCCATATTTCAGATATTTTTGAGATATTTCTTTCTTTTACTTTGTTTAATCCTTTTATTATGTATATGTAAGTTGGGTTTTTAGTTCATTATTTAGATTTAATTATGTTTTTGGTTAGAGAGGTTTGAGTTGGATTTTGGGATCTTCCCCTTCTCTTTCTCTATCACAGGGTTTGTATTCATCTTCTTCCACCATGAATTCAATATTTCTTTTGCCATTTAATGCTTTGTTAACTTAGTTTCTTTCAATGATTTACTTATTTACCTTTAAATACATTCTTTATAATTTTTTCTAGTTAATTTAGTTTAGGTTGAGATTATTGAACTCAACATGGATTAGTTGGTTACTTTGCTTTGGTGATAAACTAAACTAGTTTGAATGGGTTATGTTGTTCTAGATTTTACTCCTAGGAGAATCAATGATGTATATCATGTATGTGTGACACCCTGCTTAATTAAATTCCGATTGATCAGGCCTTTATCAAATTAAATTAGAATTTACATATGGTTCATTCTTAGCATCACTGTCACAACATTATTAATTACTAACCACCTAATATTTAATTAAGTTGATGCCAAATTTTATCTTATAACTTACCTAAACCAACAAGTCTGATAAGAATCCAAAATAAGCAACACAATAAGAGAATATAATCATGTCACAAATGTACTACAAGTGTTAACCGAATAACATCAAATATATAATCAAACCAACAAGTCCAAAGTATGTACAGAGTAACTAATTCATGCCAAACCAAAAAGCATCAAATACAAGCCGAGGGCAACACGCCCAAAAGTATAACTAGAATATCCCTATCTAGCAGAGAATGAGATAGGCGTATAAAGAAAATGTCCTGCAGTACCCACATATACTGCAGCTACACACCCTACAAGAAGATCATGCCTGACGCACCTATGGTAGGACACCTAAAAATGTTTTAAAAAGATTTTTATAGCAAGGGTTAGAACCCAAAACATTTGAAAATATTTAGCAAGTGAATTTAAATGCATGAAATTAAAAGGAATGAATGCTCTTCATATTTAAGTTAGTGTCGCACACTCTCTTGAGGACACCTCACCCCTCCACTAATGTGCACGCCTAATTTGACTATATATGACCCATCTAGATAACTACCCCGTAACTAGTCTTGTCACATATACCCTGTTGTTTCCCACCACTCTATCCCAAGTGAGTTTAGTATACGCTTTATAAGTTATTAATGACATTAACTTATTTAAGTCATTTCTCATTTGATATCATATAACAATCTCTCAAGTTATAAAATTATACATTTCAAATCATGTATTCACCCATATATAAATCTGCACCATATATGCGTATCACTATATCAAAATATTCACACGTATGTCGTAGATCTATAAATTCTATCACAAACACGTAGGAGGCGGCCATAGTTCCCCCCCGAAAGTGACCACCCCATACCATAATGGCTCACCCCTAATAACAGATGCTATGACCTGGGGATTATACTTGCCCTGCATTCGCTAGCCAGGGGACTCACCCACATCGCGCAACCTCCTAAGATAGCATTAATATTGGTATGCTCTTCTATAACTATTATTCACACAAATATTTATAAATTATATATATATATATATATTACATATATTACATCCACGCTACAGGTGTACTACATCCATACACAAGCATAAAATATACAAGTCTACAATCAAACTTAATTTCTATTAATCATGCACTAATTAATTTCACTATCTTGGTGTCACTCTACCAAATATACCCGGACTATCTCTATTGGCTCGAAATTTAAAATCTCCAATTCATTATTCGATTTCATTCAATTAATTTTACCACTTAATTAATAAGGATTCAAATCACTCAGTCATAAACCTTAATTCTCTAATTGGATTTTTTCACTACTTAATCCAAGGGTGATTTTCATAAATTCAAACCCAAAATTATATCCATAAATTTCAGATTCAACCAACACAGGAACTGTTCATCACAAAATAACAATCGGATCTGAATCAGGGAAGGGGAGGAATCTGTCCAGAATTCAACAGGTCATTCAAGCGGTCAGCCATGCCATTCGAATGACACTAGCTATCGTTTGAGCGAGACACCAGGTCGTTCGAACGACCCTGGTGTTCTCTTTCTTCTCCATTCTGTCCAGAAAGCCAGTCCGCCATTAAAACAGTAAAAACTTCAGTTCTGTACAGATTTCACCACCAATACCTTCCAAGATTCATCCTAAATCCACCTATTTGATTTACTCAATTTAACTACATCATCTACACCAATTGGGGCATCAAATCTACGAAATCTTATCATCCCTACAGATTTATAAATCCCAAACATGAAATCCCCAAATTCTAATGTAGAATAAACGCTAACATATTAATTAATCCATGCCTTCTTTAATATGAATAGGAAAATGCAATTTAACAAATGCAAGTTAAACCACTTGCCTTAGGGTTGTAGAATCAAGTACTTTGATGAAGATGATGCGTCGGATTCAAGGGTCTCCTCTTGTTCTTGAAGTAATCTCCCAAAATCTCCAAATTATCTTCTAATTGTTCTCCTCTAAGTCTCTCCCCGATTTTTGTCTTCTAAAATGAATTCAAGTTGCCTTACCCTCTCACAATTAGGGTTATGAACTCTAATCCCGTTTTGGGCTTATGGACCTTCTAAAAAGGGCCCAAACACTTAATTGGAAGCTCAAATGTGTCTAGAAAAGTCTCAAAACCCAATATATATATCTATGGCCACTCATTTTAAACTATTTTGACCCTAGCGGACTCAATCGTGCACTCAAAATCGCTACCTAGATAATTATTTTTTTAAAAAGTTAACTTTCACTCATTAACTAATTTAAATTCACTCACTTTTAAATAACACAATTAATTAATTCTCATCAAATTTATGACACAAGTAATTTACCAATTACCGAATTAATTAATTAAAATAAAAGCCTAGAATTTATGAGGTGTTACATACTTCGCCCCTTACAAGGGAATTTTTTCCCCGATATTCGAACATACCTGTAGTAAATAGCTTTGGATACTTCTCCCACATGTCCTCCTCATGCTCCCAAGTGGACTCATCGGCATTATGATTACCCCATTGAACACGAACAAGAGATAAAAATTTAGATCGTAACTTTCGCTCACTACCATCTAAGATAGCTACTAGTCTCTCCTGATAAAAGATATCGAGCTGCAAGTCTATCTCCTCAAGTGGTACATGCCAAAACTCCCACGGGCTCCTCTTATATTTCTTTAGTGACGCTACATGAAACACATCGTGGATACGCTAAAGGTGATCTGGAAAACCCAAATGGTACGCTACTAGTCCTACTATCTCAATGATGGGAAATGGGCCCAATACTTTGGCGCTAACTTCCCCTTTTTGCCAAATCTCATCACCCCTCTCATAGGGCATACCCGCACTAATACCTGATCCCCGATCTCTAACTCTGCACGTCTCCTATTCGCATTTGCGTATCTCTTTTGTCTATCTTGGGTTATACGGATACGTCGCCAAATTAACTCAATCTTGGCGGACGTGTCCCGAATCATCATCGGTCCTAATAGTTTGTTATCCCCCGCCTCTAACGAACAAGCTGGTGAGAGACACGGTCTCCCGTATAATGCCTCAAATGGGGCCTTTCCAATAGTGAATTGTTACGAGTTATTATACACAAACTCTACCAATGGAAGGTACTACTCCCAACCTCCCCCAAAATCAAGGATACACATCCGTAGCATGTCTTCAAGCATCTGATTCACCCTCTGTGTTTTCCCATCCGTCTAGGGGTTATAGGAGGTACTCAACCTCAACTTGGTTCCCATAGCCTCCTGGAGGCTCTGCCAATAATGCAACATGAAAATCTTATCCCTATCAAACACTATATTGATCGGTACCCTATGCAACCTCACTATCTACTCTATGAACAGTCTCGAATATTGCATAGTCTCAAAGTCCGTACAAATCAGCAAAAAGTGGGTCACCTTGGTCAACCAAT
This sequence comes from Sambucus nigra, assembly GCA_949130495.1. Classification (NCBI taxonomy): domain Eukaryota; kingdom Viridiplantae; phylum Streptophyta; class Magnoliopsida; order Dipsacales; family Adoxaceae; genus Sambucus; species Sambucus nigra. Next base: position 265,695,105 of record OX422217.1, read on the forward strand.
CTATAATGAGCCATATAGAATCATGACCCCTCGGTGAAATAGGCAACCCCATAATTAAATCCATAGAGATGCTCTCCCACTTCCATACCGGGATCTCAAGAGACTGCAATATCCCTGACGGTATCTGGTGATCCACCTTTTCAAGCTGACAAGTGGCACATTTCGGTATGAACTCCATAATGTCTCATTTCATCCCCGTCCACCATTATTGACTCCTCATATCTTAGTACATTTTGTCCCCACTGGGAAGTACCGCGGATTTAGAGACATAGGCTTTCGTCAAAATGGCATGTCTCAATTCCTCATCATCCGGCATGACCAACCTCCCATTAAAGCGTAGCCCACCTTCGGAGCTAATGGAGTAAGACTTTGCACCCTCTGCTAGAAACTACTTCACCCTGTCCTGGCAAAAAGGATCCTTCGCCTGAGCCCTCTCCACTTTCATAATAATCTCGAGCATGACTGATAGAACTGCCATACATGCCCTGGTAATCTCATCATTTTGCCAAAGTTCAATCCGTTTCGCCTTCCAAACTGCCACCAAATCCTCCCTAGGTCGCCAGATCAACGCATCTGCCACTACGTTGGCTTACTAGGATGATACTGAATATAAATCTAGTAATACTTCATGAATTCCAACCACCTATTTTTCCTCATGTTCAAGTCCTTTTAGGTGAACAAATGCTAGAATGATTTGCGATCCGTGAATAAGGTGAACCTATCTCCCAAAAGGTAATGCCTCCATATCCTCAAGACAAAAATGAATGCGGCCAACTCAAGATCATGAGTGTGGTAATTCCTCTCATGGGGATTTAGCTTCCGGGATGCATAAGAAATAGCCCGCTCTTCTTGCTATAACACACCTTCGAGTCCCTGTAAAGACGCATCAGTATAAACCCAATAATCCAAGCCTACCCTCGGTAATGCCAATATGGGGGTCGATGTTAGTTTGTCCTTTAACTCTTCAAATGTTAACTAATACGAATTGCTCCATATAAAGGGAACCCCTTTACGAGTAAAATTTGTCAACGATTCGATAATCTTGGAGAACCCCTTGATGAAATGCCGGTTGTACCCAGTTAACTTTAAAGGGCTCCTAATCTTAGTCGGTGTCATGGGCTGGCTCCACTCCCTCACCACTGATACCTTGCTTGGGTCCACGGTAATACCCTGCTCTGAAATAATATGGCCAAGGAATTTCACTTCCCGAAGCCAAAACCCACATTTCTCAAACTAAATGTATAGTTAGTGATCTCACAACGTCTGCAAGACCATACAAAGATTCTCGGCATGCACCTCTTCCATGCGCGAATAGACTAAAATATCATCTATAAACACTATGGTGAACTGATCGAGAAACTCTCTGAAAACCCGATTCATAAGGTCCATGAATACCGTCAGTGCATTGGTGAGCCCGAACAGCATCACCCGAAACTCATAAGAACCATACCGCGATAAAAAAATAGCTTTTGGTATGTCTTCCTCTCGAATTCACAATTAATGGTACCCCTGATCGTAAATTAATTTTGAAGAAATAGTCCACCCCACACAGCTGGTCGAAAAGATCATCAATCCTAGGAAGTGGATACTTATTTCTGATCGAAACCTTATTTAACTCTCGATAATCGACACATAAGTGAAGTGAGCCATATCTCTTCTTTGTAAACATCATAGGAGCACCCCATGGCGATGTGCTCTGTCGAATGAATCCCTATCCCAAGAGTTGTTGAATCTATTCCCTCAAATCATGCATCTCCGAAGGGGCCATGCGATAAGGTGCTTGGGCTATCGTCATAGTACCCAATGTTAGATTAATGACGAGCTCAATCTCCCGATTAGGTGGAAACCATGGTATATCCCAACATACATCCTCAAAGTCCCTCACAATTGAGATCGAGTGTATCAGGATCACCACATCCTGTGAGGCCTCCTCCTCTAGGTGATATAAGTGAGTGAGCGATCCTCGTTCGAGAAGGGGCATCGCCACTAAAAACATCTCCTGCCCCGGGATGCCAAAAACTATGGCTCTCTCATAACAATCTACCATCGCCCTATAACTGGCTAACCAATATCTTCCTAAGGTAACATCGTAACCCTATGAATCTAATACCAAGACGTCTATCGTAAAACTCAGTCCTCCAGTTAAAATGTGTGCCCTCTATAAATCGAGTGAATGAGTGATCCACTCCCTATCGGTGACTCCACACACATGAGTAGACTATCAATCATATCTATTAACACAATAACTCCACCAAAATGGGTCCAAACAAATGAATATGATGCACTAGTATCAAAAAGTATTCTACAATCATGTCCATGGATAGGGAATGTACCCTCTACTACCGGTGGCACTGGCGGTGCTAGGGAATTGGAACATCTCGGATATTGTACACATGCCCATACTGCAACTGTCCCAATTACTGCTGAATTTAGGGAGCTGGTTCTGCTGGAGGTCCCTTCACCTGATAGCCCTGTGGGGCATCCTGTTGACGACCCTATCTCTCGGTAGTCAGTCCATCCTAAAGTGGCCCAACTGACTATAAATGAAACATCATTTCTGACCATCTCCCTGATACCAGCCCCGATGAGGTTGTCCTGGCTGTTGGCCCTGATGGCCACCCCCATTGTCCCCTAGACCTAGTGTCCCTGAGGAACCAACTCTTGCTTCGGGCCCTACTGGCTCTACCTGAACCCTTGTCCTCTAAATAGGAATCTCTTAGCAAGATTCCCTTGATGGGTATCCTGCCCCTGCTGTGCACCACTAGAAGAACCCCCATTAGCCTTGCACTGCTGGTTCTGCCACCAGTCCTCTCGCTTCCCTTAAGATGGAGGTAATGATATTGACAATGAATCAAGCTAACATTGACCACGTCAATGTAAGTCACCAAAGCTAGATTTCCAATCAGATGTTGCCTGATCCTCCAGGCCAACCCGTCCATAAACATAGCTTTCTTTCTCTCTTCATTTCCCACCTCGTTTGACACGATATTTGCCAAATGAGTGAACTTCTCCTTGTACTCACTGACATATTGATCTCCCTGAACCACCTCCCTAGACCTACACCTCATTTCAATCTCAATGGATGGAGGAAAATACTTGTGATAAAACCATGCCCAAAACTCTGTAACTGTCATAGAATCTCTCTCGGCAATAGTGGTCGTGGACTCCCACCATTTCAGGCGGATCCCATCAACCTAAATGTTGCAAGCATCTGTATTTGCACCTTAATACAATCCCCCATACGTAAGTGTCTCTGCATATCTCTCCTCCACTGGTAGGCCACAATCACATCCGTATTACCCTGAAACTCTAGGGGATGGCCCTTCTGAAAGGCCTCCTAAACCCGCTGCCACTCAGATGGCCCTGGGTCGGTCTTCCCTACTGGATCCATGTGCTGCTGTGGTTGAGGCTGAGGAAAGTGGGATTCCATCACTTCCATAGTGGTATTGACCGCCTGGGCCAAGATGCCCGCTACCTGCTTGGTGGATACAAATCCCTATGGGGCCTGAGGCTGCGAAACATTGCTTCCATGGGAGCATTTATATTGGTATGCTTTACTATAAATATTATTCATGCAAATATTTATAAATTATATATATACACTACACATCACCATATATATATATATATATATATATATATATTAAATCTAGGCTACTGGTGTACTACATCCACACACAAGCATAAAATATATAAGTCTACAATCCGACTTATTTTCAATTAATGATGCACTAATTAACTTCACTATCTTTGTGTCACTCTACCAAATATACCCGGACTATCTCTAATGACCTGAAATTCAAAATCCCCAATTCATTATTCAATTTCATTCAATTAAGTTTACCCACTTAATTAATAAGGTTTCAAATCGTTGAGTCATTAACCTTAATTCTAATTGGATTTATCCTCTACTTAATCCAAGGGTGATTTTCACAAATTTAAACCCTAAATTATATCGATAAATGTCAGATTCGACCAACAAAGGAACTGTTCATCACAAAATAACTATCAGGTCTGAATCAAAGAAGGTGAGGAATTTGTCCTAAATTCAACAGGTCGTTCAAGCGACCAGCCATGTCATTCGAACGACACTGGCTGTCGTTTCAATGAGACACCAGGTCGTTCGAACGACCCTAGTGTTCTTTTTCTTCTCCATTCAGCCCAGAAAACAAGTCCGCCATTGAAATAGTAAAAACTTCAATTCTGTACAAATTTCACCCCCAAAAACCTTCCAAGATTCATCCTAAATCCACCCATTTTATTTACTCAATTTAACTACATCATCTACACCAATTGGGGCACTAAATGTAAAAAATCTTATCATCTCTACAGATTTATAAATCCAAAATATGATATCCCCAAATTCTAATGTAAAATAAACCCTAAAATATTAAAGAATTCACACCTTCTTTAATATGAATAGGAAAATGCAATTTAACAAATGCAAGTTAAACCACTTGCCTTTGGGTTATGGAATCAAGTCCTTTGATGAAGATGATGGGTAGGATTCAAAGGTCTTCTCTTGTTCTTGAAGTAATCTCCCCAAATCTCCAAATTCTCTTCTAATTGTTCTCCTCTAAGTCTCCCCCCAATTTTGGTCTTCCAAAATGAATTCAAGTTGCCTTACCCTCACATAATTAGGGTTAGTAACTCTAATCCCATTTTGGGCTTATGGGCCTTCTAAAAAGGGCCCAAACACTTAATTGGGAGCTCAAATGTGTCTACAAAAGTCCCGAAACCCTATATATATATATATATGGACACTCATTTCGAACTATTTCGATCTTACCTGACTCAATCATGCACTCAAATCGCCATCCGAATAATTATTTTTTAAAAAATTTAACTTTCACTCATTAACTAATTTAAATTCACTCATTTTTAAATAACACAATTAATTATTTCCCATTAATTTTACAACAAAAGTAATTTACCAATTATCGAATTAATTAATTAAAATAAAAGCCCGGGATTTATGAGGTGTTACATTATGCACCGTATTTATGACCTTGTGTGTGTAATCTTCAGGATGTTTTTTGATGCCAAAATTATAATTGCATTTTATGACAATTTAAGGTGTGATAACTCTAGGTTTGATTAATTGGTGAATCTTGATAAAATTTTCTTCCCAAGTAATCATTTATGCTAATTAACCCGTCGTGAGGGATATAATTCTCAACATATAGTTTTTATTCCTTTTTTGTTTGACTTAGTTTAAATACATTCCTAGTTTAATATTTTGATAAAGCATCATCTTTTACACTTTTATTGAGAAGTAATAAGTCAATTAACATCTAGCACGCATTCCCTATAGATTTTATACTCGAACTAGCCGTTATACTTTCGTACGAGTGTAGTTATAGTCTAGGTTTTTATATTTGTAGTGGAACTGAATACTGCGGCCACCGTAAGTAACATGGATGCTCAATTTCCGACTATAATTAAATGGCCTATTAACAGGGATTGTTTTATTTTATATTGTAATTGATTTAGTATTTCATAATATTTTACTTTCTATATGTATTCTTTTTTAACTAGTTTTGTTGGAATTTTACACTTGAGCGCTAAGAAATGCTTGAATCCATCGGCCTCACATCACTCTGCAGATTTTTTTATCTTGAGGTTATTGGGGTAAGCATGTCTTATTCTAATGTAAAAGTACAACAAAACATCACTTTGTATACTTTTTTTTATCTTGAGCTTATTGGGCTAAGCATGTCTTATTGTAATGTTTTCGGTAATCATAATGATAAGTCTCAAAATCCCCCTAAATCTATGGCTTTTGACGAAGACTCTCAAAGACAAAATCTTGAAACATCTAAAATGACTTTACCAGAGAATTAAAAAAGTCAAGTAATGTATTATGGGAATTATAATAATAATCTTTTCGATAAAGGGCCACGAGATCCTTGTAATAAGAATGTTGAGATTTATTGCAACATCTTTCAAAATTCCTATAATAATGATTTTGATAGTAGTTTCGAGGATAGTTCTAAGTTTTCATTTTGAAACATTCGTGCCACCACCTATGACTTAACATGAGAGTTTTCGCATTCTTGATAATAAAAAGATTGAAAATCGTTATCGAGAAGAAAATAATTGTTGAGAACAAGAGTTGGATGCATTATTCGAATCTAGTTGTTGATTCCTAAAATTGGTAAAAATGTAATTTTAGCTCGGTGATACCAATTATATATATACAAAAGATTAAGTAATGCAAGTAAGAAAACAAAATTTTTAACGTGGTTTGGCTAAGTAAAAACCCTACATCCACTATTATGATATTGGAGTTGAGGGGAAGTTACATAAACTTAGGGCAATCTTGCTTATGATGACTTGTTCATCCCTTGAGCTAAGGGAGATAGTGTATTTATAGTGGTTAGAAGACGAAGAGACGGAATGCTTTTATATATTTAACCATTTACACCAATATACAATAATTGATACCGTTAACCTTCAAATGCACGTATGGAATAGCTATTGGTAGCCCCCATATGAGTGACCTTTCCCCTCCCTGATGGTTTAACTTCCTGGTTGTGGTCGGCCAGTTGGCTGACCAAGTATCTTTGGGGATGACCAAGTCCTTGTGATGCTATAAGGTGGATGTTTATGAGGATAGGTGTCCCTATCTCATTGGTCATTATGGATGAATATTTTAACCCATAATAAAATGCCCCAATGCTCCATGCTTGATGATTTAGTGAAAGGATCGAGTATTTACTATAAAAAGTTGCTCGATGCTAAAAAATGGTGGAGGTCGGTGTCCAACCTTCAGGACTTGTAATTATTCACCAGTATATTAGTGCAGTGGCAATTTTGTGAATAGTTTGAAAAATAACGAACCGCTAAAGGTATGCTGGTCTCTCTTCCCTTTTTGAATTGTGCAGACGTCAAGAGTTCAATCATTGGTTGAGTTAATCATTTCCCTTCTCAATCTTCAAGGTTAATCCATAGTATCTATAAAAGGACTGAGTTTTCCCCCCACTTCTCTTACTTCAAATCTTCGAACTTAAACCTTTTCTTCCTGACTTAAATCTTTTTTTTGCCATTCTTGAGAGTCTTCTGTTGTTTTAGAGAAATCTGTATGACTCCTTTCTCTTCCATTCTTTTGCTTTGTTACTTGTACAAAAATTAGTGTATATTATTAAGGAAGGCTCTTTAGAAAAGTTTAGAGAAAGAAGAAAAATCCCCAGTTAGGTATCTTTAGATATAGTGGATGGAACTTTTGATGTCATGTCTTTAGATAAGGGTCATTAGATTCCCACATAATTTATAGCAGAATGTGGAATAACTTTCCCTGCTAACTAATTATTTCTCGAGTTGTTCCAATACTTTGACGTGGTCCCCATTTGGGTAGCCCAAAACTAGGGCTGGCAATTTTTGACACGATAACCCGTTTATGGTAATAACCCGAACATGACCTGAACATGACACGATTAGCTTGTGTAGATTTAAGAGTACCCAAAACTTATACTTAAATTAAAATCAACACGACCCAAAAATGACATGACTAACCCGAATTGCCACCCCTACCCAAAACACTTGGCGAGTGGTGAATGTGGTTAATCTCTTGAATTAACTCCTTGTAACCCACATAAGGATCACTTAATTAATGTACTATTAGAAATGAGGAACCATAGGATAAAACACATATTACCTAAAGACCAGACAAGCTAATAGACCTTTAGAACTCGACTTGCTTGATTCCAATAAAGATTATTGGAATTATGGAGTGGTGGTTAAGAATTGGCAACATTTCCCCCTTCTTGAGGGGATTGAATATACTGGTCCCAAATGCCCCCAGGAAAGGCGTGGAATAGGTTAGACATCATTTTGACTTGATTTTCTTTTATGCTTGCTAATTATATGATAATATGCCGACTAATAATTTTTACTTGGTTTTCTCTGCAGAGGAAAGGAAAAAGAAGTGTCCTTGTGACTCGGAGGTCAACTTTGATGAATTAAAATTTCTTTAGTCGATTCATCAAAGGTTAGGAGAAGAGAATTATAGGTCGTCATCCATTCTATTAGAGTATAGAAATACAATTACTTCTTTTATTGCCTGACCTATAGAAGATATACCCCAAGTCCCCCATTAATCTTGAAGAAGAAGAAGAACCCATTTCTACCTCCTCTACTGTAGTTTTCGGATCCCCTTTGGCAGACAGAGATTTTGCACTAGGAGAAACGTTGTCTTCCTTTGACTCACTTGACATTATCACCATCCTAACTCCATTTATAAAATATATGAGAAAGATAAGGATCCCCAACTTGATGTCTGGACCGTTGTCTCCCTTACCCAAGAAATCCACTCCTAGTGAAGGTAGTTCAAAATGGCCAGTAGTTTGTCACTACTGAAGAACTCAAGAATATTGAATCTTAATTTATGATATTAAAAAGTGGTCCTGCCCCTTCACAGGAGTTATCACGGAAGACTCAAGCTTACCAGGCTACTGCTGAATCTGCTTATGTGGTAGTGAACCCCTACTCTTCCAGGGCTTGGACTCATTTGGGAGGCCTATAAATAGTTCGGTAGCAGCTCCCATATTCAGGGATAGAATGATGGAAAAGGGATAATAAAAATCTGGCTCTAGTAATTATTAATCATACTTTATGTCATTAATTGCTATTTTCTTGAATAATATCGGATAAATGTCTTATTGTTGTACTGTTTTGCAGTTTTTGGTCGACTATGACAAACTATTGATAAGGGATGACCAACGAGGTCAGCCTCAACAGATGTAGAGGAAGCCTTTAAAGTCTTAAAATAACCCCTTGATTCCACTAGAGAGGCCCAATAGAGGGACTAGAAAAAATTGTAGGAGCAGTTTGATCAGGCCAAAGAGAATGTGAAGATAGCCGAGCAGCTAATTTGGCTATGGAAGTTACTGCTGAGAAGAAGAATATTTTAGATATTAAGGCTTAATACAATAAGGATAAAGAGGATACTTTCAACATAGGATGGGACAAAGCCTTAACTGCTTCTACTATTCAGATAGAGTATATAAGAAGGTTTCCTTTAAGGATGGTTTAACACATGCCTTGAAGGAGGTCGACACCACTGCTGATTCTGACTTGTTCTAGAGGCATGACCCTGGAACCCCCCCAAACATAGAAGAGTAAGTGGTTGACGAGGAAGGAATGGAGGAGTCTTCACCGGTACCTTCTATTGAAGATGAAATCCCACCTCTAGAAGTCAAAATTAAGGACAAAGAGAAGGTATAATTCTCTTAAGCTGATGGATAGATCTGGATTTTTTCGATTCTTTTATTGGATGATGTTTGATTTTTTTCTTGTTTTGTTTATAAGGAATCAGTCATTTTTAAGGCCTCTTTATGACGGTGAATTAAATTTTTACTTGATTGGATTGCTGGATTTATCTTTAATAGTACTTATCCATCATTCTGTTAAACTGTCGTTCTTGTACTCATATTTTTCAATTAAAATCCCGAAAAACTGCAAGAATGTCTGATGAAAATGATTATCTCAAATGAGGTCTTGGAATTTTGGAGTTGGACATAAAAATTTGACCAAGGCGTAGTTAGAAGCATTGATCGACATTGATGTATCAAACCAAGTTACAGAGGACTACCTACATCTGCATGGTTTTTTTATAGGGTTCTGGACAACAACGTAGCCTACTATGAAATGATTGAACAATTATAGGATGATCACCACCTTTCCTTGGCTCTGCTTCACTCGAATTATGACACAAAAGACAATACACTGATTGTTGGCCATGGTTTTAATAAAAAGCTCTAGGATATCTCCTTGACTTTCAAAAAGAATGAATTTCTACTAAATCGAGAAGTAGAAGATACTCTGAAGGTGGCCAATCTGATGGATAAGGAAAATAATGCTCTCAAGAATGAATTGAAAAGTTTAAAGAAGTTTTCTGAAGTTGTCCCGAGTGAGGGAGCATCATTTTTGGTGGTGGAGAATGCTAGAATGATGGAGAAGTTGGAGAAATTAAAGAAAATAAAGTCTGGATAATCGTCCAGACAATTAATTATTGCTGGACCAATAGTTGATGAAGAGAGGACCAAGAAGAACTTAGCCGACTAAGAAACTTTGGTAAAAAGTAAGGATGTAATCATTAAGAAATTGCGTGACAAGGTTGATCGGCTAACATTTCATTTACACAAGAAACCTAGGGCCATTTGGATGGATGGATATGATGCAGCCTTGGTCATCTTGAAGATGAATTAGAATAAGCCCAGTGTGAGGGTCATAAGTGGGGCTGGTTAAATGCCTTGACAATCAATAAGGTTCCCAAATCCAACCAACTTTGGCACTGGCATGACCCGGGTATGCTGGATTACCCTAATCATCATTTTAAAATAGATGCAAGTTGGAATCCTATTGATGCCATTCCTCAGAGTTTGGTTAGAAAGTATTTGGTCGATTTCGATTTACAGAATGAGGATACTTACGTTTGGCCCCAGTATTTTATAAACATACCAAGCTTAAGTGATCAACAACACCTAAGAGACTTGACTTCTATCATTCTTCCCTAAGCTTTTAATGTGCCTCATTCTGAGGTGGATAAGGTTGAAGGGAAATGTCTAGTTGAATGATTTTTAGTCTTTTTTCTTATAATCTTTACTTTGATCTTATGTTTGCACATGTTTGTCTTTTATATATTTGAACTTTAATAATTAAGTTTTCTGATTATTTGGTCGCCTAGGAGGCCAACTAACCTTCTTGATAATTTTTGTGTGTTATCAGGTACAAACTTGAATTATTGGGCCTGAGGTTCTACTAATGAACTTAGAACTATCAAATTTGATGGTTTGTGAACCACCTGTGACACCCCGCCCTACCGGGTGATCAGTCATTTATTAAATTTAAAATCAAGGTGAAGGGTTGGTTCATTCTTAGCATCACGGTTGCAAAAATAAATTTCCAATTTAAACACCCTAAATAATTAAGCTAAGTGTCAAAATAATTTCAAACCTTATTTACATTCTATTTAAATCCAGATATGAAAACCTTTTTAATAATTAACAATTTTAGAATCACATACATATGAAGGATGGTAATAAACACCCAAGAGTTCAACCATTCAAATAAATCAATACCAAGTTTTAAAACTACAAATGACATCATCCTGACAGTAATCAACACCCAAAGAGTACAGAATACTGAAATGTAAATAATAAACATAAATCTCTAACAATTCCAGCTGAATAGGGAAATGGGTGACACATGCCCTAACAATGAAGTACTAAAACAGGAGATGAATCAATGAAGAGGTCGACTAAAACAAAGGCCTGCAACTCCTATATAAGCTACAGCGTGTCCAATCCAAGGAACGATGCATGACGCCCCTGTGGCTGGGCAATTGCAATACATATACATATATATATATATATATATAAGAGAGAAAAAGACAGGAAATGGGTCAGAGCCTGAGTGTAAAACAGTTTTAAAATTAGTTTAACAAGTATTTAAAATGCTTACCGGTTAATGCAACAACCATGTTAGTATGTGTGACACCCCGACTAATTAAATACCGGGTAGCTACTCCTTTATTAAATTAATTCCAAATGCCAAGTTGGTTCAGTTAATAGCATCACTGTCGAAAACATTTTAATAGTTATTAACCACCTAGTATTTAAAAAGCAAGTGCCAAATTTTAAGTTAAGTATGATTAACATGCAGGAAAAGAATAATGAAAGAATAACAACCATTCACCATAATGAAGTAATGAATAACTAACAACATAAATATAAATCCGGAGGAAAACTCCTCACAACAATCCCACAACTGAAAAATAATATGACAAGTCCGAATCCTGAATAATTACATGCCAGAAGTCTGAATAACGGAAATAAATGAAAAGTCTCTAAAGAAATGGGCGACATGACCTACAACTGATAAATGCTTAATAGAGAGTCAATATAGAAAAAGTGTCTACAAGCAAAGTCCTATAACTTCCACAAACATCTACAGCTCGTCACCTGAATGAGGATCCTAAGCATGGTGTCCTTGTGGCTGGGCACCTAAAATGGTTTTTACAAAAATAGATTTGAAAGCAAATGGGTCAGAGCCTGAAAGTGGAAATCATTTTAAAAGCAGCAAGTGTTTTAATAACAATAAAACATTAAATGCAAAAAACATGTTAGGACGTGCACTCACATGAAATTCTCACCTCTCGACTACATGTGCACTCCTAACGTACCGTACCCATCTAAATGACATCCATATCTAACCAAACCGTAATAAGTTCTACCCCTTACTACTCGATCCCCATATTACATTTTATTTTAGCGTTATCAATTTAAATAGAGAGCTTTACTTAAACTCAGATTCTCAATTAGCAATACCATTCACTATCGGTTAACCCATTATGTTTTCTCGAAATGTTTCCATATTTATACACACAATATCACATGAAAGTTCCCATTAATTAAGAGTATATTATTCACGTCATAAATATACAATACAAGCACCCCGAGACTAAGTTGCGGTGCACACATACTCTGCTATCCATCCCGGTACATCACGTACATAAGGATCACGTATTCCGAATCTCTCAGGAATCATTCTCAGATAACAACATCACAAATAATGGAGGCGAACACAGTCACATCACATGGGTTACGTACATACCTACGCTCCCACGATCAGCAGACTTATTAATATTCCAATAAGTCCTTCTCTGACCTATGTTCATCGAGGTAACCAATCTAAATCCGGGCAACACAAGGATTAGAAGGCCCTAAGCGAACGCAAACCTCCCATGATAGCAAGTATGGTAGGTATGTCATACACATAGAACGATATACGTATACTAAGTATGCACACGTCTTAGTAATCACCATAATATATTGGTGGTACACTTCTCAATCTCGTACCGACATATAAAGCTACACAATTTATATATTCCCGGTTAATATAATTAATTAGGCCGTCAATAGTTCTCGCACCGTAATAGACACTCACGTCCTACTCCATAATTTCCCCTTGGTTCGAATCACACTTCTAGGTTTTACTCCTCATTATACCTCAAATGTCCCGACTATATCAATTTATCATCAAGGGAAGGTGATCTCTACCATTAAGTAAGGTTACGGGACACGCGAAATCAAAACAGGCTAAAAAGTCTAAACTGTCAGCTCGTTAGAAGTCTCGTTCGAACGAGGCTGTTCGAACGAGAGTTCGTTCAAACGAACTGGGCCTTCTAATGAGATCTCGTTCGAACGAAAGTCTTTGAACGAACATCCCTCTCGTTAGAACCCAAACTGTCAACTCGTTAGAAGCCCGTTCGAACGAGCTCGTTCGAACGACCTGGGTAGGTCTTCTAACGAGTGGCCAGATTCAAGCCCAAAAATTTCTCTACTCGTTTTTCAAATTTCTCTACACCTCTAATCTCCTCTAAACATCGTTCCAACATCAATTTAAGGTTCCTAATTCGTACTAAACATACATAGGTCACCAACTAACGTTTTTGTGGCGATTAAATCACTATAAACATCATCCAAATATCAAATCCATACATTTATCCCCAATTTCAAGAACATGAACCCTAAAATTTATAAATCATCAAAGAGTCTAATTAAATCCGTTTTTGTTTCATCCAAAACGTATTAACATCAGATTATTCACCTACATATAGTTCTACATGTAAATCCTCATCACAATACAAGTTTCTAATTCCAAATTAATGGGTTTTTATCAAACTCCCAAGAACAATAAGATTTTTATAAATTCCTACACATGGAAGAATCATTCTCTGAAATTAATTGGAATTAAACCACTTGCCTTATTTGTATCTCTGATTTGATGATGAATTTTATGAATGGATCTCTCTCTCTCTCTGCAGAATCCTTCTATCTCTCCCTCTACAAGCTTTCTTCTCTAATGGTAGCAATGGAGGCTAGGGTTTTTGTCTTAGGAACTTTTGGGGCTAATTCTAATAACCCCTGTAGCCCTCTAATTAGTAAATGGCTTGTAATGGGTTAGTGGGTGTTTTAATTTTCCATTTAAAACTCCTAAAATTCGTTAATCAAAAATCCCAAAATTCTAAAATTACCAAACTGCCCTTTTTGGTTACCGGTATGGCCTAAAAATACCGCGGGACCCAAACCAAACCCCCGGCTAGTGTTTTCTGACTATTTCGACCCTTCCGGACGCGTTGGCGCACTCAAAACGACCATACGGTTAATAAAACTAAAATTCACTTTATAATTAGAATAAATATTTCCCTGACGCGACTGTCACACGCGTCTCAACAAAATTTCCAAATTGCCGTATTTCAATCTCACGACAAATTTCATAATTCAATATTCATATATAATCATATGTGCACATTATAATCAAATACCAACTCGCATCTCCTTAGTATTTTAATCCGGATTAATTTCCAATTAATACGCATTTAATTTAATTAATCCCATAAATAAATATCACAAAAAATACGGGGTATTACATACTTCCCCCCTAATAACTGAATTTCATCCCGAAATTCGGAACTAGAAAGTACCTGGTAAGAATAACTCTGGATAACGTTCGCGCATCTCATCCTCGCGCTCCCATGTGGACTCCTCGACATTATGATGTCGCCACTGAACACACACTAACGAAACTATCTTTGACCGCAGTTTCCGCTCACTTCGGTCCAAAATAGTAATCGGCCCCTCCTCGTAGGAGCTATCAGGTTGGAGATCGATGTCCTCCAAAGCAATATGAGAATGAGACAAATTGTCTCTAAGATATTTCCTTAGCGAGGAAATATGAAACACATCGTGAATCCGATGTAAATGCTCCGATAACCCAAGCCTATACGCAACCGGTCCAATCCGCTCAATAATAGGAAATGGTCCCACATATCTCGGTGCCAACTTCCCTTTCTTCCCGAAACGCATAATCCCCTTCATAGGAGATACTCTGAACAAAACCTGGTCCCCCACTTGGAAATCTCTGAAGAACCTCTTCGCATCAGCATATCTCTTCTGCCTGTCCTGAGCTACCCGAATGTGACTCCGTATCAGTTCTATCCTTGTCGAAGTATCCTGAATCACCTCCGGCCCAAGTAGTTTGTTGTCCCCCACCTCCAACCAACATGCTGGGGAACGACAAGGTCTACCGTAAAACGCCTCAAATGGAGACATGCCAATGGTGAACTGGTAGGAGTTGTTGTAAGCAAACTCCACTATTGGAAGATACTGCTCCCATCCACCCCCAAAATCAATGATACTCATCCGTAGCATGTCCTCCAACATCTGATTTGTACGCTCAGTTTTCCCATCGGTCTGCGGGTGATACGCCGTACTCAACCGCAATTTTGTGTCCATGGCCTCCTGAAAACTCTCCCAAAACCGTGAAACAAATATCTTGTCTCGGTCAGACACGATATTTAGGGGCACACCGTGAAGTCTCACTATCTCTGAAATAAAGAGCTGGGCATACTGTCCCACAGTGTAGTCTGTCCTTATAGGTAGAAAATGAGCGACTTTGGTCAACCTGTCCACAATTACCCAAATGGAGTCGTGACCTCTCTGTGACGTAGGCAATCCCGTGATAAAGTCCATGGAGATGCTCTCCCACATCCACATCGGGACCTCCAATGGTTGTAGCAGTCCTGCCGGTCTCTGATGATCCACTTTTACTAGCTGACAAGTGGCGCATTTAGAAACAAACTCGGCAATATCTCTCTTCATCCCGCTCCACCAATACTGTCGTCTCATGTCTTGGTATATTTTGTCCCCACCGGGATGTACCGCGAACCGCGAGCCGTACGACTCTGCCATCACCTTGTGCCGCAATTCCTCCCCTTCCGGAACTACCAATATCCCATTGAAGCGTAATCCCCCGTCTGAGCTAACGGTATAGGACTCGGCTCCCTCTGCTAGTAATCGAACTATCTTCTCCTGACAGAACGAGTCATTTGCATGTGCCCTTACTACCTTCGTGACAATCTGAGGTGTAACGGTCATCACAGACATGAACGATCGGGCCACTGCATCCTGGTGTCCCAACTCCTTCCACTTGGCCTTCCACACTTCTCCCACCTCATCTACTGGCCTATGGATCAACGCGTCTGCTACCACGTTAGCCTTCCCCGGGTGGTACTGGATATCAAACTGATAGTCCTTTACAAACTCAAGGCACCTCTGCTGCCGCATATTCAACTCCTTTTGCGTGAATAGGTACTGTAGGGACTTGTGGTCTGTGAACAATCGAAACTTCTCCCCCAAAAGATAATGTCTCCATATCCGAAGGGCAAAAACAACTGCCGCCAACTCCAAGTCATGAGTGGGGTAATTCTTCTAATGAGGCTTTAGCTTACGGGAAGCATAAGCTATGGCCTGACTTTCCTGCTGCAATACACCTCCTAGTCCTTGCAAGGACGCATTGGTGTAGACTAGATACTCAAATCCCGGTCTCGGCAATGCTAACACAGGTGCTGAGGTCAAATTATCCTTCAACTCATCGAATGCCAACTGACAGGCATCGCTCCAGATGAATGGCACACCCTTACGAGTCAGATGTGTCAAAGGACCTGCTATCTTCGAAAATCCCCGAATGAACCTCCTGTAGTATCCTGCTAATCCCAAGAAACTACGGATCTCCGTTGATGTCGTGGGCTGTCCCCACTCCCTCACCGCGGATACTTTCCCCGGATCAACAGATATTCCCCGGTCGGAAATAATATGTCCCAAAAACTGGACCTTCTTCAGCCAAAACCCGCACTTCTCATACTTTGCATACAGCTCGTTCTGACGTAGCGTCTGCAAAACTTGCCTCAAATGCTCGGCGTGCTCCTCCTCTGTCTGGGAGTAAACCAGAATATCATCAATGAAGACAATGACAAACTGATCTAGGAAGTCCCTGAACACCCTATTCATCAAGTCCATAAACACGGCAGGAGCATTGGTCAAATCAAAAGGCATAACCCGAAACTCGTAAGAACCATATCTCGATAAGAACGCAGTCTTCGAGACATCCTCCTCCCTGATACGCAACTGATGGTATCCCGATCTCAAATCAATCTTTGAGAAGAAAGAAGCTCCTCTCAACTGGTCGAATAAGTCATCGATTCGAGGCAACGGATACTTATTCCGTATCATGACTTTATTCAACTCCCGGTAGTCCACACACAATCTTAGTGAGCCATCTCTCTTCTTCACGAACAACACAGGGGCACCCCACGGTGAAGTACTCCTCCGAATAAACCCCTGACCCAACAACTGCTCAATCTGATCCCGTAACTCCCTCATCTCAGCTGGAGCCATACGGTACGGTGCGCGTGCTATAGGTCTCGTATCTGGTAATAAGTCTATGACAAAGTCTATCTCTCGACTGGGGGGTAGTCCTGGTATCTCCTGAAACACATCGAAATACTCCCTAACAACTGGGATCGAATCTAAACGAATCACAACCTCCTTAGAGGTATCCTCCTCTAGGTAGTACAAATGAGCGGTCGAGCCTCCCTCTGGGCGAGGCATCGCCACTACAAACATCTCTTGCCCCGAAATGGCAAAAACAATGCTCCCACCGAAGCAATCAATCATTGCTCTATAATCAGCGAGCCAATCCATACCGATAATCACATCATGAACATGCATATCTAATACCAACATATCTGCAGGTAATACCAGACTACCAATCTCTACCCCCACTCCCCGGCATATAAAGAAAATAAGTGACCCACTCCACAATGGTGAGTCTATACACGTCACTGTGCTCTCTGCTGTGGCTAATAACCCTAAAGCTTTCGCAAAATGTGTAGCTATAAAACAGTGTGTTGCCCCCGTATCAAACAAAACCCGACCCATAGTACCATGGATAGGAAACATACCCTCAATTGCGGGTGGTGCCTGCGAAGCTGCTACCTGGTGGACGTTATAGACACGTCCATACTGTAACTGCCCCTGCTGCACAGGAACTGCTAGAATGGCTGGAAGAGCTGGCACCTGGGCTGGAGCTGGAAGAGCAGGTGGAAAAAGTGGACTCTGAGGCTCATGTCGAGCACCCTGCTGCTGCTGCAGGGCCCTGCCCCCATCAGGACAGTCCTGGCATTTATGGCCAGTCTTGCCATAAATAAAACACATCCCCGGGAAGTTCCCCCCTCTCTGTCCCTGCTGCCCCCGGCCCTGGTGGCCGTTACCGTTCCTCCACTAGCCCTGCTGGCCCTGCTGAAACTGATGTTGACCATTCTGACCCTGATAGTTTTGATGGCCGTTCGGACCCTGATGGCCCTGCCGAAAACCTCCCTATCCGTGTCTGAAATTTCCTGACCTGAACCTCTTGTGATCCCCCTGCTGGGAACCATGATCACCCTGTCTCTGCCCCTGAACAGAATGTGCCCCACTGGCACCATTTCCCCCAGTCCTGCCCTGATGGCTGGACTCTCCTGACCTCTTGCCTTCAGTCATGTGAAAGCGATGGTCCTCTGGCAGTGTAACAGTGCAGCGTTAACCACATCAGAATAAGTGGCTAACGAGAGGTTCCCTAACAAGTGCTGACGAATCCTCCATGTCAACCCGTCCGTAAATTTTTGTATCTTCTTCTCCTCTGTTGGTATTTCATTCGGAACAATATTCAACAGATTAGTGAATTCGGCCTCATACTCGGCCACAGTCTTATTCTTCTGCTTGAGGCTCATCAACTTCCTCCTCATCTCCGTATGAACAGCTGATAGAAAGTACTTGCGGTCGAACCGCACCTAAAACTCCTGGATAGTGAGAGTATCTCTCTCCTCCACGGTGGTAATAGACTCCCACCACTGCAGTGCAGACCCTACTAGCTTAAAGGTAGCTAGTATCTGCTTCTGGACATCTGTGCACTCATACATCCTCAAGTGCCGCTGTATATCCTTCCTCCACTGACTCGAAACTACCACATCGGAGATACCTGCGAACTCTGGAGGGTGTGCTTTCTGAAAAGCATCACGTACACGTTCCCAAGCAGACGGGAATGCATGAGCCTGAACTGGCGCGGCTATCGGCACCTGAGGTGGTGCCTGCTGAACTACAGCTAGTGCGGCATTTATCGCCTGGGCCACAATTGCTGCAACCTCGGCGCCATTCATCGTGCCCTGAACTGGTGCGGGCTGTGGTTATGGCGTTGCATCCCTGGGAATCCTTTGTGCACGTCGTGGAGGCATCTGAAACAAGAATGAAGTTTATAAGTTCGCAGTTATAAACTCAAAGTAGCTGAAGAACGTAGCATATACAAGATAATAAGACAGTCCGAAAATATAGGGCTCTACATCAAAGAAAGCTCAGCGAAAACATAATAAGCCGTACAGATCCTAATGGACACTAGAACCTGATGCTCTGATACCACCTATGACACCCCGACTAATTAAATACCGGGTAGCTAATCCTTTATTAAATTAATTCCAAATGCCAAGTTGGTTCAGTTAATAGCATCACTGTCGAAAACATTTTAATAGTTATTAACCACCTAGTATTTAAAAAGCAAGTGCCAAATTTTAAGTTAAGTCTGATTAACATGCAGGAAAAGAATAATGAATGAATAACAACCATTCACCATAATGAAGTAATGAATATCTAACAACATAAATATAAATTCGGAGGAAAACTCCTCACAACAATCCCACAACTGAAAAATAATATGACAAGTCCGAATCCTAAATAATTACATGCCAGAAGTCTCAATAACGGAAATAAATGAAAAGTCTCTAAAGAAATGGGCGACATGCCCTACAACCGATAAATGCTGAATAGAGAGTCAATATAGAAGAAGCGTCTACAAGCAAAGTCCTATAACTTCCACAAACAGCTACAGCTCGTCACCTGAATGAGGATCCTAAGCATGGTGTCCTTGTGGCTGGGCACCTAAAATGGTTTTTACAAAAATAGATTTGAAAGAAAATGGGTCAGAGCCCGAAGGTGGAAATCATTTTTAAAACCGCAAGTGTTTTAATAACATTAAAACATTAAATGCAAAATACATGTTAGGACGTGCACTCACATGAAATTCTCACCTCTCGACTACATGTGCACTCCTAACGTACCGTACCCATCTAAATGACATCCATATCTAACCAAACCGTAATAAGTTCTACCCCTTACTACTCGATCCCCATATTACATTTTAGCGTTATCAATTTAAATAGAGAGCTTTACTTAAACTCCGATTCTCAATTAGCAATACCATTCACTATCAGTTAACCCGTTATGTTTTCTCGAAACGTTTCCATATTTATACACACAATATCACATGAAAGTTCCCATTAATTAAGAGTATATTATTCACGTCATAAATATACAATACAAGCACCCCAAGACTAAGCTGCGGTGCACACATACTCTGCTATCAATCCCGGTACATCACGTACATAAGGATCACGTATTCCGAATCTCTCAGGAATCTTTCTCAGATAACAACATCACAAATAATGGAGGCGAACACAGTCACATCACATGGGTTACGTACATACCTACGCTCCCACGATCAGCAGACTTATTAATATTCCAATAAGTCCTTCTCTGACCTATGTTCATCGAGGTAACCAATCTAAATCCGGGCAACACAAGGATTAGAAGGCCCTAACTGAACACAAACCTCCCGTGATAGCAAGTATGGTAGGTATGTCATACACATAGAATCATATACGTATACTAAGTATGCACACGTCTTATTAATCACCATAATATATTAGTGGTACACTTCTCAATCTCGTACCGACATATAAAGCTACACAATTTATATATTCCCGGTTAATATAATTAATTAGGCCGTCAATAGTTCTCGCACCGTAATAGACACTCACGTCCTACTCCATAATTTCCCCTTGGTTCGAATCACACTTCTAGGTTTTACTCCTCATTATACCTCAAATGTCCCGACTATATCAATTTATCATCAAGGGAAGGTGATCTCTACCATTAAGTAAGGTTACGGGACACGCGAAATCAAAACAGGCTAAAAAGTCTAAACTGTCAGCTCGTTAGAAGTCTCGTTCGAACGAGGCTGTTCGAACGAGAGTTCGTTCAAACGAACTGGGCCTTCTAATGAGATCTCGTTCGAACGAAAGTCTTTGAACGAACATCCCTCTCGTTAGAACCCAAACTGTCAACTCGTTAGAAGCCCGTTCGAACGAGCTCGTTCGAACGACCTGGGTAGGTCTTCTAACGAGTGGCCAGATTCAAGCCCAGAAATTTCTCTACTCGTTTTTCAAATTTCTCTACACCTCTAATCTCCTCTAAACATCGTTCCAACATCAATTTAAGGTTCCTAATTCGTACTAAACATACATAGGTCACCAACTAACGTTTTTGTGGCGATTAAATCACTATAAACATCATCCAAATATCAAATCCATACATTTATCCCCAATTTCAAGAACATGAACCCTAAAATTTATAAATCATCAAAGAGTCTAATTAAATCCTTTTTTGTTTCATCCAAAACGTATTAACATCAGATTATTCACCTACATATAGTTCTACATGTAAATCCTCATCACAATACAAGTTTCTAATTCCAAATTAATGGGTTTTTATCAAACTCCCAAGAACAATAAGATTTTTATAAATTCCTACACATGGAAGAATCATTCTCTGAAATTAATTGGAATTAAACCACTTGCCTTATTTGTATCTCTGATTTGATGATGAATTTGATGAATGGATCTCTCTCTCTCTCTGCAGAATCCTTCTATCTCTCCCTCTACAAGCTTTCTTCTCTAATGGTAGCAATGGAGGCTAGGGTTTTTGTCTTAGGAACTTTTGGGGCTAATTCTAATAACCCCTGTAGCCCTCTAATTAGTAAATGGCTTGTAATGGGTTAGTGGGTGTTTTAATTTTCCATTTAAAACTCCTAAAATTCGTTAATCAAAAATCCCAAAATTCTAAAATTACCAAACTGCCCTTTTTGGTTACCGGTATGGCCTAAAAATACCGCGGGACCCAAACCAAACCCCCGGCTAGTGTTTTCTGACTATTTCGACCCTTCCAGACGCGTTGGCGCACTCAAAACGACCATACGGTTAATAAAACTAAAATTCACTTTATAATTAGAATAAATATTTCCCTGACGCGACTGTCACACGCGTCTCAACAAAATTTCCAAATTGCCGTATTTCAATCTCACGACAAATTTCATAATTCAATATTCATATATAATCATATGTGCACATTATAATCAAATACCAACTCGCATCTCCTTAGTATTTTAATCCGGATTAATTTCCAATTAATACGCATTTAATTTAATTAATCCCATAAATAAATATCACAAAAAATACGGGGTATTACATACTTCCCCCCTAATAACTGAATTTCATCCCGAAATTCGGAACTAGAAAGTACCTGGTAAGAATAACTCTGGATAACGTTCGCGCATCTCATCCTCGCGCTCCCATGTGGACTCCTCGACATTATGATGTCGCCACTGAACACACACTAACGAAACTATCTTTGACCGCAGTTTCCGCTCACTTCGGTCCAAAATAGTAATCGGCCCCTCCTCGTAGGAGCTATCAGGTTGGAGATCGATGTCCTCCAAAGCAATATGAGAATGAGACAAATTGTCTCTAAGATATTTCCTTAGCGAGGAAATATGAAACACATCGTGAATCCGATGTAAATGCTCCGATAACCCAAGCCTATACGCAACCGGTCCAATCCGCTCAATAATAGGAAATGGTCCCACATATCTCGGTGCCAACTTCCCTTTCTTCCCGAAACGCATAATCCCCTTCATAGGAGATACTCTGAACAAAACCTGGTCCCCCACTTGGAAATCTCTGAAGAACCTCTTCGCATCAGCATATCTCTTCTGCCTGTCCTGAGCTACCCGAATGTGACTCCGTATCAGTTCTATCCTTGTCGAAGTATCCTGAATCACCTCCGGCCCAAGTAGTTTGTTGTCCCCCACCTCCAACCAACATGCTGGGGAACGACAAGGTCTACCGTAAAACGCCTCAAATGGAGACATGCCAATGGTGAACTGGTAGGAGTTGTTGTAAGCAAACTCCACTATTGGAAGATACTGCTCCCATCCACCCCCAAAATCAATGATACTCATCCGTAGCATGTCCTCCAACATCTGATTTGTATGCTCAGTTTTCCCATCGGTCTGCGGGTGATACGTCGTACTCAACCGCAATTTTGTGTCCATGGCCTCCTGAAAACTCTCCCAAAACCGTGAAACAAATATCTTGTCTCGGTCAGACACGATATTTAGGGGCACACCGTGAAGTCTCGCTATCTCTGAAATAAAGAGCTGGGCATACTGTCCCGTAGTGTAGTCTGTCCTTACAGGTAGAAAATGAGCGACTTTGGTCAACCTGTCCACAATTACCAAAATGGAGTCGTGACCTCTCTGTGACGTAGGCAATCCAGTGATAAAGTCCATGGAGATGCTCTCCCACATCCACATCGGGACCTCCAATGGTTGTAGCAGTCCTGCCGGTCTCTGATGATCCACTTTTACTAGCTGACAAGTGGCGCATTTAGAAACAAACTCGGCAATATCTCTCTTCATCCCGCTCCACCAATACTGTCGTCTCATGTCTTGGTATATTTTGTCCCCACCGGGATGTACCGCGAACCGCGAGCCGTACGACTCTTCCATCACCTTGTGCCGCAATTCCTCCCCTTCCGGAACTACCAATATCCCATTGAAGCGTAATCCCCCGTCTGAGCTAACGGTATAGGACTCGGCTCCCTCTGCTAGTAATCGAACTATCTTCTCCTGACAGAACGAGTCATTTGCATGTGCCCTTACTACCTTCGTGACAATCTGAGGTGTAACGGTCATCACAGACATGAACGATCGGGCCACTGCATCCTGGTGTCCCAACTCCTTCCACTTGGCCTTCCACACTTCTCCCACCTCATCTACTGGCCTATGGATCAACGCGTCTGCTACCACGTTAGCCTTCCCCGGGTGGTACTGGATATCAAACTGATAGTCCTTTATAAACTCAAGGCACCTCTGCTGCCGCATATTCAACTCCTTTTGCGTGAATAGGTACTGTAGGGACTTGTGGTCTGTGAACAATCGGAACTTCTCCCCCAAAAGATAATGTCTCCATATCCGAAGGGCAAAAACAACTGCCGCCAACTCCAAGTCATGAGTGGGGTAATTCTTCTCGTGAGGCTTTAGCTTACGGGAAGCATAAGCTATGGCCTGACTTTCCTGCTGCAATACACCTCCTAGTCCTTGCAAGGACGCATTGGTGTAGACTAGATACTCAACTCCCGGTCTCGGCAATGCTAAAACAGGTGCTGAGGTCAAATTATCCTTCAACTCATCGAATGCCAACTGACAGGCATCGCTCCAGATGAATGGCACACCCTTACGAGTCAGATGTGTCAAAGGACCTGCTATCTTCGAAAATCCCCGAATGAACCTCCTGTAGTATCCTGCTAATCCCAAGAAACTACGGATCTCCGTTGATGTCATGGGCTGTCCCCACTCCCTCACCGCGGATACTTTCCCCGAATCAACAGATATTCCCCGGTCGGAAATAATATGTCCCAAAAACTGGACCTCCTTCAGCCAAAACCCGCACTTCTCATACTTTGCATACAGCTCGTTCTGACGTAGCGTCTGCAAAACTTGCCTCAAATGCTCGGCGTGCTCCTCCTCTGTCTGGGAGTAAACCAGAATATCATCAATGAAGACAATGACAAACTGATCTAGGAAGTCCCTGAACACCCTATTCATCAAGTCCATAAACACGGCAGGAGCATTGGTCAAACCAAAAGGCATAACCCGAAACTCGTAAGAACCATATCTCGATAAGAACGCAGTCTTCGAGACATCCTCCTCCCTGATACGCAACTGATGGTATCCCGATCTCAAATCAATCTTTGAGAAGAAAGAAGCTCCTCTCAACTGGTCGAATAAGTCATCGATTCGAGGCAATGGATACTTATTCCGTATCATGACTTTATTCAACTCCCGGTAGTCCACACACAATCTTAGTGAACCATCTCTCTTCTTCACGAACAACACAGGGGCACCCCACGGTGAAGTACTCCTCCGAATAAACCCCTGACCCAACAACTGCTCAATCTGATCCCGTAACTCCCTCATCTCAGCTGGAGCCATACGGAACGGTGCGCGTGCTATAGGTCTCGTATCTGGTAATAAGTCTATGACAAAGTCTATCTCTCGACGGGGGGGTAGTCCTGGTATCTCCTGAAACACATCGAAATACTCCCTAACAACTGGGATCGAATCTAAACGAATCACAACCTCCTTAGAGGTATCCTCCTCTAGGTAGTACAAATGAGCGGTCGAGCCTCCCTCTGGGCGAGGCATCGCCACTACAAACATCTCTTGCCGCGAAATGGCAAAAACAATGCTCCCACCGAAGCAATCAATCATTGCTCAATAATCAGCGAGCCAATCCATACCGATAATCACATCATGAACATGCATATCTAATACCAACATATCTGCAGGTAATACCAGACTACCAATCTCTACCCCCACTCCCCGGCATATAAAGAAAATAAGTGACCCACTCCACAATGGTGAGTCTATACACGTCACTGTGCTCTCTGCTGTGGCTAATAACCCTAAAGCTTTCGCAAAATGTGTAGCTATAAAACAGTGTGTTGCCCCCGTATCAAACAAAACCCGACCCATAGTACCATGGATAGGAAACATACCCTCAATTGCGGGTGGTGCCTGCGAAGCTGCTACCTGGTGGACGTTATAGACACGTCCATACTGTAACTGCCCCTGCTGCACAGGAACTGCTGGAATGGCTGGAAGAGCTGGCACCTGGGCTGGAGCTGGAAGAGCAGGTGGAAAAAGTGGACTCTGAGGCTCATGTCGAGCACCCTGCTGCTGCTGCAGGGCCCTGCCCCCATCAGGACAGTCCTGGCATTTATGGCCAGTCTTTCCATAAATAAAACACATCCCCGGGAAGTTCCCCCCTCTCTGTCCCTGCTGCCCCCGGCCCTGGTGGCCGTTACCGTTCCTCCACTAGCCCTGCTGGCCCTGCTGAAACTGATGTTGACCATTCTGACCCTGATAGTACTGATGGCCGTTCGGACCCTGATGGCCCTGCCGAAAACCTCCCTATCCGTGTCTGAAATTTCCTGACCTGAACCTCTTGTGATCCCCCTGCTGGGAACCCTGATAACCCTGTCTCTGCCCCTAAACAGAATGTGCCCCACTGGCACCATTTCCCCCCAGTCCTGCCCTGATGGCTGGACTCTCCTGACCTCTTGCCTTCAGTCATGTGAAAGCGATGGTCCTGGCAGTGTAACAGTGCAGCGTTAACCACATCAGAATAAGTGGCTAACGAGAGGTTCCCTAACAAGTGCTGACGAATCCTCCATGTCAACCCGTCCGTAAATTTTTGTATCTTCTTCTCCTCTGTTGGTATTTCATTCGGAACAATATTCAACAGATTAGTGAATTCGGCCTCATACTCGGCCACAGTCTTATTCTCCTGCTTGAGGCTCATCAACTTCCTCCTCATCTCCGTATGAACAACTGATAGAAAGTACTTGCGGTCGAACCGCACCTAAAACTCCTGGATAGTGAGAGTATCTCTCTCCTCCACGGTGGTAATAGACTCCCACCACTGCAGTGCAGACCCTACTAGCTTAAAGGTAGCTAGTATCTGCTTCTGGACATCTGTGCACTCATACATCCTCAAGTGCCGCTGTATATCCTTCCTCCACTGACTCGAAACTACCACATCGGAGATACCTGCGAACTCCGGAGGGTGTGCTTTCTGAAAAGCATCACGTACACGTTCCCAAGCAGACGGGAATGCATGAGCCTGAACTGGCGCGGCTATCGGCACCTGAGGTGGTGCCTGCTGAACTACAGCTAGTGCGGCATTTATCGCCTGGGCCACAATTGTTGCAACCTCGGCGCCATTCATCGTACCCTGAACTGGTGCGGGCTGTGGTTCTGGCGTTGCATCCCTGGGAATCCTTTGTGCACGTCGTGGAGGCATCTGAAACAAGAATGAAGTTTATAAGTTCGCAGTTATAAACTCAAAGTAGCTGAAGAACGTAGCATATACAAGATAATAAGACAGTCCGAAAATATAGGGCTCTACATCAAAGAAAGCTCAGCGAAAACATAATAAGCCGTACAGATCCTAATGGACACTAGAACCTGATGCTCTGATACCACCTATGACACCCCGACTAATTAAATACCGAGTAGCTAATCCTTTATTAAATTAATTCCAAATGCCAAGTTGGTTCAGTTAATAGCATCACTGTCGAAAACATTTTAATAGTTATTAACCACCTAGTATTTAAAAAGCAAGTGCCAAATTTTAAGTTAAGTCTGATTAACATGCAGGAAAAGAATAATGAAAGAATAACAACCATTCACCATAATGAAGTAATGAATAACTAACAACATAAATATAAATCCGGAGGAAAACTCCTCACAACAATCCCACAACTGAAAAATAATATGACAAGTCCGAATCCTAAATAATTACATGCCAGAAGTCTCAATAACGGAAATAAATGAAAAGTCTCTAAAGAAATGGGCGACATGCCCTACAACTGATAAATGCTGAATAGAGAGTCAATATAGAAGAAGCGTCTACAAGCAAAGTCCTATAACTTCCACAAACAGCTACAGCTCGTCACCTGAATGAGGATCCTAAGCATGGTGTCCTTGTGGCTGGGCACCTAAAATGGTTTTTACAAAAATAGATTTGAAAGAAAATGGGTCAGAGCCCGAAGGTGGAAATCATTTTTAAAACCGCAAGTGTTTTAATAACATTAAAACATTAAATGCAAAATACATGTTAGGACGTGCACTCACATGAAATTCTCACCTCTCGACTACATGTGCACTCCTAACGTACCGTACCCATCTAAATGACATACATATCTAACCAAACCGTAATAAGTTCTACCCCTTACTACTCGATCCCCATATTACATTTTAGCGTTATCAATTTAAATAGAGAGCTTTACTTAAACTCAGATTCTCAATTAGCAATACCATTCACTATCGGTTAACCCGTTATGTTTTCTCGAAACGTTTCCATATTTATACACACAATATCACAGGAAAGTTCCCATTAATTAAGAGTATATTATTCACGTCATAAATATACAATACAAGCACCCCGAGACTAAGCTGCGGTGCACACATACTCTGCTATCAATCCCGGTACATCACGTACATAAGGATCACGTATTCCGAATCTCTCAGGAATCTTTCTCAGATAACAACATCACAAATAATGGAGGCGAACACAGTCACATCACATGGGTTACGTACATACCTACGCTCCCACGATCAGCAGACTTATTAATATTCCAATAAGTCCTTCTCTGACCTATGTTCATCGAGGTAACCAATCTAAATCCGGGCAACACAAGGATTAGAATTCCCTAACTGAACACAAACCTCCCGTGATAGCAAGTATGGTAGGTATGTCATACACATAGAATCATATACGTATACTAAGTATGCACACGTCTTATTAATCACCATAATATATTGGTGGTACACTTCTCAATCTCGTACCGACATATAAAGCTACACAATTTATATATTCCCGGTTAATATAATTAATTAGGCCGTCAATAGTTCTCGCACCGTAATAGACAGTCACGTCCTACTCCATAATTTCCCCTTGGTTCGAATCACACTTCTAGGTTTTACTCCTCATTATACCTCAAATGTCCCGACTATATCAATTTATCATCAAGGGCAGGTGATCTCTACCATTAAGTAAGGTTACGGGACACGCGAAATCAAAACAGGCTAAAAAGTCTAAACTGTCAGCTCGTTAGAAGTCTCGTTCGAACGAGGCTGTTCGAACGAGAGTTCGTTCAAACGAACTGGGCCTTCTAATGAGATCTCGTTCGAACGAAAGTCTTTGAATGAACATCCCTCTCGTTAGAACCCAAACTGTCAACTCGTTAGAAGCCCGTTCGAACGAGCTCGTTCGAACGACCTGGGTAGGTCTTCTAACGAGTGGCCAGATTCAAGCCCAGAAATTTCTCTACTCGTTTTTCAAATTTCTCTACACCTCTAATCTCCTCTAAACATCGTTCCAACATCAATTTAAGGTTCCTAATTCGTACTAAACATACATAGGTCACCAACTAACGTTTTTATGGCGATTAAATCACTATAAACATCATCCAAATATCAAATCCATACATTTATCCCCAATTTCAAGAACATGAACCCTAAAATTTATAAATCATCAAAGAGTCTAATTAAATCCGTTTTTGTTTCATCCAAAACGTATTAACATCAGATTATTCACCTACATATAGTTCTACATGTAAATCCTCATCACAATACAAGTTTCTAATTCCAAATTAATGGGTTTTTATCAAACTCCCAAGAACAATAAGATTTTTATAAATTCCTACACATGGAAGAATCATTCTCTGAAATTAATTGGAATTAAACCACTTTCCTTATTTGTATCCCTAATTTGATGACGAATTTGATGAATGGATCTCTCTCTCTCTCTACAGAATCCTTTTATCTCTCCCTCTACAAGCTTTCTTCTCTAATGGTAGCAATGGAGGCTAGGGTTTTTGTCTTAGGAACTTTTGGGGCTAATTCTAATAACCCCCGTAGCCCTCTAATTAGTAAATGGCTGGTAATGGGTTAGTGGGTGTTTTAATTTTCCATTTAAAACTCCTAAAATTCGTTAATCAAAAATCCCAAAATTCTAAAATTACCAAACTGCCCTTTTTGGTTGCCGGTATGGCCTAAAAATACCCCGGGACCCAAACCAAACCCCCGGCTAGTGTTTTCTGACTATTTCGACCCTTTCGGACGCGTTGGCGCACTCAAAATGACCATACGGTTAATAAAACTAAAATTCACTTTATAATTAGAATAAATATTTCCCTGACGCGACTGTCACACGCGTCTCAACAAAATTTCCAAATTGCCGTATTTCAATCTCAAGACAAATTTCATAATTCAATATTCATATATAATCATATGTGCACATTATAATCAAATACAAACTCGCATCTCGTTAGTATTTTAATCCGGATTAATTTCCAATTAATACGCATTTAATTTAATTAATCCCATAAATAAATATCATAAAAAATACGGGGTAATACAGTATGCGACACTCTCTTGAGAATTCTCGCCTCTCATATTGTGCACATGCCTACCGTACTAATAAATCTCATAAGTTTCTTCAACTTATTCTCCATAAGGTTTTATCATGTGAAAATCAAGGTTATGATATTTACTTTAGGAAATCTATCTCTTCAATATTTCTTACGTTATTTAGAACAACTCAATACCGTTATAAAGTTCCCGAACACTTATAATAAAGTTGAAGCATTTATTCATTATTTAAATACTTATACGCATAGTAGAAAGTTACCATATAGATATACGTATATATATTAGTCACACATATAATATATATACTAACGGCACCCCACAAAAAATTTATGGTGCTGGCATACTCTGCTATCAAGTCCCCGTATCACTCAAACTAAGGGAAATACTAGTTCAGAATCACTCTCGAACTGTATTAACATAATACACATAAAATGGAGGCGAAGCATAGTTCTAAGTCATTAAAAGGTCAGCGCATACCAGTCACGTATCTTAGGACCGTCTGACTATCATTCTCAGATAGCCTATACCAAGGAATCCTATGTTCTAGGGTACAAGTCAATATCCCCCATAAAGGTCACATCAGAATAAGACTGTCCTGGCGCGGAAACCTACGTGATAGCAAGTAGCGCGGATATGATTAAACACATGTATTCAAATAATATATATACATGCAATCATATATATATTTTACATAAATCATCTAGGTACACCCACGACCCATAACATTATTCTGGCCATGCATAACATTTAACGCTCGAGTTCTACGTATAAGTAAATCACTCTTTTTATTCTATTAAGCATAACAAATTCTTAAGTACTTCTCGACTCTCGAAGTGTATCCTCTCAAAATAATATAAAATCAGTAGGTGTACCCTCACTACTCTACTGGTCTAAGTCTTCCTTAATTCTCACAAGATATACTGTAATGTACGCACGATTTCCCACTACATTTATATTCCCAAAACGCCACAGTTAAATCACATATGAATCGTATCACCCGAACCTTGCCTACAACCCTACTAGTCTTTACCAAGTCCCATTATGGTAAATAAAATATGTATAAGGGTTCCCACAATGTGGCACAGGGTTAATCATTTAGAATAAAGAACAAGCTTCAAAATTCAGAATAGGTCGATCGATCGAAGGAAGGGGATCGATCGATTGCCCAGATATTTCCCAGATTCTGCATATACTATCCTACGGGTTTCATCACCAAAAGTCCTCAAAACCTCTATCAATTTCACCCAAACTCCCAAACAACATTACAACTGGTACTATATACCTAACTACATGATTTCCTACGTGAAACATGTTCAAATTCATCAACGATATCGAATTATTGGGGTAAAATTGATACAATCCTCAAGAACCCTAATTTTGGAGGAAACATACATTCTTCAAATTATTTCCTAGATTTCTTGTTACTAAATTCATACTAATTCATGGGTAATCCTCTACATGTGATGGGTATGTCTAGAATATATTAAATTTCACTAAACATGCAATTTAAAGTCTCTAAATTATCAATTTCTTGTATAAAACATGTTCTTGATAATCCTAAACTAACATGGGTGAGACATTAACTAAAAACAAAGCAAGATAGATACTTGCCTGGAATTTGAGTTTCTAATTTGTGGAGGAAAGAGGTATGGTTGCGTTCCTCATTGCGCGATCTACGCTTTGGTGGTGGTGGCGGTGCAAACGGGTGAGTATTTGGCCTTGAGTTGCTTAAAAAGCTCTCCAACTCCTTCTTTAATGGCCGTTCTTTGTTTTTGTGTTTATTAACCCTAGGAGACAACTCCTAAAGGCTGATACACCCTTAGAAAATTCGTGGGTTTAATTGTCCAAAAATGTAAAATGTCTATAATACCCTCCCGGGATGCCACTTAGGCTTAAAAACTCCCCGAGACCCGAACTAAACCCTCGGGTACATTATTTTGACTATATCGACCCTGCCGGACACATTGGCGCTCTCAAAAAGACCATACGAGCGACTTAAGATTTATTCACTTTTATTAGTAATAATTTAATCCCGACACGACACATGCGCGTCCTGACTTAATTTCCATAATTGTCATATTATTTGCTCATGTCAATTTTAATAAATTCAATTCTACATATTACTCTACTCAATAAGTAATATTTAACAAATCAATAATTTCCCACTAATTACTAACTCTCGTCACGCTAGTAAATATTTAAAATAAATTTCTGGATTAATATTAAATTAATCTATCTCAATTAAATTTAATAAATCCCTAAATTTAAAAGCCATAAAATTCGGGGTATTGCACCTAAATGTTTGCACTGGTTACCATTGGCGACCAAATTTTTTTAGGAATGCCTTAGTATTTTCTTGAATTTAATTTGGTTTGGTAAAACTTCTTATTTTTTACTTTAGGTCATACATGAAGTTTTAGGTACTTTTTGTTCGTGACTTGTCAAAGATGGAGTTACACATAAAGGTCATACATGAAGCTTTAGTAATTTCTTATTCATGACTTATCAAAGATGAAGTCATACAGGATGTTTTGAAGTTTTTGATGATACAATTGTCCATATTGTTATCACCCATATTCTCAAAAAAATCATAAAAATGAAGTGTAATCACTATGAAACCACAATTTTATCAAAATGATTGAAATGAGTACATAAAATTCACTATAGGTCTGTTGATAATATTTTTGGAGATGATAGACATTCCATGGATTCTTTAACTCTTATCCTTAAAGTGTCTTTAAGTGATAAGTTCTCGATCGTACAGCTGGCGAGATATGATAAGGATCATGTCAGCTTGCTTCCAACTTATTCCTTTTTCAGAGTACGTTTTTAAGAACATAATATCCTTCCTTTTATTAGGCTTCACCCTTATATTATAAAATTGAGTTGTTCGCTTTTAGTAAGTAGCCAGTCAAAGTGAAACATCTTCCCTTACTTCCTCAATCAGGTTTAGATTCAATATTCTCATGAGATCAATCTTTAGGGAATTAAAGTTTAACACTCTATGCGTCGGCAGACCTACCTCGACTGGCACCATTGATTCAGTTCCAAAAAAAACATGTATGGGTTTTTTTAGTTGTTGTTCTCGGTGTTGTTCTATAGACCCAAAAAACACTGTGCAACTCATTCATCTAGTTACCCTTCGCATCATCAAGCCTCTTTTTCAATCTATCAAGTAATGTTTTATTAGTTACCTCTATTTGGCCATTACACTTGGGATGACCTGAAGAAGAATTAAGTTTCTGAATCTTGGACTGAATGCAATACTCCTTAAATTCCTATTTATTAAAATACGTGCATGATTAGTGATGAAGTAATACGGCATCCTATATCTATAGATGATGTGCTTCAAATTGAATTGGAATACCCTTTTATAAGGAATTTCAACCAATAGCTCAACCTCAACCCATTTCATAAAGTAGTCTACTGCAACCGCCAAGTATTTGAATCTCCCTTTTATCTTCGATAGTGGGCCAACCAAGTCAATTAACCATATGGAAAATGCCCATAGAGAAGTTATTGAAGTTAATATACCCCTGGTCTTCTATGGATTGCAGTAAACCTTTGACATTTGTCACATATTTTGGCAAAGAAGATACAGTTAGCTTTCATGGTCGGCTAGTAATACCCTTACATGGCTATCCTTCTTACCAATGATCGATCGACTAAATGAGCTCCACATGAACCTTTATGAACCTCCTTGATTAAATCTAGCACTTCGGTGGGGTTTACATACCGAAGTAGAGAAACGGTGTATCCTTTTTTGTATAAAACTCCTCGCACTAGTACATAACTATTTCTCTTGTATCTTAGCTTTCTTTTTTTAGGGTCGGTAGGAAATACACCCTTGTCAATGTAGATTTTTATAGGATCATCCATGAAGGTCCTATCCAACGAGATGAAATTGATAGCATCCGTATCTATACTTCTATGTGCATATATTTATACTGGGATGGCTTTTTTGAGCTCTGTCTGGGCCATTGAGGCTAGCCAAGCAAGTGCATCTGCTCGAGCATTCTCCACCATTGGTGTCCTGAGCCAAAAGTATGGAAATGACATCAATAGTTATGGAAAAATTCTCGAACATGAGATCTCCATTGACCTTATATATTTGAAGCACCTGGTTGATAATTAACTGGGAATCACTATATACTATAACCTTCTCGGCTCCCAAAGATAAAGCTAACTCGAAGATTATGATTAATGCTTCGTACTCTGCCTTATTATTGGAGGCCTTCAATTGGAAGAGAAGTGGATACTCCGCATCTATATTGTCTGGGGTATTGATAATAAGCCATGCTCCACTATCAGTGGTGCACGAAGAGCCATGTACATATAACTTCCAAATTGTGATGTCATCATCAAAATCTCCTTCACACAATAATCCTTACTTAAACAACTTCTTACTTTGTTCCCTATATCGCTAGGCTATCTCTTGCACAACTGATGTCTCAGGTTGGTCAACTATTAATTATATTTGCATTGGAGCTAAGCTCTCCTCCAAAGAAGTCTGCCTAGTAGGCAAACTAGTGTCATTAACTGCCTCTTGATATATAAAATGGGTAATGAAATATGATACAGCTTGACCCTTCATCGCACTTATAGGCTCATAAAGGATTTCATGTTCTCCTAGCTCTACTGCCCATGCCATCAATCTCCCTGATTTCTCTGATTTGTGAAGCGCTTGGCACAAAGGTAAGTCTGTATAAATCACTATATTATGTGCCTTGAAATAGGGCTTCATTCTCCTTAAAGCTTATATAAGAGCAATGGTTAATTTCTCCGAGCATGGATACCTAATTTTTTTTCTCCCCTGAAATCATTGTTAGTGTAATATACTGTCATTTGAACTCTATTTTCTAGCCGAACTGACAGTAAATTCTGATACAGCTAAACATAGGTATAAGTTTTTGCCCATCAGTGGCCGGGAAAGCAGTAGTGGTAATCCCAAGTGTTTCTTTGAGTCTTGGAAAGCCTTTTTCATTCCTAATGCGACTCAAATATTTTTCTTAGCACCTTTATAATGGTAAGCACTTATTCATAGCTCGGGAGATAAATCAATTGAGAGCAGTCACCCTTCCAATTAGTTTCTTTACAACTTTCTTGCATGTGGGGGATTTCATATCAATAATGCCTTAATTTTCTCTATATTGGATTCTATTCCTCTCTGATTCACGACAAAGATCGGGAACATCCCTTCTTGTACACCGAACACGCATTTGGTTGGGTTAAGTTTCATTTGATGCTTCTCAGGTTGATCAAATATTTGGCTTAGATATTTGATGTGATCGACAGCTTTCTTGCTCTTGGTGAGCATGTCATTCATGTATACCTCCACATTCTATCAAACCTACTCCTTAAAAACCTTGTTTACTAGTCTTTAGTATGTTGCTCCGGCGTTTTTAAGCCCAAAAGGCATAACATTGTAGCAGTAAGTACCTTGGCTGGTGAAGAATGGTGTACTTTATTTATTATTAGGCTTCATTTTGATATGATTATAACTAGAGTAATCATCCATAAATCTTAGTAACTCGTGACCTGCTGTTACATATACAAATTGACCAATACTTGGCAAAGGAAAATGATCTTTTGGGCATGCTTTGTTGAGATCAGTGAAATCCACATACATAAGCCACTTATTTTTCTGTTTATTTATGATCACGACATTAGCCAACTAGTCTGTATATTTGACATGTTCAATGAATTTGTCCTTCTTCAATTGGTCCACCTCCTCTTGGATAGCCATATTCTTCTCGGGGCTAAACAACCTTCTCTTCTGCTTGATTGTTTTGGAATCCTTGATGATATTAAGCTCATGGAATATAAAATAGGGGTCAATGCCAGGCATATCTTCATGGCTCCATGTAAACACATTTTTTTGCTATTTAAGGAATGTAATTGATTCCTGCTTGGGGGGTGCTGCTAAGGTTGAGCCAATATGAGTAGTCCTCTCTAGTTTTTTATCGTCTAGTATTATTGTTTCTATAGCATCTATCACTTGTCCTTCAACCAAATTGGTTTCCTCCTATGGATCCAAAGTGTCAATCTAGTAAGTGCTAGTGGTTTCCTTTAACTTATCTTGGTCAACAGAAGTATAGTAGCATTCTCTGGCCTCCACCTGGTTTCCCTTTACTACGCTGACATAATAATATGTGGAGAAATTCACGCATTGATAAAATGTGGATGGCACTACTTCAAACTTGTTCAATCCGACTCTGTTGAGAATTATATTATAAATTGACTGAACATCCTTAGTTATGATGAAAAAATGGATCCTTTAATTTCTACTCATTGGCCAAGTGCCGATTAAGACCTCCAACTTGACAGTTCCCAAAGTATAAACCTTTTCACTAAGAAAACCAATTAAGGGCCTAGGATATGGTTCTAGTTTGCTGTCTCGTAACCCCAGGTTGTGAAAATAGTTACAGAACATAACATCGACTGAGCTACCATTATCCACTAAAATTCTTGCAATCCTTGATTCATGTATCCTTAAGGTGATAAACAATGGGTCATTGTGAGGGTAAAGCACCCCTGATAAGTAATTTATGGAGAAGCCTATGGCCAACTTGTATTTATTAACTTTTCTGGGTCAACCATTTACTTCATTCGCTACATTGATCTGCCAAATATAGGAACATACTTTGTCCTTATTTAAGTAGGCCTTCCTTTTTATAGCTTCATCTCCACCTATAGTGTCTCCACTTGATATAAAATGATAACCAAAGTACATTTCTTCTTTAGAAGTAGTTCACTCATCAGTGCAGTGATAGCGATTTTCTCTTCATAATCTACCACCTCTAACTTTTCATTATTGAAATGAGTATTATACTCTTAGGTAGTTTCCCCTAGTTACTGACGAACACTCAGTAAATAGGCTATTCTTTTTATCATCTTTGCCCCCTAGAAGAAAATGCTAATGAAAAGTTTGGCGGCCTGCTGAAAATTAGAAATTTATTCTGTGGTAAGTTATTATATCATATCTGTGCGGATCTAATGATGGAACTTGAGAAATATTTTAAACACATTTCATAAAGGACAATATAGATGTCATATACATCCTAGTTATGTTTAATGTGTGGGACATTATCGGTCTTACCATCATACTTAGGAGTGACTGCTGGTGGCTTAGACTTAGAAGGTGTAGAGAAATCCATAATTGTTTTAGTGAAGTGAGATCCATTCACCAAACTTCTTTGCAAGGAGTTTTAGTCTTGGCCACCCCCCCAAGTGTTCTTCCAATATTTGTATGGATGCCTTCCAAGAGTCGTAATATGGCTTAGATTTGGTAGATACATATTTGGAAGCTATACTATGCGTTTGTACAGAGCTCTCTTCCTGGGATATCTACTCGGCACGCATGGATCCTCAAATACTTTCTCTAGACTTGACTGATCCTTCCTGATGCTCCGACGATCTCAGTTGTTTTCTATGGTATCCTCTAGTTGTTCGGGGTCTAAGGCGATCAAAGGTATAGGCCTTTCTCAACCCCTCCAAAGCTCTCAGACATTCAGGAGTGAAAGACCGTCCATTATTGTAATCAGTAGATCTGATAGAATTTTTTTTCCTAAGTGATAAGATATGAAACATGAAGACCTGGAGTAGTTACTCCTTTCGCTTCTAGAAGGAGGAGGTAACATTTCTCTTCAATGGGATGAAGCGTAGGTAGAATTGTCTTGTAGTGATTGGGCTAACTGCCTCACCATTTCCTGTATTGACTTTTTCCCTTTGGCAAGGTTGATTAGGATTTCTTGGAGATCGACTGCATTTGGTGGAGCAGATGGAGCGAAATTATTACCCCGAGACAAAAGGCTTTTTCAGGAATGTTGGTCATCCTTCAGAAAGTATTTCAAGATGAAGTATTGAATAAAATCCATAGAGAATGATGAAAAATAGTCATTCCAAGAGACGACATCAATTTGTTGATATCTATATAACACTCCACCTTATTAAATACCGGGTGATCAGTCCTTTATAAATTAAAATCAAGGTGAACGATTGGTTCATTCTCAGTATCACTGTCGCAAAATAATATCTCTAATTTGAACACCTTAAATAATTAAGCTAAGTGTCAAAATAATTTAAAGTTTTATTTTCATTTTATTAAATTCCAATACGAAAACCTCTATTGATAACCAACCGTTTAAGAATCACATAAATACTAAGGATGGTAATGAACACAGAAGAGTTAAACCATCTAGATAAAACAAACCAAGTTTAAGAACCATAAATAAAATCATCCTGAGAATAGTTAACTCTCAAGGAGTAATAAACAGTGGAAATATAAATGAACATAAATCTCTAACAAATCTAAACGTAATAGGAATTCGGGCGACACATGCCCTAACTAAGCAGAACTAAAGTAGTAACAGAATCAAAGACAAGGTCATCTAAAGTAAAGGACTATAACTTCCACATAAGCAGCAACACGTCCAATCCAAAGAACCTAAGCAAGAAGCCCCTGTGGTTGGGCACCTGTAATACATAAATATATATACAAGAGAGAAAGAAATGACAGGAAACGGGTCAGATCCCGAGTGTAAAACAGTGTTAAAAATAGTTTAGCAAGTAATTAAAATGCTTACCATCTAATATAACCACCATGTTAGTGCGCGATACTCTCTTGAGAATTCTCACCTCTCATCTAGTGTGCACGCCTACCGTACTACTGATCACATACGTCTATCTAACTTATTTTTCCTCAAAGTTCTATCTCTAGAAGTACTAAGGCCATGATATTTAGTTTTAGAAAATCATTCTCTTCCATATTCTTACGTTACTTAGAATCACTTAGTACCATCAGAAAATTCACGAACACTTGTTATAAAGTTAAAGCATTTATTCATTACTTAACTACTTATACACACAGTAGAAAGTTTCCACATAAGCGCATATATATATATATATATATATATATATATATATATATATATATATATATATATATATATATTCACACTATCGGCACCCCACATAAATCTATAGTGCTTGAATACTCTGCTATCATGTCCCCGTTTCACTCATACTAAGGGGTATTCTAGTTCGGAATCACTTTTGAACTGTATTAACACTATACACATACAAATGGAGGCGAAGCATAGTTTTTAATCCTAATAGGTCAGCACATATCCTCACGTCTCTTAGAACATCTGACTATCATTTTCAGATAGCCTGTATTTGGAATACTATCTTCTAGGGTACGAGTCAATATCCCTCATAAAGGTCCAATTGAGATAAGACTGTCCCAGCACGGAAACCGCCGTGATAGCAAGTAACCCAGGTATAATATATGCACAGTCACACAGATACAAAATATATGCATAGTCACACAGTCATATATAGAGAGATTCACATTTACCAAATTAGGTGCGCCCATGACCCATAATTATAATTAATCGTTATTAGAATAAATTACTCGATTATTTCACATAACGGATTCGTCTCTTTTATCCCCATGTATGATTTATTTCAGATATACTTCTCATCTCTCGAAGTATTCTATCTCACTAAGTATAATTTCGGTAGGTATACTCTCACTTACCTTCTGGTCTAAAACCCTGTACGAGTCTCAATGTTTTAGTAAACGTACGCATAGTTACCTATGTAAGAATAACTCCCCTTTAACCCACAATTTCATCCCACATTAAATTTCACTCCACGGAGTCTACCTAGACCGTACTGGTCCTCCTCATAACCCATTATACTATTTAAAAGATATTTAAGGGTTCCCACGTATTTTATCCGAATTAAACAAAAAGGGAAAAAACATGCAGTTTTCCAGGAGGGATCGATCGATCGAGGAATAGGGTCGATCGATCGATGCTCTTGGTCAATTAATCGATCAAGTAGTTGTTGCCAGTTTTTTGCAATTTTCAGCCTACGAGTTCAACCATTCTAACCCCTCCAAACCTCTATAATTTCATCCTAAACTCCCAACCAAGTTATTCAAATGTATAAGCAATATATATAAACAAGTTCTGACGTAACAACATCAACAAATCCTCAACGAATCAATCAAAAAGGGGTTTAATCTCAGATTTCTTTATAAACAAAATTTTGCATGAATAATCACAAACCTTAATTTTAATCCAGGTTTTCCACCCAAATATCATAATAAATTCATGGGCAATCCTCCACATATGATCACGATTTTAGACTATATGGATTCTCCCTACAACACATATAAATTCTCTTCCAAAACATATAATTCGTCAATTAAAACATATAATTTTCATTCCTTGACTAACATGGAAGAAATACCAACTAGAAATCAGTAAGATAGATACTTCCCTGGGATTCAAGGGTTTTATTTATTGATGAAAAATATATGGTTGTGTTCTTCGTCGTGTGATCTACATTTTGGTGGTGGTGGCGGTGCAATCGGGTGAGTTCTAGGCCTTGGATTGCTTGGAAACTCATCACCTTCTTCTCTAATCTCTTCACTTTCTTCTCTAATGGCTAGGCTTAGGTTTTGTGTTTGTTAACCCTAAGAGACAACTCCCAATGGCTAATATATACTAAGAAAATTCATGGGTTTAATTACCCAAAAATACAAAATGTCTATACTGCCCTCCCGAGATGTCAATTAGGCCTAAAAATGCCCCGAGACCCAGACTAAAACCCCGGGTATATTTTTCTGACTATCTCGACCCTTCCGGACACTTTAGCTCACACAAAATGACCATACGAGCAACTTATAATATATTAACTTTTATAATAATAATTTTACCCTGCCACGACACAGGCGCGTCCCGACTTAAGTTTCCATAATTTCCATTTTATTCTCTCGTGACAATGTTAATAAAATAAATCTAATGTATTACTTTACTCATCTAGTAATATTCAACAAATTCCCAATAATTACAAACTCACGTCACACAAGTAAATATTAAAAATAAATTTTTGGATTAATATTAAATTAATATCTCAAATTAAATTGAATAAATCCCCAATAATTAAAAGCCATAAAACTACGGGGTATTACATACTTCCCCCTAATAATGGAATTCCGTCCCGAAATTCGGAAAATAAGGTATGCCTAGTAAAAATATATCTGGATACTTTATCAATACTCAAAACTGACTTAAGGGTAAGGCAAATTTCTATAGTCCCCCGCCTCACAATAAACTTATTTAACACTCTCAATACTATCAGTTATAGAGTCACACCTTAATAATGCCATTTCGCATT
The DNA here is from genome assembly GCA_949130495.1 of Sambucus nigra. Lineage (NCBI taxonomy): Eukaryota > Viridiplantae > Streptophyta > Magnoliopsida > Dipsacales > Adoxaceae > Sambucus > Sambucus nigra. The sequence continues at coordinate 265,736,343 of OX422217.1, forward strand.
GTGATTCAATCCATTGTTATTCATATAAGACGAGCCTACACATCATTGGCCCCCATTATCTCAATATTATTGGGAGGCCGCACCTCACTACGTAAAAATTACTCGTATTTATCTAAACACAAAACTCCCTTTTTAAGAGAAACCAAACGAACATTTGATCACTCTTATCAGTTCTTCGAATCTCGATTTTCGGCGACGTAACTCTTACGACATTCACAAGTCACCTAAAATAGCCGTGGTAATTCCATCACAGTCATCTGAATCTAACTCGGCCGATCAAAAATCCTCATTATCCACTCACCTCTAAACAACTAGAGGGAGAATAGTTATGGTTTTTCAACACAAAATTTCAATAAGCAGTTTGACCACAATAAATAGGTACGAGTGCTTCCAAGAAACTCTACTGTACTAAACGTCACTTGCTAGGTACATCCGTTGTGGAAATTTAAATGATCACCATGCATTCAAAATTACTTTCATGTGGTTCCACTAATCTTTAATAACCTCGCCTACTCCCCGACTAAGGGTGATACAACCTAATCAAAATGAAATGTTATCCCCATTGCTTCCCGAAACTCTGGTTTGAATGTGGGGTTCAATGATCCCATTGTAGTTCAGAATAATACTGGGGAGAACCTTTTATCGGCGCGATTCTTATTTTCAAAGAAAGGTTGGGGCACACTGTCTTAATAGTGTATACCACCCAAAAGAATAATAATCACGTTCTTTTAGGTCAACTTGTTCCACACATTCTAAGGAACTCATGACCTTACCTTGAAGTTGGAACCCCATCCAAGAAATTTTACACAATTGCTCTCTTCTATTTTAGGAATCGTAGGTCTGCTACAAAATTCTCTGGTTAATCCTTTCGTTCCAACCAATTTCTATCTATGAGTGGTGCCCGCGGAGACTACTCGCTATTTCCCTCCCAACATCGACTTCTACTTGCAATGTCTCACATTAAGTGACACTTCATACGCCCCTTCGTTCCTTAGTGCATACCGAAAATTCCGACCCGTGCACTTCTCTCTACGATGTACACTGCCGAACCTTTATGCCTTACTAACATCATTATTCAACCTATGTGTAAGTATCTTTCCATACTTGACTAGGTAAAACTCCGCTCCGACTACTTTCGAATAGTTAAATTTTAACCTTCATAAGGAATACCCTTAAATGGTTTCCCATAGCCTTTCAACTAAATTCGTGTTTGTTACGTTGATTGTACACGTATATATGGATTATCGTCCTTCGCACCATGCTTAATCCACTCTACAAGTTCCACTTTGTTATGTCATTCTCACAAACATATATTCCACGCGTCTATTCTGACGTCCTTTCAACTCAACCGATTCAAGCAATAGCTAACCAGGATGCCCACACACCCGATAAATTGTGCGTACTAGTGTAAGCATCACCTATGTTTCACACATAAGACCCAATTCTTTATTTCCCTTGTGACACGATGTTTTTACAACACTTGGGTACTCTCAAACCTCTTTATCATCATTCCACCCTTCGATTGGGTGATAAAACAAAACTTTCAATGTTTCCTTACCACACAACTGGCCCCACTGGCCTTAAGTCGTCACTTAACTTTAACTTACAATCAATATTGCCGGCTCCTATGACAACTGAGGTACAATAATCATGAATTAATGACCAAACATCTCTCTAATTCTAACGTTATGCTAAGTTTCATGTGTGGGATTTCTCGTAAAGTGAAATCCAAACAAGGAACCCCCCCGATACACTACAACCTAGCAATGTCTATTATCAAAATTCGTTGGGTCCACCGTCCATAACCTATACCCCTCTATACCGTCTTTTGATAGAAAATCTACATCTCCTCTCGCAATTGAACTGAAACAAAGAACCTTTTAACTAATTGCACTATTACTCAGTATTGGTAGTAATCACATTCCATAAACCTCGAACATATACAATCGGGACTCTCAAAATCCCTTTCCCAAATGTATGAATGTAAATCTTAACTTTCACATTACCAAAGGATAAATATAAATGCGCTCCTCCTACCACTAAGTCCTGAGCACTACACCTAATAATGAGTGAAATCTTTTCGCTCAACGGTAAACCCAAAACACACTTAATCATAATAACAAATTCCCTAAACACCCCGAGATTAAACATTTTTGTACCACTATACCCTTTGAAGTCTCTATAATATATAATATGAGTGCGAGCCCGTACCTCTCGCAGGTGAGGTTTTGCCAGAACAAAACATGTTGTACTAGGGCAGAAACCCCGATAGCCTTTCAATCACTGCCCATTATCATTTTAACCATTTATAAAACTATAATTAGTATAATATCATACTCGCATATCACATAACTACAATGAGAAACCTCAATAAAGTATATAACACAAACAATGCACCTATTTATCCTCCACGGATAACTCTGAAGACAACCCCGATATGCCAGAAAACCATATACATAATAATAACGCTATAGATATACACACTAAATACTTCTCATACGCGGATCTAGCAATAAACAAAATGTAGTGACTCGCTCGCGTCACTTAAAACACGCCTCATCCTCTGAGGATAAAATTCATACTTCTACTTTGCTAATCGCCTAGGCTACTTAATGGTCTTCCGGACATAACGCGTCTTTCTGAATTAAATATAAAATTACCTTAACCATTTTCCTTACAAGCACCCTACCTTTTTACTTCTTCTCGGACTTAAATAGTCTAGATCCTGATGGCTACCCCCGTCGTTCCTTTATCTATGTTGGCCCTAAAGGACGTGCTACTGGCTTCAATAACCCTTATTGAATTCACCATCGCTTTGTAAGAATTTAGCTATTCGAATTATTTAAATGAGCCCCCTAATGAGTCTCTCCCTTGTGGTGCATTGCTAACTACGTTTTATCTAGTCTCACTCTCCAATAAATCTTTCGATTACTTTATCTCCCTTCACATAAGAGTGTTAACATTTCTACGGACAATGCGTGACATTATCACCTTATGGATCGACTGTCCAACATAATTTTCTTTAAGTGTTGTAGACTTTCCTCACGAGCTGATCTCGTATTTTAAATCTTCTCTACCGTTGGTATCCACTTCCCCTGATACAAGATTTGCTAAAAGTTTAAATTCATTTACAAATGGACCCCTATCCGTCCCTTCCGTGATGGGTTCCGAACACTGTGCACATCTTATTCTGAATAACTGATGAAGGAATGTGCGGTTAAACTGCACCTAAGGTCCTTTCATTTATGCAACATTTCACTATTAAATGTGGTGGTTGACTCCCACTATTATTACTTTGCTCCGACGAGCCAAGATAAATTTTACCCCAAATTTTTCACTTCCAATTAACCACACTCCTCCATATGCCCAAGACTTGGAATATATTACTTTCGTTGGGTAACACACACAATTATTGCATTTTTAGAACTTATACTGATGACTCTCCTCAATTTTTCATTTGACCCTCTCCCAAGCGTACTACTTTGGGTGAGTATAATTTTGACATCACTTTTGACTGCAACTGCATTTGGAAATCATAGGCTTTGTCCTAGCCGTATTTACAGTCCTGGACTCTCATGCCATAATAGGGGTGACCTCGACTACGGTCATCATCCTCGAACATACTTCATAACCTCATAAGTCCGGCCTCCGCTATTCGCCCAATGGCCCTCATCAGCCATACTTCATTGTTCGATCACGTCTGAACACAAATAAGATTTACTAATACATTCGTGATAGCAGGAGAACAAAATCTCACTAAAGAAATCAACAATCCTAAACATAGGGCTCTATATCAAAGAAAGCTACGCTGGAAGCATAATAAGCCGCACAGATCCTAAGGACACTAGAACCTGATGCTCTGATGCCACCTGTAACACCCCGCCTAATTAAATACCAGGTGATTAGTCCTTTATAAATTAAAACCAAGGTGAACGGTTGGTTCATTCTCAGCATCACTGTCGCAAAATAATATTTCCAATTTGAACACCCTAAATAATTAAGCTGTGTCAAAACAATTTAAAGTCTTATTTTCATTTTATTTAATTCCAATATGAAAACCTCTATTAATAACCAACAATTTAAGATTCACATTAATACTAGGGATGGTAATTAACGCATAAGAGTTAAACCATCTAGATAAAACAAAACAATTTTAAGAACCATAAATGAAATCATACTGACAATAGTTAACTCCCAAGGAGTACTGATTACTGGAAATATAAATGAACATAAATCTCTCACAAATCCAAACGGAATAGGAATTCGGGCAACACATGCCCTGACTAAGCAGAACTAAAGTAGTAATAGAATAAATGACGAGGTCGTCTAAAGCAAAGGCCTGCAACTTATACATAAGCAGCATCACGTCCAATCCAAAGAACCTATGCAAGACGCTCCTGTGGCTGGGCTCCTGTAATACATACACACACACACACACACACACACACACACACACACACATATATATATATATATATATATATATATATATATATATATATATAAGAGAAAGAAATGACAGAAAACGGGTCAGAGCCCGAGTGTAAAATATTTTTAAAAATAGTTTTTTTTATTTATCAAAGAGGGACGGAACCCCCACCCATTTTATAAATAAAAAAGGAGAAAAAGCCTCTCCAAAGCTTAGAAACCCAAACAAACTTGAATTGTAGAGGTTGGGCCCAATACTCTAGAAAGAAAACGATAAATATGGGATTTTATCATAAGCCCATTACATAGAGATAATCTTGAAAATAAATATGGGGATTTATCTTATCCCCATTTACATCTTTTTTATTCTATGTCTAATTTGAAGAGTGTGCATTCTATCCAGCTGAAGTAATCCTTTAACCAATCTAGTTTTAAAAATAGTTTAGCAAGTATTTAAAATGCTTACCGGCTAATATAACCACCATGTTAGTGCGTGACACTCTCTTGAGAATTCTCACCTCTCATCTAGTGTGCACGCCTACCGTACTACTGATCACATAAGTCTAACTTATTTTTCCAAAAAGTTTTATCCCGAAAACTACTAAGGCCATGATATTTAGTTTTAGAAAATCATTATCTTCGATATTCTTACGTTACTTAGAACCACTTAGTATCGTTCCAAAATTCACTAACACTTGTTATAAAGCTGAATCATTTATTCATTACTTAACTACTTATACACACCGTAGAAAGTTTCCATATATATATATATATATATATATATATATATATATATACACTATCGGCACCCCACATAAATCTATGTTGTTGGCATACTCTGCTATCAAGTCCCCGTTTCACTCATTCTAAGGGAAATACTAGTTTGGAATCACTCTCGAAACGTATTAACACAATACACATACAAATGTAGGCGAAATATAGTTTCGAATCCTAAAAGGTCAGAACATACCCACACGTCTCTTAGAACATCTGACTATCATTTTCAGATAGCCTGTATCTGGAATACTATCTTTTAGGGTACGAGTCAATATCCTCCATAATGGTCAAATCGAGATAAGACTGTACCAGTACGAAAACCTCCGTGATAGCAAGTAGCCCAGTATGATTTTTACACAGATACATAATATATGCAGAGTCACACAGTCATATATATTGAGATTCACATTTTCCAAATTAGGTGTTCCCACGAGCCATAATTATAATTATTCGTTCCTATCACAAATTACTCGATTATCTCACATAACGGATTCGTCTCTTTTATTCTCATTTATTATTTATTTCAGAATTACATCTCATCTCTTGAAGTATTATATCTCATTAAGTATAATTTTAGTCGGTATACTCTCACTACATTGTGGTCTAAAATCCTTTACAGGTCTCAATATTTAGTAAACGTATGCATAGTTACCTATGTATGAATAACTCCTCATTAACCCACAATTTCATCCCACATTAAATTTAACTCAACGGAGCCTACCTAGACCCTACTGGTCCTCCTCATAACCCATTATACTATTGAAAAGATATTCAAGGGTTCCTACGTATTTTATCCAAATTAAATAAAAAGGGAAAAATATGCATTTTTCCAGGAGGGATCGATCGATCGAGGAATGGGGTTGATCGATCGATCGTCGATCGATCGATGCTCTTGGTAGATCGATCGATCAAGCAGTTCTTGCCCAATTTTGTGCAATTTTTAGCCTACGGGTTAAACCATTCTAACCCCTCCAAACCTCTATAATTTCATCCCAGACTACTAAACAGGTTATCCAAATGTATAAGCAATATATATAAACAAGTTCTAACGTAACAACATAAACAAATCCTCAACGAATCAATCAAAAAGGGGTTTAATCTCAGATTTCTTTATAAAACCAAATTTTGCATGAATAATCACAAACCTCTATTTTAATCCATATTTTCTTCCCAAATATCATAATAAATTCGTGGGCAATCCTCTACATATGATCATGATTTCAGACTATATGGATTCCCCCTACAACACATATAAATTCTCTTCCAAAACCTATAATTCTTCAATTAAAACATATGATTTTCATTCCTAGACTAACATGGAAGAAATGCCAACTAGAAATCAGCAAGATAGATACTTGCCTGGGATTCAAGGGTCTGATTTATTGATGAAAAAGATATGGTTGCATTCTTCATCGTGCGATTTACATTTGTGTGGTGGTGGCAGTGCAATCGGGTGAGTTGTAGGCCTTGGATTGCTTGGAAACTCTTCACCTTCTTCTCTAATCTCTTCACCTTCTTATCTAATGGTTGGGCTTAGATTTTGTGTCTGTTAACCCTAAGAGACAACTCCCAATATCTAATATATACTAAGAAAATTCATGCGTTTAAATACCCAAAAATACAAAATGTCTATAATACCCTCCCTGGATGTCAATTAGGCCTAAAAATGCCCCGAGACCCAAACTAAACCCCGGGTATACTTTTCTGACTATCTCAACCCTTTCAAACACTTTACCTCTCTCAAAATGACCATACAAGCGACTTATAATTGTTACACGCCACGATTTTGGGACTGAGAAATTTAATTTATTTAAAGTGGAGAATTTTAAAATTTGGAAATCGAAGTCCAAAAATTGAGGAGGTTTTAAAGAATTCCAAATGATAATTTTTAGTGTACCATCAATCCCGGATGGGTCGAGATAGTCAAAATGACTGTCATTGGGATTTATTTCGGCTCCAGAATATTTTTAAGTATGTTTGACTCAAATTGGAGTAAACGAGTCTTTTAAAGTGTGTATTAACATTTAAAACTGGGTCTATTGTTTTAAGGGTTTTAAAGGCTTATGGATCAAGCCATCTCATTTAGAGAAAGAGAGAAAGAGAAAGGAAGAAAGAAATGAGAAGAAAGAGGAGAGAGAGGAAGAAAAGTTTGGAGATTCCGGCCCAAACGGGACATCGAGGACGATCGAACCTCTACAAAATTGAGGCAAGTGTTTAATCTTGCTAAATATTTCATTTGTGTATTTCATTTCATAATTTGTGGATAAAAGAATTGGATTTTGGGTATTAATATCAAAACCTAGATTTTTGGTTTCAATCTTGAAATTTATGTTTACACATGGGTTTAAGGGGTATAAATTGATGAGGTGAAATATAGGATGTGTTTTTATGTTGGAAACATGTTAGGGTTGAAGATTAAGGGTTGGAAGATGTATAAATTGAATTTTGGAAATTTGGGTTTTGGAGAAATCAACCATTTTTGCCATTTGGAGAAATTTGGGTTTTGGAGAAACATGTTGGTCGAATCGATTCGCCCCTAGCGAATCGATTTGGTATGTAGCAGACTTACAGGTCTGGTTGGGTCGAATCGATTCACTGGGGTCGAATCAATTCGCTGTTGGGGCCGAATCGATTCGGAAACAGGGTAGTTTTGCTAAATTTTTCTATAATGATTTCTAACCCTTTTTGGTTGGGTTTATTGATTTGGGACCTTATTTTATGATGTAAGAAATATGATTTGGAGACATATAAGGTGTTTCTCACATGTTATGATTTTGGGGAAAGAATATACATATATATATATGTATTGGAGTTGTATATAGAGATGGTGAGAAACCTCATTAGGGATGGGAATCCTAATTATAGATCAAAAGTAAGCCTAGTTATGATGTAAGGGTAAGGTCCCTTCGAGAGAATGTTATGAGGATAAGACTTGAATTCTTAGACCGAGGTTTACGCCGAGTCCTTATAGTAATTGGATTCTACTTGAAATTGATTGGGGACCGAAGAGAGAGAGAGTGGTCGTGTATCCTTAGTAATGTTTAACTTAAGGAATAGATTGGAAGAGCAATAAGGTTTAGGGGTTCATAGGAGTAATCGAACTATAGTCGGGATAGCGAATATATATATCAATGTGGTAATTCTCTAAATGATGGTATCATGAGATGAATTTAAGATTGAGTTTGAGGTTTATAGACCATTAGTTAGGTGTAAACCAATGGTTGAATTAGTACTAGAGATATTAATGTACCTTCTGATATATATGGGATGTGTAGTGATGGTTTCCTACACTAAACTTTGGGTGATAACCTTAATGTTGGGCGTATATATGTTGGAAGACTATTCATATTATAGGATAAATGGATGAATATGCTTCAAGTGAGGGTCGTATTCACACATCGAGGTAAATTAAATGTGTTGGGACGATGGCTAGTATAGTGAGGATTATGTATACTTATAGTCGAGTTTATAAATCTTATACATACGGACGAGAGATAGTGTGTATATTTATATGGATATGTGGACATATATATACATAAACCGTATGTGATGGTTTAATTATATGATGGGATCATATAGATGTATATTTATTATGCATGTGAATGATATATATACTTATGTGGTTAAGCATACCCCGCTCATGCTATCATTGGGAAGTTTTCGCAATGAGGGTGAGCACCTTGGCTCGAGGAGCAGAGTGTGGATATTCCCCAGGTCATAGTCGTCCGTCGTGTTATTATGTGATTTACATTTTTTTTGGGGATGAGACGTGGTGGGTATGTTTCATCTCATTGCCAGTTAGGAACTATGACAGCTTCCCGGACGTTCTGTGCATGAGTTTATCACGAGGTGGGTGTCGTTTAGCCCCACCAGGTGGTCCCCAGTATGCTACGTAGGATGGGCACTGGGAAGATGATAGCATGGTGCAGTATATCGGTAATATATAGCCTGGTATATTATGTGTACGACCATTGTACATCATATGTGGTATGTACACTTGGCTATGGGAATGAATGATAGTATCTATATGCATGTTTAGAGTAAATACATATATATACTTATTTATATCCTATAGGTGAATGGATATAAGATTTCTATGGTGTACATCTTGGGTGATTATGGTGTACAAGGATTTTGGGGGTTGATGTATCGCATTTAAGGAATATTTCGATTACATCAACCCAAGGATATTTATTGAAGATATAGGGGTTACTCTTAGTAATCCAAATGGTAGTAGTAGAATTGTGTGTATGACATAATGGATCTCTAGGATCAACATTGTCAAGGATTAGTGTATTGGGGGGGTTCCTTGTTTGGATTTCGCTTTGCGAGATGCCCCACGCATGAAACGTAGTGCAATGTTGAGAGTGGAGTGATGTTTTGTCCTTATTAAATTATGCATGTTAATTAGAGAATAAATTCTTAATTTGAAATTCAATGTTAATCATGTGAGACAAAAAAAATGAATAACTTTTTAAGTTAACAATTGGAATCAATTAAGCCTAGTATGGAAACTATATGTGTAGGTACATTTAAGTGTGGTTAGAATGGGAAGGATTCTTGGGTTATGTTAGAATGACATGTCTTATTGGTATAGGCCATGCCTATGGTAAGTTAGGTTGTCCTTATGGGTGGGGTAACTTAATTAAGATTCCTTGATGCGAATAGGTGCGCGCTGTTAGATGAGAGGTGAGTTTGGGGGTTTCACGAGAGTGCGACTCCACTTTAATTATGAAATAAGTGCATCTATATTTATTATGCACGGTTAACACACTTGCTAAACATTTTTACACCTCGGGCTCTGACCCGTTTATATTTCTCTCCTGCTATATATATATATATATATATTATTACAGGTGTCCTACCGCATGGATGCCGGATGCCCTTCTATCCAGAGTCTAGGGAGCCGTAATAGGTGTAGACTGTTGCGGGATTTAGGTTGTAGTTGCCCCTATTTCTTTGTAAATCTGGATAGGATTCATTGTGTACATTGAGATTTTACTTTAGAGTTATTTATATTTATTTATATTTCTTCCCCATGGATGTTGTACTATTTATGACCTGACAGCTTATTCGGGTATATTTCCTTTTGTATACTCATCTCCTTTTTATTTTGAGCACTTTTTTTTATCATGGTGTTGGTACATTCTATCTCTTATACTAGTTGATAGTGTTGGTTTGTAGTCTGTGGCATGTGTTATTTAATTTTGGCATCTCACTTATTTGATTTCGAGTAGTTAGCCTTATATGTTATTGTATAGTTTGTTGGTGCTAAGACTGAGCCATCTAAGATTCCTGATTTAAGGTAGTATAGGACTGGCCACCTGTTATTATTTTAAGCGGGTTGCCACAATTATATATTTACTTTTATAATAATAATTTTGTCCTGACACGACACAGTCGCGTCCCGACTTAAATTTCCATAATTGCCATTTTAATCTCTCGTGACAATGTTAATAAAATAAATCTAATGTATTAATTTACTCATGTAGTAATATTAAAAAAATTCCCAATAATTACTAACTCACATCACGCTAGTAAATATTAAAAATAAATTTCTGGATTAATATTAAATCAATATCTCAAATTAAATTCAATAAATCCACAATAATTAAAAGCCATAAAAATATGGGTTATTACAATCTAAAATTAGTAAAAATATAATTTTAGCCCGGTGATACCAATTCTATAATCACACACACATAACACACACACACACACACACACACACACACACACACACACACACACACACACACACACACACACACACATATATATATATATATATATATATATATATATAAGATTAATGATTGGAAGTAAGACAACAAAAGTTTTTAACGTGGTTCGGCTAAGGAAAAAGCCTACCTCCATAGTTTTGATATTGCGGTTGAGGTGGAGTTACATAAACTTAGGGCAATGTTGCTTGGGATGACTTGTCTGTCCCTTGAGTTAAGGGAGAGAGTGTATTTGTAGTGGTTAAAAGACACATGGATGGAATGCTTTTATATATTTAAGCATTTACATACATATAAAATAAATGAGAGTTGATCTTCAAATGAACATGTGGATGGTTGTTGGTAGCCCTTATGTGAGTGACCTTTCCCCTTTTTGATGGTTTACTTTCCAGGTTATGGTCCACAGTTGATCGATCATGTATCTCTGAGGACGACCAAGAATATATGGAGCTATGATGTGGATGTTTATGAGGATATGTGTCCCTATCTTATTGGTCCCTGCGGATGAATATTTTAACCCACAACACCAGCGATGATGTTTCTTGCGAGACCTTTGAAGTGGAAGAATGTTTTCAACCAAATGTGGAATCTGAGGTTCTACAACCAAGGAACCCTACTTTGACAGAAACCATTCTTCTTTTCACCCAATGGGTAATGGAGAATAACAATGGTGAAGATATGGAAACTCAATCACTTTGCAATGAGATTATTTATTCTTTAAAAATAAAAAGTAGGTGGAGACTTGTGTTTCACCTCAAACAATTTTAGAAGAAAATTTCATTGAAAGTGATTCTTTATCCTTAGAAATTCCATCTTTGAGCGATGATTAGTTATCGCTATCATTGAATTTCTTTTTTTCCATTTCCATTCCCCATTATCCATTCATTACAGGTACCCCATGAATCGGTTCAAAACTTTAATGAAAGTGCGGTGTGATACCAATCAAATTAATTCGCAAATAGTCATTGAAATCCAAATACATTTATTTAATTAGGTGTCAAACATTGAACAAATAAAGTTCAATTTTAGTTCAATCCTTAAACATGCATCTAAGTGTTATGAACCATTCAAACCATGCATGAAGAGAAAGACGACCGATTCAGGAAAAAAACCCTTTTGGGTAAAAAACTTTATAACACTTTGAAGAATTTACAAGACCTTTGACTTATATACAACCTGATAATTGCCCACAAGTGTTTAATCCACAGTTCCCTTCTCCACAAAGGTTGAACAAACAACAAAACTATGCTTTGGGTTACACAAAACAACTCAAACAAAAAGCTATTGGGATTGTGATTTGTAAAACCTAAATTGAACCCTCAAAAGTGTGTTGGAGAATAAACAAAAACACTCGAAATGTATTCTGTGTAAACTAATTTTTTCTCCACAGGAACTTTAGAACTGTGACACCCTTTATATAAAAACATTTAAGGCGGGGATGTGTTAGGAATAAACACTTGTCGTTCGAATGACACTCCATCTCATTCGAACGAGATGTGACTTCGTTTGAACGATAGTCACTGATCCCCCTTAAATAACTTTAAAATATTAAATAACTTGGAATCCTTGAAAACCAAAACTGTTTACGGGATCAGGAGTATATATCCAAAACTTTTTATGATTAAAATCATTTCAAAAAATCATTTTTTCTTTTCATAAAAATATCAAAAACACTTTTTATGTTAAATGTAAATGGAACAAAAACACATTTGACCAAATTCGTCCTTGTTGGGCATGATTGTTAAAGACGTCTTGAAATTCGGATTTGTAATACCCCGTATTTTTAATGACTTTTAAAATGGGATTAATTAGAATTAAATAAAGATTTAAATATTACTCGAGAATAATGTAATATGTGATTTATGTTGAATATTACTTAGTCATTAAAGTAATATATATGATTATAAATTTACAATTGATTATGACTTTATAAACTTATCGCGAATTATGTATATGACAAGTATGGTAATTAAGTCGGGACGCGCATTTGAGTCGTGTCGGGATTATAATTAAATGAAATAAAAGTGAATTATTATGTCATCCGAATGGTCATTTTGACTGCGCCAAAGTGTCTGGAAGGGTGCAAATAGTCAAAAAGTCTACTCGGGTGTTTGATTTGGGTCTCGGGTCACTTTAGAACCGAAAGGACACCCCAGAGGGGTATTTCGATCATTTTACAAGGGAGGTGAATAGTAACTACGGAAATCTGAGTTTACTTTATAAGTAAAGGGATTAGAGATTTTAGGTTCATTTCATTCACAAAAAATAAGAGGAAATGATTTAGGGGAGATTGAGAGACTTTATGTGGGAGAAGAAAATACTTTTCTAGAAAACCAAAGGACAACCACCTTGCACCACCAAGAGCCACCACCACCACTGCCGAAAGTTGTCCGAAAAAGAGAGGACCACCATTAGAGTATCATCCCCAATGAGTGAGACCTACAATATAAAGGCAAGCGATTAATTATTACAATCTTAGCTTTTATATTCTCCATGTTAGGATAGTTAGGAAAATTCTGAAAAGTTGCATGACTAAAGATAAATTTGTGATAATTTTAAATGGATCTTTGAAATGGATATTATCTATGAATGATCTCTTTTGAGTATGGAATAAACTCCACGAATTTTATATTATCTTGTGAAGAAATCTGGGATTTACACTCTGAAGTAAAAAAATAGAGTTCTTGAGAATAAAATGGAATTTGAGTAAATTGATTCGTGTTAATTGATAACTTGACTTTTGCGTGTGGTCGTTGTTGAAAGCCAAGGTAGTCAAAAATCCTCAAATACCTGCAAAATTAATAATCTAAAGTGTAGAGGTAAGTAAGGGTATCAATCCACTTTCTAGGGAGTAAGCTAGAGACAAATTCAATTGTAATTCACTTTTTATTTTCTTTTTGGACTTTTTCACTTTTCTAATTTTTTAACTTTTTCAATATTAAAACAATAAGGTGAGGTGAGTTTAAACTAAACTAAACAAAAGTGTGAGATGAAAATAACTAATTAGAAAGAGACTAAAATGAAAAATAAAGTCTAACACTAAAATAAAAAAGATAAAGTGAGGTAAATAATTGTGAGAACAATGAAGGAGTGGGATTACACCACAAATTTTAGTTATTCTAATTAATTAAGTTAATTATTTGAATTCTCCCAAATTAGTATCAAAACTACAAATCAACTCTCGTTGCAAGTGTAATTTTAATAATAACATTTTAGAATATTAAGTTTAACACCTCACAACTCTAGAAAAATAAATCTACACTCCTTTTAATTAATCACCCGTTAGGATCGATCAATTAGAATTTATGTCAATCTTATAAAATAAATTTAGAGTTGAAATTCAAGTGTCAAGTGATAATACCCCACTTAAGAAACCCCTATCTCTAGTTCGAATCTAAAATGGGTATTATCACTAGAATTTCGATTTTCTCTCGAAATTCATTTACCCTCTCTCGAGGCGTAAATCTAAGGGTGAGGGATCAAAATTAACATTCAAATGGATTTTTCAAGTAATTAAACTAATTAAAATAAAATAACATCAAATAAGGGTTTTACCCCACCCCTTGAAAGGGGTTTTATCCTAACATGATATGAAATATGACAAATTAATAATCAAAGGCATAAAATAAATGAGAAGAGAAGAAAACAATCAAACTCCAATCTCTTGAAGTGAAATTGAACTTCTATTCCTTGAGTTGAAATTCACATCCCTTAATTTGAATGATTCAAACACAATTACATCAAGAATCTCACTCAATTTAATCCTCACAATAATTTATTTTCTCCTCACTATCTAAAAATAATAAAATAAAAATTCTAATCTAAAACTACACTAAAAAGGTATTTTCTCTCTCTACAAATTCCTATCTCCAAGCTCTTTTTTTTGCATTTGGGGTCTTCTTCTTTAATTTATAGTAGGCATGGAGCATGGGGGTAAAAATAGAAATTGGCTATGGTGAACATGTGGGTTGTGAGAGGACATATGCATGGGGGTGTGAGGTGTGAGGATATTTGGAAGAGGAAATAAAAATTTGATTTATTAAATGGGGGTATTTTGGGTAAAAGGGGATAAGTTAGTTTGGAGGGTAATAAGGGGAAAATGGTTTAAATGGGTTATGTTGCGAGAATAATGGGTAAAAGGTTTAATGGGTGCTTTTGGCACATGGGGGAATTAAGTTGGTTTTTGGTTTGTTTGTTGGCAGGTCACGATTTTGGAGGTCTTGGAGAAATGGGTTTACAAGGAGAAATGGGTCTTCTTGGTTTGAGTAGGCTATGGAAGAAATGGGTTGAACATGGGTTAATGGGTTATAGGTTTGTTTTGCTGTTGGAAATGGGTTGAGGAGAGAGAGAGAGGGGATCGAAAGAGGGTCGTGGGCTGAATAGGCTCTTGGGTTTCTCTACCCGGGTCTGGACTCCTACCAGGTTCTGCAGTGGCGGTTTAGGGGTGAGCTCGCCGGACGTTGGGCGACGGCGAGGGGTGAGATCGTCGGCGCGATCGGCTATTCGCCGGGGAGAGGGTGGATCGAGGAGAGAGACGGCGGGTAAGGGGTGGTCGGCGGTAGTTCCGACCGGAGCAGGCGGGTCAGGTGGTCGGGGTAGGTTCGGGTTTGGACAGGTCCGGGAGCTCCGGCGACGCGCTGAAGGAGGGTATCACGGGTTAGGGAGAATGGATGGTGATTGTGGTTATGGGGGATTAAATGTTTGGTTGGTGATGGATGTGAGAGAGAGTGTGTAGTTTGGTTATGGAGGATAGAGAGAGAAAAGGGTGCTGTAGGGAAGAAGATGGAGGGGCGGGGGTATTGGGTGTGTGAGGTGTATGGGAGTTATGGTGTAAATGAGGTGTAGAATAGATTTGAGTGAGTGAGTGTGTAATAAGGACCCCTAAAAATATAAACTAAAACTAAAAATAAAATTAATCTAAATTAAAAATTAATCTAAACTAAAAAAATAAAAAGTAAAATAAAATAGACACGACACGACACACTAAACAAACTCTAAAAAAAAACTAAACACAAATAAAATAAAAACTAAGAATAAAAACTAATAACTAAAAAAAATTAATTAATTACTACTAAAAATATAAAATCCTATAAAATAAAAGACACAAAAATAAAAAAGATAAATCTAAAAATAAATAAAAATAGAAATCTATAAGACTAAAAACTAAAAGCCTAAAATAAAATCTAATAAATCTAAAAATAAATGAAATCCTAAAAAAAACTAATTCTTAAAAATAAAACTAATAAAAAAAATAAAGATAAAATAAAATATAAAGATAGTAAATAAAACCTACAAATTCTAAATAATTCTAAAATAAAATCTAAAAAATAAAATTACACTAAATAAAAATCTAAAAAAATTAAAATAAAATAAAAAGGGATCAAACCAACACGCACGGGGCTTGGGTGACTGTTTAGGGACAAGTTTAGGGTAGGCTAGGGTACGAGACAAGGGTAGGGGTGTGCACGGGTCGGTTCGGTTCGGTTTTGGACCGCAATTCTGACCGAACCGATCGGTTCGGTTTTGGAAAAAATCAGACCGAAACCGAGCCGACAATGAAAAAAACCTCCGGTTTCGGTTCACATCGGTTTTGGTTCGGTTTTAACCGATTTTCAGTTTTGGTCGGTTTTTTGTAGGTCGGTTTTCGGTTTTGGAGGTTGGTTAATGGTGTTTGGATATAAAAATAAAAGATATTTAAGGGTTTTTTAATATATAATATTGATGTCGGTTCGGTTCGGTTCGGTTCGAATCGGTTTTTTCTTTGTCTAAACCGACAACCGAACCGGTATTGTCGGTTTTCTAAATCCTTAAACCGCAAACCGAACCGGGCTAAAAAAAACGCCGATTTCGGTTCGGTTCGGTTTTCGGTTTGGTCGGTTTTTTTGCACACCCCTAGACAAGGGTATTAGCTCCATTAAATGCACAATTGCCTTGAAATATGCATTTGAATACCGCAACGGACATTTGACTTACAAGATAAACATTTAAGCACATAAGACCCATATTGCTGAGAATTAGCAACTAAAGTACGTCTATTCGGGGTATAAATTGTACAGTTTTGGGTGCTTATCACACCACCCCCAAACAGAGCGCTGCTAGTCCTTGAGCAATAAGACAGAGAGAAAGAGAAAGATAAGAAACCAAAAGTGTACCACTTTCGCGGGCACTTGCGATTGCACTTAGTATGTGCAACAAGCCTTTAAACCTATAGGTTGCCCTATAGGACGAGTTGTGTTTCGTGAGGGTTTGCAGGGAATATACCCACAAAATTCTTATTTGCAAAAATTGATTGAAAGGCAGTCAATCTCTTATTAGACATAGAATAATCGCACAATCCATCACATGAGAAAATATTTTTAGAAATACAGGCTAGAATGTGTAAAAATTTTAGCTAAGTAAATACTCAAGGCACATCCTTCCAAGAACTCAACGTGTGTAGTGTGAATCAGTCAAAACGGGTCGAGTATCACAAGAGTACTTCCTAGATTGCCTTGTCGGAATCAGCACTTCAACTTGAAATCTCACAGGATATAACTCTCCCAAACGAACTCTCGAGATATGGGTTAGTGTATCGCTCTTGTGTGTGAGGAGGTGAGTAAATGTAAGCAAGTTCAAACGTCTCACACACGTATAAGAAAGAACGAACAATAAGAAAGAAAAATGACCTCATGAATGAATGCTAATCACTGTAGTGAGAACGTCGAGTTATTCACCACGTCGACTTTCATTTGTCCAAACACCTATGGGAAATATAGATGATTATAGGTGAGGGGAAAATGAAATGGGAAGAATGGTATGAGGTGTGGTATGATGGATGTGTGATGTATGGATGTCGTATGTAGGATATAATGATGATATATGAATGGATAAGATAGAAGAGTGTTCTATACTTTAGGCACAAATGTCTTTATTACTGACTACAAACTCTGTTTCTTTTCTTTTCTCTTTTTTTTTCTATAATTTGCTATTTTTCTATTTTTTTTCTTTTTCTTTTCTTTTTTTTTTTCTTTTTCTCTCACTTTTCAAACTAAGAATGAAGACATTTACATTTTGGAACAACACTTTTTTATTTGAAATTATGGAAGATATATGAATGGAGTGGGGAATGTATATGGATGGTGAGGGAAATAAATGGGAATATGGTAAGGTAATGGGTGAAATAAAGGATAAATTGTATGGTAATGGTAAGGTAATGGGTGAGTGGATAAATGAAATGTGATATGGAAAAGTGGTAGATGTATGGATGAAAATCTAGTATTTGGGACAAATTTCAAGACACGCATTTCTTACAACTCGAAAAAAAATGTCATTCTCAGTGATCAAGCCAAATTTTAATGAAGGATAATGAGATCATACAATAATTAAAGTGCGGACCCAAACGAAGTTGAATCAACTTGTGACTCGGAGATTGCGTAAAACACTCTGAAAGGGTGAAAGGCACAAATCTCCCGGTCTAAAGTCTCCACTAGTGATCCTTAAGGTTCTCTTTAGAATTGTAGTACTCTTCAACTTTAGACCGTAGTGACGTGATAAGTGAGCAAATTTTGTTGAGTCTAGAAATTCATGGTGCAAAATGTCTTGTTACGTATTACATAAGCTATTTAGAAAAAATATTCTCTAGCTTGATTCCTAGACTTTGAAAGATGGATGATTGAAAATTCACATCAATGAGTGAGATGAAAGAAACTGCATGAAATTTTAAAAAATCAGGTTTAAAAAATCAAACTTTTCAAAAGAGGTACGATTTTGATAAAATTCCCCACCCCCAAACAAAAAGGAACATCGTCCTCGATGTTAAGTAAAATGATTTTCAAAAAATGAGAGCATAAGGTAAGAAAGAGATTACCAGAATGAACCGCTAATGAAGTGGACAGATGAAACCAAGAATAAACCTGAATAAATGATAAGAAAAAAAATGTGTACAAGTCTATAACATGGCAAAGCATTGGGTGATGTGAAACACCACTCCCAAACAGGATGAGACTAGTACAAGAAACGCGGGCTGCCTCCTGGTAGCGCTAAGTTTAATGTCTTCAGCCAGATCGATGAAATGTCACCCTAAGAATAGGATCTATGATGGCGCGGGGTGGCAGAAAAATTGGGGTGATGAGAATCACCCCCAAACAAGACGGAAGCGTCAGTCTTGTTGGATAGAGGCTAAAAGGTTCAATGGACTTGTATGGCAAAGTACATCACGCAATGCAAAGCATCGGTGGACCATGGGCGGGCGGGTATTAGGGTACGGGTGAGTAGGCACCGATCACGTGACTTGTTGAGCGTAAATGTGAGGGAAACTAGGGCTCTATAAGCATGGTTCTCAAGTTGGTGAGGGAGGCGAAATGGTGTGGAAATAGTGATGGCGTGGGGCTCATAGAAAACACACGACCGTTCTATGAATGAGCGATGATAATGGTCACGCCGTGACACACCAGGGAGCTGTTGAGAAGAAAAGTAAACACCAAAAGGAAGTGGTGTGCATGGAGGAACAAGCACGATGTCACGATGGTAGGGAGTATCAGCACAAATACTCTCGTGGAACGTGGATGATGGTTTCAGGTGAGGATCTAAAAATGTAGATGGAAACTGGAAATGTGCAAAATCAAGATCCAAACCAGGTGGTGGGGTGGAAAGGATAATGGGTGGGTCGGGTGGGATAAATGGTGGAGGAACATGATCCAACTCAAGCGTGGGAGACACACACTCATTGGGAGGAGTAAATGAATACTCACAAGGGAGTTTGGTTTTTAAAGATGGAGTTGTCAACTTCTCCAAAAAGGTAGCATCGGTAAATGGGGTGGGTGGGTTAAACAAGGCACCAAGATCGGAGATAGAAGGATCACTAAAAATATCGGGCTCAACGGGAGCCATGCATGGTGGGACATCATCCATATCCGGATAGTTAGGAACTATCACGGATTCTATTTTGGAAAATTGGTGAGCACTCGTAGTCGGAGCTAACCTCGGATAAATGGGTTCCTCGGGAACACAAGGGTGAAACTCGATAGGTGTAGACTCGGGCATGTTTTTGGATGTGTTGGGAAAGGGAATAGGAACCTCAAAGTGGGCTTCAGGATATGGTGGGATTTGATCAGGCTCACTATCGAAAGGTAAGTCAACACAATTGTCGACTTGGGACCCGGACCATGGAATGGTCTCAACTTCAAGATTCTCGGGGTGGTGGGGTTGGTCACACTGAAAATTCGTGTCACGACACGACACATCATCATCACACTCTGTGGCAACGATGGGTGGATGCATGGGAATATCCGACTCTCGCGCACACTCCAATTCATTTAATCTTTGTTCAAGCCTTTGGAGAGCTTGAGTTTGAATTTGAGTGGCGTTCTCTTGCGCAAGTATGAACTTTTGCAAGAGGGTTTCGAGAGCGGATGTGGATGAAGGTGTTGGTGGAGTGACGGGTGGTGGTGGTGGGTGAGGTGGACACAACTCGCTGCTATCATGATTATACGGAGAATACTCAAAGGAAGTGTGTGGAGTGGGGCCAAGTGCATCATACACGAAAGGATCGCTTTCGTGATGGACAATTGGCTGAAATTCAGTGGGTGCGTAGTGAGGGAACTGATCATGAGTGGGTGCATAAGGTTTCCATGACGACTGTTGGAACGTGTGAGGATCCACAACATCGGGTTGGGATTTGCATTGCGTGGAAGGGTGATCAGGCCTCCACGAATAGCTCGGGTACTCACACAACTCGGGAATGGGTATAGCAGGATAATGGGACGAGGTGGGTTCCGGGACAGTGTCATATGGATACACATGTTTCATGGTTGTTTTCGATGGATATGACGAGTATGGACACTCATGGGACATGTGATCGGCATAAAAACAATGGGTGCACAACAAGGGAGGAGACACGTCGACATTTGACACCCAGGGTGATGAAATAGGTGGTGCATGAATGGATGGGTCAAGAGTACCAACGGTACTCGTGAGAGAGGTGAAATCATGAAGAATATCATAAAGAGACCGCTCAGGATTACTCTCACACGTGTCACGTGTCAATGAAAAATGACCAAAGTAGTCCCGTAAGGGACGTTCCTCGGCCATATGGATGGAAATATTTGTTTTGGAGTTTTTAAAATTTTGCAAAAGGAAAGAAAATATTTTTTAGATTTTTTTTTGCAAGAAAAGGGTGGGGAAAGATATGGATTCTTTGATTTGGACGGGCTAACTAAAACCCGACTACCGAAAAATGGAATTGGAAACACACACAAGTCAAGAAAAATTCCTAACTAGCATATAGCCAATTTTTATCTTTAAATTTAGTGAGAGGGTAGTCAAATTTTAATTAAGTCCGCGGGCAATAAAAATCACGGAAATATTAGTGATCTCCTTTGCAAAATGTTCTCCTAGTGGGCTACCTAGTTAATTGATTTTAAATTTAGTGATGGCTAGGGTAGCACACAATGATAAGCGAGTGAGTTGGGTGATGAAATCCCTTCTCGTGAGTGACCGGGTGCAGGTCTTAGTAATTTAATTCATCACACCATTCAAAAAATAAATGCGAGAATAAAATCACACAAGAGCACACAACATCACACAAAAGAATTGACTCGCTAACAGGAGAGGCGCGAGTGTTTAGAAATGTACCTCCCACGATTTTTGCGCCGTGGGGTGCCGAAAAGTTGAGTCGACCGGGGGGAGATAACACCTATCTCAGTCGTCCCCGGGAGTCCTACCGACCCAAGGTAGAGAGGCTTCTAAATCCTCTCCTTTGGACGCCCACTCTCTAACTTGTCCGGTTTCCCTATCACGCTTTTCAATTATTACAATTTTAAATGAAAAATAAATGGTGTCCTATGCAGCGCAATACAAGCCAAATAATAAAAAAAGTACTAATACAATCCTTCTAATAAAATGCAAAAATGGTACAAAAATGAAAAAAAGTACAATACAAGTGAATCACAAAATGGAATCCGCTCCGAGCTTCACAATCCCAAGAATGGCAACGACGCCATTTCATAACTAAAAAAATTTCCTCTAATGTAGATTTGTCATTGTGCAACTTCTCTATCCATCAAAATTTCCCTTGAACCCATTTAAGCCTTGAATTGACATGAAATCTTCAATTACATCATCAATCTCTCAATTACAATTCCTCACTCATGTATTTATTGAATATAAAATAACAATTACAAAATAAAAATAAAAAGGATAGTCGATGAATTCATAATGGACAATTAAATAATAAAGAGATTTGCTAAAAATGCAAATCCTAACATTATAAAATTGTACATTAGAACTCACCCAAAGAAATAAATTCTAGATCATTACTTTATATTGAGATGATTGCTAAAAATGAAAAAACTCAACATAAAGGAATGGATTAGAATTTACCTCCCATAAGGGATAAATTTCACTACATCAATCTACAATGAATTAATGGCTAAAAATGCCAACATTCATAATAGAGGGGTGGGGTGAAATTTATCCTAGAGATAATTTTCACTACACACCTCTATATTGAGGTATTTGCTAAAAATGCAAATACTCAACATAGAGGGGTGGAGAGAATTTTATCACACTAAGCTTAAAACTAGTTTTGGGTGCTTATCATTAATGATGTTTAAATGATTTTGGATATGCTAGAACTTATCCATATATAATGCTATATAATCTGAATATCAAGAGATTAAATTGGGAATCATTTGTTGAAGAAAAAATCGAGTTTATATGATGTTCATGGAAAAATATAAAATATGAGTTTTCTGGAAATAGTATGTTTTAAATCCAACCTTCTTGATGATTTTAGGTGGTTTGATTAATAGAAATCATTTATATATCTTGGTATATCATATGGAATGAATATTGGGGAGTTTGGTATTGTTTTATAAAGGTTTTGATGATTAAAAAGTATGAAACCCATAGGAAAAACAATGCAGAAAACTGGGCAATATCTGGTCCATCGATCGATCGACTCAAGACTGTCGATCTATCGACCAGAATCATCGATTGATCGACTCCCCCTGGATATGTGAAATATTTTTCTTTTTAGTTGTTGATTAAATCCCAAACTTTGAGTAATCTTTGATGACGATTAAATGAACTTAATGGGAGTTAGAGGAGGGCAGTAGGATATACCAAAGACCGGAAAAATATTATTTTTTGGATTTTTTAGTGAGGGGAAACTAACGAGTGTTAATTAAATGAGTTATTGTGCAGAATTATATTACTTGGGATTTAAATTGAATAAATGATAATTTAAGGTTGGGACTAGTAGTAAGAGAGTGATTACTTACCGGTATAACCTTAGGAATAGCTGGGATTAACCTTAAGAGATAGAATGAAGGGCTAAGAATGAATTAAGGGTTATCGAAAATTAAACCTAATTAAAGATGAGTTTAATTCATAGAATTTTGGAAGTTGTGATGACATGGACATGTAGGGTGTAGACATTTACCAACTGAATTAGGTTATACTTATTTAATCTTCGAGTAATGAGTGAGTCTCGGGAATATAAAATAAAGAAGTAAAGTCATAATCTTTAATACGTAGGATTTGATAGATAAAAATACTATGTATGGGGATTATCATATGGTTGTGTGAATGCCTTATGGATGTTATATTTAAATAGGTGTGATGAATACCTAAAATATTATTTGTATGTATGACATACCTATGCTTCTTGCTATCAGGGTGGAGGTTTTAATTTGTGTACAGTCTTATCCTGTGCTCCCATTTGGAAGGATTTTAGATTCGTACCCTGAGCATAGGACCTTGGACAGGTGTTATCGGTGTAATGATAGTTTGACGGTTAAATGGGAGTGTAGGTATGTGCATGATTCATTTGGCTGGGGAGTATGCTCGCATCCAATATGTTTGTGTTATGCTATATGATTCGTTGGAGACACCAAATCATTAGTCCTCTATACAGTGACATTATGTATCAGGACATGATAGTAGAGTATGCATGCACCGTAGTTGTGATTGGGGAGGTGCCGTATTAGTATATATATAATTGGAGTGATATTATATATATAAACTGTGATGTAATGTATTGTGTGACATTGTAGATATAGAATTGTAATCTTCTGTGTGATATTGTAGAGTAAAAATATAAACTGTGATTTAATCTACTGTGTGATGTTGTAGATAGAAGTAAATAATGAAATATGAAGTGAATCAAGTAAGTGAACACCTAATTATAAGGTAGTAACAAGACTAGTTCATATTAAAGATAAATGAATATGAATAATTATATTACGTATGGTATGGGACACACGGGTTTATGATATGGGTTATAATTATGTTGTGGAAACTAGTTAGGAGGGAACCTTAACTAGGAAGATAATAAGATACGATAGGTGTGCACTTTAGACGAGACGTGAGAATTCTCAAGAGAGAGCCCGAGAAACAAACATGTACATAATAAATGCTTAATTGTAATTAGTAAGGACTTGCTATTTTTAAAATCTTTTACAATCGGGCTCTGACCTGTTTCCTTGCATATTCTCTTCTTTACTATATCTTGTACATTAGGTATCCAGCAGCAGGGATGCCCAGCATAGATTATGGATGTTCCGATTGATTATAGCTACTAGAAGAGATGCAAATTTTGTTTAGACGCTTTCTTTCTATATATTCACTCATATGTAGCATCTATTTCGTTTAGGGCATGTCACCCAGGATTCTTGAGGTTGTAATTATTTATGTAAGCATTGTGGATATCAGTTTTATTTAGTGTAAATGTTATAATTTCACTAGAGAGTTATTCTAGTCACATTTATTCTTATTGTAGTTAATTCAGTTGTACTGTGTTGTTGCATATTATAATTTTGTGTCGTGGAATGGTTTTAATTAAATTAAAAATGGAAAAAAGTTTTTGACACTTAGCTTAATTAACTATTAGGGGATTAATAAATAAATTATTTTCGACAGTGATTCTGAGAAAGAACCAACTGAATATTCTGATTTAATTAAATGAAGGATTGATCACCCGATATTTAATTAGGCGGGTTGTTACAGGATTGTCGATTGAAGATGTAAGCTTCTCAATTCTTCGACAAACTTGTAGCGGTATACGACATAGTAATTGTGACTAACAATGTCCTTACAAATCTCTCCCTATGTCTATGCCAGTACAAAAAAAAATGTTGAATTATCAATCAAAATATGACCTATACAAGTCTATCCTCCCATAAACTCAAACGTGGAAAGATATATTGAACAAGTCTTCAAGATTTTTCAATCTTCAACAATCAACTTTTCAAATCTCCAAGATTTCTCATCAGGTTGTGTAATCCAAAGAATCTTCAATTGTACCTAGACATATGAGACAAAGCAAAAACCTCGTGAAGTATCGAGTTTGAAATGATGTAAACATAAAACATGTAAGCATAATCAAATCTCCCCCATAATATCATAATTCATTCTCCCCCTTTTTATTTGTCCAAAATTGACAAGGAAAAGAATCCATCATAAAAAGAAACTCAGGGTGTCACGGAAAACCAAGATAACAAACTACTTTTCGATTTTTGAATTTTTTATAAAAAATGCAAAAATACGGTGTTACAAAAAATCACTCACCATGAATTGATACGAAGACGATAAAATCGTGAAGACGGAATGAATGTATGTGAACAGATTCGATAGGAAAATCAACTCAATCATATCATATGTGCAAGATGCATAAGTGTACTCCTAACGAATGAACATAAAAAATAGTCCTTTGGTTTAAAATTGTTGAAAATCGTCTTAATCATATCAACAAATCAAAGTATGAATGATTTCCACGCCAATAACGTTCAAAATGATTTCATTCTTTTACAAGAGTTTTTAGGACGTGCAAAGCCGTTTTAATTATCCAACCAAACTCCCTCATATATATATTTTTTTCGAGGTGATCTAAGTTCTCAAACATTGGAGAATTGGTTAATAAACCTAATGGCCCATAATTGGCATATATTTCTTTTTATTGCCATGCAATTTTTTGGGGCTCTTTTAAACCTCTTTAGACCCCGGATCATTAAAATTCCTCAATTTTTTAGGTCCAAATTAAACGGTGGCTTAATCGAAAAGGATAAATGTGTACCTTTCGTAGCCCTTCACCGTTTATAAAATTCACACAAACTCACGGCAAACGGATTAAAACATGCACACCTTTTGTTGTCTTGTTTTTATCGCATTTGATTCGTTTTAATAGACAAAATTGATATGAAAACAAGTAACCAACATGTGATTTGACAAGAACAAACGTCAAACAAATCCGTGCATGTGTGAAATAATGGACAAAGTGAGTCAAACATATAGGTAGCAACACTATAGCATCTCAAAGACTCCAAACTTTGTAAAGCACGTGAATGACACAACATACGGTCTCAAATCTCTATCAAACAGTCACATGGATATGGCATGAAGTTGTGACTTTGTCATTCTAAGTGTGCATTTATATAAGGTGCAAACGAAATACAAAACTCTTTTTGGATTTGTTTAGAATTTTTCTAAAAAGAGAAAATCTTTTTGTATTTTTTCAAACACTGTTCAGAAACAACCTAGTAGTACCAATAACATATAGCAGGAAGAAACAGGGACTGCAAACAAAATTCCAAGGGTCGTTCGAACGAGATGCCATGTCGTTCAAATAACAGGTGATCTCGCTAGAGGGAGCTGCAATCTCGTTAGAACGAGAAAGAAGAAACTTCCCAGATTACTCAGAATGTCAAGCAGCTTCGACCAGTGGGAAAATTTCTCAGAAACAGATCCTGGAAAGTATAGACATTGCTAAACAGTTCTAAAATAGTACCAAAAATAGGAAAAACAAACAAAGAAAACTATAAACGAAATGGTACATGCTACCAATAGGCAAAAGTGTCATCATGTAAATCACCCTATGCTAGTAAACGTGTCTCGACCTCAATCGAAAAGTCCGGTGGAGTTCTCCCAAGATGATGAAATCTTTTGAAGAAACTCCATTCAATCATGTCTTGTCTTAATCAAAAACTTGATTTGCTCGGGAATATGTGCAAACTCTCTATCATTGTATGCGAGCAAAGTGTCATGGGTGGGTGAGTGTGAGTGATCATACCCCAACCTGAAACAAAATTCTTTAAGGTGTCCTTCCTTGTTACAATGGGAGCAAATATAAACCTGTCTAGGAAGTAATTTATCAAAAAATTTAGGATGAGTTTTCCTAGATGAACACCCATGAGAATCACTCACCAAAGTGGAAATAGGCTTGGGTGCATTAAAAGTAGTGGATGCACCGTCATGGCTTTTTCCAAAATACTCACCATCATTCAAAATGGGATAGAGAACAATATTTTCAACCTTCTTACATGAATTCTCTAAAGGGACTTTAACCTCCCGGACACATTTGAGATCACTCTCGAGTTGGGATACACGTGTCATCAGACTAGACATCGTGTCGGTCAAGTCACATTTTTCCCTTTCCAACACTTCCTTCTCTTTCTCCAAATCTAAAGCCCAACGACCTAAATCTCTATTGCACTTATTTGTTTTCAAGGTCTCAGTGTATAAATCCCAAAAAGCGTTTCAGAGCTCACTTTCATCTCCACTCTAAAACTCGCTTTCATCTCCACTAGAAACACTCAACTCATCGTCGTCGTTCTCATGGACACTATCATCATGGGACAGAGTGGGAAGATACACACATCCCATGTGCTAAACCTTTACCGGACTCATCTCCGTCACAATCACTAAGTGTGGCGGGTATAGCAGTTTCTTTTCCCTTTCCCCTTACCCTAGTAGGATAATTTTTAGCTATGTGCCCTTTACCCTCACACTCAAAGCACTTGATCTCATCTTCCTTATCACTTTATTTAGCCTCCTCTTTCTTTTTATTTTTCTCAAAAGATCTCTTTTTTATTGGAAGAATTTTCTTTAGACATCTTGGGAAACTTTTTAAAAAATTTTGCAAAGAAGGCCATATCATTAAAATCAAAATCTCCCTCAGAATAGGAGTCACAAACATGTAATACCCCGTACTTGTAAAGGAATCTAAATTACACCGTGGACATAAGTTAGTAATTTAAGGAATTTCTATGAATAGTAATTCCAAAATTTATGAGTGAAATTAAATAAATTTAATAATATAAAGTGAATAGTAAATATTAGTTTTTAAGTGTCGGACTAATATTTATATGAATTATATTTTCTTATGATACTAAGAATGTGGGTGGGGTTATTTTTATTACATGTCGTAGTTGGGTAAAGCGACAAAGGAAAATATTGTAAATTGGAAATCACGCGTATTGAACGTGTTGGGTCAAAATAGTGAATTTCAGTTAAGTGACGCGGATGGAGATTTTGACTCCGCCATTGGGTTCAGAATGGTTGAGATAGTCAAAATAGAGTACCCGAGGGTCGTATTTGGGGTCCAGACATTTTTGGACTAGCAGGGACACGTAAATGAGTACACGAGTCATTTAACAATTGGGTATACACCCAATTCAGGGTTTAGTAAGGGGAAATACCTTATTTGCCCCAAACATCAGCCCTAAGAGAGATAAGAGAGAAAGAAGAGAAGAAATAAGAAGAAAGAAAAGAGAAGAAAATAAGAGATTTTAGACCAAAATTCGCGGGATTCGACTCGGGGTCGTTGGATTTTATCCACGAGGCAAGTGTTTACTTGCTTTATTCAATTTAGTGTGTATATCTCATATTATAGTTGGTAAACTATATGATTATTGAATTGGGATTCTTGAATAAAAATGGGTTTTTTATGAAATGAACTCATAGAAATTGATGTTGTAATTGCCCCATATGAAATATAAGCTTGAATGGATGAAAATGGTGTAGTTTTGTGAGAAATAAATTTAATGGAGTTAGGGTTAGATTCTTGATTGAAAGATTGAATCCATTTATTTTAATTGGTATGTTGGCTATATCATTATGTGGAGATGTTTATATTTTTGTTGGGTGATGTTAAGATCCATGGAAATGGGGTTGAATGAGTGTTCGGAAAAATGTGGATTGGAGAAGACGATGAGCAGTAAATCAGTGCCTTGCAGGGTCAATTTATCCAGGATACTAATTGATTCAGCTCTTGGTCAAATGATGAAAGTTGTAAATGTTTTTATACGGTCGTGTGGGAACCGATCACGTATTTTTTTGATTTATTTCGGATTTATAATGATTTTTCTAAGGAAGCAGTTCCGAGATTCAAATCGTTAGCTCGGGAATCAAATCGAAAATTTTATAGGCAATTCAAATGCATGCCATTTTCCGTGTGATTTTTATTAGATACTAATATATATATGAAAATAAAGGTATTGAAGTTATCTTTATAATGATCTTTTAATGAGTCATTTGGACTTATGTGGAGTGAATTATAGCTATTTTAGTGCAAGGTGTTTAAGCTACCAGAACACCTAAGTTACGAATTTTTTTTAGAGAATTCAAATGCATGCCATTTTCTGTATGTTTTAAATTAGATGAACATTTATAGACCAAAATAAAGGTATTTAAGTTATATTTATAATGAGATTTGATTGAGGTCAATTGGATTTTTGTAGAGTGAGTTATATCTATTTTAGTGCAAGGTGTTTAAGCTTCCAGAATAGCAGAATTACAAAAAATTTATAGACAATTCAAATGCATAACATTTTCTACATGATTTGAATTAGATGCTCATTTATGGATGAAAAGAAAGGTATTAAAGTTATATTTATAATGAGCTTTTATTGAGGCCAATTGAATTTCTGTAGAGTGAGTTATAGCAGTTTTAGTGAAAGGTGTTTAAGCTGCCAGAACAGTAGAATTACAAACATTTTATAGACAATTCAAATGCATGTCATTTTTGTGTGATTTTAATTAGATGCTCATTTATGTATGAAAATAAAGGTATTGAAGTTATCTTTATAATGAGATTTGATTTAGGTCAATTGGATTTCTGTAGAGTGAGTTATAGCTCTTTTAGTTCAAGGTGTTTAAGCTGCTAGAAAAATATGATTTATTTCGGTTGCGAGAAAATGCGAGATTTTTCTTTTTAAACCTCAAATGACTAAAATTTTTATCAGGGAAGTGTTTGGAACCTTGATGAAATATATTTATGTAGTAATTATGGAATTAGGTCTATGATTGAGTGTTTGACTTTAATTTTGTGAGAGAATTAAAGTGGAAATCCATAGGCTTGATTTGGGACGTATTCTAATTCCAGGTGATAAGAATAAAATTACGGAAAAAGCGTGAGCGAGTTTAAATTTGTTGGGTCAGTACGTTAACAAGGGTAACTACTGAGTTGATATAATAAGGGGTAACTAGGACCCTTAGAGTTGTGTGAACACTCCTATATATACGATCGTGAGATAAATCGTAAGACAAATAGTACAATAAATATGTGAGAGATACATACTACGTACTAATGCATATAATTTGGTTGTGTGAATACCTATAAATTTTGTACTTAGGTTGGGTGAATACCTACGGTGCCTATATGATATTGGAGTCGGGGATTAGACTGAGCCAATATTCTATTTTTCTTCATTTACATTTGGAGTCGAGGATTAGACCAAGAAAATGTAAATGATAGGAGAATTGGAGTCGATGATTAGACCAGGCCAATACTCCTTATAGTATATATATTGCGTGTCAAATATATACTATATAAATAATCTACTTGGGTAGAATGGTAGATGATTATACTCGAATAAATACGAAAGTGAAATAAATTCGTAAAGCAAATAAGTACGGTGAATATTAGAGAGAAATATATTACGTACAAGTATGAATAATTTGGTTGTGTGAATACCTATAAAATTTGTACTTAGGTTGGGTGAATACCTACAGTGCCTATATGTTATTGGAGTTGAGGATTAGACCGAGCCAATATTCTATTTTTTCATTTACATTTGGAGTCGAGGATTGGACCGAGCCAATGTAAATGATAGGAGAATTGGAGTCGATGATTAGACCAGGCCAATACTCCTTATGGTATATATTTTGTGTGAAATATATACTATATGAATAATCTACTTCGGTAGAATGGTAGATGATTATAAGATGTTCATACATCTAAAACATAAATAAATTGGGATAATTGGAGTCGATGATTAGAACGGGCCAATTATCCTTATAGTCTATATTGTGTGTGAAATATATACTATATGAACAATCTACTAAGATGAAGTAGTAGATAATTATTGTGTGTGAAATACATACTATGTAAATAATCTACTTGGGTGGAATGGTAGATGATTGTATGATGTTCATACATCAAAAAGGCAAATAATTTAGGATAATTATAGTCGACGATTAGATGGGCCAATTATCCTTATAGTCTATATTGTGTGTGAAATATATACTATACGAATAATCTACTAGGACGAAGTAGTAGATAATTAGATGACATGAATACATCTAACTATTAAGTTAAGCGGAGGAATCTTAATGGTCAAAACATAATATTAGATAGTGAGCATGTAATGGATAAGATTAAGTGGTCAGACTTAACTTTCAAATAAGAAACTAACATATGTGAAATGTTACTTGGCAATTAATTAACACTATAAGAGGTGTTAATGAAACTTAGTACTGTATGGGCGGTAAAGGAACATAGACGTGTAGATAAGTTCAGCAGAGTAATTTAGTCTAAATAGCTTGTAATATTATATAAAGAATGAATAAAGTGATATTCTCCTTCCGGTAGATTTATATCCGGATTTATATGTACATGGATCATAGGTTCTAGTGCGAACTATTAATATATACAGCATGGTATAAAATGTGGCATGTACTAAGGGCCTTATGGATTCCGACGATCAACATAACCTTATAGTAGTTCCTCAGGGTGGTTCCTTGTTTGGATTTCGCTTCGGGAGACACCTCACGCACGAACGTTGTGTAATGTTGGGAATGGGGAGAAGTTAAGACCTTAGTACTAGGATTTATGAGGATCTTTAGAAGATGGGTGAAATGAATTAGTTAGGCAGGGTAGCTTAACTAAGTTGTTTATAAGGTATGCGATAGTACATGCACTATAGATGGGACGTGAATAGTATCTCATGTGAGTGTGACACCAATTTAAATATGAGATATTGCATATTTTAAAATATGGTTCTTGTAAAATATTTTCAAACTCGGTCTCTGACCCGTTTCTCTATTTTTCCCTTTCTTGCTGTAAATATATATATATATATATATAGGTGTCCAGACACAGGGACGCCTGGATGATGATTTCTTCGAGTCAGACATTTGCTACAGCAGCTGTGGATGTAAGCAAGTTTATTGTAGATACTTCTATCTCTGAGATCTAGATAGGAGGTATTGTAGACATATTCGGGCTGATGGCCCAACTGTACTCATTTATTCTTCTATCGCCTTTTTGTGCGGCATTCGATTTGGTTGTATTATTTTGTACCGAGTGTTCGGTTACTTCATTTCATTTCAGTCATTGCATCCAATTGTTGTAATTGTTTTATTTGAATGGTTTGGTTAAAAAGATTAGTTTTAAAAAAAATTGACGCCAGCCTAATAGGATATTAGTAATTAAATTGTTTTTTGATAGTGATGCTCAGAATGAACCATACGAGACTCCTGTTTTAATTTGTTACAGGAGTGATCGCCTGATATTTTATTAGGCGGGGTGTCACAGATGGTATCATAGCATCAGGTTCTAGTGTCCATTGGATCTGTACGACTTACTACGTTTTCATCAAATCGTTTGATTGATGTAGAGCCATATGCTAAGGATTGTTGATTCTTATTATGAGATTTCATCCTCCTACTATTGTGTATAATTGTAGTACATTTTATACACGTTCATGTGTGATTCGTACAGCGAACAACGAAGGACAATCGGTGAGGTCCGTTGGGATAACAGTAGGACGCGGGACTCAGTTAGTGTTGTAAAATATATTTTGGGGACGATGACCGTAGTCGAGGTCACCCCGATTGTGTTTGAGCAGTTGATGCTTCTACGTGAAGGGAGATAAAAGAATTTGAGAAATTAGTCAGGGTGTAAGACTGGAAGTAAAGGTGTTAGTGAAACACCACGGGGAGATACCCATGTGGGGGACCCATTTGAATGATGCAGATAATTGAATTCTGGCCGAGTGATGGTGAATTCAGTCAGGGTTGGTAAGGTCAGTAGTGTGTTCCTTGGGGCCAGTGGGGCTAAAGGAACAAAGGGGGTCCAGCGTGACCACAAATATAAGGGATTTTATCGAGAGATATTTTTATGTGGAGAGTGAGACCACATGTATTGATTTTTCCCAAGGCTAGTAAAGGGACATGAGTATGGTGCCTAGCAGGGAAATGGTTAAGATAGTTTTGGGTTTCGGTTCGGACAAGCGTGTTGTATTTGAGAATTGTTTGAGTAGCCAGGGAGATTGGCTAGGTAGAAATATGAGTTTTATTCTCGGGCGAATGAGGTATATTTTGTGTAACCGAGCGAGTCATGATATTTTGATTAACGACAGATTCACATGTGAGATGAGTTTAGTGGTTATATAGATACATTTTGTTCGGGACTTTGGAGAGAATAAAGGTCTCGTTACAGTTAATCCCGGTGTGTAAGGACTGTATTGATATGATTCAGGGTATATTGGGTTAGAGCCGAGCAGAGAGATTGAGCTCGTTATTTTTGTTTAGCGCTCGAAACTTAGTGATAGAAAGAGCGCATTGTTATATCACTCCCTTAGAGATGCGGGAGTTGATAGATGTGTTGGATGCCAGGGTAAGGGCTAACACTATAGTTGTTACTCATTTTATGAGTGGAGAGAACATGTCGAACTGAGAGATATTATGCAAATAAGGCATGTGAAGCATGTAGTGCCTTGAAAAAGCACTGAAAACTTTTCCTCTCACCACAGGTTGAAGGGTGAAGCGATGTCGAGGAAAATTATATTATGATTAGTAGGGTTATTAAGAATACCCATATTTTTATGGGCACAGATGTTATTCACGGATTATATTATGGATGTACATATATGCATAAATGATAGGGTGTATGGGCACCCTGGTTAGTTAGTTCCAAAGATGTCCGAGATAGAAGGATGTGAAAATGAATGTGTAGAATATATGCCTGAGGGGTAGCTACAAACAAGGTTAAAATGGTATGATGGATTGAATGTCGTGTGACAACGACGATAATTCAAGCATATAGGAGCAACGAGAGCTAGAACACCCGAGATGGGTTGAAAAGGCTGTGGAAAGCCATTTAAAAGGTACCTCTTGATAAAAAAAGGATACCAAATTATTGTGAGAAAGTAGAGCGGAGTCTTACTCGAATGAGTGTTGACGAGTGGCTTGCGCATGACTGTATTGTTAGCATACTCCAAGGAAAGAAGGGGTGTATGTAGTACCGAATTCCGAAGGAGTATATGATAATTAATTCTTTAATTATTCGGTATAGAGAATGTACCTTGGAGATTATGAGAGAGATAGTAATCTGAATATTTATACTATACGTAGCGATGTGAATAAAATACATATGGTAAGTATGAAAATAGGTTGGGAGAATACCTATAAATTTTAATAGGATGTGTGTATGCCTATTATTTGATATTTTTATTGAGTGCACTAATGGGTAATAACCCGTGAGTGCAAGGTTATGTTGTTTTATTCACTAAAGAGTGATAAACCTGAGGTGTAAAATTTTATTAAATGTACTAATGGGTGATAACCCGGGAGTACAAGGATATTTTTGATTAAGTGCGCTAATGGGTGGTAACTCGGGAGTGCAGGATGAATATATATATGTATAGGGATGATGTGAATATATATATATATATATATGGATTTGTGAATATTTCTACTTTGTGAGACTATTAGATTTGGTGTTAATAATAAATGCTTTGCGCCAAGTTCCTTTAACATAAGGGTCCAGGATTATTGTAAATATATAGGGATGATAAGACTATATATATATGAGCATACTTGGGGAACTTTCTACTTTGTGATGTTAAAATAATCCTAAGTGTTAGTACCGGTATTGTCCTAATTTCGGGGATGAAATTCCTTTGTAAGTGGGGGAGTATGTAATACCCCGTACCTTAAAAGGTATCTAAATTACACTGTGGACATAATTTAGTAATTTAAGGAATTTCTATGAATAGTAATTCTGGAATTTATGAGTGAAATTAAATAAACTTAATATTATAAAGTGAATAGTAAATATTAGTTTTCAAGTGGTGGACAAATATTTATATGGATTATATTTTCTTACGAGACTAAGAATGTGAGTGGGATTATTTTTATTACATGTCTTAGTTGGGTAAAGCGATAAAGGAAAATATTGTAAATTGTAAAACACGCTTATTGAACGTGTTGTGTCAAAATAGAGAATTTTAGTTAGTGACTCGGATGGAGATTTTGACTCCGCCATTGGGTTCAGAATGGCTGAGATAGTCAAAATAGAGTACCCGGGGGTAGTATTTGGGTTCCGAGCATTTTTGGACTAACAGGGACTCGTAAATGAGTACACGAGTCATTTAACAATTGGGTATGCACCCAATTTCGGGTTGAATAAGGGGAAAGACCTTATTTCCCCCAAATATCAGACCTAAGAGAGAGAGAAATAAGAGATAAAGAAGAGAAGAAAGAAAATAGAAGAAATGACGAGATTTTTGGCCAAAATTCGTGGGATTCGACTGGGGTCATCAGATTTTATCCACGAAGCAAGTGTTTACTTGCTTTATTCAATTTAGTGTGTATATCTCATATTATAGTTGGTAAACTATATGATTTTTGGATTGGTATTCTTGAATAAAAATGGGTTTTTTTGTGAAATGAACTCATAGAAATTGATGTTGTAATTGCCCCATATGAAATCTAAGCTTGAATGGATGAAAATGGTGTTGTTTTGTGAGAAATAAATTTAATGGAGTTAGGGTTAGATTCTTGATTGAATGATTGAATACCTTGATTTTAATTGATGTATTGGTTTTATCATTATGTGGAGATGGGGTTGAATGAGTGTTGGGAAAAATGTGGATTGGAGAAGATGATGAACAGTAAATCAGTGCCTTGCGGAGTCACTTCGTCCAGGATGCTAATTGATTCAACTCTTGGTTAAACGATGAAAGTTGTAGATATTTTTTATATGGTCATGTGGGCACTGATCGCGTATTTTTTCGATTTATTTTGGATTTATAATGATTATTCTAAGGAAGCAGTTCCGAGATTTAAATCGTTAGCTAGGGAATCAAATCGAAAAATTAATAGACAATCCAAATGCAAGCCATTTTATGTGTGATTTGAATTAGATGCTAATTTATAGATGAAAAGAAAGGTATTGAAGTTATATTTCTAATAAGATTTGAATGAGGTCAATTGGATATATGTAGAGTGAATTATAGCAATTTTAGTGCAATGTGTTTAAGCTTCCAGAACAGCTAAGTTACATAAATTTTTGAGTGAATTCAAATGCATGCAATTTTATGTATGATTTTAATTAGATGCTCATTTATGGATGAAAAGAAATGTATTGAAGTTCTCTTTCTAATGAGCTTTTATTGAGGTCAATTGGATTTCTGTATAGTGAGTTATAGTTGTTTTAGTGAAAGGTATTTAAGCTGCCAGAACAGCAGAATTACAGAAATTTTATAGACAATTCAAATGCATGCCATTTTCTGTGTGATTTTAAATAGATGCTCATTTATGGATGAAAAGAAAGGTACTGAAGTTATATTTCAAATGAGCTTTGATTTAGATAAATTGGATATATGTAGAGTGAGTTATAGTTGTTTTAGTTCAAGGTGTTTAAGCTACAGAAAATTATGATTCGTTTCGGCTGCGAGAAAATGTGGGATTTTTCTTTTTAAGCCTCAAATGAATAAATTTTTTATCGGGGAAGTGTTTGGGACCTTGATGAAATATATTTATGTAATAATGATGGCACTAGGTCTATGATTTAGTGTTTGACTTTAATTTTGTGAGAGAATTAAAGTGAAAATTCATTGGCTTGATTTGGGACGTATTCTAATTCAAGGTGATATGAATAAAATTAAGGAAAAAGCGTGAATATAATTTGGTTGTGTCAATATAAATTGAGAGATACATACTACGTACTAATGCATATAATTTGGTTGTGTCAATATCTATAAATTTTGAACTTAGATTGGGTGAATACCTATAGTTCCTATATGATATTGGAGTCGAGGATTAGACGGAGCCAATATTCTATTTTTCTTCATTTACATTTGGAGTCGAGGATTAGACTGGGCCAATGTAAATGATAGGAGAATTGGAGTCGATGATTAGATCGGGCCAATACTCCTTATAGTATATATATTGCATGTAAAATATATACTATATAAATAATCTACATGGGTAGAATGGTAGATGATTATACTCGAATATATACGAAAGTGAAATAAATTCATAAAGCATACAAGTACGGTGAATATTAGAGAGAAATATATTACGTACAAGTATGAATAATTTGGATGTCTAAATACATATAAATTTTGTACTTAGGTTGGGTTAATAGATATAGTGCCTATCTGATATTGGAGTCGAGGATTAGACCGAGCCAATATTCTATTTTTTCATTTACATCTGGAGTTGAGGATTAGACCGGGCGAATGTAAATGATAACAGAATTGGAGTCGATGATTAGATCGGGCCAATACTCCTTATGGTATATATTGTGCGTGAAATATATACTATATAAATAATCTACTTCGGTAGAGTGGTAGATGATTATAAGATGTTCATACATCTAAAAGATAAATAAATTGGGATAATTGGAGTCGATGATTATAGCGGGCCAATTATCCTTATAGTCTATATTGTGTGTGAAATATATACTATATGAATAATATACTAAGATGAAGTAGTAGATAATTATTGTGTGTTAAATACATACAATATAAATAATCTACTCGGGTAGAATGGTAGATGATTATATGATGTTCATACATCAAAAAGGAAAATAATTTGGGATAATTATAGTCGACGATTAGACGGGCCAATTATCCTTATAGTATATAATATGTGTGAAATATATACTATATGAATAATCTACTAGGACTAAGTAGTAGATAATTAGATGACGTGAATACATCTAACTATTAATTTAAGCAGAGGAAGCTTAATGGGCAAAACATAATATTAGATAGCGAGCATGTAATTGATAAGATTAAGTGGCCAGACTTAACATTCAAATCAGAAACTAACATATGTGAAATGTTACTTGGCAATTTATTAACACTATGAGAGGTGTTAATGAAACTTAGTACTGTATGGGCGGTACGGGAACTTAGACGTGTGGATAAGTTCAGAAGAGTAATTTTGTCTAAATAGCTTGGAATATTTTATAAAGAATGAATAACATGATATTCTCCTTCCGGTAGTTTTATATCCAGATTTATATGTACATGGATTATAGGTTCTAGTGAGAACTATTAATATATACGGGATGGTATAAAATGTGGCATGTACTAAGGGCCTAATGGATTCCGACGATCAACATTACCTTGTAGTAGTGTATCAGGGCGGTTCCTTGTTTGGATTTCGCTTCGGGAGACACCGCACACACGAAAGTAGTGTAATGTTAAGAATGGGGAGATGTTTAGTCCTTAGTACTCGGATTTATGAGGATCTTTAAAAGATGGGTGAAATGAATTAGTTAGGCAGGGTAGCTTAACTAAGTTGTTTATAAGGTATGCGATAGTACGTGCACTATAGATAGGAGGTCAATGGTATCTCATGTGAGTGCAACACCAATTTAAATTTGAGATATTGCATATTTAAAAACATGGCATTTATGCACTTGTAAAATATTTTCCCTTTATTTCTCTCTCTCTCTCTCTCTCTCTCTCTCTCTCTCTCTATATATATATATATATATATATATATATATATATATATATATATATATATATATATATATATATATATATAGGTTTCCAGACACAGGGACGCTTTGATGATGATTCCTTCGAGTCAAACGTTTGCTGCAGCAGGTGTGGATGCAAGCAGATTTATTGTAGACGCTTCTTTCATTGAGTTCTAGATTGGTGGTATTGTAGACATATTTGGGATGATGGACCAACTGTACACATTTATTATTCTACCGCCTTTTTGTGCGGCATTCGATTTGGTTGACTTATTTTGTACCGAGTGTTTGGTTACTTCATTTCATTTCAGTTATTGCATACAATTGTTGTAATTGTTTTATTTGAATGGTTTGGTTAAAAAGACTAGTTTAAAAAAAATTGACGCCAGCCTAATCGGATATTAGTAATTAAATTAGTTTTCGACAGTGTAGATGAGAATGAACCATATGAGACTCATATTTTAATTTGGTACAAGAGTGATCGCCCGGTATTTTATTAGGCGGGGTGTCACAAAAT
The DNA here is from genome assembly GCA_949130495.1 of Sambucus nigra. Classification (NCBI taxonomy): domain Eukaryota; kingdom Viridiplantae; phylum Streptophyta; class Magnoliopsida; order Dipsacales; family Adoxaceae; genus Sambucus; species Sambucus nigra. Next base: position 265,775,566 of record OX422217.1, read on the forward strand.
ACTCTCTTTAATTTTCTTCTCTCTCCTCCTAGAAACATCCTCACTCGATCTCGACTGTGTCCTAAGTGCAATCCCTTTTTCCACAGGCTTAACAGTTTGGGGAAACATATCTAACTCGTAAATCTGAACATCACCTACTAACTCTTGTAACTTAAGCGGCTCAAATTCCCCATTGAGTTTAAAATAGTGACTTTTGAAATAAAACGTTTTGCAAGGGATCTCAAAATATTTTTCATAACCCGCGTGTTATCAATTACCTCATCCAAATTAAAACTAGTGTTGACAATGTCCGACAAATGTACGTAAAACTTATCAAAGATTTCGAACTCTAAAATAGTAATGGTCTCAAATTAGGTGGCTAGATTTTGCAATTTTGACTCTTTAACAACGGTTGTAACTTCGTGTGTCAATTTTAAAACATCCCATGCCTCTTTAGACGTGGTGCATGTCATAATACGATGAAACTCATTAGGAGTGATGGCTCCAGAAATAGCACTCAGACCACAGGAATTAAAGTTAGAAAATTAATAATCATCCTCAGTCCAGTTTGACACAAGTTTTAAAGAAGTGACATTATCAACTGACGTGGTGGGAGGAGTCCAACCATTTTCAACCAACAAACAAACGCTCTCATCTATGGCTTTTAAAGGATATCATGCGAGCTTTCCACTAGGCATAATTATTGCCGTCAAAGATGGGCACCCGATTATATCAGTGATCCATTAAAAAATTTGCGATTTAAACAAAATCAAATTTTTCAAAGGAGATTGATATGACAAAACATTTTTGCGAAAAATAGGAATTCACAGTAAAATAGTGAAACCTGCTCTAATACCAATTTGAAAGTGCAGTGTGATACCAATCAAATTAATTCGCAAATATTCATTGAAATCCCAATAGACTTATTTAATTAGGTGTCAAACTTTGAACAAACAAAGTTCAATTTTAGTTCAACCCCTAAACATGCATCTAAGTGTAACGAACCATTCAAACCATGCATGAAGATAAAGACGACCGATTCAAGGAAAAAAACCTTTCGAGTAAAAACCTTTTATAACACTTTAAAGAATTTATAAGACCTTTGACTTACATACAACCTGATAATCGCCCGCAAGTGTGTAATGCACGGTGCCTTTAGCTAACCTTCAAAGATACGAGAGACAACGAAATGCCCTCCAGGTGTCGGTTCTTCATCTTCGACTCGTCCACACAGAGAATGACTACGCTCGGTATCCACTGATCAATTATGAAGATGCCTTCTCCACAGAGGTTGAACAAACAGCAAAACTGTGTTTTGGGTTCCACAAAACAACTCACACAAAAAGCTATTGGCATTGTGAATTGTAAAACATAAATTGAACGCTCAAAAGTGTGTTGGAGAATAAACAATAACACTCAAAATGTATTCTGTGTAAACTAGTGTTTTCTCCACACAAACTATAGAACCCTGACACCCTTTATATAAAAACATTTAAGTTGGTGACATGTCAGGAATAAACACTTGTCGTTCAAACGAAAAGTGATGTCGTTCAAATGACACTCCATCTCGTTCGAACGGGATGTGACGTCATTTGAACGACAGTCATTGATCCCCCTTAAATAACTTTAAAATATTAAATAACTTGGAATCCTTCAAAACCAAAACTGTTTACGGGATCAGGAGTATATATCCAAAACTTTTTATGATGAAAATCATTTCAAAACATTATTTTTCTTTTAATAAAAATATCCCAACACTTTTAATGTGAAATGTAAATGGAACAAAAACACATTTTACCAAATTCGTCCTTGTTGGGCATGATTGTTGAAGACATCTTGAAATTTGGATTGTCGATTAAAGATGTAAACTTCCCAATTCTTCGAAAAACTTGTAGCCGTATACGACGTACTAAATGAGACGAACAATGTCCTTACATTTAAAATGATTAACCCTTTCACTAATGAGAATTACTTGCATGAGCTTCTTTTCACGAAGGAAATATTTCCTCTATATTCACCACCTCCCATTCCAATGGTAAAATTTTTGAGAGTAAATTCTATTTTTTTCGGATCCCACGTGTACTTGTCATCCGTTCAATCCAAAACCCATATCGTACACCGATTTTTTTTAATTGGTGATGGTTTATTTCTTATTCCATACGCATGACTTCCGCTGTTCAAACAAAATTCCAATTTTTTGGAAGGTATGCATTCAAATGAGGGAAAGTTATCAATCCCTCAAAGTCAAATTGTATATCGGGTGGACCCTCAAAAATTTAAACTTCTAGTGTATAGTTAGTTAGAAGTGAAAATTGTAAGTTGTATATATTAGGTTGATTTTTTTCTTTTTACTTATTATCTAGTATAATTAGTTAAGTTTTTATTATTTCCTTTTTGTTATGCTTGATGCTAACATGTTTTGTAGAATTTTTGGATCCATACTTTTCGGAGATTGCTCCATTTTGGGTAATATCATTATTTTTCTCTCTTTAATTAGTTCTTAATTCATATTGAGGACAACGCAAGGTTTAAGTTATGGGGTGCGGGATATTCTTTCCATTGCTTTTGAGTTCCATGATTTTATTATATGTTCTTACCAATATGCTTTTTTGTTGTAAAAATTGAAAATTTTCATAAAGATTTTCTTTGTTTTTTCTCCTTTATTGGGCAATTTGCCTTTGTTCCCGATGATAAATTTCAAATAAATGCCCAATCCAATAGATAATCCAATGATGCATGTTCTCAATTTTAGAAGTTATTAGATTTTAGCCCTTGCATAATTGAGATTATGAAAAACTTCATGAATTAAACTTTAAACTCGTGATATATGTGCTTTTCATGTTCAAATGATTTGGTTTAAGATGTTTATAATGTGGTGATCTTTTGTTGTATTGTATATACTTACATAAGTGGTCTTTGGAATTTTCTTGATTTGTGAGCATTTATAAATTACTCTTTCCTCCTTGAAACGTTAAAGTCATCAGCAATCTCTTTATTCTTCCATTGATTGTTCATTATTTGAGTTAATATTATAATATGTTACTTGAGCATGATTTTAAATGTTGGTTTTACTGGAGAATAATGTAAACCTTAGGAAAGGATCATAGACCCTCTTTTTTATTCAACCTATATTGACCTTGACCTCACCTTACATATTTCCGCTAGTCAAACCCTTTGAGCCTAAATATAACCTATCATTTGAAACCCTAAATCCCATAACCAACTCCAAATTAGAGTTTTAAACCATACATATCACCTTACATACCTTTGATTGAAATGATACTTGGGAATGAATTATGTTCTTATTATGTGGTTGAAATTGAGCATGTGAGAAAGAAAAGAAAAGAAAAAGTGGAGAGAGAAAAGAGAAGAAAAATAAGAGAAAAGAAAGAGAAAGAGAAAGAGAAAATATTTACTTGATGTAAATAATGTTTAATAGTCTTTATTTCTATCCATTTTTATATCCAATGCTCGGTATGAATGTCATATTCTAATTTTAAAATAGCCCACAATTTTCCATTATCCCAAGTGTTTCATCTCCGAACACCTTTGAATCCATACATTTCCCTTTATTTCATAACCTTAAACCTAAAACTACATTACAACCCTATAAAGTCATATGTGATCCTAGGATGAATTTGGTTTAAAAGTCATAATAAATGTTGTAATCTATGAAAATACGTTTCACCCGCCTTAATAAATGGTATCTTTCATTTTATATAGAGAATTCTTCATTATGACATGTGTTGGCCTAACTTACATTTACAATTACTCTTGGGAATTTTACGGTCTAGTCCTTATACTAACAATTTTGGACTAAAAAACTGAGCCCAACAAATTTTAAACGATTAGGTCCGACATATAAATACCCCCGAACTTAAAACAAACACGCACTTTACCGAAATTTAAGCGCCAAAAACTCTGCATTCTCTCTTCGATCAAAACCTTAATAGTATTGTCTCTTTGATCAAAATCCCAAAACAATTCTCATTCTCAATAAATTTTGGTCCAATAACAACATATAAATACCCCGAATTCCAAAACAAACACACTTCATATAAATTAAAGCTATCAAAACCCTAATCATGGAAGTTTTAACAAGCATTTCACATTCTCAATCGAATTCTTCCAAACAAAACTAACAAGTATGGATACATGCTCATATATATGTATTTGATGTAATATATTGTGAATAAAATGAAATATTGTGTTCTTAAGTTTTGTTGTTAAGATTATACCATATACTTTGTATATGTTGTGTTCTTAGCATTTTGTTTATGATATCACCTATTTGTTCTTATTTTTTTGCGTGTTATGTTGTGTATTTCATCTACTATTTTTGTGTCCTTAGGTTTTATATAACTTTTTCCTTATTTTATTATGTACTTTGTGTTATCATATGTATAAATTTATAGACAATATACATGGACTGATGAAATCACATTATTCTTGTTCATGATATGAAAAAATACATTTATTGCCCTGATTTTAAATGCAAAACACACTTTTTGCATGTCGAGGACTGCACATTTATGAATTTCATCACTGTTCATTCCTTCATGTATACATAATTTATTGAGTACTGGGAATATATACACGATTGGAATATGTACATACTCTTTGTATTTGTATAGGTCCTATATTATTTGTCGTCCGCTCTAATGACATTTATTTAGGACATCATGTTCTTTTTCAATTTATGTCATGTATTTTTACAAGTCCTGTATTACGTGTGTATACTTTATGAATATACATGTACTTTCAAATAGTACATGCAAATTCATAAAGTACACGCACATTGAAATTGATTTGATTCAATCTAATGTGTGTGCGCTTTTACGTACTATGTGTTTACTCTATACAATATATATGGCATCTCCATATTTAATCAATCCTACATACTCTTTGTATTTGTATAGGTCATATATTAATTGTGATCCGCGTCAACGACTTTTATTTAGGACTACATGTACTCTTTGAATTTGCATGTACTTTTAAATAGTACATGCAAATTCATAAAGTATACGCGCATTAAAATTGATTTGGTTCAATGCAATGTGCATGTAATTTTATGTACTATTCATGTACTCTATACAATATATATGTCACCTCCATATTTGATCAATCCTATGTTATTTTGGTCTGCGACAACGACATTTGAATGATATTCCATAAGTTTGTAAGAAGTACTATTGTTGTGTTATTGTTTAGGAGTCATAACATCAAGCATGTTAAACTATAAAATTGTTGGTTGCACGTTTAAAGATCTTAACAATACGAAACCTTTCACATTCACATTCAATACTACTTATGATGGACAAAATTCATTTTCTGCTTCGCATCAATGATAGAGCGAAAAGATTACATGATTTTTTCCACTACTATGAAGACATTAAGTATACTTTTGATGTAGAAAAACTTTAAGTAACTGAATCTAAAGCGAAGGATTTTGCAAAACGAATTGAGCAGTATTTCTTAAGAGGTTTTGAAAATGCGAGCGCGTTTAGCATGGATCTATTTTATCACTTCTTTTCTGAATATGTTAGGAACATAGAATCTTGGTTTATAACTTGTTAAAAAATGGGTATTAGGTATTATCATGCAACAGACGATATGTATTACCTTACTTAGCATGTATTTTGTTGAGATTTGTAAGAAGTGTTTATGAGAATATTGCATGTATTTTTGTTAAATACGCATGTACTTTATTGTTAGGGCCTGTATTTTATTCCAATTCGCATGTATTTTATTTTTCTATACTTTTTATTTATCATTATAGGATTGCAATTTAGAATTTATGTGTTTAGATTATTAGAATGGGGATGAAGATAAGGGGAAAAAAAGGAAAGAACAACAAGAAGAGCAGTTCTGAAGATAGTTTTTCAAGCAGTGATGTGGAATCCACACATGGTGTGAATAAACACGACTAGTACAGGTCGAATGTTGTTAGCTTTTATCATTATTTTGATGCTATTAAAAATAAAATAAACGATGGGCGTATTGAACTATTTAAGAAGAATCCATTCTGGGATCTTTTCAATGCCTATTACAGAGAGGAAGTCGTAGAAGCGCATAAAAAAATCGATAAAAATATTCTATTCATTATCAAGCTCTATAAAATGGAAATAAGTAGTTTTGAAATGAAGAACTGTGCCAAAATAAGCCCAAAAGATATAAGTGAGATATTTGGCATCCCAATGGTAGAGGGGAAAATCAATAGATCTGAAAAGAGATTGGGTGCGTCTCAAAAACATGAATTCCTTGCCCGATACTTCAAAGCTAAAAAAATTGGAAAGTTAGAAATATCTAAGGGTTTGAAGAAATCGATAGAGTTGGACACAGATAAGGGCATTGACAATTTTTTAAAACTTGTTTGTCTCCACTTCATGACGATGCTATTTTTCTCCAACTCAAATGTGATATTTATAAAATACACGTGATAATGTATTTATAAAATACACGTAATAATTTCATTGACCATTATGTACTTTGTAATTATAATGTGTACTTTTAAAGGAAACGTGGTATTTATAAAATACACGCTTAATTTCTTTGACCATAATGGAATATCACGTGCACTTTTAAAGTACACGTGATATTTACAAAGTACACGCGTTATTCTAAATATGAAAACCAGATAATACAATTATTAATATCTTTTTTTGCATGATCACAGTATTGTGTATGTGAGAAGTTTGATATGATTCGACCTGTTGAAAGGAAGAAATAGAAGACACCAAAATTTCTTAGATGGAACTTGTCAGCTTTGAAAGATTGGTTATCTGAGAATGATATCGCTTTAGCAAATTTGAAGAAGGAGACTACAAATAAAAAAATACAGTAAGGACAGTGCAATATAAAGTGAAGTTTATCTTAACAAGGGCATCAAAAAGAGTAAAACTTAAAGTAGAGGACGTAGTTTCTCTTTGAACATTTCTGGAGAAAGTCCTATACATACTAATTCATCTTTCGATGAAGGTGCTGAAGATTTTACTGACTATGTACTTTCATCAGGTTGGAATAGTCCCCTTAAAAAATATGTGATTCCTTCAAAAAATAAGGGAAATGATCAACCAAAACATACTGGGAATTTTGAATTAGGAGATTATCATAATGCTCAGAAGGTAAATTTGGATGAAGAAAATGTTGAATTGAAGGAGTTGTTGGGAAAAAATTTTGAACTATCAAAAGTAGCTGAAGTACTTGATTGTGCACTTGAGAAGGTGAAGACTTTGGAGGTAGAGAATGATAGACTTATTATTTTGAATGTACAATTAGAGTTATATAATTGTCAACTCATGGAAACAGAAGAGGAAATTAAGAAGTTGGAGGTGGAAAATTCCTAACTTATGAAATAGAAAGAGTTATTGAATAAGTTCGAGGCGAAAAATGCTAGCCTTGTTATGATAAATAATTCTTTGAATGAAAAACTTATTCAAGAAACAATGAATGACTCAGATAGAATGAAACAATTGGATGGCTCATTGGAAAAACTGGTTAAATCATCAAGAATGTTGGAACAAACAAATGCCTATCTATCTGAGAGCAGTAAAAATCTAAAAAAAATGTATGAAGATTTGTGCAAAAAATGAAAGATGGTGACCTACAAATGGTGACGTTGAAGATGAATCTTCATGAATCAGAAAGGAAAAGAACTGCACATGTACTTTTGATTAATTTTCAAATTGAAAACATCATTATTCTATAGAGTACAAGTAGTTATTTTATAAAGTACACGCATTTTTTTCAAAATACATGCAGTATTTTGATAAAAGTACACACATTTTATACTATAGTATAATGATGTTTTAATAATATACACGTAGTTTTTATAAAGTATAGGCATTTATTCTTGTTTTTATTTATCATTTGTTTTATTTATTTGTATTTGTATTCATTGTTTTATTTAAAATCACATGTGTATTTTATAAAGTACACGCAAATCTCCCCAAAGTACACGTGGAATTATTTTTACATTTACGTTTACATTGAAATTTTTCACGTGTACTTAGATATTCTTTGGTAAATAATGGAGAGTACACGTATATTTCATAAATTACATGCATTTCTTATGATGATCATCCATAGTTTGATAAAATGCACGCATTATCAATCTAGTATATCCACAAATTTTCTTATTGTTTGACATTTATTTATTTGCATTGAGGTTTATGGCATGTTTAATAGTTAAACATGATGTTTTGTTTTCCAGAAAACAAAAAATAAAATTCTCAATTAAAAGATAGAGGAATTATTGTCCTCCATTTCTAAAAAGGATGAAGAAATAATTTAAATTCAGAACTCACTAATTGGGACAATCCAAGAAAGAGTTGACATGAAGTAAAAGATTGATGAAGATTATGTATACTCATATGCTATTCATGATTTGTCAAAAGGAGATGTCAATAAAAATCATTTGAATGATGCTCCTGCTGAATTGCAGTTGAAAGGAAGAAAGAGACAAATTAATAAGGTGTGACACCCCACCTAATAAAATACCGGGTGATCAGTCCTATACCAAAATTAAAATAGGAATCTCAGTTGGATCATCCTTAGCATCACTGTTGAAAACTTTTTAAGACTTACTAACCACCTAGTATTCCAAAAAGCTGGTGCCAATTTTAACTTTTTAATTAAACCAAAACAGTACATGCAGAATTAAAATATAAACCATTCACACAATTGAATGAAAATAAACTGAATCATAATTACACAACTTGCCGAATAAATCACCGGCCACCAAAGAAATAATCCAATACAAATATTCAACACCTGAATAAATTAAGCCTGAAAACTGTACGGAGAAGTCTAGGTGACAAGCCCTAAATAAAATTGAAATTGATACAAGATTCCTACTCTAGGAATGAATGAATGATGCGTCTAATCCAAACTCCTGGTAGCATCCACATATGCTGCAGCTCCGTGTCCCTGGAATAGAATATCAATCCTGGCGTCTCTGTGGCTGGACACCTAAAAGGTTTTGAAAATAGTTTTATAGCAAGGGTTAGAACCCAAAACATTTTGAAAATATTTAGCAAGTGAATTAACTACAGTAATTTAAAAATGCATGAATGCGCTTCATATTTAAGTTAATGTCGCACTCCCTTGTGGACATTCTCACCCCTCCACTATTGTGCACGCCTAATGGTTACCTTAACCCCATCTAGTTGTACTACCCCATCCAACTAGTCCTGGTATAACCTTCCCTTGCCATACTACTCTAACCCGAGTATAATGATTCTTGAATTATAAGTTATCTCACAATTAACTTAATTAATTCCTCTTAAATAGTAGCATATAACCGTGTCACAAGTTATATAAAGTAAACACATCACACACTGCATTATTACCCGTATATAATATTTACTACCATTATATACGTACCTTTACCACAATATCCACACATATAACATACGTATATCCATCCCTTCGAGTATACCCTCGCCGGATGATTCCCTCTAAAATGCTATCTCACTAGGTGTGCTCACAAAACCTAGTTCCCTAAGGTGGAATCGCTCACTAACTTGGCCCAAAATATAAACGTAGTGGAGGTGGTCATATTCCTTCCCTGAAAGTGAGGTAAATCCCCCACCCATATATACCGGACGCTATGACCTGAGGATATACTTGCCCTACTCCTCAAGCTAGTGGATTCACCCACATCGCGCAACTTCCCTTGATAGACTTAGAGTATATAAATTCAATAAATATCTAATCACTAATATTTAGTATCTCACACAATAAATACACGTATATATATACTATCACTACACCGTATATATATATATATATATATATATATATATATATATATATATATATATATATATATATATAATATAAACCTCGGCTTTACCGTGTATTCAAAATCCCGTACCCTGCCTGTAATTTAATATCACACACAATATATACACGTACATATATATACTATCACTACACCGTATATATATAATATAAACCCCGACTTTACCGTGTACTCCAAGTCACGTACACTGCTTGTAATTTCCTGAGTCTGTGGCCCGACTCAACGTAATTAATTTTCTCACTTAATAATTTATCATCTTCCCGAGTCTACGGTCCGACTCTAATATATTCAACTCACACCTCAATTTATATAATACTTTCCCTGAGTCTATGGTCTGACTCCAATTAAATTAATTCACACACTTATTAATTTAATACCTCCCCGAGTCTATCGTCCGACTCTAATTAAATTAATTAACACACCTATTAATCTAATCCTCCCCGAGTCTACAATCCGACTCTAATTAAATCAATTATCACATTTATTAATTTAATCCTACCCGAGTCTACAATTCGACTCTAATTAAATTAATTATCACATTTATAAATTTAATCCTACCCGAGTCTACAATCCGACTCTAATTAAATTAATTATCACATTTATTAATTTAATCCTACCCGAGTTTACAATCTAACTCTAATTAAATTAATTATCACATTTATTAATTTAATCCTACCCGAGTCTACAATCCGACTCTAATTAAATTAATTATCACATTTATTAATTTAATCCTACCCGAGTCTACAATCCGACTCTAATTAAATTAATTATCACATTTATTAATTTAATAACTTGGTGTCACCCAACCATTATCCCCGGACTCACTTACTTGGCCCGTAACTTAATATTTCCCGAGTCTATGTTCCGTCTTCAAATTAATTATTTTCTCTCAATAATTAATTTACTACTTTGATACCACTTAACCAAAATCCCCGGACTCGCTCACTCGGTCCATTCTACATCTCATAATTTCATTCTCACATTTTCACCCACAATGTGTCACACATTTATTTTCATAATTTTCCCAATTATTTTTACCTATAATTGTTAGCGCACCTGGACTCACCCACTTGGTCCATAATTAAATATTTCGCCTAAATTCCTTTAATAATGTAGTGTCACCCAATTACAATACCTGAATATCATTCCTCGACCCAATATCGATAATTGAATTATTTTTCCAAATTCGTTCGTCTCCTGACATACCGTTCACCCCCTCCTAAACCCAATTATGTCACCCTATAATTGTTAAGGAAATATATGTCCCATATAAATTTCTCACCAAATAAAATTAAGGGAATTAAAACTTAAATAAAACCCTCATTATAAACAACCTGGCCGAACTGCCCAAAATTTCCCATCGTCGATCGATCGATGGACCCCGATCGATCCCTTCGTGACAGCTCTTCTTCCCCACGAAAATTTCCACCATTAACGAGCTTTAATGTTTCTTTTCCTCAAAAACCAACCTCAACTCATCATGTTAATCATCTTATATCATTACTCATGAACTAAAAATATCATCTAAACCTTTTAACATCATTAACAGTATAAATCTTGACCCACTAAAGAACAAAAAATTTCTAGGGTACATTTCCAAATTTCAAATTCAAATTTCATCCTTTTATATTCCGATTTTTCTCATTCAAACCAGATAATCATACTCAGAATTATATAGCACAACTAATTCTTCCCTTAATTTCCATTCAATGGTTCCATTAACAAAACCCCCTTTTTGTACCCATTTATCCCCATAAAGAATTTTAGTATACACATCACTAGAATATGAATTGGATATCACGCTTTAGGAGTAAAAATAGTTAACCACTTGCCTGTAAGTGTTCGTAGTGTCTGATCCGTTGTTGATGTCCCTTAATTCGGCTCCAATAACCTCCAATTTGCTTTTGCTAAGCTTTCCTCCAAATCCCTTCTCAAACCCTAGGTTTAGAGTTATGTTGGCTGCCATTCCTTAATCTCCCAATTAGGATAAAACCCCTTAATCCCGTGTTTAGCCTAATGGGCTTAATTAAAATAGCCCAAATCACTCCGTGTGGGCCCGGCTATGCCCAAAAATTTCCCGAGACCCAATTACTACCCCCGGGTACTCTTTTCTGACTATCTCGACCCACCCGGATACAACCGAGCACTCAGAATTGGTATCCAAATTAATTTATAAAAATCCTTATCTCACACCCAATTTAGTCTATACCGACTCCCGGCTGGGATAAGTGCATACCCCGTCATTAATACCCGAAATGACGTGATTAAATTATTACTATTCACTTAGTAATTAAATTTCCCTAAACATTAACCATTCACCCCCCGATTAATATTTAAATATATATATTGCCATAATTAATTCAATTAAAATTACAACACACAAGTAATTTAAAAATTTTCGAATTAATTAAATATTAAATGCTCAAAAATACGGGGTGTTACATACTCCCCCCCTTACAAAGGAATTTTGTCCTCGAAATTAAGATGGGTGTAATGTTCCAAGCTTCTCATATTACTCTGTAGTCATGTGCCTCCAAGCCCGCTATATCTATCCCATCCGCTTCTAACCATACGTTTCACAAGTATGCATTTAGATTACCCAGGGCGCCCATACACCCTATACTCGTGCTTAACCACACAAAATTTGCCTTAATTAACCCGGGTACCCATACACCCTATCCCCACGCTCTACCGCACGAAAGTTACCCAACTATGTTAGTGGTAACCCGTAATATAAATTCGAATCCCGTAGTCATATCACATATATAAATATATATCTACTGCCCAGGTACCCAACCCATGTGCTAACTTCTAAACATCTCCCCATAAATACTTGTCTCTCAACACAAAAGTATATACGCTTACCCTTATGCTACTAAAGACAACATAAAATACCGCGCCCTTTATAATAAGGTTGGCTGGATCGTTGAAGAAGATGGTACCACTTATATAAAGGTAATTCTTTTAATAGTTAATCTACAGATCGTAGATCTAGAAATCGATTTCATTTTGACTTTTTTTAGCTGAATTAACTGTGGTTAGGTGTTGAGATAAACTCAATCTCAACACAAAAAATTTGGTTTCAGTAGAATACAAGCTAGATAATTAGATTTGACAACAATGCCCCTTTCAATTTGTGCATATACACTCCGTTCCTTTATAGATATATCACATACAGGCCATTCATGGTGTGGTGATTACCCCACCATGAATCTCCATCATGCCTTTTCTATGGATTTTTCTTTTTCAACAATGTTAGGGATGATTTTCCCCCCAAATTAATAATGTCCTTTAAAATTTGAAACATGTTATTAAAACAATTACGTTTTCAAAATTATCCGAACTAAAAATGATGAATGAACACCTTTGTTCCTCTCCCATAATTTTCAGAAATCTATAATTAAAGTTTGTGTGTATTTTTCCATTAAAATTGGTAGTCTTTATTCTATCATTACGGGATTATGAGTTGTAAATTAATTTTGGTTTCTAATTTGATATAATATATGTTTTTTTCCTTAATGAAGTAACAAAAAAATGGATGGTGAAGTGTAAATTTGCTGCAACACGCATCAAATAAAATGAACTTGCATATATCTATTTTGATTTTGTGGGCATTTGTAGGTTTTAATTTTGTATTTTGTGGGTTTATTTTGATTTGTTAGTTATTTCACATTTGTGGTAGAGATTTAAATTGGTTTTCATTTGTGGATTCAAGTTTATTTGTTTATTTTAAAGGAGGCAGAGATAGGTCGTGGTTTTGGTGATGGAGGGAGATTGTGTTTGGGTGAAGGCGACAGTGATTAACGTGGTGTTATCGATTTTGGATGTGGATGTAGCTTCACCTCTCATCGAATCACCCCTCTCCAACTCTAAGAAGGTAAGTATATCCACCCCCTTTCTATCTCTATCCAAAATTTCAAAATTCATAATGTCTCCTCATTTTATATTACCCAAGTTTGATATATTTAAGGTTGTTGAAGGTGTTTATAGGTCATTGCTTCTGAACATAAAGGAGCAACATAAGATTTTTGAAATTGGTTCAATTTTAATGTATGAGTTTATTTTTTATCATATGTTGGGACTAGAAAAATGACATCCATATATATACTCACCCCTATTTAATATTTTTATAAACTTGGATCTCCTATCTTGGGGTTTGTTTAAAATGAATCTTTGAATTTTTCAATATATTAATTCATCAATAAATTAGTATTATGCTATTTTTACAATTTCCTATTGTTTGAATGTAAATCCTTTCAAAAAAAATATGTACCTGTTTGATACATATATGCATAAAAAACAAGTTCATATAGGATAGAAAAATGGAGAGTGTTTTATGAGAATTTTGTATTGATTTTCCCATCTTGCCTATAGACAATCCTCTATAACCAGCCGTAATTGTATTATTAATGATGGTCATCTCGGTATTCATCATCAATATTATCCTCAATGGTTTCTTAGGGTACGTACATAAACTTAGTTATTATTGAAACACACTTATACAAACATGGACCTCATGGTAATCAATATTATTATTCATTGTTGAGATAATATTAAAATTATTTATATAATTTTAGCTTTTCTTACTTTGGGTTGATAAAGTAAAATTTTCTTCTCAATTAGACTTATCGTTTTAAATATGCCATATGTATATATGTATTTGATGAAATACCCCAGTGAAAATATATTAAAAAAAATATCAACTTGACCTAAATTTAAATTATCAGTAATACTATTGGTAAAGTTTAAGAAAATGGGTTAATATCCTCTTTCATACCCTTATCTTCGATTTACTTACAGTTGGTCAATGCACATGGAGTGATCGGTTATACTTACAATAAATGTACATAATGTTGGATAACATTTCTTCATGATATAAAAATTTTCGGTGCACATTATAGGACGTTAATTCATCCGGGTAACATTTTGACACTATTCAATCATTACTTATGTTTTAATTCACGTGCTAGTCATTCTTTTGGTCAAGAAAGGATTTCTAATGTTTGATACTTTTGCATATACCGGTCATTTTTTGTATTTAGAACCTGAATGAAACCGTTATTGTAGTTTCGTTAATTCTCTTCAATTGGATGGCTAATTTTAATTTAGTGCAACCACAATTAGCTCCTTATTCCTGAATTGAGGTCATACTTAAATAATGGTCTCAAACAATTTTGAATTATGAATGGTTGAAGGTAACCACAGTGATCCGATCAATGCATGAATGCCCTCAAACAAAGTGTACTCGCATGTCATCTTCAAGTTGAATGATCATGTAAGGAAGGAAAACTTTGCATTACCTTCTTGATCTAATCTAAAGTTAAGATCTTTACATTTATGAAGTACTTTATGTAGTGTTTATGAGTGCCTTATTTATTTTGTCGGTGTCATAGGTACAAGAACATTAATATAAAAAGTTTAGAAGTCAGTATTTTTTTGAAATAGTGTACTTAAATAGAAACAAACACATAATATGCATTGAGTTTACGCGATTGTACCCTAAGATACAAGCATGCCGGAATAAAATTAATTTGTTGTTATCTATTGAGATGGTAATTGCCCATTTTGTTAAGCTTATATATTTTATTGTCATATTATGTGAGATTTATGATTTCTTATTTTTAATGTGTGTGTATATTGAATTATGTTAGTTTGAATCAATTAGTTTGAATTGCATTAGTTTGAATCACATTCACATTAGTTTGAATCACTGTTAGTTTGAATCAATTAGTTTTAATATCATTAGTTTGAATCACATTCACATTAACCTGGGTTTAAATCACATTCACATTAGTTTGAATTGCATTAGTTGTAATTATCACACTCACATTGGTTATCTGTAATTCACAGATTGTTGTGAATTACAACTTGAGAGTTAGTAATTGTAGATTTGGATTAAACCAATCTGATCAGGACATAGATGGAACTGATTTAGTCCTTGGGTGCTTTAATTTAACAATTTACCAATCTGATCAAAACATGGCTGTAACTCAAACATATGTTGATCTTTCATCTTTGAGTTCCTTAATTTGTCAAATTTTGGATGCAATAGAGCAAGCATCTCCACCATATAGTGTCCTCCAGCTTCTGTTCACAACGTAGGCTATAACAGGCGATCAAGTGGGCCCCAATGGGGTGATTTTAGACATGATAATGGTCGTCAAGGGTATATACAATGGAGATAGCATAGGAATTAGTTGTAGAAGAACTCATTTGAAAACGTAAGAGACGGTTGGATCCCCGGTGAATAATTATCTCAATTAAAATAATAATTTCCTTTTTAAATAGATGCGGAAGCGTTGAGATGGTTTTAACAAAAATAAACAAGTCCGGGTTTTAATATCTTCAACAACGAATTAAAACATAATTCAAGTCCTAGAAATTTGCCTAAGTCAAGATTAACAATTATATCCAAAGTTAGGCGAAACCAAATTAATGCAAGTGACTTGAATAAACCAATTAAATTAAAGTCCCAATTTAATTTAGTGTGATTGTAAAACCAAATTTTATCTTGAAATTAATCTAGCATGCATTCTAAGTGATATAAAGCAAGATAAAATAAACAGTCACACAACACTGCGATGTACGAGGAAAAACCCACTAACGGGAAAAAACCTCGGGACGGCCCTAGCCTCAAATCCACTAAAAACGGTATTACAAAATACAAGATAAAAGACTTACTTCCTAAACTCGAACCCTCTCAAGCCGTGATGCTCCTTCTTGTATCAACCTCCAAATTGCGGATAACCAACGGAGCTCCACCGTGGTCTCGGAATACACCGATAGGACTTTTAAACGGTCACCGTCACCCGAACATGGAGCCTTTCTCCAAACGGGTAGAATCTCAACAAAGGTCTTCTTTGTGATGGGGTGTAGAAGTAAACCCGAAACGTCTCTTGAATTCGGTAGAGAAAACCGGTGACAAAAACTCCAAGTAAGGATATGTATATATAGAACTTGGAATAACCAACAATGGTTGTAAACTAGAGTGTGTATGAATTTTCCATTAAAATTAACACTCAAAACTTGAACATTTTCCCTAAATAAATTTGCTCTCAAACTCTCTCTAAGAGATGGATATGGATTGGAAAAGTTGTCTTGGAAAATGTGTTTCCCGCACATAATATTGCATGAAAAATGTTGGTTGAAAACCAAGTGGAGGAGTGGGGAAAAACTGCAAAAAACTGCCAAATAACTGTTCCCGCTGGAAGTTCGTTCGAACGAATGTGATTCTCGTTCGAACGAGACTTCTAACGAGTGACCAGCCTGGGCTCGTTAGAGGTTCGTTAGATACCTCGTTAGAACGAACCTTCGTTCGAACGACATATCGAACGACATATCGAACGACTGTCCAGTTAGGGTCGTTGGCAAAACTCGTTCGAACGAACCTGGTTCGAACGACAAAACTCGTTCGAACGAAATCTGGTTCGAACGAAAAAAAAAACTCGTTCGAACGACATTTCAGACGAACAAACAGAAAGATTGAAAAATTCGATTTTGGCCCAGAAACTTTTATAAACTTTTATATACTTATTTTTAAGTTTCTAATTGATTCTTTCTGAAAAATAAAATGCAGTTTTTATTAACCTAACACCCAATACAAATTGTTCCAAGCTCCTATATACATATAAATACATTCATACCTTGGGAGCATGGAACCTAAGTTGATGACGTACAAACGAGGCACATAAACTGCGGCATGTTGATGATGCTGTATACTCTTTGCCGCTACGTCTTCAACAAACACTTCATAGGTCTTGAATATTACAATTAAATAAAATCCTATGAATAAATGTTTTTGTCCGGAATTGAGCCAAAACTATAAGAGGACTCAATTGGAAATTTGTGTCCTTACAAATCTCCCCCTTTGGCTATTCCGGGACAAAAACCAAACAAAAATCCTAAAGGGCCGTCAAGCTCTACTAGACTCAAAACATAACCCGCCCAATCTTGACTCAACCCAAGGATCAAAACGCTTTGCCATAGAAGGATGCCGCTTTAGAATAATTCCTGCACACTTAAGCAAACTCATCAAATGCATAGCGAATATCAAAGTATTAAATGCAATTAATTAATTACTCCCCCTAAATTAATTCTCCCTTTAAACACATGACCTACTTAGAAAGACGTCTCCCCCTAAGATAAATCTCCCTCAAACGAAGATACGATAATAATAGGATTAGATACCATTTCTCCCCCTATCATCATTCTCCCCCTTTTTGTTCGGGAATAGGCAAAGGATAAAGAACTAATAAATAGCATGTGAAAGCTTAAAGTGATAAGACATGAAAGCATATGGGCAATTAAAAGCAAGGCAAAGATAAACGAATATCATATATATAGACATTAGAAATATACCAATATAAAACTTGCATATATATAGATATAAACACACGCATGACACAAAATACAATAAGTTTGCACACTCGTATGGCAAAAATGTGTCATATGGAAACGGAAGTGTAGGGGTGTGAACTAGCAACAATTAAAGTTATACCCAAACACTTAAGAAACGTTCACGGAGTTCTCATTTGATTGCAAACTTCATCACAGTTAAATATAACCTCATGTGACAATATAAAGATTGAACTCAATGAACAAACATACACAATGCATACAAGCCTAGCATGATGATGATTCTACAAACCAAATAGAGTCATGACATTAAAGACAACTAGGATAAACGGATAGTGTGCAAACCGTTGATATACCATCCAATTCTCCCTCAATGAGCATATATATTCTTTTGATTTTTGAATGAATATATCATACAAATATAGGCCTTGGCAATTGCTTTTTGTTTAATGCCAAATATTCTGTTTTTAGGCCTTTGGATCACGTATTTCTTTTAGATCCAATCAACGGTGGCTTACTATCGCAAAGGACTTAATTCATCCTTTCGGAGCCCTTCCCCGTGCATATATGAATTTATCATGTTTTCATTTTTCACACAAATCTCACATGCAACGGATTTTGACATGCACTAGTCCTCCTAGGTCATAGATATGTAGATGACTAGATTGATAGGAGAACACCTCAAAAAGCTCAAATATAACATGTGATATTAAGATTTCAAAAGAGCTCGTGCATGTGTGAATAGAGGCATATGAAAATAGAATCCATTTAAACAATACAAAATCCAACTACTCCATATAAAACATGGAAAAGAACATTTTAAGGATTGAAAATCTAAACCAAAAGTTCTAGCCACATGGAAGCGTAAACGATAGGATTCAAACACAAATATATGCCACATAAAGTGTGTCAAACAAAAATACACACAAAAACAAAATCTTTTTGAGTTTTTAACATTTTTAATCAAAAATAAATAGTTACTCAAAAGGACAAACAAAAATCATTTGTATTTTTCATTAAGCTTAAATGAAATAAATAAAACACAAATGATAAACAAAAATCTTTTTATATTATGCAGTCAATTTAAACACAAAATATAATACAAAAAGATAAACAAGTCATAGTTTCTAGCATGTGATATGAAATAAGGCAATGACTAGAAAATGACTAAACAAGCATACATTTAGCATATGAATATAGCATAAAGTACAAACGCTAAAGTATGCAAACACTAACACAATTATCCTTTAGATTTAGCAAGGGAGGAGGCATGTGTAAGTAAATGAGAATCAAAATCCCTATTTTGTAAGGCAACCAAGTCAGATTTCCTAACCCAAATTAATGAAGAATTACTATCTTGGGGTGTAGGAACGTTAGCTATAGTGGTTACTTTACTATGGGATTTTCTAGGAATTCGTTTAAGATCTAAACAAAATTTCCTAAGATGACCTTGTCGACCACAATGTGTACAAGTGAGTACATGTCGAAAAGATTTATCTAAGGAGTGATCATTAAATGCATTCCTAGAAGATTCTCCTAAAACATTGGTTTTGACTTTAGGGTTAAAATCATTACAAGAATTGAAGCCTAAACCAAAAGTGTCATTTTTAATTTGGACCGTTCCTAACATTTTATCTAGTTTTTCTGAACGACATTCCAAATCAAATTTGACATTACTAGAATCTTTTAATTTATTTTCCAATTCTAACATTTTAGATTCTAGTAAAACATTTCGCTCTTCAAAAGCAAGAAGCTCCTTTTTCAAGGATTCCATTAAACCCCTAAGGCTATCTCTCTCGCCTTCTACATAGTTAAGCTTCTCTTGAAGAGTCCTCTCATGTGTCCTAAGGTCTTCTATTAAGGCACTTTCATCAATGACCTTGACACTCTCTCTTAAACTCGCTTCTAACTTCAAATTAGCTCTTTTCAATTTAATAGATTCTTTATATAATTCATGAAAAGCATTTTGAAGTTCACTCATATCAACCTCTTCTTCATTTTCACTCTCTCTTTCTTCTTCACTCTCACTATCATCAAAAATAAGAGAATCATGTACAATGACCTTGGAAGTGGCATGTGCTATAATTTCATCATTCGATGAGTTCTCACTATCACTCACATGTCTAGCCATAAAAGCCACAAAATTTTTCTTAGTGGGGGATTCGGGCTTCTCTTCCTTATCACTATCACTAAGGGTCGCATTATATGAAACGGGTCGTTTACCCTCTTTCCTTAGTTTAGTGGGGCACTCATAAGCCCTATGGCCATAACCTTCACAACCAAAACATTTATTAGACTCGTCCCTATCAATATTTTCATTACTAGGTTTAGGGATCTTATTGGCTTTAGAAATCTTCTCGTTTTTATCATGTTTAGAAGATTCAAATTTCTTAAAATCATTTTTAACTTTATCTTTGTTAAATTTAAGAAATTTTCTAAATTTACGAGCAAACAAAGCCATATCTTCCGAGTCACTATCACTATCGCTCTCTACTACTTGTTTGACCTCTTTTCGGACTTTTAAAGCAACGCCCTTTTCAATTTTCTTTTTAGTTTTAGAGGGAAACATATCTAGTTCATAGGTTTGTCAATCACCTACAAGCTCTTCTAATTTCGTAGAGGCTAAAGTGGGTAAAGAATTTAAAACGGTCACTTTAGGAATAAATCTATCGGGTAGTGACCTCAAAATTTTCTTTACAACACGGTCGTCAGGTATTTTCTCTCCCAAGTTAAAGGATGAATTAACAATATCCGAAAGTCTAGCATAAAATTTATCAAAAGTTTCTTTTTCATCCATTTTGATAGTTTCAAATTGAGTGGTGAGGTTTTGGAGTTTTGAAGCTTTAACAACACTAGTTCCTTCATGAGTTAATTGTAAAATATCCCAAGCTTCTTTAGCGGTTTCACACGTCATAATACGTCGGAATTCATCCGGTGCGACAGCGCTAAACAAGGCATTTAAACCTCGGGAATTAAAATTTGCAAGCTTAAACTCATTTTCGGTCCATCTATCAACGGGTTTGGGAACTTGTTCATTTTCAATTAAATGTGTTGGTGGAGTCCAACCGTTAACAACAGACATCCAAACACGTTCATCGATAGATTTAAGTGCCGATTTCATTCGCGCTTTCCAATACGCGTAGTTAGAACCATCAAAAATAGGAAATTTTGAAAATGGGGAAAAATCCATATTTAGCCAAAAATTAAAGGATCTTAACGAAATAATTTATCGTTTTTGGCTCTGATACCAATTTGAAAACGTAAGAGACGGTTGGATCCCCGGTGAATAATTATCTCAATTAAAATAATAATTTCCTTTTTAAATAGATGCGGAAGCGTTGAGATGGTTTTAACAAAAATAAACAAGGCCGGGTTTTAATATCTTCAACAACGAATTAAAACATAATTCAAGTCCTAGAAATTTGCCTAAGTCAAGATTAACAATTATATCCAAAGTTAGGCGAAACCAAATTAATGCAAGTGACTTGAATAAACCAATTAAATTAAAGTCCCAATTTAATTTAGTTTGATTGTAAAACCAAATTTTATCTTGAAATTAATCTAGCATGCGTTCTAAGTGATATAAATCAAGATAAAATAAATAGTCACACAACACCGCGATGTACGAGGAAAAACCCACTAACGGGAAAAAACCTCGGGACGGCCCTAGCCTCAAATCCACTAAAAACAGTATTACAAAATACAAGACAAAAGACTTACTTCCTAAACTCGAACCCTCTCAAGCCGTGATGCTCCTTCTTGTATCAACCTCCAAATTGCGGATAACCAACGGAGCTCCACCGTGGTCTCGGAATACACCGATAGGACTTTTAAACGGTCACCGTCACCTGAACATGGAGCCTTTCTCCAAACGGGTAGAATCTCAACAAAGGTCTTCTTTGTGATGGGGTGTAGAAGCAAACCCAAAACGTCTCTTGAATTCGGTAGAGAAAACCGGTGCCAAAAACTCCAAGTAAGGATATGTATATATAGAACTTGGAATAACCAACAATGGGTGTAAACTGGAGTGTGTATGAATTTTCCATTAAAATTAACACTCAAAACTTGAACATTTTCCCTAAATAAATTTGCTCTCAAACTCTCTCTAAGAGATGGATATGGATTGGAAAAGTTGTCTTGGAAAATGTGTTTCCCGCACATAATATTGCATGAAAAATGTTGGTTGAAAACCAAGTGGAGGAGTGGGGAAAAACTGCAAAAAACTGCCAAATAACTGTTCCCGCTGGAAGTTCGTTCGAACGAAAGTGATTCTCGTTCAAACGAGACTTCTAACGAGTGACCAGCCTGGGCTCGTTAGAGGTTCGTTAGATACCTCGTTAGAACGAACCTTCGTTCGAACGACATATCGAACGACTGTCCAGTTAGGGTCGTTGGCAAAACTCGTTCGAACGAACCTGGTTCGAACGACAAAACTCGTTCGAACGAAATCTGGTTCGAACAAAGAAAAAAAAACTCGTTCGAACGACATTTCAAACGAACAAACAGAAAGATTGAAAAATTCGATTTTGGCCCAGAAACTTTTATATACTTATTTTTAAGTTTCTAATTGATTCTTTCTGAAAAATAAAATGGAGTTTTTATTAACCTAACACCCAATACAAATTGTTCCAAGCTCCTATATACATATAAATACATTCATACCTTGGGAGCATGAAACCTAAGTTGATGACGTACAAACGAGGCACATAAACTGCGGCATGTTGATGATGCTGTATACTCTTTGTCGCTACGTCTTCAACAAACACTTCATAGGTCTTGAATATTACAATTAAATAAAATCCTATGAATAAATGTTTTTGCCCGGAATTGAGCCAAAACTATAAGAGGACTCAATTGGAAATTTGTGTCCTTACATCATTAATGGAGGAAAATACTTGGATTCAAATTTGGGAGAAAGTAGAAGTTAACTAAAATACTAAAATACTTGGATTCAAATTTTTGGCTCCATTACACTGACGTGAATGAGAATAAGCAATTACGTTGTAAGTTGAATTTTGTATTGATCCTAAGAAACCAACCACTATCATTTGGTTGTCCCTATCAAATCCGTCACATTCAATCATTGCATGAATACACAGAGCTATGAAATATTTAGTACGGTAAATTATTGTATCCATAATTGCATACATAGGTTCTTTATATACATTTGGAATTTTAACACCTGCTTTTAGTTTGGTCCAGTTTTTGCATCTTCTAATGTATATAGTTCAGTTGACTTCAAGAAGACCCTTTTGTAATTTGAATTATGTGTATTCACTAAGTAATTGAAATATTAAAGACCCTTTCAAGAAGACCCTTTTGGTAGTACTATTTAATGGACTTCATATATGATGCAGTTGCACTAACTTTTCCTTAAATGATATGTCTATCATTTCAATGAGGGTTGTTTTGTTCATAGATTTCAGATCAAAAACTCAGTGTTCTTTTGGTATTACGATCTCCCAAAAAGCCACTATTCATGGGAGAAAATGATGGGGATTCTTCTCTGCTCCCTTTAATCGTTTCATCCAACTTGGTTGTGATATTAGGTTCTATGAAAGGGAATACTAGGGAAATGAAAGAGGTGATTCCTGAAAATGAAGTTCTGGAGAGGCCTCATGGTTCTAACGGGACCAGTCTAAATCATTCTGGTGCTTCAAATAATAGTAGTAATCCCTGCTACTAAGTGTGCACATAGAACTTTAGAGAAGGAATTTTATGGGCAACTTTTAAGTTTAGTTTTGATTATGAAAATGATACATGGTTTAAGTTAAAGGCAGAATAACAACTGAAGTTGACTTGATTTTGGTGCTAAGAAGTCCATGTCGTTATTAGAGGTCACCACATTCATTACTTTATTTCCATTGCGACGCGAGTTCACAACATTCATTATTTTATTTTCTTTAAAAAAAAATTTGTTCATTTTGAACTCTATTGGTTAACTATCCCTTCATTTACCCCACTTTCTAGCACTACACATACGTCTTACAGGTATGTAGTATGACCAAATAAATCTTTTTATGCTTTTTATTTTTTTTACTTTTGCTATAAGTTTATAGCCATATGGTCATCGTAGTCTTACTCGATGTTTTTATGTGCAGGGAATCATGATGATGACTGCTGGGCTACTTCGATAATTGCAGGATCTTCCGAAGCCATTTTGGCGCTACCCAACTTCATACATAAGCTATGGGTCATGATCATTATAGGTCTACTATATGGAGTTTCTGAATTTAAAAAATTTAAATTTTGATTTTGGTTTTCCAAAATTGATCCTTTCTGATTTATTTTTATCATGTGCTGATCAGAAATTCTAAAGTTGGAAGTGCTTATAAGGTGGATCTGGTCATGTAATGTCGCAGTTTGGTCATTTAAATTGTGGCAGTTTAAAGTGATAGTGATGGACAATGGGCAGTGGAAAACAGTCCAGATTTTAGTGTTCACCTTTTTTCTTTAATGCTTCTTAGAGTTTAAGGCATAGTGTTTATGTATGCTTCCATATACGTGTTTGATGTGTTCTTCGAACATTTTTTTCCCTTTTTTTTCTTTCATGTTGTCAGGTGTTAATGTGTGTAATGTGACAACTTTGTATGATATATATTATTATTTATGTATGCAATTATTGGTAATTGTGCATTTTTTGATATAAAATTTTTGCACAAGAAGATTCAGTAGGGTCGTTGACCCGTGGTTCAACTTTATATTTCATGATAGGGTATTTTATAGTTTTTCATTGACATTCATTTTTTTCTCATTTGAAATTGTAAAAAGTTAATGTTTCTTGGTGTTGTTGTTGAGTATTGGTATTATTGATAAATTGTTTCTTATTGCTTAAACAAGGTGGATAGAACTATAAATAAAGAAAATTTTGTCAATTTTTTTTTTAAATTGTTTACAAGTTTGGGTTGTAAAAAACTTTTGACTTAATACGTACCAGCCACGGTGTATATATGTATGTTAAAATACTTTCAAAAATTTCCCAATTGTTTTAAATTAGTAGGTTTGTATCATAGATTATTTAAAAAATTGTTTATCATTGTGAACTAAATACGACGTATGGTCTTATCAACGATGTACATTTTCAAAGATTAGCGTCGTGCTTCAGGCATGGGCTTATTATTTTTCAGAGTTCTGAATCATATTCAATTTTCCACTCTTCATATATTTCCAATTTATGTTCAATGTTGTGACACCCCGCCTAATCAAATACCGGGCGATCAAGGTAAACAGTTGGTTCATTCTCAGCATCACTGTCGATAAAAAAAAAATTCCAATTTAACACCCTAAATAATTAAGCTAAGTGTCAAAAACATTTTTCGTACAAACTTCCAAATTTTAATTAAAGAAAAGATTTATATACAAAACAACATTTCTACGATATAGAATCACACCACGATGAACTAAAATAAAACCATACATTCGTCAATCGAATGTCAACATAATAAAACTAAAAATCATAAACCATCCTGAATAAATCCTGTAAAACAATACTGGAATAACTGAAATATAAAAATCCCAACAATAAATGAAATGATGAAAAGGCGACACGTGCCCAATAAATGAGAGTAGTAGGAGTGGAGTCAATAACAGAAGTCGTCTACTCAAGTGACCTGCAACTCCCACCTAAGCTGCAGCTCGTTCTTCTCAAAGGATCCTAAGCAAGACGCCCCTGTGGCTGGGCACCTGAAAATATACATATATATACAAAAGAGAGAGAGAGAAAAAGAAACGGGTCAGGGCCCGAAAGTGTGTTTGATTTTAAAATACGTTAAGCAAGTATTTAAATTGATACAGGCCAATGCAAATCATATTAGTACGACACTCTCTTGAGGAAATTCTCACCTCTCTTCTAATGTGCACGCCTATCGTACTAACCTTCCCAAATAATTTAGTTTATCTTAACTTACTCCTAAGTTTTCAAAACCGAACGATGACAAAGTTTTAAAAAGGTTACTTTCAATATGTAGCACTCCTCTCGTTTTAGCTTAATTAAATTATAAAGTTTCCCAGTGTCTTCTCATACTTTCACAAAACAAGTATTTAATAATTTGAGTCAACAACCATGTTCTACTTATCAAATCACAGTAGGCAATTTAAAGTTTATAACCTCATATATATATTAACTACTCGTATAATATATATATATATATAACAGCACCCCAACTAAACTATGGTGCGGGCATACTCTGCTATCCAATCCCCGTATCGCTCACACAAAGGGAAATACAAGTTCGGAATCACTCTCGAACTGTATTTGCATATACAAAACAACGTTGAGGCGAAGCATAGATTCTAAGTCCAAGAGGTCAGTACATACCCACACGTCTCTTAGGACCGTCCGACTATCAATCTGATAGCCCGTACCTAGGATCTCTATCTTCTAGGGTACAAATCAATATCCCCCATAAAGCAACACAGGATAAGATCGTCCCAGCGCGGTAACCTCAGGGATAGCAAGTAGCGCGGGTACGTTTTTCACATGTATATAATATATGTACACACAATCATATAAATATACCCATTCATCATATTAATATAGGTTCCTCCCGTTACCCATAGTCACAACATTTATCCTTAATTTCCCATTATTATGATTACGTCTAAGGTTTCGTCTCTAACCTTAACTCGAAGGGTTTTCTAACTAGCTATGTGACACACGTGGATTCTATCCATCCAAGTAACAAAATCAGTAGGTAAACATCTATTCACTATCGTAAGTATTTGACGTAATCTCTCACTTTGAATTACGTAGTTTCCTCATCCTTTAAATAATTGTCCCTAAAATACAATTATCATCTCCTAATAAAGTTCTCAACACTTAATCATATGCCCTACTGGTCTCTCCTATATCCCAAAACATTTTATTCATAAAGCCTAAAAGCTATTTCACGATGAAACATGTTCAATTAATTAAACAAGGGGGAATAAGAGTCTGCCAGGAAGGGTCGATCGATCGAGGTCTGGGGCTCGATCGATCGAACCTTCGATCGATCGAAGCTCTAGGCTCGATCGATCGATCAAGCAGGTCTGCGAAATCCTGCAGAAGTGCAGTTACGGGTTTTACCAAAATTCTTCACCCAAATCATTATTACCCAACACTAATCGTCCCAAAGTTCCTACTACAAACATAATAACATATTTCCAGATGTTTTTAACGTTAAGCATGCGTGTATACATCATTAAACATGGTTAAACAACCTAAAATCTCATCTAATAATCAAGAACCCTAAAGTTTTCTTAACTTTTGTTCTAATCAGCTTTCTCTAGAATTTCCTTCTAACATAACATCACAAATTCGTGGGTTAATCATCTACTTCACATATTATTTCCAGAATATGGTTATAACGATTTCTACATGCAAATCCCTATCAAAAATTGGGGTTTTCTTCCATTGATTATACTCCTAATCATTCCTACACTAATATGATTATTGCACCAACGAAAATACGCAAGTTAAACACTTGCCTGGGATTTCAGAGGTCTGCTTTCCTGCTGATATTGGTGTGGTTGCGTTCTCCTCCTCGCGATCTACGCGTTGGTGGTGACGGCGATGAAATCGGTGGTGTTTTGGGCCTTGAATCACCTTGAGAGCTCTCTCCTCTCTTCTCCAATGGCCGTTCTAGGGTTCTGAATGTTCTAACCCTAAAAGGCTGACTTAAATGGCTGCTAAGGATGGCTGAAATTCGTGGGTTTAATTACCCTATTTTGTAAAATGACCAAAATGCCCTCCCGGGTCACTAATTAAGCCTAAAAACATCCCGAGACCCAAGCTAAACCCCCGGGTACACTTTTCTGACTATCTCGACCCTTCCGGACGCGTTGGCGCACTCAAAATGACCATACGGACAACTTCTAAAATATTCCCTTTTTAATTAACATAATTAGTCCCGACGTGACACGGGCACGTCCCGACTTAAATTTCCAAAATAGTCATTTAATTTACTTATGACATTCAATATAACCAATATAATATATTACTATGCTCATTAGTAATATTCAACAAGTTTCCCATAATTACTAACTCTAGTCACGTTAATAATTATAACATAATTAATTTCTGGATTTTTATTAAATAAATCATCACATTAAATTTAATAAATCCCCAAATTAAATATAGCATAAAAGTACGGGGTATTACAAATGTTTATTGCACAAATTTTTTTTTAAACTGTGAATATGACTATTGCACTACTAATATACATTCTTATTCTATTACACTATTTTTTTAACATACTCTCAATTTTTCAATTTGATTCTTTTATTATGCATTCAATAACCCATGAACCGCGCATCGTGCGGGTCCCACCTAGTAATACATAAAGTACACGCAAATTGAAATAGATTCAGTCATTACAATGTGCGTGTACTTTATAAAAACATGCGTGTACTTTATGTTGATCCCATTACCAAACAAATAATATAGAAATAAACACTCAATAATAAAATGACAATAATGTATTCAAATGTGAATGTTCAATGATTTTATTTAAAACTAGTGTTACAATGAACGAATTGAACCATATTAAGCGGAATCAAATTGTTTCTTTACACGTGGACCTGTAATGACCTGATTTACTAAACCTATAGCAAGTAACTTCTCTTATTATGACCTCACTAGCAGATTTTATTCTCTTATTTCTTGGTCTCCATGTAGGTCTCTTTGTTCATGGAGGAAGGATTGCTGGATTTTTAGGTAATGGAATGTTTAGGGACTTCAAATCAGGAAGAGGATCTATAGGTGATGAGTATGATTTTTTATAGGAAAAACCTTATAATAATCCTCAATATGATCATAAATACTTCCACCTATCTTTCGCACGATAGAAACAACATGAGAACATTGAAAGCATCGTAGCTATCAAGTCTTACAAGCAAAAATTACTTATTTTAAGTCAATTATGGCCTTTATAACTGTATGAACTTCGAATACATGTTTACTTGAGCGAATAATATTCCAATGTCTACTTTTATTCCAATTGTTAGTTAGTCATTTATCAAAATGAGGACACAACTCCTTTGACCATGTTTTAGATTCAACAAATTTGGTTGCATTAAAATTCATAATCTTGATCCTCATTTTGTCCATCATATTAATTATCGATAAATGCCTTTACTCTAGGATCCAAGAGTTGAATGATTTCGCAGAACTTGATAACATGTCACCATAATATTTGCCAGTAAAATATGCACAAGACCGATTCTCCAGAGGCAAATTACCAAGAAAATCAGTGACACCAACTCCACCTTCCTTCTTCAGGGCATCAATGTTCTTCTGAAATTCATTAACTGTTACAGCATATGCACAATGCATTAAATCTTGAACGAGCTTATTTCCGAAGTTCCCACTCCCCCTTATTTTCTTCTTTATTTCCCTGTAAATGATGTATATAGAGTAGAAATTTGCAAACATTGGAAAAACCTTAAAAACACCTTCAATAAGGCCATTGTTCCGATCGCATAAAAATGTGATGTTTTGATCTTGATGAGATAATGCATCATGAAAATTAATAAGAAACCACATCTAATTATCCTCCGTCTCTGAATCAACAACTGCATATGCAAGAGGATAAAGGCCTGAAATTATAATGAAATATATCAGTACATACAGATTCTATGATAAACTCCAAAAATGGTGTCGCTCGTGTGGACCAATAAACACGTAGGCTATACAAGTGAATAAATATATTTGTAGTAATACGCTACACAAATGTAAAGTATAAACATATTATGCTTTCACCATAATATATATAGGTTTAATTTATTATTTTATTTGACCATAACAAATTAATAATCACAAAGTACACGCAAAACATTACAAAGTGCACATAAAGTGTAAACAAGATTTCACGTGTACTTTGTAATGATATGCTTGTACTTTGCACTTTTGGCCCAAAAAAAAAGTAATCATAAAGTACACGCATATCATTACAAAGTACACATAACATAGAATAAAAATTCATGTGTACTTTCTAATGATATGCGTGTACTTTCCACTGTTGGCACAAAACAAACAAGGAATCCTAAAGTACACGCATGACATTACAAAGTACACGTGAAATAGAATAGAAATTCACGTGTACTGGTTTATCTAATGCATGTACTTTGGGATTTCATGCAAATAACAAAAACATACCTCAAAGTACACGCGTAATACATAAAGTGGACGCATATATTCACGTGTACTTTATGAATGTCATGCATGTACTTTATATTCTATTGAAAGAACATACAAAGGATTCCAAAATAAAGGCATAATACTATAATGTAAACTTTAATACTTCACATTTATCATCGCTCCCATTCCTTGTAGTTGCCGACAAAATCATTCCACAATACCCGCTCTTCAAAACGGCACCATCAAGAAACAAAACAGGCATGCAATACTAAAATCCATCAATGGATCCTACAAACATTACAACATTTCTTTTGAATAATTTTCTCTTCGATTCGACTTCAAGAATGCAATGTGATCCTGGATTATACTGCAATAGAAGTTCCCTATAATCATTGATTAATATATAGGAAACTTTCTCATGACCATGCAACTCAGCATCAAGAATATCTTTGCCATGCCATGCATGATGATAACTTATATAAAGACTGTAGTTCTTCTTCTTCATACCTCTAACTACATAAATTGGTCTCAACAGTGATTTATCCCTTAGCTCATCAGGAAGAAATGCCGAAACCAATTTGAAGTCCATCATTCTTATTGATGGACTACGATATACACCCTACAAGAATGCTCATTATTCAGACTTCTTATATAAAAGTAACCATTACTGTTGATAATGGTGCATGAACTCGTCACATGAAATTCTCAGTACTCCATTTTAGACACTCTGATGTCACCCGAGTTTTATCATTATTCAAATATATATACTTAAAACCAACCTCAATGTGACACCCCGCTTATTCAAATAAGAGGTGATCATCCCAATATTCCAAACAATACAAGAATCATAGATGGTCCATTCATATCATCACTGTCGTTAAACTAAATATACGAGATAACCACCGATAATTTTAGAAATGGATGTCAAAATATTTGTAAGTTTAGAGAAAATTATTTAGACAGTCCAATTTAAAAGCTGGATAAAAGACAAGAAATAATTACATCCATTCACCATATAATAATCGAATAAGATGTCGGTTAACCGACCCATACAAGCAGGTTACACCGAGTTTTAAACAAATATCACAGTATATTAAACATGTACAAAACTTGGGCAACACGCCCGAATGTCTAAACTGAGCATAGCTAGAGTACAAAAGATACAAGCGTCTTTAGAAAATATCCTATAACATCCGCAAAATGTTAGAGCTCCATGATGCTAGAATGGAAGAGTCGTTACGGGCGTCCTTGCGGTGGAGAACCTGGGCGTGAAGAGAATTCATGAAAAAACAAGAGATATAAACGGGTCAGGGATCGAGTTTGATATGATCACATGTGAATAAAATGCATGACACTTATGAATATCAAATCATCATGAATAATCTTATCTTGCTCTCCACAATTAATAATAGACCTCTCCTCTCAATCTAAATTCACAACCTAGCGTAATTCAGTAACAATGATGAGTATTCATATATGCAAGGGAATATAATATAATTTCACTTGATAAGATTCCATTTCCATTCAGCACATTATGACATAGTAAGTCTATTCCTCATTAGGAACTTATTTCCAACATAGTTAATTTCATAAAATGTTTCACCATTTATAAAATAAAACTTGCATAAGAATAGTTATACTCACAACATACAACAATTCTAAGACCATCCTTCCGGGAGTCACCCCACTAGATGCTCCCCTAAATAGCTATCATCTTCTAGGGCCTATCACCAAGAAAACCTTTGCATCCTAAAATACGTGACGTTGGGATACGGCTATACACCTTCGATAGTGGGCATAACCATACCCGAAATTACCTCACCTTGAAAAAAAAACAACACAATATATAATAACTGGTCCTATGGCCGAGTACTATATTTATCCTGAATTCACTAGACATGGGACTTCACCTCATGCGTGTAACTTCCCTTATGATAGCATTTATAGAGGTATGTATATAGAATTCGTCATTCACAAAACATGCGAATTTAGAATGTATGTTACGTGTTGTCCGGAACCATAAGCGTTAAATGTTATAATTGTAAACCTCAATATTACGTTTAATGATAGTCTCCGAGAGTAAAAACATCCCGATAAGCCACCAAGTATGATATACCTTATATAAATCTCTAGAATTCCCAAATTGTTTAATCCTACTTTTCCCTAGTCTCAAACTAGATTACTAAAGGAAGAAACTACCCTAACGTCTATTAAGTAATCTCCGAAATAAGCCCAATTATCCTCTTTCTTGTCTAGGGTAATCATATCCCTAATATAAGACTCTAGTACACTACTTTACTTCATAATAGAAGGTTCCTTGGCCCTAAATCTTGAATAAAATGGCTAAAAACTACCCTAGCAAAAACTCCCTAAAACAACAAGATTCCGAATCGATTCGCCCCAAGGGCCGAATTGATTCTCCCTTAAAAGAGAATTGATTCGGTTGAGAAAACATAACTCCCTGTCTCATGCCGAATCAATTCGGCCATTAACCCAAATTGATTCGTCCTATAAGACCTGTAGCCTTCCTTCTAGGAGAATCGATTTTCTTGGAATGGCGAATCGATTCGGCCTGGAAGAAATGCGAAGTTTGGGGCTACGGGTTATGAACCCTAAAATTTTCCAAAACTCAAACTTCTCTCCTCAAATCACAACCAAATAAACACCTTTCATCCCCAAATCATTTATAAATAAACAACACCTACTAAAATCAACTAAAATCAAATCTAATGCCATTTTCAAAGTTTTAAACACCAAATTTCTCAAAACCCACAATTTGTTCCATTCTTTCAATTTCACAACCATTCATACAATTTATTCACATTAAATCATACACTAGGAAGTTCAAAACTTGCCTGAAGGTTGTATTCTCGGATTCTCTTCTGGTACATGCAAGATCAATCTCAATTTATTCTCTTCTCCTTCTTTATCTTCTTTTTCCCCAAATTCTCTTTCTCTCTTTCTCTCTAAGTTTATAAAGAATACTATTGAGAAATAAGAGGGTTGGAAAACTTAAACATATATTAACACTAAATTCATCCTTTAAATGTTACTACACCATTAAAATGACTCATAACTACCTAATTAAGTCATAACCTGAAAAAAGTGCCCGAAAACCAAAAATACAATATGGCACTTATTTTGACTAAATCAATCATTTCAGGACTAACCGCGCCCTATAAATTGGCATCCGAAATAACATAAATTATTCCATGTTCCAACATCATTCTAAACCATAACTGTCATTTAAAGCACAACGATGAAATAAAACATAACATGATGCTATTTACATTCTATTAACAGTAAATAAGCAAAATTTAGTAAACATTATCTTTTAAATAACTTAAAATAATATTTACTCCAACTTCCATTATTTTATATAATTACCTCACATGGCAATTTTATATAAAAACAATTACTAAAAAATAAGGTTTACTACATACTACCCCCTTATAAGGAAATTCTGCCCCGAAAATTTAAGCGTACCTTATAAAAAGAGATGTGGATATTTCTCTCTCATGTCGTCCTCACGCTCCCACATCGACTCATTGACATTGTGATGCCCCCATTGGAACTGGACCAAGGGCACTACTTTGGACCTTAGCCTACGCTCGGAGTGGTCCAAAATTGCAACTGGTTGTTCCTAGTATGAGACATCGGGCTGCAATTCGATATCATCTAAAGGAATGTGCCAGTAAGCTCCTTCCTACCTTTTGTACTTTTTTAAGGATGAAACATGAAACACATCATGAATCAGTTGTAGGCGTTCCAGTAAGGCTAGTTGGTAAGCTACGGTGCCTACTCTTGCAATAATGAGAAAAGGGCCCACATAGTGTGGCACAAGCTTGCCCTTCTTCCCAAATCGTGTTATGCCCTTCATTGATGACACCCGTACAAAAACTTGATCTCCAACCTCCAACTCTATATGTCTTATATTCTCACCGAAATAACTCTTTTGACGGTCTTGGGCGACTCGGATGCGCTTGCGAATAAGCTCAAGCTTTGAGGAAGTATCTTGGATCATTTCAGGTCCAATAAACTTATTATCCCCTACTTCCAACTAACAAGTAGGTGATCTTCATGATCGGTCGTATAATACTTTATGGGGTGCCATACCTATTGTGAATTGGTAGGAATTATTTTAAGCGAATTCGACTAAGGGAAGATATTATTCCCATCCACCTTTGAAGTCAAGTACACATATTCTGAGTATGTCCTCCAACATTTAGTTGACTCTTTCCGTCTGTCCATTTGTTTGAGGGTGGTTGGAGGTACTCAACTTCAATTAGGTTCCCATCGCTTCTTTTAAACTTTACCAAAAATGGGAAATAAGGATCTTGTCTCAATCAAAGGCTATATTAATGGGCACCCCATGGAGTCTAACAATCTCCGTAATAAACAGCCAGGCATACCGAGCGATATTATAGTCTGTACGTACCGGTAGGAAATGTGCTGACGTAGTTAAGCGATCAACGATAACCCAAATGGAGTCATGACCACTTTTTGACGTTGGCAATCCAATAATGAAATCCATCGAGATGCTTTACCACTTTCATATTAGTATTTCCAAGGGTTGTAGCAATCCCATCGGTCGCTGATGGTCTATTTTCACCAACTGATAAGTAGTACAATGGGAAACAAATTCAGAGATATCCCGTTTCATACCCGCCCACCAATATTAACGGTGTATGTCTTAGTACATTTTTCCCCCTCCAGGATGAACTGCAAATCTGGACCCATGAGATTTTGTCATTACGGCTCGCCTCAAATCTCCCTCCTCTGGGATAATAAGTTTCCCGTGGAAATGCAATCCACC
This sequence comes from Sambucus nigra, assembly GCA_949130495.1. NCBI lineage: Eukaryota > Viridiplantae > Streptophyta > Magnoliopsida > Dipsacales > Adoxaceae > Sambucus > Sambucus nigra. The sequence continues at coordinate 265,810,636 of OX422217.1, forward strand.
ATCCAAACTTATAGAGTAGAATTCCGCTCCCTCGGTTAGTAACTGGCGTTTATGGTCCTGACACTCTTTGTCCCTTCCTTGAGCTTCCACAACTCTTGCCACTATCGTAGGTGTAACGGTCATCATCAATAAAAATTCCCTTGCTATCGCATCCTTCTGACTAAGCTCTTTCCATCTAGCCTTCCAAACCCTTGCTAACTCCCCCTCGGGTCTCCGACTCAGTGCATCCGCCACTACATTAGCCTTACCCGGGTGATAATGAATATCAAATTGGTAGTCTTTCACAAACTCCAACCACCGACGTTGTCGCATATTCAAATCTTGTTGCGAGAATAAGTATTGTAACGATTTGTGGTCCGTGAAAAGACTAAACTTTTCTCCCAGGAGGTAATGTGTCCATATTTTCAAGGCGAATACCACTACGACAAGTTCTAAGTCATGGACTGGATAATTATTTTCATGTGGATTTAGCTTGCAAGAAGCATAATCAATAGCCCGATATTCTTGTTGTAACACACCTCCCAACCCTGGCAGAGATGCGTCAGTAAAAACTAAATATTCCACTCTCGGCTTCGGTAACGCAAGTACTGGAGCAGAAGTTAACTTATCTTTCATCTACTCAAAATCTAATAGACAAGAATCATCCCAAACAAACCTCACTCCCTTCCGAGTCAAATTTATCAAAGGGCTAGAAATCTTAGAAAAACCCTTAATAAATCGGCGGTAATAGCCAGCCAAACCCAGAAAACTGCGAATCTCTCTAGGTGTCATGGGCTGATCCCATTCTCTCACCGCATAAACTTTACTCGGATCTACCGAAATACCCTGAGCTGTCACAATGTGACCAAGAAATTGCACTTCGTGCAGCCAAAACCCACATTTCTCAAACTTGGCATATAACTGATCATCCCGTAACATTTGCAGGACCAACCGTAGATGCTTAACATGTTTGGATTCTGTCTGAGAATAAACTAGGATGTCATCAATAAACACGATAATAAACTGTTCTAAAAAGTCCCGAAACACTCTATCCATAAGGTCCATAAACACTGCAGGAGCATTGGTTAGCCGGAAAGTCATAACCAAAAATTCGTAGGACCCATATCTAGTTAGGAACGCAGTTTTGGATATGTCCTACTCTCGTATTCGTAGCTGGTGATACCCTATCCTCAAATATATTTTAGAGAAGTACGATGCTCCTCTAAGTTGGTCAAACAAATCATCAATCCGAGGTAGTGAGTATTTGTTCCTGATGGTAACCTTGTTCAATTCCCGGTAATCCACACACAACTGGAGGGAACCACCTCTCTTCTTAACAAATAATACAGGAGCTCCCCAAGGTGACGTACTACGCCTAATAAACCCCTGCTCTAACAACTTCTGAATCTGATCTCTTAACTCCCTCAACTCCATAGGAGCCATACGATACGGAGCCCTAGAAATTTGTCGCTATCTTGGTGCTAAATCTATCACTAACTCAATCTCTTGACTTGGGGGTAAACCCAGTATCTCCTGAAAAACATCCTCAAAGTCTCTCACAACGGGAATCGAATCTAGGGAAACAACTATGTCACGAGAAGTCTCCTCCGCAATGCAATAAAAATACGTGCTAGAACCTCCCTAAAAAAGAGGCATATCCACAAGAAACATTTCTTGCCCCAGAATTGCAAAGACTATACTCTTCCCATAATAATTTACGATCGTACGATATTTCACTAGACAATCCATACACAGGATTACGTTATACCCGACCATATCTAGGACGAGTAAATCGGCCTCAAAACATAAATTACCGAGATTTATTTCTACTCTTCTACAAACAAAGAACATGAGCGAACCATCACCCATAGAGGATTCGACACCAGTAAAGGTACTTTCTGCTGAATTAATTAACTTTGTTGATTGAGTAAAACTTATAGAAATAAGCGAGTGTGTTGCACTCGTATCAAACAACACACGACCCATATACCCCTGAATGGGAAACTTACCCTCGATAGCTAGCGGTGCGGGTGGGGTAGGAGGAAGTAAAGCATCCTAAATATTGTAAACATGCCCATATTGTGATTTCCCCTACTGTGGAAGGGCGGCTAAAATAGGCGGTGGTGGCGATAGATGTGCCTGCAGATGCTGTGGAACTCTAGGAAACCGTCCCCCAATTAACTGGGGATAATCCCTCTTAAAGTGACCCATTTCCCCACATTAGAAACAATGGTCTGCCATATTTTCTTGATAATGGCCCCTACTATTTCGAAACTTCCCAAAGCCTTGACCTGAATGGCCTCGACCCTCATTGTTACCCCGACCTGCCTGGCCTTACTGTCCCACCTGTTGCTGCTACTGCGGGGCACCGTGACCATGTGTAAAACCGTTACCACTAAAATTAAAGCCCCCAAAATGTTGTCTCTTGGATGGATCCCCTTGCTGGGTGTCCCTTTCCTTCTTCTTACTTCCCGATGGTTGAGACTAGGGTAGTTCACCTCGAGCACCATTGCATCCCTGCTTACTAGGTTGCCCTGACACAAAAACATTCTTTATCCCTTGTACATGCAAACGATGATCTTGGCAATGAATCAATGCGGCATTCATTACATCACCAAATGTTTGTAAATCCGGATTTCCCAACAAGTGTTGCCGTATTCTCCAATGCAAACCTCTAATAAACTTTGAGATCCTCCACTCCTCCGGAACTACCTCATCCGACACAAAACTCGCCAGACGAGTAAATTCCTCCTCATACTCTGCCATAGAACTTTCACCCTGGACTACATCTTGAAGTTTCCTCCTCATCTCCCTTTGGACTACGGGAGGAAAATACTTTCGGTCAAACAAAACCCAAAAATACGATATTGTCATAGTATCTCTCTATTCTGGCCTGGTCACCGACTCCCACCAGTGTAAGGCTGCTCCAACCAGTTTAAAAGTAGCAAGGATTTGCTTTCGTTCCTCACTACAGTCTACCATACGAAGATGACGCTGCATGTCCTTCTTCCATTGGTTTGCGACTATTACATCGGACGCACCCTGGAATTATGGGGGATGACATTTCAAGAAAGATTCTCTGACTCTTTCCCACGGGGAAGGTCTCGTGGGAGCTTGCACCTCCTGTACTCTCAGTTGTTGGGCTTGAGGAAATTATTGAGGTATGGCAGTCATCGTAACATTAACTGCCTGGGAGACAATATTAGCTACCTCTACAGTATTAATAGTTCCTGGTTATGGCGGTGGAGGTTCTACATTATCTTCCACAACTCTATTTCTCCTCGCTGGGTGACCTCTTTTAGGCGGCATCTGAGATGAAGAAATAACTAAATCAGAATACAATTTAAAATACTTTATCTTTACCAAAAATCACATACATATACAAACAAATCAGTCCTAACAATAGGGCTCTACATCAAAGAACTCTACGGTAGAACGTGATAAGTTCTCATAGATCCTAAGAACTATAGAACCTGATGCTCTGATACCATCTGTGACACCCCTCTTATTAAAATAAGAGGTGGACATCCCAATATTCTAAACAATACAAGAATCATAGATGGTCCATTATTAGCATCACTGTCATTAAACTAAATATACGAGATAACCACCAATAATTTTAAAAACAGATGTCTAATATTTGTTAGTTTAGAGAAAATTCTTTAGACAACCCAATTTAAAAGTTGGATAAAAGACAAGTAATAATTACATTCGTTCACCATATAATAACCGAATAAGATGTCGGTTAAAAGACCAATACAAGCAGGTTACATCGAGTATTAAACAAACATCACAATATATTAAACATGTACAAAACTTTAGCAACACACCCGAATGTGTAAACTGAGCATAGTTGGAGTACAAAAGATAGAGGCGTCTATAGAAAATATCCAATAACACCTGCAAAATGTTACATCTCTATGACGCTAGGATGGAAGAGTCGTTACGGGCGTCCTTGCGGCAGAGCACCTGGGCGTGAAGAGAATTCATGCAAAAACAAGAGATATAAACGGACCAGGGCCCCAGTTTTATATGATCACATGTGAATAAAATTCATGACGGTTATGAATATCAAATCATCATGAATAAGCTTATCTCGCAATCCCAAAATGCGTGACGTCGGGAAGCGTCCATACACCTTCGACAGTGAGTCATAACTATACCCGGAATTACCTCACCTAGTAAAAAAATAACAGCATAATATATAATAACTGGTTCTATGACCGAGGACTATATTTACCCTGCATTCACTAGCCAAGGGAATTCACCCCATGTGCTTAACTCCCCTTATGATAGCATTTAGAGAGGTATGTATATATAATTCTTCATTCACAAAACATGCTAATTTCGAATGTACGTTACGTTTTGTCCGTAGCCATAAGCGTTAAATGTTATAATTTTAAACCTTAGTATTACGTTTAATGATAGTCTCCGAGAGTAAAAACATCACGATAAGCCACCAAGTATGATATACCTCATATAAATCTCTAGAATTCCAAAATTGTGTAATCCTACTTTTCCCTAGTCTCAAACTAGCTTACTAAAGGAAGAAACTACCCTAATGTCTATTAAGTGTTCCCCGAAATAAGCCCAATTATCCTCTTTCTAGTCTAGGTTAATCACATCGCTAATATAAGACTCTAGTACACTACTTTACTTTATAATAGAAGATTCCTAAGCCTTAAATCTAGAAGAAAATGGCTAAAAACTACCGTAGCAAAAACTCCCTAAAACAACAAGATTCCGAATCGATTCTCCCTGGGGAATCGATTCGCCCTTAAAAGCGAATTAATTCGGTTGAGAAAACCCAACTCCCTACCTCATGCCGAATCGATTTGGCCATTAACCTGAATCGATTCGGCCTACCAGACCTGTAGCCTTCCTTCTAGACGAATCAATTCGGCCTGGGAGAAATGCCAAGTTTGGGGCTACGAGTGAACCCTAAAATTTCCAAAAACTCAAACTTTTCTCCTCAAATATCAACCAAATCAACTCCTATCAACCCAAATCATTTATAAACAAACAACACCTACTAAAACCAACTTAAATAAAATCTAATACCATTTTTAAAGGTTTAAACACCAAATTTCTCAATACCCACAATTTGTTCCATTCTTTCAATTTCACAACCATTCATACAATTTATTCACATTAAATCATACACTAGCAAGTTAGAAACTTGCCTTAAGGTTATATTCTCGGATTCTCTTCCTGTAGGTGCAAGATCAATCTCAATTTCTTCTCTTCTCCTTCTTTCTCTTCTTTTTCCCCAAATTCTCTCTCTTTCTCTTTCTCTCTAAGTTTAGAAAGCTTACTATTGTGAAATAAGAGGGTTGGAAGACTTAAAAATCCATTAACAATAAATTATGTCTTTAAATGCTACTACACCATTAAAATGACTCATAACTACCTAATTAAGTCATAACCTGACAAAAGTGTCTGGAACCCAAAAATACAATATGGCACTTATTTTGACTAAATCAATCATTTCGGGACTAACCCCGCCCTCTAAATTGGCATCCGGAGTAACATAAATTATTTCATGTTCCAACATCATTCTAAACCATAACTGTCGTTTAAAGCACAACGATGGAATAAAACATAACATGATGCCATTTACATTCTCATAACAGTAAATATGCAAAATTTAGTAAACATTATCTTTTAAATCACTTTAAATAATATTTACTCCAACTTCCATTATTTTATATAATTACCTCACACGACAATTTTATATAAAAACAATTACTCAAAAATAAGGGTTCTTACACTCAACAACATACTTTTGCAACTTATAACGAAACTCAACCACACCTCCTTTAAAACTCTACTCTTCATGACTAATATATGTCTTCCAATCATTGGAGAGATAAACTTTTGATGTAATCATCCCCACACCTCCAATATAAACATCATTTTCATCTTCATTACTAATATCAATCGCAGTGGAAAATAATATATAGTCTACCCTTTATCTACTTGTACTACTTCATTCAACCCTCACGTAACATATATAACTGGAGTCAATCGTTTCACAAATTCTATATGTGCATTCAACCCATTCGTGAATTGTACTAGTCACCAAAGCTAGTTAATCAAAGACATATGTCCATATAAAATTAGCTTTGAGAATTACTTGAGACTGCAACATACAACGAACATCTTTGTCACAAACTAACATGAATCGACTTTCATCACTAAAGTCGTACTTCAATGAAAAATATCCAACTTTTAAATCCATAAACCTGCTACATATCTCATTGCATATGAAATCTAATGAGCTATCTTCAAAATTTTCAATACAAGCCATATTATCCAAATAACAACACTGGGAAATCCAAAAACTTTCCATTATCGCCTGCGTTAAATTAAAGCAGAAAAATAGTTTTGTTAAATCTTAGGTTTAATTAATGCCGATGGCGCGGACCAATAAACACATGGTGAACAAAGACATGACAACTCTATTAAACATGAGTCAATATTAACAAAGTAAATGCACATTAACATTATGAAGAATTAATGCCATAAAATAAATGAGAATTAATCATTAAAAAATCGCGTGTACTTTAGATCAAATTGTATGTACTTTACTGCAATTTTTTGCTCATGTGTATACAAAGTAGTTTACTATTTTAAAACATCAGGATTGGTCAATGCCGCTAGCGCGGCCCATAAACACATGGCCATCTAATACATGACAATTCTATTAAGTAATAAGTAACAAAGTAACAAAGTAAACACACATTAACATTATGTAAAATTAATGTCAAAAGAAAAAAGTCAAAATTAATCAAGTCCAAAATTCACGTGTAATTTATATCAAATTGCGTGTACTTTACTGCAGTGATCCTTTGACGTATATACATGAACATGTATATACATAAAGTACACACACACATGGACACACAATCAAAACATATACATACACAACCTGTTACGAAATCGAAACACAAAGTCCAAATATATTCATATAAATTAAAATAAAATTATAAAAAAACACAATAAAATCATTCATTCAATATTCGAGTTAATTCAGCACATGATTTACAAAATTACAGTGATTTGATTAATTGAAAACCAATACATCAACCTATTTTAATTGATCGACATGCAAAACATTTATTCATAACATGTATAAACTTACACCTAATTGAATTAATGCAAAGGAAATACATCAACCTATTTTAATTGACCGACATGCAAAATATTTCTTTATAACGGGTATAAACTTACAAATGATTGGATTAATCCAAACGGTAATCTAGGCTAAACAAAGCGGAAATAATTGATTTCTTCGAAAAAAATTGATAACTTATTTCTTTGAGAGAACAAAAATGGTTGAACAAAAGTGAAAAGAAATCATAAGATTCTAAGTTATTGGAGAGAATTAACTTGTTTGACAGAAGCGGAAGGAAGAATAGAAGATACTAGATTATTGGAAATTCTGCCAATCGTTGTTTAGGTCAATGATAACAAAATGAATGAAATGTCGGAAAGGTATTTATTTGTACCAAGTCGTTTAACATTTGTTTGACCCCGTTAAAAAGTCTAAAATGTTCAGTCAAAGGACCATATTGTAAAAACCTAATTGCTCTTTATGTCCACATGTCCCGTGTGTATTACACCCCTGTCATAGTGATTCATTTATTGGGTGTAATCACCGGTGAGGAATTGAATATCATGCTACGCTTTAATGCTTATTCGGTTTATTAAAGTTTTGCCAAATCAAACTATTTCCATGTGCTCATTTTTCCTCCTCCACTTGAGGTTTCAATTATATGATGTTCATTCTATAATGTTAATGCTTGATAATGTTTTGAATTTTTTTATTATTGGGCTTTCGCATTAGACATCGGGCTTACTTTTTGAGGAAACTCGATGTCTGTGGGTTTCATCCCTGAAAATCCTCACGAGACAGGAATATTGATTTTTCCCAGCATAAATTAAATGTCGAAAAAAACACTAAAAATGCCGATAACGCTTTATGCGGCACTTTTTGCGGCATTTCTACAAGTGCGGTAATAGCCAATGTGGTAAAAGAACAACGGAATTTTTAAAAATGCCGCTGAAAGTTAGCGGCACTTATAGCGGCATTTCCACAAGTGCAGTAGCCAATGTGGTAAAAGAACAACGGCATTTTAAAAAATGCCGTGAAAAGTTAGCGGCACTTATAGCGGCATTTCCACAAGTGCGATAGCCAATGTGGTAAAAGAACAACGGCACTTTAAAAAACGCGGCAAAAAGTTAGCAACACTTTTAAGCATTTATATTAATGCTGGTAATAACCTTTTGACGGCATTAAAAAATGTTGATAATAATCTTTTGCAACACCTATTAAATGTTCAACACACTTTTGGCGGCACTAAAAAAATGCTGAGAATAAATATAGCGGCATCAAACAAAATGTTGACATTATTTTGTAATACATGACTGGGAACAGGTGTTAAAAAAATCAATTATAAGAAGTATTGTATTTATGTGCAAATACATTACCATAACATTAAATTCAGAGGGCAGTAATCAAATTAAAACCAATAGTATTCATCATAAATAAATATAATTGTGCTTGGAACAATTATCCATTCACAAAATAAAATGTATCACTTGTCCAACAAGAAAAAGGGGGGAAACAGGGAAACTAAATTTTATATAATGTACGATCCTTCTTCATTAAAGTCAAACATCCTCTTTGACCTACAAAATAAAAAAGTCAATTGTTAGCCATTGATACTTATTCTTTAGTATTTTAATTAAAAAATTAAAATAAAAAATTAGTACATTAGCAATATGCCACGCTACTGTTGAATGATGTGCATCTCCAATTGTGGACTTGTTTCCATAAGGTCTAGGCAATGATTCATTTGTTACAAATGTTTTCTCAATATATACTTCCCAAAAGTCTTCACCCAGTTGCGTACCCCCTACTTTTGTTGAAGGGTCCTTGCTCACAATGAATCCACGTGCCACAACCACTTTTGGAAGTCCGGAAGTAAGAAGGTCTACAATTTTAGGAAGTGCATTATTTTAGACCCTTTGTCGTGGCTGATGGTGCTTCTTCTTCTTCTTTGATGGTTCTTTCTACAAACAAGATGAATATGTCATCAACCATATATTTCTGGAAAAAAATCGGCAGAGTTTTATTTGTTTTTAAGGCATCCCAATAATTTTAAGACTATATACAACCAAATATGCCAACAACTTAATGTCAAGTATACATAAACTCTCCAAGAAAGCGCAGATATATTGTTCCCTTTAAAATCCTTTAAATTAGTAACATACCTGAATTGAAGTAGCATTCGTTTGCTCACTAACACGAGCAACGGTCTCGGGAGCATCCAAGTGTTGAGAATTTGCAATCTACAAAAAATGAATTATTTCAGTCATGAAAACATATAGTCATAAATTATGATTTTAAAAAGTAGTTATCTACTTGCCTGTTGAGATGGAGTTAAATGGTGATTTGATTGTGGCACCACTACAGGTTGAAATTGGTTGGTTTCTTCTAATTGTTGCTCGGGTTGCAAAATAGACCTATATGATGGTATGTTTTGCTCGTTGGAGGATTGAGGAACCTGTTAATAGCATAATTTAATACTAGAACATACATTTATATAAATACACGATAATTAAGCACAAAAGATAAAAGTGTGTACTTATTAACCTGTTTGGATACAACGGAAGGGCAAGTCATCATGTGTGTGCGTATCAACTCAAACTGAGCCTCTAAATGATCAAATTTATCCTGAAATTCAGATCGAATCTCAGATCTTAGTCGCTCATACTCTTTTTCATTAACCTTCGGGTGCTTAGTTCCATGCACATCAGTTGGAGATGGTCCATGCCCATAAGCTCGACAATGACCGTGTTTATCAGGTCCTAGGACTTCATAAAACATCTCATCTTTACGACTGACGGATTCATTACAATCTGACGGAAGTTGATCTACTTTTTGCCTTATTTTTGACTGAAATGAAACGATTCTTATTGACATAATAATTTCATGCATAATTTTAAATTTCATAAATAATAATAAACTTATTTAATTGTTAATTTAATCCTCATCCGTGTATGATATATTTATGCTTTTAATAATATGACACAATCTCCTGCATGTTGCCTTTTATAATGGTTGATAAATAGAATAAGAATTTTGATTAATAGGTAAAATGACGTCGTTGAGATTTTCTAAGAAATAAGGGAAGGAACATGGATGATATTTTTGTACCATTGCTTCAGCGGAATCCTTATCGATAGCTGAGCCATCGCTCCTCTCATGTGTTTTGATGTAAACATCAACCAACGAAACCTTTTTCCCTTGATCAACCTCCATCTGCATAAACCCAATGACTCGTAAGTCGTTACATAAATAAGTTTGAAAACCCAAAATAATATTCACAATCAAAATCTTTTATTAAACACCTTATGAGCAACATTCGTATGACTCTTTCTTCCAGAAGTATGTGGTGTTCTTTGCTTCTTACGAGTTCGATGATTTCTTCGACTCGTTTTCTGTTACAAAAATATATTTAAAATAAATGTTTAACTTGAATTTATAAAACTTTATCGGTAGTAATACATTCATACCCTTGCCTTGCGAGTTCCCCAATACTTAACAAGTTGTGACCACTGCTCTATCTTTACTCTAGGTGGACAATATTTCAATATCTCTTCGTCAGTATCAAAGGCACGATAATGTTTCTTCACCTCTGCTTTCCAATTATTCCATATCTTTCCAACCTTCTTCATGCACATTTTTTTGAATTCTTCAGGGGCATCAGTGTTCTCCTATATAATTACAATGTATAGAAAAATAAGTCATCTACTACACATGAGTTTAGCTTGAATTATGTTTTATCATTTTCAAAGTTATGAGTTGAGCTATTATTGACTTTGTTGTGATTGGCAAGACAACCCATGCATAGTTGACTTTTACCTAAAGAATTCAAAATTTTCATTTGCCACAAATTATGGTATCTTTTGATTTTACCTTCACCTCTCGCCAAACATGTTCCTTGTATGGGTATAACTCCTTGCATCGCCAATCTTTGAAAGTCAACGGTAACCTGTTCAGCATCGATATAATAATAAATTAGTAACCTTTTACATCGATTAAATAATCATCTTTATATTGTCAATAGATAACATACAGTATTGCAAAGAGTATTCTAATAAGAGTTGTGTTATATAAAAATTTACAAAAGAAACTTTACATGTTCCCATCACGAACTAAAATGCCTAAATGGGTAGATAGTCTATCTGCGGTATCTCTGACTGGCTGATAGAAATCGTTGAAGTGAAGCTCTAAGCGTTTCCCCGTACCCCATAATTCACCCAACTTCGCAATGCCTCTACGTTTAGTGGCATATTGTGCTGAAGCTAAACCGTAAAAATTGAAAAAATAGGTTAACTTCAATCTACACAGTTAAATAAGCACATATAAATCAAATAACTTTGATTACCTTCTTCATGTGAATGGGCATCTTGGTTATGTAACGGCTCACTCTCCGTCGAGCTACTATCTCTTTCACAGTCACTTGAGTTTGATCGTTCGATAGAGCTAGAATCTGAAAGGGAATGAGAACTGGGCTGAGATTGTGGTTGAAATGGTGGTTGGAGATTGGATTGTGAGTGCAATCGAGACCGTGAACGGGAATGTGCTCGTGAGAGGGATTTACTGTGCCTCTGTGATGTCATAGCAACCTGCAATAATAAAAATTCACCACTGAGTTTGAAAGAGTTATATATATATTTTTTTTAATAAATGCTGAACAAATTTAAAACTTCCTTGATACGATCGAATAACAATAATAAAACTCCAACTCCTGGAATATGAATGTCTCAATAACAATAGTGTATCTCATACAATATTCTACAGTCCCAACTCATCTATGACAATAATCGTGAAACATACTACACGTCTCCCTCCCATCTAGCAACTAGAATGACATTTCTCAACTACGAACGTATACAATGTTCAAAATTAGATTATATATTTTAAAGGGACTTATATACAAATAGCGTTTTGAAAAAAACATAATTGTATTGAAGGACTGTCAACGTAAAAACACATCTTTTAGCAAGAGACTGCAGTACCACCGTGGACGTTGTTAAGTTTGTCGAACCATGTTCGTCGTTGTCTTGTGTGTGATTTATTTCCGTTTACATTCTTTAGCTTGTTGTGGGATTGTTTCCTTCTAGTACAGGAATTTTTCCCCGTACATTATTCAATTTGCATTTCATTCACTAAATGGTTTAATTTTTTGATAAAATTTTGTTGAGATGGTCTCCTTTACCCCCGAAGGAATTATATGATTTTAAGTATGTTAAACGAGGTACATATGTGCAGGAGTGGCATGTTGTCACAATGTTTCTCTTAAGGTTTGCAGCTGCTAATATATCAGAAGAATTATTTTCGCACACAGTTATGTTATTAGAGGCACTTTTAATGTGTTTTGTACTTAATCTACAGATCCTATTGCATTCTTGATTCATAATACTAAAAAATTGAGTGGGCTTAAGACCAATTCTCAAATTCCATTTTTGGGAATAACAGAAAGACTTTTTCAAACAACCCAACTGTTAGAAGACGTAAAAGCCTGATGAAAAGCTATAAAATTCCTCTTTTAGCAGTTCTTGAACCTATGGCCAATAATAATAAGTTAGATAGTATCAAACTTAAGCTGCTACGTGATTATGGCTATACCAAAATCTCTAATAAGATATGGGTATTCAACAAATTTGATATGAATCTTAAGATATGGGTATTCAACATCGTTCAAGTATCTTGTTTAAACTTCAGATTTCAAAATGGACTAATAATAAAACAAACAGTTGTAACAGAGTTAGCATTGAATATGAATCTTCAATAAACCTTATAGAATAAATGGTGATAAATGTTTTTCAAAAATATACTGAACAAGCTTAGTTCTGGAACCAGCATGTCAAAATCTCAAATAATACAACCAAGTTGCAGAAATAGAACATCTCAGTTAAATTAGTCCCATCCTGCTCCACTTCTTCTTGTTCTTAGACTTCCAATCCATTTCATCTCTCAAATCTTTCTCTGAAAACTCCAGTACCTGCTTCTCCCCAAAAGTGCAAACAGGGCAAGTTGAGTCACAGTTACTAATTTTGGATGTCATATTCTCTAAGCACTCAGCGTGGTAAATGTGCCCGCAAATTAGAATAGCAACCACAAAAAGCTCATTAGTAATTATAAAGGATCTCTCGGTTCAACGCTTCGAGAAAACCAAACATATTTGAATATCAATAGAGGGATAAGAAGAGATTCAACCACTAGATCTGTTTATCTTATCACGACACACCCCCAATGACTCGCTATCATAGGATCTAGATAACTGATTCACCTCATTGGTTTGTGAAATGTATATATTTTCAGAAAAGTAGATGCGAGGATAACTATTTATTCATAATTTTCTGCAGCTCTTGCTGCTATTGACATCAATTATGCTAAGGGATGCCACCAGCTGTGGATTGAGATAGATTCAATGACAGTTCTGTAGTGCTTCTTGCACTCAAAATACTTTTCCCTAAGGGAATGAAGAGGTTGGTGGATCAAATTCCTTCGAAAGGAAACATCTATAGACATAATGATTTCTATTATTTTCAGAGACAAAAATTTTCGAGTAGATAGAATTTCTAATCATGCCTTATAGCTCTTTGGATTTCATTGGTTAGCCCCCTAAATGGACTTTGCAGTGGCTTGTAATAATAGAGACATTTTAGTTCTTCATGTTTATAGATTTTGTTAATTTTATTTCATTTCTTTTCACTATTTATTCACAACCTTCCCCCTCCACTTTTTATTCACGACCTAGTATGACCTTTAGAAATTGGGGACTTCTGCCATGTGAGCATTAGGAAATTGTCCACTTCTTCTTGTTCGTAGACTTCCAATCCATTTCAGCTCTCAAAGCTTTCTCTGAAAACTTCAGTACCTGCTTCTCCCCAAAAGTGCAAACAGGGCAAGTTGAGTCACAGTTACTAATTTTGGGTGTCATATTCTCTAAGCACTCGGCGTGGTAAATGTGCCCGCAAATTATAATAGCAACCACAAAAAGCTCATTAGTAATTATAAAGGATCTCTCGGTTCAACGCTTCGAGAAAACCAAACATATTTGAATATCAATAGAGGGATAAGAAGAGATTCGACCACTAGATCTGTTTATCTTATCATGACACACCCCCAACGACTCGCTATCATAGGATCTAGATAACTGATTCACCTCATTGGTTTGTGAAATGTATATATTTTCAGAAAAGTAGATGAGAGGATAACTATTTATTCATAATTTTCTGCAGCTCTTGCTGCTATTGACATCAATTATGCTAAGGGATGTCACCAGCTGTGGATTGAGATAGATTCAATGACAGTTCTGTAGTGCTTCTTGCACTCAAAATACTTTTCCCTAAGGGAATGAAGAGGTTGGTGGATCAAATTCCTTCGAAAGGAAACATCTATGGACATAATGATTTCTATTATTTTCAGAGACAAAAATTTTCGAGTAGATAGAATTTCTAATCATGCCTTATAGCTCTTTGGATTTCATTGGTTGGCCCCCTAAATGAACTTTGCAGTGGCTTGTAATAATAGAGACGTTTTAGTTCTTCATGTTTATAGATTTTGTTAATTTTATTTCATTTCTTTTCACTATTTATTCACAACCTTCCCCCTCCACTTTTTATTCACTACCTAGTATGAACTTTAGAAATTGGGGACTTCTGCCATACGAGCATTAGGAAACTGTCTAATGGACTTCCCTCTTCTAATACATTAGTGATTGCAACAGTTGTTTGAGATTTTATGTTCATTCCAGCATTTCTACTAACTCCTTCCGAAAACCAATTAACAGATGTCTCTTCCCCTGTTACCCGCCCTCGATTATCCCAGCGAAAGCTCCATGTTGGTGAATATCTAATATTCATCTACACAACTTCACTGCTGGATCCAGTTGTTATAGTACTATCTCTCGCAGCAATACAATAAGCATACCCCATGCTCACATAAAACAATTTATCTATCACCAATAATCAGTCCCATATCTGAGTGTACTCAGTCCAACAACACAACCCAAAAAAGGCAAATTTTCTTTTTTGAGAGTATTCATGCCTAACATAACACTCGAATTTTACTAGGATAAAAGTTTGCAGTAGTCAAACTTATGGCAAATTAGTAATACAGTTGCTCATAATAGCTAAAGTGCAATAATAGATGACAACTAACCAATACTACATATCAAAGGTATCGTAAGAAAGTAAACAGAGGCATCTGAAGAATTGATCTGGATTTAAATCTAGTAACTATTGCCCACATAACTCAATATCATAAAATGTTAAGCTTTTGACTGTCACTAAACTTATTTGGATCAAAATGGTTGTGTGTCTACCTACAGCTTGAATAACAGAGGTTGGTTGCTATAATAAAGAGAACAATTTGCCAATTTACCATAACGGACTTATATAACAGAGGTCAAAGTAGTTGAAAGTCAATAACAAACAACAAGTAACCAATACTTGAGATCTTTAAGACTCGTAATGTAAATTTGAGAAACAAATGTTATGTTTACCTGTCGGAGTTCCATCATTTTTACCGGTAGGCGTAAGCTGCCATAAGCCCTAAAGGTAAGTTCAAACGAATTGTAAATTTCCCTCAGTTTTAAGCCACTTGTAAATTTCCAAACTCGGCCCAACTGTTCTCCCGCCACATCCTTTCTGAAAATTCAAGGCAAAATGATAATGAAAATTCTAATATACATAACTCAACCAGAAGATGTAGCAGGAGTCATAATTGTAACAACAAAATAGGTCTTAACAATAGTAAATGGTATGTGAAGCAACATATGCCTACTTGAAGAAGAGAGGTTTGCACACGAGAATGGTTATTAAGGTGACAAATATTCCTTAAACGCGGGCCTTCATACTCTCAACAGTCGTATACATGTACACCAAACAGAATGATAAAAGAAAAAAATACATCAAAACTAAACTATTATCCAAAAACTCATTAAAATTAAGCCCATTACAACTCTTTTTTTCATTCTCAACTCCTTTGTGTCTGATTCCCTAAGATTAAACCAAAATTCAACTAATTTCCCCCAAATGCCCCTCTCGTAAAAACCTCAAGAAACTAAACATAACCTCATAATATATGGTATTTTCAAAATGTAAAGTAAAAAGTTGTGGTAAATTAGTCCAATATAGTATAGAAATTTGTGTAAATTTGAGCCCATTATTTCTATGTTCTGTTCTCGAACTTCCACAAATTACCTTAAATTCAAGTACAAACTATCCCCACTCTCACAAAACCATAACAAAACTAAAACAACACAACCTCAACAATTCCCTTCTCTATCAACATAAGCCTTTAAAATTAGAGTTTCAATAAGAAATAATGGCAAATTACAGTAATCTAGAAAAACAAATAATTAACAAAATAACTTCATAGAAACTAACCTATATACAAAAATTGATTTGAATAGAGCCCAGATCTATATCCGAAAATTGATTTAAATAGAGACCATTACAACTATGTCACCTGCTCCAAATTACCCAAAATTCAACAACAAATTCAATCCAAGTTCCCCCAACTCTAAAAAATCTAACCCTAACAAACTTCAAACAACCCCCCACATTTCACTTCTTTACCAACATAAAATGCTGAAATTACAGTACTTTTTTACACGAATCTAAAAAAGTAAATTGCATTGCCCATATGGTCCAGCTCTTCTCCACAACTTCCCTTTCTTTACAATTGTAGTCACGCTTATTCTCACTGAACATCCGAGCAGTACTTAGACTAAAATAGATATGTAGAAGTGGAGACAAAATGAGAGGGGCCATTGAAAGAATCTATAGTTTGAAGATAATACGAGGAGATTCCTTATTAATTGGCACATTTTATTCAATAGGTGTGGAGGGGAATTAAAGGATTGGGAAGCTAGAGAGAAAGGATAGAGATGACGTGACAAGTTATCTTTGTCATGACCCCTCTTACAGAAAAAACATATAATTTTGTGCTTCGTATGAATGTGATTTCGTTTCCTTTTAGTTATGTTACTATAATACAAGTCTAAATCTCACTTTGAACAATTCTCCTTTTAGTTATGTTACTATAATACAAGTCTTTTAGACTAGAACAACACACCCATGACAAAGTCAATGCTGGGAAATCACTTCCAAATTACTCATCCTCCTTAAACAACCCATGCCCTAATCAGCAGTTCTTTCGGCCTTATCATAGCTATCACAGATTTACAGTCATATAATCTACTGAATAATAGTCGACTGTATGAATGCCCATATTAAAACATGAACTATGCTCTGCTATACGTTGCAGTTTTACGCTTCACTTAATGGACTCCCAATTAGTACATTTGACCTTGCTACCCCCCAATTTGAAGATAATAAAGATAACATAATTTTGTAAACATGTACTGAAACACTGCGGTTCCTGTGAACAAGAGAAGTTTAAAATGTATTCAGTTTTCCATTTCGTATTAACAACTTCATATATCCTATACATTTTAAATCAACGAGTTGTTACTGTCTGAACATGGAATTTTCATCATCAAGGATTTAATACACTCGTAAAAACATCTGTATTTAGACAGGGGGAGATATGATGAAATGCCCGCACTGAAAGTGGGCTCTCAAAAATTATTATTCTCCTCCTCTTACATTCTTATATGTTTTGTTTATGTTTGGTCATATAAGAGCTCAAACTCTATACAAAGGTTTTGTTGTGTTAATAGAAATTTTTAACTACATCAGTAACCACATGTGTCAGGAAAACCTCGACATGACCATCAATCCAGCTCCTGGCCCTGATGGCTTCACTGGGATTTTTTACAAGTCTTGTTGGGACATTATAGCTGAGACTATTTACAATGTTGTAAAAGAATTATATATGAATATATGAATATTTGAACAAAGTTGAAACAGCATATTTAACGTGTGTGTGTGATCTCTGCATCAGTTAGTTATGCATAGTACCTTTGGTATATGCTGTTTCAACTAGCATATTCTTTTTTTACAAAATGTTGTAATTCTTTCGATACTGCAGACACTAAGAGTTTCGAGGGTAAGATCAGCACCTTCATGTTTTAATTTTGTGAATGTTGCAATCCTATCTTTTGTATTCTTTTGTGAATGTTCTCTAATATATGTACCCTGTTGGACTTCCTATTTGCCAAGCCAAGTATCAGTTGCAAAATTAATAAAATGAAGGTTGCAAATAGGTCTGCCTCTACTTGTAGACACTATAGTGGCCTTCCTAATGTTTGTCTTTCAATTTGATCCCTATTATCCTACAACTCATTCCCACACTTGTTAATATCTATACTTGTAGTTATAATTCCTAAACAATCAGAACATACTGCTAAGGCAATATTAATGATACTTAGGAAAAATGAGGAAAAAATTACTCAGGCACAAGAAAGCATAAGACTCAGGCATCATCATCAAGAATAAAAAGGCATATACGAAAAGAATGTCAAACTCAATAATCAATACTCATCATCATTAAAAAAACGTAGTCATTCATTAATCATCAATAAACACATAAATAAAATTGAAAACAAAAAGAACATAGCTCTCCATCATTATTTATCCATTCATATATATGATATAAAACAAATAAAATGCATTCAGTCATTAGTCACTTTTAAAATATTAAACTAAGAACATCTAACCATCCTTACAAATAAAACCATTCATAATTGAAAAATTCGCGTCAATTGTCATCTTCATCCATGTCAGTATCATAATCATCACTGGTCTCCTCATTTTCATCATTTTCATCTATATCACTCTCATTAGCTTCCTCGTCCGCCTCTGAATCATCTTCATAAGTCTCTGTCTCAGAAGCATCCTCATTAATATCAACACAAATATCATCACCGCCATCAATATCAACTATATTGTCAACAGTCGTTCCCTCCACACCAGCCCTAACCAATGTAATATCCCCATCATGGTTGATTAGAGTGTCATCCAATTGTTGGATATTGTATGGCTCAACTTCTGCGTCTATTGTGTCATCTCCATAAGTATCTTTACCATACATGTCATAAAAATCTCTCGGTGTTATCTTCACGACAGCATGCCAATCTTCTTCAATCGGGTCTCGCACATACAAAATTTGTTTGGCCTGAGATGCTAATATAAACGGTTCATCTGACAGTCGATTATGCTTGTATAGTGAATGTTTGAAGTTCACTAATGTGAACTCTAAATCATCCTTGGTCGTCCCCGAATGCATATCAACCCAATCACACTTGAATAGCACAAACTTGAAATCATTTGAATAGCGCAATTCAAATATATCTGTTAATACTCCATAATATGTTACATCCCCGGAAACAGGTCGCTTGTCCTTTGCACTTGCAAAACTTTCGGTGGTGGCATCAAGCATAACTCCACTATTCTGAGTATTCAATCTTCTCTCACGCTGCTTTGTGAAAAACCTAAACCCGTTTACAATATATCCCGTATATCTTCTAGCCCATTGGGAGGGGCCTGAAGCCAAAATTGTAACTTCCTTTGACACCTTTCCCTCACTTAGATTCCGTACCTAATTTTTTCATATGATTGAGTAATAAAAATTAGATGTGTAAAAATTAAATGTGTCATTAGCATATTAAAATATGGTTACATATAAATACAAAGATGACTTACATGATCCCCAAACCACTTGTGAAACGTTTCGTTGTGAATGCGATTAATTTCGTAGTGTCCCACACGAGGTCTCTCCTGTTTTAGAATTGTTATATGTTTCCTGTAAAACATGTATGTATAAATTGTATAACGTAGAGGGATATTTAATTACATAAAGTTTAAAATCCATTCAAATGTTATCTTACTCGCGAAAAGGCTTCACTGCGGCGGAGTCGAATAACACATAACGATGTGCTTGTGAAAACGAAGTGTCATCAAGCATAAATGCTACTCCTTTACCTAATGTACGACCTATTGAACTTGAGTTTTCATCGGCTTCATCATTTCGTAAAGGTTGATTTAACTTACTCTCAACATCACCCAGGTACCTCGCATAAAATGTTGTACATTCCTCTGCTAGGTATCCTTCAGCAATTGAACCTTCTGGACGACTTCGGTTACGAACATATTCTTTTAGTGTGAATAAAAACCTGTTCGTCATTGTAAAAAAATTATAGTATTTATATGTATTAATTTAGATGACACATACATAATGCATACACGAAATATACCTCTCGATGGGATACATCCATCGAAATTGTACTGGTCCAGCAATCATTGCCTCCTCAGCTAAATGGATTGTCAAATGCTCCATAACATCGAAAAAATTTGGGGGGAATATTTTCTCTAGATGACAGAGTGTAAGAGCAACACGATCTTGCAAATATTCATAATCTTTGACGGTCATTGTCTTTGAACAGAGCTGCTGATAAAAATTACATAATTCGATCAAAGACCTTGCTACATTCGTAGGCAATGATTTTCGTACTGCTAACGGGAGTAGTTGTTGCATTATGATATGATTATCGTGGCTCTTAAGTCCAGAAATATTCCGGCCTTTAATGTTTACACGCCGTGAAATATTAGATTCATAACCATCTGGGACTTTGATATTCTTTAAAACCATACAAAATATGTCTTTATCACTTTTACTCATTGTGAAGCATGCTGGTGGTAAATATAATTTGCTATCTGGCAAGCTCTTAGGGTGCATTGCTTTTCGAATACCCATGTTCTCAAGGTCTCGACGAGCCTTTATATTATCTTTTGACTTTCCATCAACATTTAACAATGTCCAAAGTATGTTATCGCACACATTTTTCTCTACATGCATAACATCAAGATTGTGACGAATCAAGTGATCCTTCCAGTATGGCAACTGAAAGAATATGCTTTTTTTTCTTCCAATTTAGATAACTATCACAATTCCCTTCACCGTCGATACTCGTTTTTCTCTTCTTCGTTGTCGATGAGTGACCCTTCTCATTATTTCTTTCCATTGCCTCTAATTTCTCCAAGATATCACCCCCGGATACTTGAGTGGGCTTGACTTCTCTTTCAACTTTCCCATCAAAAGCTACGGTATCATTTCTAAATTTATGGTTGTGATCCAACCACCGACGATGACCCATATAGAAAAATTTCTTCCCATTCTTTAACCACTATGAACGAGTATTCTTGTTGCAACAAGGACAAGCCAATATCCCTTTTGTACTCCAACCTAACAAGTTTTCATACGCAGGAAAGTCATTAATTGTCCACATTAACGCTGCACGCATACAAAACATTTTTTCAGACGATGCATCGTAAGTAAGTATGCCATCATTCCACAATTCCTTCAATTCGTCAATGAGAGGCTGCAAGTAAACATCAATATTATTTCCTGGGCCGCGTGGACCATCAATCAAATTAGACAGTATAAGATAAGGTTGTTTCATACACATCCACGGAGGCAAGTTGTATATCATCAAAACAACGGGCCACCTGCTATGAGATATGCTCATTTTTCTAAAAGGATTGAAGTCATCGGCTGCTAGTCCGAGCCTAACATTGCGCGAGTCACTAAAAAAATTTGGCTTTTGTTGATCGAAGGTTTTCCATGCTTTAGAATCAGCCGGGTGTCTTAATATGCCGTAGTCATCGCGTTCCTTCGCATGCCATCTCATGAGGGAGGATGTTTTCAATGACATAAAAAATCTCTGAAGCCTTGGTTTCAGTGGAAAGTACCTAACAACCTTTGCGGGAATTTTTCGACCCCTAGCTTCTTCATCATCAGACTCACCCAAAAATTGCTTCCATCTTGAAGTATGACATACTATGCAATCCTCACGATCTTTGTTCTCTTTCCAATACAGCATACAATCATTTGGACATGCATGAATTTTTTGATAATCAAACCCCAAATCATTAACCATCTTTCTTACTTGAGAGTATGAACCTGGTAGTTTCTCACCCTCCGGAAGTGCCTCTTTTAAGAATTGAAGCAATGTTGTAAACGACGTGTGGCTCCACTTATAAAGTGTTTTCATATGAAATAGCCGAACAATAAATGAAAGTGATGAGAAAGATTTGCAACCAGGGTACAACTCGCGTTCCCCGTCTTTCAACAACTTGAAAAATGCTGATGCATTTTCATCCATCCCATCCTGGTCTTCGTACGGGTCGTTACATCGCATACCCTCTTCACTTCGATTTTTGAATTTATCATGTAGTAGTCCACAAATATCATCTATTGTATTCGAGTCATGAACTTCATCCGCTCCACTAATTCCCATTGTGTATGGAGCACCTTTTACGTGATAAATCCACCTAGTGTAATTCTTAACAAACCCATGTACGATCAGATGCTCATAAACAACTTCTCTTTTATGGCTAATGGTATTTCGACATTTCTTACACGGGCACTTGATCACTAGCTCGGGGTATTTATTGGCAAATGAAAAGTCAAGAAACTCATTAACTCCTTTAATATAAGGCAGAGACACTCTTGACAACTCCATCCAACTCTTATCGCTATCCATTTGAAAATATTGTTGATTACCTCACACTATCACAAAATTGTTGTTAGATTCATTAGGAAAAATTCATAAAAAAATACAATAAATAAACTAAATGTTAAACCATAAATAATTAATATGCTCCTTCAAAACTATGTAAATTTATAAATAGTAAGACTTTAAGTATAACACCACTTGCATATGGCCTAATATGAAAACTACCAATATTTACTCATATAATATGGGAAAACTTAACAATCAATATATTTTAACCTTAATTAGTTGACAACAATTAAAAAAAATCACTCATAACATAAAAATTCTATTATTGATTTTTCAAGTGTCACATGAATGTGCTTTCTATAGTCTAACCCCATCATACCAAGTTGTAGTGGCAAAATGTGGCCCAAATATAAAACAACCCATATTAGCCCAGTCTTTTAAATATGGCGCCCATATTTAAAAACTATGAGTTTAATAAGGGGTCCATATTTAAAAGTTATGAGTCAAATATGGGGCCCATATTTGAAAGCTATAAATCGAATATGGAGCCCAATCTTAAAAGCTAAGAGTCAAATATAAAGTTCATTTTTAAAAATTATGAGTAAAATATGATTTTTTTTACATATACCTGGAATTGTAATACTTACTTTAGTAGAATAAAAATGGGTTGGCCTAGTCCACATTTGGTCTGCCCATATTTGACCCAACCCACATTTAGACTGACCCATATTTGACACAACCCACATTTAGTCCAATCCATATTTGACCCGCCCAAATTAGGCTCAGCCAATAGTTTTGCCCCTGTGTTAATATCAAGGTAAGATTTGTATTTTTTTCCCTCAAAGTATTAATCTTAGTGCATTCAATTTTTAGTTTTCTATTATATTTGTGATTTTAGGGGAGCTGGATGTTTGACGCATCCTACCCTCTCTACGATATGACGTCATGTCCGTTTATACAAAATGAGTTCAACTGCAAGAAGAATGGCCATCCAGATCAGATGTACCAAAAATATAGGTGGCAGCCTCATGACTAAAACTTAGCAAGGTACGATATATCTATATAATATGGAATAATGGTGTTATGAATAGTAACCCATGTATGATAAGACATGCATGATAAATATGCATGGTATTTTATGTGTTGCATATTTACATGCATACACATGCATGTATGCATGCATACATACATACATTATTATTTTTTCATTTTTTTATTAAAATATTTAAAAAAATAATAATTTTTTTAAATATTTAAAAAAAATATTTTTTTTTAAAGTTTTTTCTAAAAAATGACGGGTTATTATGGGCTGGGTTTTATAACGGGGACAAATTTATCACCGTGCCCTCGGGCACGGGCATCCGCTAGTATATATATATAGAGAGAGAGAGAGAAGCCAATCAAAACCCAATATATGCAACATAAAAAAAATACACCGAAATAAATTTTTAAAAAAAATATGCAATATACCACCAAGTACTGCTTGCCTCAGTTCAGTACCCATACAATATATTACCAAAGCTCAGATATAATTTGATAAGATAGAATTCAGAATGTATAAATCCACTAAATAAATTATCACCTTATTGTCAAGTTATTAAATAATGAAAGAAAAAAAAGTGACATGAACAACCCATTATGCATACACTGAAATAAAATTAAAACCCATTGATTATTATCACCGCAACATACACTGAACGAGCTATCATCCATCGTCGTATTGGTAGTTTACCTTAAAGCTTAAATCTTTAAAAATCAAAAACGCATTTTATGATTAAAAAAACACAGTGATTCTCAGTAACTAAAAACGCAAATTTATGTTTAAAAAACACAATCTACCAGCCATTGATGCATACATTGGAATAAAAAAAAATGAAATTTACCTTAAGCTTCAAAGATCAAAACCCAGTGATTATCCGAGCCAGTGGTAAAACTGAATGGATGATAGCACCGTTCCCTCTTCCTTCTTTTAATAGGGGAAAAAGAAGACGAGATTGAGGGGTTCTTTTAATAGGGGAAAAAGAAGACGAGATTGAGGGGTATTGGGTTGGTTGATACCGAGCCAAGTTGGGAGAGGATTAGGTTTATGATATGGAGGCTAATACGTGAGAGATGAGAATGTGACGGGGGAGAGATTGAGGGAGATACGGATGAGCGTGATGGGAGAGAGAAAGTGTGTATTTTTTTTAACAAAAAAAAAACCCCGCCAAAAACTTGAGAGAGGCGCTTTTTTTTTCTACTTTTAGTGTCATTAGTTATAAAATGTCTAAAAAATACCACATTTATTTTAGTATTAATTCAAAAAAAGATTTATTTATGAGGCACATCAATATAAATGCTGTAAATTTTCAATACTTGTAAAAAAATGCTGGTAAAAAGAAAATTCTCTGCATTTTAAAATAATACCGAGAAAAAAATGCCTGAAAAAATTAGTTTTCTTGTAGTGAGACAACACTCGTCCACTACGATAACTTACGGTTTATCTACGTATTGCATATGCTAAATGCAATCGTTATCCCACAAAGGTGGAATTTCAATCTTTTATGCTTACCTAATTTTTTGTCACTCACTTTTGGATGGTTCTTGTTTTGTTTCGTCATTAGGGACTAATAATGTCTAAGTTAGGTAGTGTGATACGTCATAAATTTTGTACATTTACGCCCTTTATTCTTATGTATTCTAGCAAAATATTGTCTACTAAATTCTACTTTTATAATCACATATTGGTTACCTAGGTTTTGGATATATATACTTTGCATGGTTTTTGTGAGCTTTTGTAGGTACCGAAACACTTAAAGACACAATTGGTGGTATTTTGGTGAAGTTCGTCATTCCATGCAACTTTAAGAGATTTTTAGTTTGTACATAATTCATGTCCTGACCAGTAGACTTCCATTAAAGTGTAGTTCATTCAGTTAGCTTAACATGGCTACAAACTGGGCCTCATTCTGAGTCTTGATGATGAAGTTAGAGCCGATTCTGTGATGCAACTTTTCTCCCTTTGAAGAAGAAAAATTGGCTAAAAAAATAGAGCATTGATCGATCAAAAGCATTGATTGATTAATCCATGCATTTTTGCCTTATCTCAAAGGTAGTGGGCAATTATAAAAACCACTTATTGATCGATTATGCCAATTTTTGTAAAGATCTGATCTCATTCGGCATAAATTAAAATGATCGATCAATTAAGCGATTTCATCGTTCAATTAATCAACCCGTATTTCAGATATTTTTGAGAGATTTCGTTCATTTCCTTTGTTTAATATTCTCTCTCTCTCTCTCTCTCTCTCTCTCTCTATATATATATATATATATATATATATATATATATATATATATATATAGTTCATTATCTAGATTTTATTACGTTTTTGGTTAGGCTTGGGTTGGATTTTGGGAGCTTCTCCTTCTCTTTCTCTTTCATGGGGTTTGTACGATTCATCTTCTTCCCCTATTAACTCAAGATTTGTTTTGCTATTTAATTCTTTGTTAACTTAGTTTCTTTCAATGATTTACTCGCTTCCATTTGAATACATATTTTACAATGCTTTTTATCTATTTTAGTTTAGTTTGAGCTTATTGAATTCACTGTGGATTAGCCTGATCATGCTCTTTGGTGATGAATTAGACTAGTTTGAATAGTTTAGGTTGTTCTTGATTTATTACTAGGAGATTTAACGGTATATATCATGTATTTTTCGTATTTATGACCTTGTGTGTGTAATCTCTAGGTTATTTGTAGACGCTAAAAGCATAGTAGGCTTTTATGACAATTTAGGGGGTGACAACTCTAGGTTTAATTAATTAATGAAATGAGATTTAATCTTGATAATTTTTTCTTCCCATGTAACCATTTATGCTAACTAAGCCATGGTGAAGAATATAATTCTCAATCTATAGTTTTTATTCGTTATGTGTTTAACTTAATTTAAATGTATGCATAGTTTAATCTTTTGTTAAAATATCATATTTTACACTTTTATTGAGAAGTTATAAATAAATGAACGTCTGGCACTCATGCCATGTGGATTTGAGATTCGGATTAGCCGATATAATCCTGTAAGAGTTTAGTTATTGTTTAGTCTTTTGCATTAGCGGTGGAATAAAAAACAAAGACAATTTTATTTACACACGCAATTTTCTAACCTAATCTAAGTATCTATTAGATCTTGGTGATCATCTCGACTAGACATAAGGGTATTGAGGGACTTGTTTTTAGATTTTACATCTCACACATTATTTTTAGATCTAGCTAGGACTTAAGAGATAATAAGTGCAATAACACTTAAGGATTTTTTGTATACCTTAGTAGCCTTAGGTTTTATGTCGATATTTAGGGTGGTATTATTAGTTAATTGGTGATTAGAATTTAAGATAGAAAGTGATATCCTTAGTGGTTATGGTTTAAGAGTATACTGTAGAGTTAATTTTTCTTAATAGTTGAGATTACCATAATTATTAAGTGGCATATGGTATATTTATTGTTATTTATCATTTCTGGTATTTGGGATATCATCTTCAGCACTTGTTTTCTTTTATTTGGAGATGTATATTTTGTATGGATTTTAAGGCTAATAAGTATTTTGTATATATTATTCTTAGAATTATCTGGGATTACATGGAGGAATTATAATAGTGGGCTTGACCCATGTGAGGTTTATTAATGTCTTTAGTTTTGGTATTTTGGTGAACTAGAGGTTTATTATTGCAGCGCTAAGTATTTGAAATGGTTTGCATCTGAGGATTCATAGTGTAGGTTTCTTTCAGTTGTTAAATTTTGTATTGATAGGACTCTTGTCATTCTAGTTTTATTTTGCTTATTTTTATCCACTTTCACACTCGACTCACATGGAAAATATGAATTTTATTTATTGATATATATGTAAGGTTTAAGATTACCATATTTGATGATACCACATTTAACCCCTTGAGTATTTCAATTATTTTTAACCTCTTGCTCTCCTTTATATAGAGAGAATATATCTGAGACCTTCATCGGATAGATTTAAGTCCTTAGCCACCATAACTACCATAACACATGATCCTAAAATTAGGTAAAGATCATAGAAATACTCTTAGGACAACAAGGTACTCGGATGTCCATTCAAATCTAGGAGACTAAGCTCGGACACCATGGTATGGGAATCACAAAGCCTAAGGTATATACAAAATAACTTCTCTTAACACTGATTGACCTCTATTAGGCTCCTACCTTCCTCACTAAAGGTAAACATACGTCGTTACAAAGGAAAAATCTCAGAATTTCCCAAAGTTACTATCGCCACCTCAGGATAACTCAAATGCACATTAGAGCTCTCGCAGCTTCTCTAGTGGGTAGGTAAAAAACACAAACGTTAGTTTACCTATCTCCATCATTTTAGTCCATAATCATTGAATGATTTAGTATACATTTAATGTTAATATCAACTAGCTTACACTACCTGTAACCTTTTCACCAACACTCAACCATGCTACTATAGCCGCCAGATCTCAAGGCTATTCTACCCATATGGCTACAGTTTATGCACGCTCTTCCCAAGGGGATCCTTATATATTGAAATATTGTGAAGGTTTGAAGATCATATGGAAATCACCATAGTATCTTGGTAATATCTATATCCTAGTTTTTCATCACATAGTATTTGCTAACCCATTATTTTCTATACTTTCGAATAAGGATTAGACTTCTTCTATCCTTTTATAGTTTATATCTCCTATTAATTTATAAATTAAGGAAGTAACCCCTTAATGAGTCCATTAGTAACTCCCAACAAATACCTTAGAGGCCTTAGACTCTCTTCGCTGAAGCCTAAAAGATCCCATACTTGTAATACTTCTATTTACAAATTAATACAAAGAGTAACACTGTTCATAGTGGATGTAGGATCCTTAGTAGAGGTTCTTAACCACTCTATATACCTATATCTCACTTTGACATGCCTCCTCAGTAATTGGTCTAAGGTCTTGTGAGGAGAACCTATTGGAACTAAGGTCTCCAAATATATATATCTAGCACAATCAATATTCAGTTTCACTCTTACATTATACCACATGTTTATAATCTTATTAATTATTTGACTTATATAAATTTTGTGTTTAATACCGATTAACCTAAATATGAAATTCACAGGGTGTCACACTTACTACTAAGCCTCCAATCCCATATGAGAAAATTAGGTCCATCTCCCACTAGGAAATGGGCTAAGGTGTTGAAATTATTATAATTCTTGAATAGATAGATGCGAAACAATGTGTACCTCTAGGAATCATTATAATTTTGAGACTATTACTTCATGTCCTTTATTAGGCTGGCGAATATTACTATTTGTTTATGATGTGATGGGATAGAAATCATAGATAATGTGACATACATGATTCTTCATGTATCTTATAAAGGGCGTAAATGATCTTAATAAGGTTTATGCACGTCAAATAGGGTAATGTAAGTCCTTATTATAAAGTACATCATCTAGTAGAACAAAATGGGAACACCTATACTTGACTCCTATTGATTCCTTTCAAAACTCTAGGAGTACCCCTAAAGTAAGTAATGATAAGGTCAATACAAGATAGGACGAAGATCAAGTCCATCATTTCAAATTATTCTTTATCCTCCGTATTCACAATTGGCTCTTATAGTATTCAACTAGTATAGCCCCCTTAATATCGACCTGAATGCCAAATAAGAGTCGGGATAAGGAATTAAATCTGGTGTTTTTAGATCTTCAAATCCTCTTGATTTTGATATTTCTGGATTTTGGAAGTGCATTGTATACCTTAGCCAGGCATCTGGACATCTTTACCCTTGTACATGAAAAGAATATCTTCATATTCATCCTCACTGTTAAATGTTTTAAAGTTCAACTGAATTCATATTCAACATCAGTGTTGTCTAGAATTGAGAGTATGAAGTAAATTTTTCTCCCATAATCTACACTGTAATTTTTGTATCAAATGGGAATTCGTTTATCAAGCCTCATTTGAGTAATAATATAGGTTTCCGAACTTTGACTTCCATTCCATAAGACTGAAGAACCTCGACATGACTATCATAGGTGCAAACTATTATTACAATTATTTTATTAGGATCCTCATAGGTAAATTCAATGATAAAGTTTATTAAGGCTTATCCTTTGATACCAATTCATGGTTGGTAGACAATGTCAAAATCCCCCCATTCCAGGACATGAGTCGTCTTTACTTCTCCGACTTATGCAATATCTACCTTACAAAAATAGTGTAGGCCTGGAATATGATTTCATCTTTCTCCATAAGTGAATGAGGGTTATTGAAAGTCTTTAAATCTTAGGTTATTTGTGTATTGGCCTTTTAAAGTCCTTATTAGTCTAGTTATAGGATTTTTTCTGCTATGATCATCTTGGTCAAGTTCAGGAGAATATAGCCTAACCTCATATATATATATATATACACACATATACATATTAACCCTAAATAATGGCGAAGAGCGGGGGTAGCTTTAAGTACCTCTTGGTTCTAGAATGGTTTACTGACACTCTTCGTCCACACACAAAGTCTTTTTGAATTAGCTTAAAAAATCAAAAACCTATTAATGGATCTAGATATGAGCATGTTAAGAGTTTCAACTTGTTCAGTTAATCTCTCAAACTCTTTGGCCTTATTAAAAGACTGCATATTGATCAATGCCTTAGTTTTTTGGGTTGGGATCAATTCTACAAGCTTCTTCTTGATTCGAGGTCTGAGATATTCACTTTTTTGAAAAGGTTCTTTTAGGTCATCCTCATCAAAGATGATAGATTCTATCTCCTCATTAGACTTACCTTTTTTTAATTTTCCCTCATCTATAAGATCCCAAGTATAAATATTATATGTATGAGTTTTTTCTCTGATAAGATTCTCTTTTCGAGATCGATGTAAAGTTTCTCCGTGGAGCTTCTAAAAGGGCACTTGGATTATTGTAACAAAGTCTAATAGATTCCTATGGGGGTGAATAGGACTTTATGTCAAAGAATTGAAATTGTGCTCAATTTAACCATTCATATTAATTTCATGATTTTTCTAGAAAATTGAATTCAATCAATATTATATGAGTTTAAATGGTGTGAGTGGTGATTTTAATAATGAAAAAACAAATCTAAAGTGATCACAAGTCCACCCATACACACAAGGTATTGTCTAAGTCATTTATGATTGATTAACTATGTTACATACCTTAATTAGTTCGGTTACCTATAAAATCATTATCAAAGAATAAGGCTAAGGCGAGTTAGTGTGTGATCTAAATTAAAGGATTGGAACACAAAACAATCCACAGAACCAGATCTACGAGGAAAAATCTTGCAGAGGGGAAACAATCTCGGGATGCATGCTCTCTCTCATTAAACTTGAAAATAAATTTTAAAAAATTCAAGTGCACAACTCTCACTTGAATTCTCTTGCAAATAATTATCTTAAACACTTAAACTATCCACCATTTGAACGAGAATCAACTGTGAAGATCCATAACCAATTGAGAAGAAGTCCTTTCTCTTCCAAGAAACACACCCAATTAGATCTCTCCTTTAATGAATGATCTAACCCTATAATCTATCTTTAGATATAATGAAATCTGATATGAGATGCAAATGGACCTATGATTTAGTGTTTGTACAAGGAAACACTTATTGAATACCTTACAAATAGTAGATCATATATCAATTTAGTTTAATTATGTCTCAAGTAATGCACATCGAGTAATTTAGGAGATTATTTTATGAATCTCTCGAAAATAATTTCAAACTAGATACCTCACCCCTTTTTCATTTGAATTTTGATCCAAGTCTTATTTTTATATATTGCCTAGAAAACTGCAAGGGCCATGTGACAAAACTTGTTTGTGAAATGTTAGAATTATCGTTGGGGTAGACACAATATGGTGAAATCACCTCTTTGGAGTATGTTAAATGGCATGAACATAAGGGAAGAGGTGATATTGATTATATATTGATAGATTACATGGATGATATTACTGATATCTTTTGTCTATTTTCTCTTTCTTTCTCTCTCTCTCTAGCTGTCTTTATCTCTCTCTAGCAACAAACCCTAATCAGGGATTGCATGGATTCCCTAAATCACACTCACATAGATACCAAGCCACCTAATATTAAGAATGCATGGAGTAGATCATTTGCCTTAGTTATTATAAAATCGTCCTCACACAATCATGATATTTCTTTCAATAGTCCTATAACATTCAGAGGAGAAACTGCTATTTTTTTTTCTCTAATAAAGGCATTCAAATCCTTTCAAAACCTTTCAAACATGCTCTTGTAGGAAATTTTTCTCGTGGAACGCCATCGATGGATGTTATAAGGTAGGTATTTTAAATGTTTTCCCTCAAAACAACCTTTAATATTGGACTTATTGATCATAAACACATCCTCATTTGCTTGAACTCTAAAAAAGACTTTTGAAGAATATGGATGAAAGATAAAAGGTTTATAGGATGATTTCTAATGAGGATATTCAAGTGGACACCTGAATTCGAGCTTCAACTTGATAGTAGCTTATCTACCATTTGGATTTCATTCCCTCGTCTTCCTATTCATTTTTTCTCAAAATAATCTCTTTATTCAATTGCTCAACTCATTGGAAAACTTTAAAACTTGATGCTTCTCCAATGGAGATTACAGACCAAGAATAACCCGTGTTTGTGTGGAGTTTGATCTCACAAAGAACATATCAAAAAGGGTTTGGATTATATGTGGAGACAAGGGTTTTTGGCAGGATGTGTTATTAGAAAACAAGACTAAATACTGCAAGAATTGTTCCAAGAAAGGGTATGATAAAAAATATTATATGTTTATAGTGTCAAATAATGGAGGGAAGGCAAAGAAAGTCAATGATTACAAGCCAAAACTTGTTTTGAATAATAAATAAACCATGGATAGATGAACAACATGACAATACTGAAAATATTATGGGAGCTGCATTGATTGAAGATGAAGACAATTAGATCATTAACCTGGTTAAAGGTCAAGAATAAGAGGAAAATGAGGAAGTTGAAATTAATGAAGAAGATGCAGAACTCACTATACGCATAACCAAATATTTAATATCCACTCCCAATACTCTTCAAAATCCTAAAACCTATTAAAAAACCTCAAAAACGTCTACCTCAAAACCTATCTCTAGTCCCCTAGAAAATTCCAGTACCAAAACCATCTAAATTTATCCAAACAAATCAAACATTTCTACTAAGATTTAAACATTCATCAATAATATCTAAGATGTGGACATTAAAGAAGGAAAATTGCAGTCAATGGAAAATCTCATGTTGTCCCCAAGAGGCATAAAGTTACCCCCATTTGAGATAAGAGCTTTGCATAACTCTTTATGTGTATGAGATAGTGAAATTGACCATGAGGTAGGTCATCTTATGATTGAATAACTATGGAGATAAGCCAAATAGTTTAATAGAAAGATGAAGAAGTTTAGAAGATATAAGGAAGACATAAATATAATTGATCAGTTTTGGTTAAATACATATTCAAATAAGTACACGAAGGAAAAATAGGCATTGATGAATGATTTAAAATCAAATGCCCATTTTAGGATGTCGCCAAAGATGTAAGATCCTATTTTTAGAAGAATCATAAGATCAAAAGACAAAGGTAACAAAAACTCCCTTCCTCAAAGTCCTCAGTGATTAATCTGCTTTCATGGAACATTAGAGGAGTAACTAAGAAATCATCATCTAGAAGACTTAAAAACATGATTAAAATACACAATATTCCTATAATTTACTTAATGGAACCTAAAGTTAATTAGGGGAAATTAGAGAATTTCAAGATTAAACATGATTTTGAAGGTGTTTATAGCAATAGTTCTGTGAAAATGTGGATTGTTAGAAGATTTGAAGTTCAATGTCAGGTGATGTTTGACACTGAACAAAAAATTACCGTTAGCATCAATAATCAATCTTTGAATCAAGAAATATTCATGACAACAGTGTATGCTAAGTGTACAAAGGAGGAAAGGGTTGATCCATGGGCTCAATTTACTGATATTTCTCAAAATTTATTTTCCAAACCTCATTTAGTAATTGGTGACTTTAATGAAGTGGCCTACTCCAGAGAAAAACTAGGTGGGAACCAAATGGACTTTCAAGTTTTGGCTGATTTAAGTCAACCTATAGATCACTATGCGCTCACTGATTTAGAGTATAGAGGCACTAGATTTACATAGTGTAATAATAGAGTTGAAGATGATGTGATTATGGACAGGATTGATAGAGGCTTAACTAATTCTCAATGGGCTTCATTATACATAAACTCCTCAATTTATCACCTAAACTTGTCATCCTCTGACTATGCTCCTCTCTTACCTTCCATTAAATCTCCACTGGATTAATGTCCTAAAGTATACAAGTTTCAACATATGTGGACAACTTATGAAAATTTTGAAAATACAGTCCAAACTTCTTGGAATGAAGATACTTGTTCCTTTGCCCTGAGGAAGTTTTCAATTAAAATCCGAAAGCTTAAAGAGGTTCTTAAGAAATGGAACAAAAAGACTTTTGCAAACATATTTCAAGCAGTTAAAGATATGGAAGATGAAGTTGTGCAATTTGAAGTGGAGTATGAGAATTTTAAGAAGTAGGATAATTGAATTACTCTTGATAAAGGCAGAGTAAAATTACTTGAGTTTTTAAAGAGACAAGAAGTTTACTAGAAAAAAAAGTCAACTATAAAATGGGCTCAATAAGGTGATGCTAATACTCATTATTTCCACTCTTCTGAGAAGGATAAACATAAGAAACTCCTGATTAATAAAATCACTACTCAAGATAGTTAAGTTCTAAAGGATAATTCAAAGGTGGGCATCCATATTTTCAACCATTTTAAGTCTATATTGTCTGTTGATCCTAGTATCAATAATCAAGAGATTTATAAGCTTATCCCTAAAATTATTACTGAGGATACAAATGCTTTATTGGAGATATTTGCATCTCAGGAGGAAGTATATAAAGCAATTAAAGACCTTAGTGCTGACTCAACACCTGGAACTGGTGGCTTTGGGGGCTATTTCTATAAATCATGTTGGAAAATCATAAAAAGTGATTTAATGGTTGCTATAAACTATTTTGTTGTTGGGCACGATCTCCCTAAGGGATGCAGAAGCACTTCTATAGTTCTCATCCCTAAAAATCATAGCCCAAAAAAGTGTGAATATTATAGACCAATTAGCTTATGTAACTTTTCTTACAAAATCATCTCAAAAATTCTTTCTTCTAGGATTGCTAAGGTTTTACCTCAGATTGTCTCCCCAAATCAAAGTGGCTTTGTTAATGTAATGAACATATAATACATTGTCAAGCTTGCTCAAGAGATGGTGCATAACCTTAGTAAAAAAATTCATGGTGGTAATGTTATTCTCAATATTAACTTGGAGAAAGCTTATGATAAAGTTCATTGGGGCTTTTTTATTAATATGATTAGAGGCTTTTATTTTGGAGAAAAATGGATAGACTATGTTTGGAGTTGCATATCAAACAATTGGTCCTCTATTACCATAAATGGCCAATCCAAGGGTTATTTTCATTTAACTAAAGGCTTAAGTAAAGGGGACCCTTATCACCAAGCATATTCATTTTGGAAGATAAGTACCTGAGTAGGGGGTTAGACAATCTAATGTCCAAAGTCATTTCAACACCTCATTATCACCTAGTGGTAGTCCTCTCATCTCACATATTTCATTTGTTGATGATATTATTATTTTCTCTAGAGGAGATTTAAAGAGCTTAAAGATTCCTATGAAATTTCTTAGCGGGTATTCCTCAATTTCTTGGCAATGAATCAACTTCAACAAAAAGATCTTTACAATTGATACTAAGTAGGAAGTGAAGAGAAGAAATCAAATTTCATTTTTAATAGGATTTAAATTGAAGCCTCTCCCAATAAAGTATTGGGGATGCCCATTATTTAAAGGAAAGAACAAAATTTTCTTATATAGCAATCTGATAGTCTCCCTTAGAACCAAGATAAATGGATTGCAAGATAAAATATTATCTTCTGTAGGTAAATATATATTGATCAGGCATGTTATCTCTTCACTCCCTTGTTACCTATTGTCATCTATGCAACCTCCAAAATTAGTAATCAAAAGGATCCATTCAATTCTTAATAAAATATTTGGGTGGAAATGAAACTCTTGGTTGGAAACATCAATGGAAAAGTTGGGAAGCTCTATGTAGAGTTAAAATAGAAGGAGGAATGGGACTCTCATGTTTTAATAATACAACTAAACCTTCTAGTACGAGATTAGTTGGAAGTTCACTAGTGAAAATTTTCATTAGGTGAATTATATGAAGTGGAGGTACAAGTCGTTAGACTATATTCCTCAAGGGGATATTTATATTGGAGAACAATGAAAGTTGTTAAAGAAGTATGCATAAACCAAATGATCAATTAGGGAGATCAATGGATTTGGAAAGCTTCATAATCAGGTATGTTCACGTTCCAATCAACTATGGAGATTTGCAAAAACTATCACACTACCTCTACAGTCGTGTCAAATCTATGCGATGCTTTCATTCCCAAAAAACATTCAATTAATATATGGAGACTGCTAAAATATTACTTGACTCTTGATGATAATACTCAAAACCTTGGTATAAGAATGATTTCAAGATGTAAATCATGAAAAAACCAAGTTGAGTCTTCTTTGAATATTTTTATTCAATGTAAAGAAAAAAAGATGATATGGGATTATGTTTTTGAGCTTATGGGAAACAAAGTTGACGGGAACTCTATTTCAACAATGCTCCTACACTGGTGGTATAAAGAAGGAACCGGAGATTATATGAGATGCCTGGGGAAACTTATTCCTATAGTGGTTTATTGGGATATAGGAAAGAAAGAAAATTTGCTTATTATAAAGGTAAAAAATTCAATCATTATTTCGTTATAAACTAGGCCATATCATTCATTTCTAACATTTGTAAAGGCTTGAAGATTGTCAGTCGAGCTCAATACTTTGATGGTAAAATCACTGAGGTATTCGATGTGAAAATTTGTCCTAAACAGACGATGGTGAAAATGATAAAGTGGAATCCTACTTTTAATTCTTGGTTCAAACTTAATGTGGATGGTTCCTCTAAAGGTAATCTAGGGCCTAGTGGTTATAGTGGTATTGTCAAATACTCTAAGGTTACCTTGTTGTTGTTTTTACTAATTCTAATGGAATCTCAACAAATTTTGTAGTATAGCTTTTGGGAATTAACATGGGTCAGAGTTAAACATTAACTTTATACAAAATGATTCTGACTCATTAACGATGAGCAAAGTCTTAAATAATTATTGGAAACTTCCATGTAGATACAAAGGAATCATAAAAGATATTCAAGCTGAATTTAGGCAATGGAATTCTTCCTTGAATAACTGCTTCATGGTCTAATACATTAGCATATTGTTTGGCCAATATTGGGATTGACTTGCCATTTCTTCAAATGTTTAAGAATACACAGGATCTACCTAATTTTGTCAGAGGAGCTGTAAAATTAAATATCATTTTATGTAAATACATTATGTTCTCTTTTTGATTTTATATATATTCATGGATGTAATGGGCTTAAGATAAAGTCCTAAGTTTATTTCAAGCATTTTTCTTTTATTCATTGGCTCCCCAAAAGGATTTTGATTTTCTCGAGCTAATAAAAGCTACCTAGGAGAGGTTAGTTCTCATATTTTTTAATCAAACTTGTGGGGGTTCCGTCCCTCTTCCCAAAATGAGAATATGATTTTCTCAGACACAGTACCATAAAAGTAAAACAATGGTTTATGATGCTTAATGAATGAATAAGAATATTGTCACGAGATATACATGGTTCATTTGGGCTCGACCTACATCGAGTTAGTAAGGGGTACTCAACCTCTATAAATTCTTACTTATTTCATATAGAATGCATGTTTAAGGAGTTTGAATATAAGGAAGACATGTGTTATTCCCTAATGGCTTCATACGTTTCCACATTTTATGTTCTTTGATATTCCCGAATTCACTAATAGGAAATGTGTTAGACGTTCCAAGTAATGGATTGTTGACAAAGTCATATATATTCAAATCCCCCAGAGAGTAATTGTTTGATGATGATAAGTAGTTTTGCTAATAAATATAGGGCATTCAGCCTAGAGGGTTAAGCGTTCTATTATCAACCTTTTCGGTGAAGTGTTTTTTTACAAACTTAAGATTTCCAAACACCTATTTGGCTTAAAAAACCACATGTTTGGCACCAAAACATCTAAAAATACCCCTCATCAATTACCCCTAGACTCTATTTGTTCACAAAGATGATCTAAAGAGTATTTTATATAGTAGATGGGGTGTATTCCAAGTGTCTAATTTCCTATGATGCTCAATGATGACTTTAATAACTAGATTGAATTTGATTTATTGTAATCATTTTAAGAGCTTGTGATGACATCAAGATTTGTGATGGGATCACGATTTAATGTAAATCAATTCAATATGAAATGCCACTTGAGTGAACAGCTATAATCAATGTATGCCTATCAATGCACAAGTTCTCGAGGTACACGTGGGCATTTAAATCCATCCTACTCGCTCGAACCCTAAGTGTTCTTCATCAAAATCGTCTGATCTATATATATTCATCCATTGAATTTGAATGTTTTTTTTCCATTTTTTATAAAATCCTCCACAAACCTTCATTTTGAAATTTTGTGTTATGCATTCTCCAAAGATTTATCTTTACTTTTATTTTCCAACAGACTTATTTCAAATACACTTTCCTCCCCTAAACCTTTGTTACATTTTTCTTGTGAATCCTTCTTTTATTTTTCATCAAGACCTTATGTTTTTGCTTCTTAGCAAAGACCTTTGTTTGGTCATCTTTTCGTTTATCTCAGTGGTATAATTCTTCCTTTATTTCCATTTTTATACTACTTTAGGTATGGACTATCACAGTCTAGGTTTATCTTATGAGTATACTAGGATTAGTAATTTTATGTCTCGGTTCCAGAGGGAAACCCCCACATTTCAAACAATTTTGCTTATGATTCCCCTTTATTTCAATACCTTGAGTGGCTTCATCCATTTAGTCCATCTCTCAATTTGTCCCTAAAAGAGAGGCTTCAATGCCAATGCTCCCTTTCAAGTATAGTTAAAACTTTTTACACCTTTCGGCCTTATCGTAATGAATGAAGGGATTCCACCCAAGGGTTTTCTTTGTCAAATGCCAGTAGGCCCAATCATATAGTTGGAGACCAAAATATTATATAATAAGTGGGATCATATGATCTTCCTTGAGTTGTTGTTTCCTAGGGAAACCCCTTAGGCCCTTACACGTCCATGGGCTACCTGACCAAAGAGGCCGCTAACGAGTGGTGCGAACATTTTGCCCTTCGTATTTCTTTATCTATTCATTTTGCCGATGAAACTGATTGTGCCCCAAACACTCGTGATGGGGAAGTTTATTTTTATAAGTATTTATTTCACGAAAGGCTTGGAATTCCCCTTCTAGGACTTGTGTGTTATATGATTTATTTCATAAACCTTTCACCTTATCAACTTATACCAAAATCCTGGAGAATCTTGATTAGCTCCTTAGTCCATTTTTATGACCTATTTGATGTTAAACATCCTCTCACTATGGGGGAGTTGCTAAACATTTACAATCCCATGGTTTCTTAAGGAATTAGTATACCCCAGCCTGCAGACAAAAGGGTGAATGCTTCGCCAAATCAATCCCCTCCTCCAATCACGACTGGAGGCATCTTATTTTTGATATAAAAGGGGAGCGATGGGAATGTGATGACCAGAATGACCTCACCGGTCATTTGTTCATTGTTCATTTATTTGGAACAAACCCCAACTGAGTGAGACATATGTATTTTCTATGTTAATTATTTTCCTATGTGGTGTTTATCCTAACTAACCTTTCCTCGTATTAGTGTGATGCACAAACTTTCAAAAAACTACTTGATATTTATGATCCCTGAAAGGAGGGAGTCAAAAATCCATGATCAAGGACCAACCTTTCAAAGAACTTTGTGACCTCAAATGGTTGAAGGAGTCCACGATCTTTGGACTGAGATCGAAGAGGGACACCTCGTGCTCATCCATTTTCAACGTTCATTATTTCCTCGTTCCTTAGGTAAACTTCATAAATATTGAACAAACTTTTAACTTGCTTTTCTAAACTGATGAATTTTTTTATCTTACTTTCTAGTTCTACAGCGTCCGTGAAAATGTCTCGTTGAGTATATCGCGCAGTGCTACAAAAACTAAACGAAGTGTCGATTACACCTCAACCTGTTATTCCCTAAGTGAATGTAACACCCTTCCCACCCGGGGAGAGAAGAGCAAAGCACTACTATGATAAAACTAACCAAATCCACAATAAACAAAGTATAAAGCATCTTAATAAATCCCACAATATAAATAATAATAGAATCCACTAATCTCAATCTTAAAATTAAATACAATAAATGTCTCTTGAAATAATATAAATATCTATCTCAAAATAAAATAAATCGCCAATGCTATGTATAACAAAATAAATGAAAATCTTCTCATTTTGTATTCTCGAATATTGTTCACAATATAACCTAGCTAAAATCAATTATCGATAAGTCCATAGCGCCCAAATCTGCGCTAACCTGCCACTAAAAAAATATGGGGAAGTACACAATACGAGAGGAAAAATGCTTAACACATATTAGCGGTGAATAAATCATAACTATACGAGTACGAGTATTCAAATGAAATCCAAATCTCATAATCATTTTTATCAATATAATTTCTCAACAACACATAATCTGAGTCACCAGGCCTCACCATACCGCGCCATACTTTATCAAGTAGCCAGAATAGGAATATTGGTAGGTGCCCAACCTTTGTGCCATATTAAAATCTCATGGTAACATGATCAACATAATTATAATACCACATGAATCAAAATCACATTCCAATAATAATTTCAGATTCCAAACGAATTTAGCAGTTCAAATATGATTTCAATAATCACATGAAATCAAAGGGAATAACTCTGACGAGATTAAGGCGCATATTGTGTAAAACCTCATACCTTAAACCACCATAAGGAACCAATATAATTCTAACCCAAAATCTCAGATTACTCCACCAAAAATATCTCTAAAAGATCATCAAAACTCCTCCAAGATCCAACACCAAAACAACCCTAAGGAACACCTCCAAATCTAAGGTTTAACACATAAATAAAAGGGGTTGTGTGTGTATATAAAAGCAAAAGGAATGAAAATATGTTTTCTACATATTTTTGGTGATAAAAGATGTTCACAAATGGTCACCCACGACCCCCTTTTTATAAGGAAAAAGAGTAGGAGTTTAAAACAAACAAAACTCTTCTAAACTTGATGCTCACGAAATCTGTTTGGGTCGATCGATTGACCCCTGGCATCGATCGATCGATTGTCCAATTATTTCAGTATTCCGCCTTAAAATTTTACACGGGATAAAATATTTAAAATTCATTTAAAAATCCGTTCGAACTCCGTTTTCGAAACCGTTTGAATTTCTCGTTTGTAAAAAAAATTCTCAACATTTTAGAGGAAGAAAATTAATTAAATCAAAAACTTTTATTTTCCTCTATATATTCAAAATACCCCAAAATTACGCGGGTTGATACACTTCCCCACTAACAATGGAATTTCGCCCTCGAAATTCGCCGAAAGCCTAACTCTCAAAATCAGGCCACGACAATAATCTCCAAAAATAATCTCGTCTCCCAAAAATAAATTCCTCACAACAAATCTTGAAACCTAACACGAATATTTCCGAAAATACTCTATCTCCAAAAAATTATAATCACACAAAGAACCCAAAACCCAAGCCCCAAGGGCTGACGTATACCTAAGCTCTGATACCGTTTGTAACACCTTGCCCGCCCGGGGAGAGCGGAGCGGAGCGCTACTGCGATAAAACTAACCAAATCGAAAATCAACAAGGTATAGAACATATAAATAAATCCCACAATATAAACAATAAGAGAATCCACTAATCTCAATCTTCAAATTAAATATAACAAATGTCT
Organism: Sambucus nigra; assembly: GCA_949130495.1. NCBI lineage: Eukaryota > Viridiplantae > Streptophyta > Magnoliopsida > Dipsacales > Adoxaceae > Sambucus > Sambucus nigra. The sequence goes on from OX422217.1 coordinate 265,852,183, forward strand.
CTCGAAATAATACAACTATCTATCTCGAAATAAAATAGATTGCCAATGATCTATACAACTAAATAAGTACAAATCTTCTCATTGTGTATTCTCGAATATTCTTCCCAATATAACCAAGATAAAATAAATCACCGATAAGTTGATAGCGCCCAAATCCGTGCTAACCTGCCACTAAAAGAAAATATGGGGAAGTACACAATATGACAGGAAATATGCTCAACAAGTATTTACGGTGACTAAAGCGTAACAATAAGAGTACGAATATTCAAATCAAATGAAAATCTCATAAGAAATTTTATCAATATAATTTCTCAACAACACATAATCCGAGTCACCAGGCCTCACCATACTGCGCCAAACTTTATCAAGTAGTCGGAACTGGAATATTGATGGGTACCCAACCTTAGTGCCATATTAAAATCTCATGACAGCATGCTCAACATAATTATAATACCACATGAATCAAAATCAGATTCCAACAATAATTTTTAGATTCCAAATGAATTTAGCAATTCAAATATGAGTTCAATAATCATATAAAATCAAAAGGAATAACTCTTGCGAGATTAAGGAGCATATTATGTAAAATCCGATACCTTAAACCACCATAAGGAACCAATATAATTCTGCCCAGAAATCTCAGATTACTCCACCAAAAACATCTTTCAAACATCATCAAAACTCTTCCAAGATCCAAAACCAAAAATATCCCCAAGGAACACCTCCAAATCTAAGGTCGAACACATAAATAGAAGGGGTTATGTGTATATAAAAAGAAGAGGAATGAAAATATGTTTACTGCATATTTTTTGTGATAAAATATGTTCACAAATGGTCACCAACGACCCCCTTTTTATAAGTCAAAAGAGAAAGAGTGTAAAATAGAAAAAAACTCTTCAAAACCTGTTGCGCACGAAATCTGTTGGGGTTGATCGGTCAACCCCTGGCATCGATCGATTGATCACCCAGTTATTTCAGTCCACCGCCTTGAAATTTCATTAGGGATAAAATATTTAAAATTCATTTAAAAATCCGTTTTAACTCTATTTTCAAAAGTGCTTGAATTTCTCATTTTTAAAAATAATTCTCAACATTTTAGAGCAACAAAAATAATTAAATAAAAAAAAATTATTTTCCTCTATATTTTTAAAATACCCCAAAATTACAGGGGTTATTACACTGAACCCCCTACAATTAACTCAAACCCCAAGTCTAACAGACTTGGATGCTAAGATTGTTCATCCTCTCAATGTGATTGATGACACATCATCTCTTAAGATGGTGGGGGATGAGCCTATTTAACGGAGAGGGGCTCAAAAGAAACCTTTGAATACTGAAATTAATCAAACATCTGCTTGGTGGAGGCTAATTATAGATAGGGGAAATGAGTGAAGGCATTCTCGTGGCCGGGGAAATGTTTAGTGTTCCCCATCTTCAATAAGATTCTCCAGATGTTAATCATATACACCACGTTCTAGGACCCTCCAAGTCTGTCCTTAGGTCCCTAGAACTTCCTCACTTCACTACAAACCCTAGGTCAACTTTGAGTACCGATCTAGAGGCCACCAGGTGCTCTCGAGCCCCATTTAACTCCGGTTAACTCTATTTTTAGAGTAAAATACCATTAAATCTTTGAAGGGATCTGAATGACCTTTCCAATGATCTCCCCCATTAGCTAATCGTCATAACAATTTGAATGAACGGGCCATTTTACAACCAAAAACCGGTTTGGAGGCCATCAGGCGCTTTCGGGCCCCGATTTGACACCAATCAACTTTATCTTCAGAGAGAAATCTCTTTGAATCTTTGAAGGACACTGAAGAACCTTTCTAATGGTATTCCCTGGGCGCAAAATGGCATAATCATTTGCATGAATGATCCCGTAGCCATCCCCGATCCTCGTCGCGGGTGGGCGCATGATGGAGGATCCTCGGGTGCTACGCGTCCCTCTCGGGAGCGTTTCAACCGGCGTCGTTTGAAATGAGGTGTAAAAATGTAGAGAGATTTAGAGTTGCCAGTCTATTTTACTCAAAATAGACAAAAGAAAAAGGGGAAGCCATCCCGAAGGACGGTATCCAAAGACATACTGGTGCATACAAAACAAAAATGATTCGAGAAGGGTTCAGAGGCTAAGTTACGAAATGGGAAGGTGTTAGGCACCCATTCCGTCCTTTCGGTCTCTCATGGATGTTTTCTATTTTCCTTTTTTATTTTCCCCATCATATGTGTGCATGTGTATATATATAGTGGAGATAGGAATCCTCGACTTGTATCATGGGAGATCCATATGAAGGTATAAAAATAATATTAGAAAATAACATTTATGCGATTACTCTTACGTTGATCATTATAATGGAACGATAACACATATGGAGTGATACGTCACTAAGAACAAGTATATAGAATATAAGAAAATTTGATTTAGAGAAGATAGAAAATGAGAGAGAAAGTGAGAATAGGACTCGAGTCTCGGGTTTTACCCCGAGACGCCTACGTAGACTATAAAGGCATCAAAGTCCACGTAGTTCACATACAAAATGAGGGGTGGGGTTTATTCCATAAATTCAAACGGGGGATATTTTATTTGTGAGTGTGAGTGTGTGTGTAGGAAAAAGTGTTTCAGTTATGAGAAAATTGTGAGAAAAATATGAGAATCCCTATTTGGAATTTATGAGCAAACCCTCTTTTTCTTATTTTTTGGGTTTTATTTATATGAAAATAAGAGATGTGCAATAATACTAAAAAAATTATATTAGGATGTGTGAGATGAGATAACAAAAGTACTAGGTAATAAAAGAAGTTAATGAGAATTTAAGAGAATTTGAAGAGAAAGTTGAGAAAGTTGGACCTTCTTGAAGATCTTCAGCTTGATCTTGAATGTTGGAGAGCAGCCCTTGCACTTGGATGATGATGGAGAGTGTCTAATTAACCAAGTTTGATGAAAAGTGGAAGTTAGAAAGGGATTTGGATGTTGAAATCGCGTTGTCTTCGATAAAGGTTTTTTGGATTCGCTGAGAGCAATTTTTATCAGATCTGGGCTCCCCTTACAAATGAGGTGAAGGCCTACTTTTATAGGCCCAGGTCACTACCAATCGGCATAGACCTGGTCCTGGCCATCGGTACCTGCCGATAGGCAGGGTCTGGAACCTGCCATTTGGCAGTGTGTTTTAGGCCTTTTTGGAAAATTGGATGCCGAGGGCAAACCGTTGGTCAAAATCGTGCACGGGGTGGACCGTTGGAAAGTTAATTCAGAGACCCTTGAAAGTCCTTTGGACCTCTCCCAAGTTCAGGAGATGAATTTGGGTCAAATATGGCTCGAAAGCGTTTGTCAATCCATTGGACGGGGAATCGTTCGGACGCAAATGGATCGTTCGTCCGCATGGTAAGATCGAATCGTGCACAGGGTAGACCGTTGGAAAGCTTAAGAGATGTAATTCGACATTCCAAAGAGTTTGGCCCGGTTTGGGGAGTGGACTTTGGTCAGCCGGGCCCTGGAATCATTCGGTGACCTCTTGGAGTCAAACGGATCGTTCGTCCGCATGGTAAGTCAGAATCACGCATGGGATGGATCGTTGAAAATGGATTTTAGCTCCCTTCGAAGATTCATTCAGTCTCAGTCTAGCTAAAGAGTTAACTTAGGTCAAACAGAACTTGGGAGTGCCCGATGGCTTCTAGGTCAGTACTCGGTGTATCACTTGGGTTTGTAGTGATGAAGGGAGGTACTAGGGACCTAAGGAGAGTTAGGGGGTAACATAATGGGGTGTCTACCTAGCCCCTCGACGGGTAAGTTTAGAACAAATGATAACTGTCGAACAGACACCACTTGATGCTTTTGAGGGAGTATGACCGATACAAATGGTCGAGGCCGATTCTGAGGACCTGAGGGGTGTGTTGGGGATGGTTTGAATGAAGATAAAAGGTTTAGGACTATTTTGAGGACCTAAAGTGATGCTAGAGGATGATCAATTTTGTGGGTCAAAGTCAAATCTGTGAGCTTGAGTGATGAGGGTGACCTATTCTGCGGGTTTAGGGTGAAGATCTAATAACCAAGGTCAATTATGACTTAAGAGTGGTGACGACCAAAGACCGAGGTCAATTTTGACCTAACTAAGGTGATGATCCTAGACTGAGATCAATTCTGACCTAAGAGCGGTGACCACCGAGGATCGAGGTCAATTCTGACCTAACTCAGGTGACGATCCAAGGCCGAGGTCAATTCTAACCTAAAAGTGGTAACGAGCGAGGACCGAGGTCATTTCTGACCTAACTCAGGTGAAGATCCAAGACCAAGGTCAATTCTGACCTAAGAGTGGTGACGACCAAGGACCGAGGACAATTATGACCTAACTCAGGTGATTATCCAAGACCGAGGTCAATTCTGACCTCAAAGTGGTGACGATCGAGGACTGAGGTAATTTCTGACCTAAATCAGGTGACGATCCAAGATCGAGGTCAATTCTGACCTAAGAGTGGTGACGACTGAGGATCGAGGTCATTTTTTACCTAACTCAGGTGATGATCCAAGACCGAGGTCAATTCTAACCTAAGAGTGGTGACGACCAAGGACCGAGGGAAGTTCTGACCTAACTCAAGTGACGATCCAAGACTGAGTTCAATTATGACCTAAGAGTGGTGACGACCAAGTACCGAGGTCAATTCTGACCTAACTCAGGTAACGATCCAAGACCGAGGTCAATTATAACCTAAGAGTGGTGACGACCGCGGATCGAGGTAAATTCTGACCAAAATCAGGTGATGATCTAAGGCCGAGGTCAATTCTGACCTAAGAGTGGTGACGACCGAGGACCGAGGTTAATTCTGACCTAACTCAGGTGACGATCCAAGACCGAGGTCAATTCTGACCTAGGAGTGGATAAAGATTGGATTTTGATTTTGCTGGAGAAAGTGCCTTGTGATTTTGATCTGAGCTGGGGAGCTGATAGCTGGGGAAGCTTTTGTTTCTTTAGGAGGCCTCATAGCGGGAACAACCAATTTTGGTGTTGTAAAAACACCGTTGGGGAAGTGATCAGGCGATCTTTAGAGATGCTCTGGGGCTTTACCGGGAGGAGATTCACTTGGTTTTTGAGGATTCCATCGGGAAAGAAGGGTTCCTCTTGAGGAATGAGAATTTTTCCTGGTGAAAATGTTCTAAATCCTTCCTGGGATTTTTAGGAATTTTCTGAGGATTTTTTGGGGCTTTCTAGTATTTTTTGGGAATTTCTGTACGAAATTTAGGGGGGTGCCGATCAGCATGGTATGAGGGGTGCCATTCGGTAGTGGCACAGACTTTTGGATTGCCTCAGGAAGGTAAGGAGTCAGTGTCGATCGGTATGGTTGGGGTTAGTGCCGATTGGCATGGCATTTGGCATCCTATATAAAGGGGGCGAATCCCTTCATTTTTTCACAGCTTCTTTGCTTTTTCTCTTTCTGCGATTTCTCTGCAAATCGTTCTAGCATTCCGATCTTCAAGAAATGGATGCTTTTGTGAGCACTACAGTCCCTAGGGAGTGGTTGGCCGTTGATGACTGGGCGAATATGGAGTGGAGGGCCAGGGCGCCTCTTGCTTTGGGGAGTGAGAAATCCTTTGATGTGTTTGAGCCTGTTACGGATGAGCGGACTTTGCTAGGGGAACCGTTGCATTATCGCTCTTCGAGAGTGAATCCTGGCGGTTATGTAAGTAACCCGACCTTTGGTTATTTTTCTTTCTTTCTTGACTTCTGATGAGATTTTTTCCTTTTTGCCAGTCTGATATTACTTCAAAGAACATGCGCGCCCGCGGGACGACGGAGTTTAGGGATATGTGGGAGCATCTCCCACCTATGGTGCATTGGGTGATATCATTAGTTGGTTTTGGGAGGTTGGCATTTGCGCTGGATGAGACGCCTCGTTCGACAGCGGTCCTGTGTGCTTTGGGGGAGAGGTGGTGGGATACTACCCACACCTTCCATTTCAGCTTCGGGGAGATGACTGTGACTCCCATAGACGTGCAGCAGCTATTGGGGCTAGATTATGATGGAGAGCAGATAGAGGTGGATCTCTCTTTGGGGGTGAGATCAGGGGCAGTGCGTGCAGCAGATGATGATGTAGGGAGGATAGTTTCTGGTGATTCTATCCGACTATCCCTGCTAAATGATGTTCTATTGGGCAGGTTGATTGATATGGAGGATGGGCTATAAGTGAGGCAGATGGACCGGTTATTTATTTTGTTTGTTTTGGGAGGTGTTATGGTGGCGTCGAGCGGCGACATCGTCCATTTGTGGTTCTTACCGTAGTTGAGGATGTTTTTGAACATCCCTTTCTATTATTGGGGGAGCCTTACTTTGGAGACCCTTTACTCTTCTCGGGATGCATTCAGCCGGTGCTTCCAGCAGACCTTTACTGGATCCACGTACCTTCTTGAGGTATTCTTCAATTTGCGCATTTCTTTTCATGCATTGGCATTTTCCTTTCATGCATTCCCATTTTCCTTATGCATTTCTTTTTGTTTGTAAATTCTTATCTTTGGCAGACGTGGTTTTATGAGGTGATTGGGTGCAATACCCTATTGATCGCTCTGAAGGATGACACTATTGGGGACTCCTGCTGATTGTATCGATGGTGTAAGGTCAATCAGCAGTCGAAGGGATCTCTCTCCCTGGAGGCAGTGCGTCAGGTCTTGAATGACCTAACCAGTGGTAGGGTAAGACTCTTCCCATTTTCAGTCTTGGTTTTTGTGCCTTCTGATCTTGTATTGATTTATGCCTCCTTGGAGATTTTCAGGTGACCTTTTATCCCTGGGGGATAGCCATTCAGGATGCGGGGACGACCGGGGTGAACGTGTAGATGAGGCATTTACTGGCGCATGAGTTCGGCCATTCCTGGTATCTCGGAGAGAGAGTGGTTCGCTGGATTGCTGAAGAGGAGGTGGTGGTGCCACCTGCGCAGCCTCCTACGTCTATGAGGCGGGAGCGACTACTGTCGGAGGATGCGAGGATTGCGGTGATGATCGGCGAGTCCTACTTATTGTACGCTGATACGGCTGCGTCGTATGACTATATGGAGGTTGTGAAGATGCTGGTTGATGGCGCCCAACATATATGATGCCCTGCCTTTCCTTCCTGCGAGTTCGAGTCAAGTGGTGGGATCTTCTCACAGTGGCAGCGGTCCGACGGCATCTGCGGCGATGGTGACCTCGGAGGTTCCTCCCGTGCGATTTCACACTACTTCATATAATATCCGGCAGGCCGATGGAGGGATAGTGCCTATGATGCATCGTCCTCATACGATGGATTCGGAGGAGTTAGGTGGGATACCTTTCTGTCCTTCTCTTTCTTTTTTTCTGTTTTGGTCATCTCTGCTTTGATACTGATTTTTCCTTTTTTCTTGCAGTAAGCCCAAGTGTCAACCACTTGGATAAGAGACATCAGAGACTGGATATCTTGTACGACTGCCCATATTTGGGATGCGGTTCCTGATCCTTCTTGCTTGGTGCCATCTGCTTCATCCGGAGAAGACTCCGGCTCGGGTAGTGGTGGTGCATCGTCTCGCTGTAGGGGAAAGAGAGCACGTCGCAGGGGTGAAAGCTCTTAGAGAGAAAGGTAGGTGAGAGAGAGAGAGAATGTGGGTTCGGGCTGAGTACCGTTGTTTTTGCTTTTTCTCTTTATTTCCAGCAAAATTGATGTAACAAAGAAAATAAATAGATGCAATACAATGGAGTTTTTTATTATCTTTTATTAATGATGGATGAATGCATGCACATGGGCTTTTTACTTCGCTGCTGAAACCGTAAAAAGGAGTATTTTTGGAATTTTTGAACGAAAGTTTTTTTAATTAAAAGGGGAAATTATATAAGGAGGAAAATGGATTTTCAAATTCTATTGAGAATATCAATTTATTTTTATTGACTTTTCTGATTTGTCAAAAGAGGAAAAAAGGGAAATTTCTAAAAATGGGGGGTTGCCGATTGGCAAGCACCCTGTCCTGCCTATCGACAGTTTAGTCCAGACCCATCAATTCAAAGCTTTGATTGGTACCCTCTTCATCCTTTTGTATTTTGTGGGGTAGGATTCCCTTCGATTTCTGCACCGATTATGTCTCTTGTGAGGGTTCTCAAGTATAAAAAGGGGTAAGGGTGTAGTGTTTTCATCACACCTTCGCATTCTTACTTACTTGCCCATGATCTCTTAGCCTTGCAAGATGGCTCTACCTGGTACCATTGAGTTTTCTAACTACCTCGATGTCTTGGAAGCAATGTTCTCTTATAATGTTGCCTATGATTCTTTCAACATGCGTCCAATCTCCTTGTGGCCCAATCGGCCTATTGAGTGGAACATGTTAGTGGCGATGGTATAATTCTGGTACCGCGAAGACCACGTATTCCGCTTTGGGTTGGATGAAGTTTGTCTTACCTACGAGGAATTTTCTGCCATGCTGGGTATAAATCCCAATGTTGCTGCGAGTTTGCCCGAATTTCCCCATTCTCCCAGGGATTTATTGGCCGGGATTCTTCATATTTCTCCTTTGGCGGCCAGATCACTGGTGGCTGGAGGAATGATCTCCCTCCAGGCAGTGCTGCAGTCCATGCATTTGTGGTAAGTAGGTGATGCTGGCTATGCTGGAACCGTTGCTCTGGGCCTGGTTTCAAAATTGCTGCTGGTGACTAGGAAGTTGCTGGTGGACTCGCAACTTGCAACCATTACTTCATGGATGTCATACCGTTGCAATCCTGTGGCGGTGATACTCGCAGAGACCCTGAATGGCCTGGATGCCTGGAGAGAAGGTCGTTCTGACTTTCTGAGGGGTAGCCCTGTGATGCTGTTCATGTGGTTGTCTGAAAGACTCCACTTGGTGGCCCTTCCAGAGTATCCTTTAACGGTTGTACCCACCTTCTTTTCGCATTACATCTTCAGCATTGGCTTGGATAGTGAGAGCTGGGAGAACTGGTTTGTGGAGAATGGGGTTCGGACTCTATATTGGTCAGTGCCTTGGTAGGAGCAGTTGCTGCATGTTCTGGAGCTAGGAGATTACTCATATGTGCGGCTGGTTGGTCTCAGATAGAACTCTTTTTATTTCCTTTGGCGGCTTCTGCGCCAATTTGGCTGGGCACAGGTCGTGCCACCTTGGACCACAAATTTCTTTTCGGTGGAAGATTTGACTGAGTGTCTGCACATGCGGCTTGGCTCCTTATGGGAAAATCGGTGTCCGTCGACCCATCCCTCTCAGTCTGTTGGGAGAGTTTGGCATGTCCTTGGGGATTATATGAAGGGGTTGTAGAGGAGAGTAGTCAGCAAGATGTTGGCAGTGGAGACTGAACAAAGGTGGTTTGTTTTATTTAACACCATGGAAGGGGTGTTGTGGTTTTTTCGAAGCTGCTTCAGGCTTATCGGTCCATGGAGTGTTAACGACACTCTGTTCAGGCAGGGGAAATTTGGGGACCCCAGGATGTAGATGATGAGGGTGTAGGCTCCTCTAATAGCTGTGGGTAGGACTCTTGGAGAGTTTATTTGTGTAATAGGGAATTGATGTGGGATTTTATTTGGCTTGTTATGGCAGTAGGGGGAAGGGAGTTATCCATTCCTTTTCTTATGTAATATGTGCTGTAATTTCTTATTAATGAAATAAGCAAGTTTCTTATCATCCAGTTGTTCCTTTCGATGAATTTAGTAATTTTGAATTATCTATACCGATCGCTAAGGCATACATAATCCTTTTATTCAAGTATTTATTGGAATGAACTGCCTTTCTCGGAGATAAGAAAAGAATAGTTTTTTGTGAAAAAGAAAGGGTTCTACTCCTATAAGATGTATGAGCTGCCTACGTACCTCTGGGGATTTTGAATTTTTTTTATTTTTCTAGAAAAATGGTTTTTTGCAGAGGATCAAGCCCACATAGTTCTTCGTAGAGGGAAACGAAGAGAGTTTTTTTTTAGAATAGAAGGGAGATGAGAAGAGTCATATCGTGTCGAGATTCCAGACTAGGGGTAGAATTTCTTGAGATGGTCCAGGTTGATTGGAAGAGCCATCTCCTCCCCATCTAGGTCAGTGAGCATGGCGTCACCGCCGGATAATATTTTCTTCATAATGTAGGGTCCGCTCCAATTGGGCTTGAATTTCCCTCTGGGGTCCCAGATGTGTTCTATTATCTCCTTGAGGGATAAATCCCCTTACCGGACACCACGGTCCTTGACTCTCTTGTTGAATGATCGCGCTATTCGGCGATGGTACCCTTATATGTGGTAAAAAGATTTCAATCTCCTTTCATCTAGGAGGGTCATCTCGTCGAGATGGCTTTGACACCAGTCTTCTTCGCTAACTTTTCTTTCGAGCATGACAAGTAGCAAGGGTATTTTCAACTCCACAGGTAGGACTGCTTACATACCGTAGACCAGTGAGTAAGGGGTATCCCCAGTAGAGGTTCAGATTGAGGTTTGATAGTCCCAGAGGGAGTACGGGATCCGGTCAGCCCAATCCCTACAGCTTTCGATCATCTTGCTGATAATGGCTTTGAGGTTCTTATTGGCAGCTTCAACTGCACCATTGGTCTGAGGTCGGTAGGGAGAAGATTTGTGTCTCTGAATCCCATACTTGTTGACTACTTGTATGACTTCTGCTTTGAAGTGCAACCCGTTATCTGACACTAACTCGTGCGGGACCCCATATTGGCAAATGATATTTTTCTCATGGAATTTGGCCACTGTCTTGGCATTCAATACTGCGTATGACTCAGCTTTTACCATTTGGTGAAGTAATGAATGGCAACTAGGATGAATTCATGTCCATTTAAATCCTTTGGTGTAACCTTCCCTATGATGTCGACACCCCAGGTGGAGACTGTCCAGGGTGAGGTCATGTTGTATAATTCTCGCGGAGGCAGGTGTTGAAGATTAGAGAACTGTTGGCATTTAAGGCATCTCTGGACATAGGCGGTGCAATCTTGGGCTATGGTGGTCCAGTAGTATCCCTGTCGGATGATCTTCTTGGCAAGCATTTTACCCTTCATGTGGGGCCCGCATTCCTCGCTGTGGATCTTCTGCATTATCTTCTTAATCTCAGCCCTTACGATACAGTGTAGATTAGTTCCATCGAAGTTCCTCTTGAATAGAGATTTATGACAGATGATGTATTGGGTGGCTAGTCTTCGAACGGTCATTCGGTATTTCTTATTGAAACCCTCGGGATACCTACCATGTTTGAGGTGGCACCAGATATCATAGTACCAACAATCGGCTAGTTCTGGATCTTTGGTGGAGACAAGCTCAGTACGATAGTAGTGGGTTGGTTTGTCTTGCTTTTGAACTAGGAAGGGGGTCATTGTTATTCCTTCGGGCATGTCGACTAAGGAGGCTAAGGTAGCGAGAGCATCGGCTAGGTTATTCTTTGCTCGAGGTAGGTAATGGAAGGTGATGTCTCGGGATCGGGAAGCTAACTCTTCTAAGTGGGCATGGAAGGGTTGGAGCTTTTCGTCCTTGACTTTCCACTTTCTGAGCACTTGACCGATGATGAGGTCAGAATCCCCGTAGACATCAAGGAATTGAATACCTTTCTTGAGAGAACTTTGAGGCCTACTATGAATGCCTCGTATTCCATTATATTATTGGTGCAAGGGAAATCAAATTTGATGGCGATGGGAGTGTGGGAGTCATCTGGGGAGATCAGAAGTATCCCAATGCCATATCCCTTTTTGTTGGCAGCGCCGTCAAAGAACATTTGTCGTCGAAGGTTGTCTTGAGCGATGAAGAGGATATTTTAATCTGGGAATTCAGAGATCCAAACATCTTCTTCTTCTATGGGGTAATTAGCGAGGTAGTCAAATATGGATATTCCTTTAATGGCTTTCTGCGTGACGTACACGATATCGAACTTGGTTAGGAGAATCAACCATCGGTCCATTCGATTGGATAAGGCGGGTTTCTCAAGCAGGTATTTGCTGGGATCCATTCGGGATACAAGTTTGATGGGGAAGGCGAGCATTTAGTGTCGCAACTTTTGGGTGACCTAGATAAGTATGGCACACGCCTTTTTTAAAGAAGTGTAGTTGACCCATACCCTGTCAATTTGCGGCTGGCGTAATAGATCGGTCTTTCTTTGTGGGAGTCTTCAAGGTATTGGGCTAGCAAAGCCCTAGCTGCAGTATCGGTTATAGTTAGGTATATGAGCAAAGGGAGACCAGGCTGTGGTGGCATGAGCACTGGAGGTTGGGTCAAATTTTGTTTGATTCGATCAAAATGTTCTTGATAGGCCTCGTTCCAAACCTTGGTTGAATCATTTTGGAGGAGTTTGAAGATCGGTTCACAGATGGAGGTTAGCTGGCTGATGAACCGATTGATATATTGCAATTTCCTAAGAAAACCTCAGACTTCTTTCTCTGTTCGGGGTGGTGGCATCTCAAGTATGGCCTTCATCTTTGCAGGATCCGCTCCTATCCCCTTCTCACTGACCATGAATCCCAAGAGTTTTCCCTTTGTAACACCGAAGACATATTTATGTGGATTGAGTCTCATCTGATAATGTCGCAGTCGTTCGAAGAACTTACGGAGAGAGGGAAAATGACCTTATCTAGTTTTGGACTTGATAATCATATCATCCACATAAACCTCGACTTCTTTGTGAATCAGATCATGCAGGATGGTTGTGGCAGCCCTTTTGTAGGTGGCCCCAACATTCTTGAGACCAAATGGCATAACGGTGTAGCAAAAGGTTCCCCATGGGGTGATGAATGCGGTTTTTTCTTCATGGTCTGGGTGCATCTTGATTTGGTTATATCCGATAAACCCATCTATGAAGAACTTGAGATCATGACTAGCTGTGTTGTCCACGATCATGTCGATATTGGGTAGCAGATAATCATCCTTTGGAGAAGCTTTGTTTAAATCTTTGTAGTCTACACACATTTAAACTTTCCCTCCTGATTTCGGCACAGGTACTATATTGGCTAGCCATGTGGGATATTCGATCACACCAATGAAAACCACGTTCAACTATTTGACCACCACTTCTTTGACCTTGAGCGACCATTCGGTGCAGACCTTTTTTAATTTTTGTTTAACCGGCTTGTAATCTGGGAGAATGGGGATCTCGTGCTGAGATATTTCATGATCAATGCCTGGCATATCATCATAGGACCATGCGAAGACATCCATGAATTCCTTTAGCAATTCTTCGAGTTATGCGCGCTCATGCTCGTCAAGGGTGGTCCCTATCCTAATCTCGTACAGTTGGCTACTAGAACCGAGATTAATAACAACAGTCTCCTCTTCATTAACTTGAACGAGGTTATGTTGTTTATTATTAACCTTATTTAGATCAGTTAAGAATTGTTTATTTGTAAAATCATCATCATCGAAAGTTTGATTAGAATTCAAACAATTAATGTAAGGCACAACAAGATACTCAATTTCTTCGTATATTTCATTGATAGGAAAAATAGCATTGAGAACCTTATCAAAAGAGGTCTCTATTACATTTGAACAAGGATAGACAACAGAAGAAGAAATAGGGTAAACATTGGGGTTAGGGGAGATTTCAAGAGGTAGAACTGGCGCAGTATGCCAGTTAAAGAGGAGTGTATCAGCAGCTTTAATTCGAAGGGATGGATCAATTGATTTAGTGTCTGAATGAACCATGCAGAGTGGCATCCCTAGTGTTTGTAAGTTGAAGGAATCTTTGAAATCACTTTCCTTAGTCTCTTCAGAATCTTTGATGAGCGGTTGTACTCGGTGTTGGAAACTTTCGGCCCTTGGGTAGCTATCTTGGAAAAAATCTCCATTCCAGGCTTCATCTTCTTGTCTGTGTGGTCATACCATGGTTCTGGAAAACCATAAAAGGGTAAGTCTTATCCTTCTTTAATGAATCATCCATTCAAGGAGTCTCCTATGACAGTTTGGATGCAGTCTAATCTTCTCTTTGGTCGAGAATGGTGGATCATTCTGAGCTCTTGTTCTGATGGTTAATACCCCAAGCCATAAGGAGGGAAAGCTTTCTTCAGTTCGATGGGATCAAATATCCCTTGATGCATTTGCCCTAGCCTCAGTCTGGGCATGAAGTGCATGTTTTTGAACATTTGAATCACATTAACATTGCCATGAGGGTCATATTCTAGACAAACCCTTTCTTTGAAACCATCCCCTGCCGGGAGTAGGAGTGGCTCAACTCGGAATCCTTATAGGAGCATATCATTTGACCCGTGCTGTATCTCAAGGATTGGACTTCTAGTGCTTGCACCCTCAATATTTGCGTCGTCGCCCAAAATGGTGATGACTCTCCCGTTGGCGAAGAACTTCAATTTCTGATGGAGTGAGGAAGACACACCCTTGATACTGTGGAGCCAGGGTCGTCCGAGCAACGGGTTGAAATAAGCTGGGATGTCTATGACTTGGAATTCAACGACAGGGTTTATAGGGCCAACCCCTATTATAAGTTTTATGGATCCCATCACCTCCTGGCGGGTATTATCGTAGGCACGTACAGTGGTGGAGGTTGGAGAGAGGTCTCTTTTTTTCAGGCCTAAACACCTGAAGGTTCTCAGTGCGCGGACATTCAAGGAAGATCCGTTATCGATAAGAGAGAGTGGCACGTCCTTCCCCATAACTTCGACGGAGATGTTGAGTGCATGAATGTGATTTGGCCCAATTCTGTGGATTTCTTATTCAAAAAATGATAGCATTCGAGTAGAGGTCAAAGAACCGACCTGATTTACCGCTTCTTCTGGTGTGGTAGAAGGAGGAACGGTGGGTCTAGTGAGCAGCTTGATTAAAGCATTTCTGTGCAGCTGGGAAGACATGAAAATCCCCCATAGAGTGATGTTAGCTTGAGTTTTCTTCAGTTGATCGAGGATATTTCTCTCCTCGATGGTCATCTCTGGCATAGGAAGGTTTTTAACGCCCTTTCCTTTGCCATTTACTGGTAGTGAGCTTGGAACCTGGTAATGTCTCCCTGATCTGGTCATGTGATATACTGAAGAAGGGAAGAACATGAATCCCGTTTCCTCATCAACCTCAGGTTGTTCTTTCACCCTGTTTATTTCTCTGAGGAGTTCTTCAAATGATATCATCCCACATATGTCGTCTACTGGGCCAGTTCTTCCTGAAGCTTGTTCTTCACTCCAATCTTCAAATTCTTCCCCCCCCCCCCCCCCCCATCTGGTGGAAACAATTATGTCTTTCCATGTAAAGTCAATGCATTCCACAACTTCAATGGCTTCTTTATACAGGTCTTCCCATTCTGTGGGGATATGTACGGTGGAAGGGACCAAGTGCCCTTATATCTTCAAAATGTCAAGTAACCCGGTGATACTACAAATGCTGTTGGTTTGCCCGAATAATTTTGCCATAATCTGGACAACATCATCTAGGATGACTTCATTGATTGGTACCACCCACTTGACTGAATCTCGAGCCCATTTTCGTGCTTCCAAGAATAGTGTACTGAACCTTTGGCAATCGATGACCATCTGTGAGGGAAATTTCAGCCCGAACTCTAGGAGCTGGTTTAACACCTCTGACAATTCCATATTTCCATTTTCCGAACGGGTACGAACAATGATGTACGCTCTGGTAAGGAGTGACAGTGCTTGATCAGCGAGGCTAGTAGGGTGCAGGGGGAAATATGGGAAAATTTGAAGAGGTTTAGGAGAGTATATGGGTGTGATTTGAGTCGAGGGATCAAAATCTGGGTTTTCTTCTAAAAAGATGGCATTGGCATGATTTGGGAGTGGATTGTGAGTAGTGTTTGGCTTAGGATTGGATGGTGGGGAAATGGTACCCCGGTCAATGAGATCTTGGATTATGTTTCGGAAGTGAAAGCATTGGTAGGTGGTATGGCCAGCAGTTTGGTGAAAGGTGCAATGGGTATCTGCCTTAAAGTCTTGGGAGTGGATTTGGCAATGGACGAGGATCCAAAGGTTTGATAAGGTTTCATCTTAGCAAAGCTTGATAAAATTTGGAGAGAGGAGCATGGATCTCAATGTATTCCTTTCTAACTGGGGCAGGGCGGCTTTCTGGTTCCCATGATGTGGTTGGTTGAGAGATGTTATTGATGGTTGAGACTGTAGCACTGTCAGGCTTGTTATACTTTCTAGGGGTGAACTGTCTGGACACCTTATTCGGTTCAATCTCTGTTTTAATAAGGCTTTCCTTAATTTCTACTCCCGCTTCTCTGAGAGATCGAAAGTGGGGATAGTATTATCCTCCCATCGTCGCTCGAACATGGGGCAAGAAGTTCTTCTTCACTATGTAGACCTGGTCTTCCTCAGATGGTCGATTGGTCATGATAGCTACTTGCTCCCTCCACCGGGTTATTAAGTTACTGACTAATTCCCCAGGGTTCTGTTTGAGCAGCTCTAAATCACGACGGGTGACCTCAAGCACTTCGTTGTATTTGTACTGCGATATGAATTCTCGGGCTACATCCTCCCAGCTACGGATTCTAGATTCCTCGAGAGACAAAAACCATCGAAGGGCACTATCCTTTAAAGTTTGCTAAAACAATTGGGCCATCACTTCTTCAGAAGCCCCTAGTAGAGTCATGGAACGATGATAACTGCGAAGATGAACAATCGGGGTCCACTCCCTCCAAACTTCTCAATATTTGGCATCTTGAACTTCTCGGGTAACCTCGCTTTAGGATAAGGAGACATGTGGGTGTAGTATATATAATTCCCATAGATTCTGGCTTGGTCGAAATTCTTGGTGAGCATCTTGAAATCCTCTTTAACTTTATTCAACTCCTCCTATTATGGATCAGTGACCATAGGCAGGTTAGCCACAGGCTGGGCGATGTTTGGCATCTAAAACTGGGTAGGCGATGACCCATTGATAGGAGGAGAACGTGGAGCGTGCTGATATTCTTCGGGAACCTAGATAGGCTCGGGCGGACCCATAGCACGTGGGAATAGGGCCTCAGGATCTTGAGGATTAGGAACCCAGTTTCGTTGCATCTCTCGGACCTCAGTTTGGAGGTTGTTAATCTTGGACATGAGCTGAGCAAGGACTACCGTCAGATCCGGATGTATAAATGGTACTTGATTTGTATTCTCCATGGAAAGTGGATGAATTCTGGACTCGAAAGAAGTAGTAAACGAACGAACAAAACTCTGGGGTGATTTGACTGAAGATCGAAGCCAGTGGGGAGCCAGGCCAAGGGCTTGCGATTGACCTGAGAAGGCGTAGAATAAGATTTATTTTTGAGAAAAAGAGAAGAAACTATTTTTGAATTTTTGATAAAGAAGGGATAAATGTTTTTGGAGATGGAACTCAGCATGATTATTACGATTATTATGTTCTCACTTGTATTTAATTCTCCTAAATGCAATGCCGCACGGGACCCGAGCCTAGAAAAGAGGGGTTTTTAATATATGCGAAGCTACGGCTGGACTTGTAACCAGGATCACGGATAGGGTCCCGTTTTAAAAATGCATGAAAATTTGGGCGGCAAGGCGACCCAAAATTTTGATAGATTTTTGGGTTGAAACCGATAATCTAAAGTTTGTGTCCTAGATTTGACACCTATATGCAGGTATGCAGTTGGTTGGGTGAATCGGAATGGATTCCCCCATTTGGCGTGACTTCCACGATATACGTCTTGCTCTTGCAGGCAATCAGTACGTGTGGACAAGTCATTTGATATACCTGAGTGTACGTGAATTTCCTCACTATATACCTCGTGGGGATGGTACGTGTGAGAGTGAATTCGATATACTCAGCGTACGTGAACGAATTCCCAGCGATATACCCCCATCATGACTTCGGTCAAGCGGTACGATGCGGGGGAACCGTTCGATATACGTTGAAGGTACTTGGCTAATGGAAGGTGAGAGTCATATGGCTTAGGCTAACTGCGTCCTTCCGGACCAGCGCCCATCACGAATTGACCCTCCAGTTACTGGTTAAAATTTGGTCAATAACAATGCTCTTTGTTGATTTCATGTGAATCATGCATGATTATCTTAATAGTATCTTATGATGAGAACGCTTTTCTTGATTATGCCAAACATCAAGCAAAGTACAAGTACCAAATATACACCAAGTATGGATGGGTGATGCGTGCAACATGTGGATATATGTGATCCTAGGTGCACGTGGTGTGAAGTGTACATAGAGAATTTTCTACAAGTGTGTGAAAAGAAGCATAAGCATGGGATACACATGGAAAAGGGGAACATGAAGATATAGGAGAAATATAAATAAATATAACATCCATGTAAATAGAGTCAAGCCCTCAAAACATACATATCCCCAGCAGAGTCGCCACTGTGGCCATACCCGATCCTCACTACGGCCGATCGTGTGAAGGAGGATCCTCGGGTCCTGCACGTCCCTCTCGGGAGCGCTTCGGTCGGCATCGTTTGAGATGAGGTGTAAAAATGTAAAGAGATTTAGAGTCGCCAGTCTATTTTACTCAAAACAGACAAAAGAAAAAGGGGAAGCCATCCTGAAGGACCACATCCAAATACATACTCGTGCATATGAAATGAAAATGATTCGAGAAGGGTTCGGAGGCTAAGTTACGAAATGGGAAGGTGTTAGGCACCCATTTCGCCCTTTCGATCTCTCATGGATGTTTGCTATTTTCCTTTTTTATTTTCCCTGTGATATGTGTGCATGTGTATATATATAGTGGAGATAGGAATCCTCGACTTGTATTATGGGAGAGATAAAGCAAGTCATCCGTGGGAAGGTAAAAAAATAATAATAGAAAATAAGATTTATGCGATTACTCTTACTTTGATCGTTACAATGGAACGATAACGCATATGGAGTGATATGTCACTAAGAACAAGTATATAGAATATAATAAAATTGGATTCAGAGAAGATAGAAAATGAGAGAGAAAGTGAGAATAGGACTCGACTCTCGGGTTTTACCCCGAGATGCCTATGTAGCCTATAAAGGCATCAAATTCCACATAGTTCGCATACAAAACGAGGGGTGGGGTTTATTCCATAAATCCAAATGGGGGATCTCTTATTTGTGAGTGTGTCTGTGTGTAGAAAAAGTGTTTTAGTTGTGAGAAAAGTGTCAGAAAAATATGAGAATCCCTATTTGGAATTTATGAGCAAACCCTCTTTTTCTTATTTTTTGGGTTTTATTTATATGAAAATAAGATATGTGAAATAATACTAAATAAAAAATATATTAGGATGTGTGAGATGAGATAATAAAAGTGCTAGGTAATAAAATAAGCTATTGAGAATTTAAGAGAATTTGAAGAGAAAGTTGAAAAAGTTAGACCTTCTTGAAGATCTTGAGCTTGATCTTGAATGTTGGAGAGCAACCCTTGCACTTGGATGATGATGGAGAGTGGATAACTCACCAAGTTTGATGAAAAGGATGATGAAAATTGGATGTTAGAAAGGGATTTGGATGTTGAAATAGCGCTGTCTTTGAGAGAGGTTTTTGGATTCACTGAGAGCGATTTTTATCATATATGGGATCCCCTTGCAAATGAGGTGAAGGCATCCTTTTATAGGCCTAGGTCACTGCCAATTGTCATTGACCCGGTCCTGCCTATCGGCACATGCCGATAGGTAGGGTCTGGAACCCGCCATTTGGCAGTGTGTTTCAGGCCTTTTCGGAAAATTGGTTGCCGAGGGCAAACCGTTGGTCAGAATCGTGCACGAGGAAGACCGTTGGAAAGGTAATTTATAGACCCTTGAATGCCCTTTGGACCTCTCCCAGGTTCAGGAGATGACTTTGGGTCAAATATGGCTCGGAAGAGTTTGTCGGTCCATTAGACGGGGAATCGTTCGGACGCAAACGGATCGTTCGTCCGCATGGTAAGTCTGAATTGCGCACGGGGCGGACCGTTGGAAAGGTTAGGAGATGTAATTTGACATTCCAAAGAGTTTGACCCAATTTGGGGAGTTGAATTTGGTGAACCGGGCCCTGGAATTATTCGATGACCTCTTGGAGTTAAACGGATCGTTCATCCGCATGGTAAGTCAGAATCACGCACAGGACGGACGTTGGAAAGGGATTTTAGTGGCCTTTGAAGATTTATTCAGTCTCCATCGAGGTAAAGAGTTGACTTAGGTCAAACAGTGCCTGGGTGTGCCCGATAGCTTCTAGGTCAGTACTCGGGGTATGACCTGGGTTTGTAGTGATGAAGGGAGGTACTAGGGACCTAAGGAGAGTTAGGGGTAACAAAATGGGGTGTCTACAGATCCATTTTCCACCAAAAATTAATCCGGAGGCTACCGGTCTCTCTCGATATCTGTTAGACCAAGGTCAACTCTTCAGCTCAAATGATACTAAAGGAATCTTCGAAGGTCAATGAATAACCTTTCAAACAGTCTTTCCCATGCACGAATCATCCTTATGGTACGAACGAATGACCCATTTTACACCCAAAGGTCATCGGATGCTTTCGGGCCCCGTTTGAACAAATTTTACTTTTCGAACTTAGAAAATATCTTTGGAAAGTCCCTTGCATAACCTTTCTAATGGTTCACCTAGTGCGTAATTCTAACTTACGATTTGGATGAATGATCCATTATGGTCTGACGATCTCCCATCCAAAGGACTAATGAGCACTTTTGAGCCCCGTTTGACCCAAAGTCAACTATCAAACCCTGGAGAGGACCAAAGGACTATTGAAGGACACTAATTTACCTTTCTAATGGTATAACCCGTGCATGATTTGGATTTATGGATTGAGTTCTACAATCATTTTTCCAAAAAAATTTGCACAAGACTACCGATCGCAGGTCCATTTCCCCGCCTATTGATAGTGTCTCTAGGGTTAGCTATCGATTGGCAAGGCCATGGCTATGCCAATCGGTACTCCCTACCCTATAAATATAGGTCATGAACTCACTCTAGGCACACCTCGGATCCATCAATATCAGTGATCTAAGCAACATTCTCTTTCAATCAACGAAGCTTCCTTGTGTGTAATTACTTTTCATGCTTCATTCCCATAATTTTCATACCCAATTTAGAAAAATCTCATTCTCTCTCATCTAACATTCATCTCAACTTTCATCTCAACATTCAGGGGAGCTCATCAAGGATGAAGATCAAGCTTCATTTCTCCAAAGAAGGTCAAAAAATCCTTCTCTCTTTTTAAATTCTTTATTTTTTCATTAGTTACATAAATTCTTAATCTAGCATTTACTTTAGTTCATACACATTAATATTTCATCATTTATTACTTATATTGCACATACTTTGTTTTTTATAAAAAATCCAAAACAAAGAAAAAGAGGCCTACACCTACAAATTCCAACGGGATTATCCACCACAATTATTCAAAACTAAAATACATTCTCTACAAACACACATATACTAAATTCCCATTCGAATCTATGGGATAAACCCCACCCTTATTCCGCATGCAAACTACATGGACTTTGATGCATTTATAGGCTACGTAGGCATTTCAGGTTAAAACTCGAGACTCGATTCCAATTTCCCAATTTGCCAATTTTCTCATTCTCGTATTTGGTTCCTTTTCATCTATACATTATTTTAATATGTATTAAATTTTTTATCCATATTGGCATTTTATCCAACATATGTAATGTTTTATCGTAACGATTAATATCTCGATAAACGCGCACATCGTATTTTCTAGATATTATTTTAAGAACATTCCTATGGATGATCTCACTCTATCTTATCCATGATATGAGTTAGGCGATTTCGATATCCATTTATATATACACGCACACACACTCCACTGAGATATTAAGGAAAATAGTAACATCAAGAGATCGAAAGGGCGGGATGGGTGCCTAACACATTTTCATTTCGTAACTTATCCCCCAAACCTCTTAACTATTGGTTTTGTAAGCATCAGTTTGTCTTTGATGACGCTCTCTCGAGGCGGCAACATGTTCTTTTTCCAGTTTTGTGCAAAATAGGATGGCAAGTCCATTATTTTACATTACCCCACATCGACGAAGCTGAAGCACTCCTAGAGGAAGAGGGCGCGGGACCTTTTCTCCCTCTCCCCCTCAGGAAAGTAAGAGATGCATAAGGGATGGGCACAATGACGACTCCGCTGGGGAAATTCTTAAGAGGGATAGACTCTAGGTGTTATTATTTTCTTCTTGTGTGCATATGCACCTACCTGTATGTCCCATTTTTCTCCCCTATTATTTCTTGTATGTATATCTACCTCATGCTTATATCACTACTCACTCATACACTTGTAGATACTCTCCATCTACACTTCTAACTACTTACACGTAGGGTCACTTATATCCCCATGTTGCACACAACACTTAGAATATCCATGCTTAGGTGTCACTAATGCACACCTCCACTTATCACACTTGTATATATCCATGCTCACTCACAATTGTCACACACAACTTAGATTATCCATGCTTAGGTGTCACTAACACACTTGTATATATCCATGCTCACTGACATTTGTCACACTTCACTTGTAGTTGATCCATGCGAGGTTCACTACCACACACTCACTCATAGATAGTCACACATCACTAACTCTCATGTATCCATGCTTAGTGTAATATTCATGACATATTTACTTTTCATAATACTTGTGAATTCTTTTCTATGAATTTACTGTTCATCATGCTAAATAAAATACTCTCTCCATAATATACTAATCAAGAATCATGCATTATTAGGAGTCACTTTATGATCGGCGTTGATCGACAGGTTGCAGTTAGCTAGGTAATATGAGTCTCACCTTCCATTGGCCAAGTACTTTAGACGTATATCGTACAGTTCCTCCCGCATCGTACCGCTTGATTGAAGTAATGACAAAAGGTATATAGCAGGGAACTCATTCACGTATGTCTAGTATGTTGAATTCTCTCTCACACGTACTATCCCTACGAGGTATATAGTGAGGCAATTCACGTACACTCAGGTTAATCAAATGACTTGTCTGTACGTACCCTCAAAAGAAAAATATATATTGGGGAAATCAGTCCTGTCACACCCTGCTTTTGGTAAGAAGGAACAAGAAGTGCACACAGAGAAATGAATTAAAGTTAAGGCGGAATAACATAACCTTTAATTCATTCTTAATATGTTACATAGGGTTGAACCACCGCAGGGGTGAGTTGCATGTTTCTAGTACACACAACAATATAAAAAATTGAAAAGCGCCACTCCTTGCTCCGATATGGTTTAATCTCTGCCCATACGATCACATACGCAAACAGGTGACCGGTTTCTATCTCTAATAGCGAAAACATACTATTTCCTTTCTCCTGGTGCATCTTAAGAAGGAAGGAATTAGCACAAATATGCTAAGCAGGTTCTACCAGTTCTATAACAATGGTATATATATATATGAGAGTTGCAGTGTGTATAGAATTAGTGTTTAAAACAACTGATAATAATAAGTTGATAATTTCGTATCTATCAGATCATAAACATCAAAATGTTTAGGATTCATAATTCCATAGTGATTAGTCCGTTTAAGAAAATACGCTGCATTACCAGTTTAGTTAGAATTCTATTTTAAAGAAAGTCAAAGAATTTTAACTAATAATCCCATTCTTACTAGTTCACCAAAAGGTATAGTGGTAATTAAGCCATCGGCTTAACTTTATTATAAACAACCACAAAAATTTTGAGGAAAATAACCTGCTATGCTCACAATTAAAGTGGCACTCATACGTATGTACCTATTGGCATGTCTCTCAATCGTCTATGACCAATAGGCCAAGTAGAAAGTTTCGTGGGACAACACGTCAGTATACTTTCGAGTTAATACTGATGCTTATAGTAAAAATATCACAAAAGTGCAAGGGCAAACTGAATCAATAATTATGATATCAGTTATTAGGTAAGAAAAGTTAAAATTAATTCTAAAATTTAAATACTCGTGATAATTAAAATATTGATGATGGTTAACAAAATATGTAGTATGGTAGTATAATAACATGCACATACTCAGAGTAAATGAGGCTATCATGTAGTGATATCAATAGCAATATTTCAAATACGCAAAGTATAAACTTGAAAAGGTCAAAAAACTTACTTGCCCGGTATTCGGTTGAATTGCTGCCACAGTGGAATATTCTGAAGAATTGCGGCTTGATTTTCTTTTATACAATGTGGGTATAGGAGTAATAAGGTTTAATTAGTCAATTTTGTACTTAGGACGGACTTTATTAATGTTTCGGGGGCTAATCTATAATTATATTAGGACTTCAAAATAGTGACCTTAAGCTCATTTTTTAACTTTCGTGCAAGAGTTTTATTATCTTAAAATACTTTTATGTATATATGGGTAAAGTTTGGGATTCAAATTCCTAAGTTGGAAAAGTTGATACGGGTTGATTTGTAATTTTAAGGTAATTTCTTTAAGGAAAAAACTTATTTTTACACATTTTAGGCAAGTAATATTGAAACATGGTCTTATTTTATACCACCTTAATCCGAAAAATTAAATAAACCTTTCGAGAAAAAAATCATAATTTTCTGATTGGCCACGTGCCCTCACGCGTGTGGTCAAGGTTTTTGACCAAAGTCTTCATCTTCAACCTCTCTATTTTGACTTTTTTAGGGTTTCAATCTTTGATTGAGGTTTTCCCCTTTGTTGTTATACCATTTGAGATGAGTTTTCAACCAACTTAACCTAATTTTTCATAAGGAATTCAAATATATAAGTTTCATGGATCGAATCTCAGTATAACTCATGTTTCAAAAGTGTGTTTTTTCATGAAAATTTGACCTAACTTTCGTGGATTTATATAGTACGATAAGGTCTCTTATGAATTGAGTTTGATTTCTGCTATATGTGAGAGTATTTTGGTTTTGGTTTCAAAGATTTTGATGGATTGTACATTAAGAATTTTGAATTTGTAGGTTTTGACTTCAAAAAACACTTTCGATCGATTTGCTCCTTACATGAACATTTGTTGTTTTTCACCCATTACACTCGAGATACTTAGGTTATATTGAGTTTATCCATGGCTTTAAATCATAGTTTAAGTCACTGAATTGAGTTTCACCATTAAAGCTCAAGCTTTAATGGTGTTCTTACTGATTTTTACTATCCTAGGCCATTCTACACGTAAAATCTTGCATATTATGAGTGTTCTAACTATATTAACTATGCATAAAACTGCAAGAATTGAAAGAATTGAAAATGAAGCATAAAATGATGAGTTACCTTAATTGAGAGAAATTTTGAGATTTGAAAGTGAACTATGGGGTGAGTTTTTACTACTTAGGTCGAGGGGAATTTATACTAGTTTAGGTGGGGATTTGATTGGAGCTAAAAGGAGGTGGATTTGAACTAGTTTAGGGGAAGTTTTCATTCTGGGTAAATGGGGTGCACATGGGTTCCTAGGGTTTACCATGTGATTTTTACCTCTTATGGTGACGTGGGGTAGTATGTGGACAGTGGTAAAAACAAAATTTAAGAAGGTTTTGATTTTAGTCCTTTATCATTTGTATAATTGCATTTATTTCCACAAAAGTACACTTTTGTAAAGTTTAGGGGCATTTTGGTAATTTTAAAAATTTGACAAGGTTGAAACTATAAATTTATGTTAGTTGAGGTCCAAATGTTTAATTTGATATAAGGTTGGGGTTTAGGGGTTAAATATATCTCAAGTTACCTTATTTTGAAAGTTTTAGGAACTCTTTTTCAATTAACTAAAACTTCAAGGGATCTAAGTTAATATAACAAATTTGCTGGTTTTTTTAACATAGTTTCTTTCTTCTTGAGAGGGCTTTTGATTTTAACTATCTTATGAGGGTTTAAATCGAGGTCGTAGGTAATTTAGGGTTTGAAAATTTCTCGGTTCTTACAATGCCAAAGTGGGGAAACCCTTCCAATTAACCCAACAACTGCATAACCTAGGCCACTCATATTTAGTTGTCGATTACTACCCAAAACTCAGCCAAAATGAGGAGTCGGCATGTGATCGAGTGTAAATCGTGCGTCGTGTAATACGCAAATCGTTGTTATCGGTTCGGCGACTCAATGCAAAAACCTAAGCTACTACTACACTTGCGAGGCAAGCACAGCGGTAAGTCGGGTATTGTAAGAAATCCACAGGGAGTGATTGAATTTTAGATGTTAATTGCTTTAAAAGTTCAGGAATAAATGTGTAAAATAAATAAATGAAAAGGTGATGGTTGGGAATGGTGGAAAAAGAAAAGAGAAGTTAACGCTAAATTAAAGTAAAGCGAGGATCGGGATCGCATCCTTCCAAACGGATCGAAACAACTACTAATCAAAGTTAAGGCTCAAAAACAATTTAATCGAGCATTTTCAATTAAGCATAAACATCACACAATAAGGAATTCAATCCAAAGTTGCGAGATTAAACATTTAACGAAAAAGTGGTCACACGCGGAATAAATTTGGATTATCGCTATAAACACTAAAGTTGCGTGACAAATAAAGTTAAACGCATAATAATCCAACTTTAATACGCGAGGTTTCAATTAAATGCAATTTTACACAAAACCTAACTTTTGAGGTCCATACCCGTAAATGGCGAAAACGCAATCCCGACCCGTTATCTACGGACTATACATGGATTAAACTAAATTAAACTAATTAAACTAAGAAAGCAAGAATTAAAGCAAGTAAACTAATTAATAAAGCATGTAAATTAACTACAAAGCAAGAATAAAGGAAATACAACTAATATTAATGGAGAGGGAAGATGAAAGTACCAATTACAAACCCTAAAGGGTGTCAAACCAAGAGAGGAAGAAGAAGAGCTCTCAAATCCCCAAACCCTAAGCTAAACTAACCTAAAATGAATTATATCCTTCAAAATGAAGAAAAAGAGTATTTATACAAAACAAATCCCATGGCAAACTTGTAAATGAAAGGGGAGAAAAACAAATATCAGTAGGTCCGAATCGATTCGGTAAGGAGGTTCCTCGAGACTGCCAGAGGGGCGAATCGATTCGGGATGTCCGAATCGATTCGGAATAGGGGCGAATTGATTCGGCAAGGCCGAATCGATTCAAAAACAGAGGAACTGGCATACTGTCTCCAACCGAATCGATTCGCAAAGGGGTGAATCGATTCGGACCTACAGGTCTTGAATTGTTCCCCTGTTTTTGGTTGGTTTGAAATTCTCTTCCGCTCAAAAGCCCGTAACTTCTTCGTTCAGACTCGGAATCGCCCACCGTTTGCGGCCACGCGAAGCTTGTTCAGAGGGATTCAACTTCCGTGAAGACATTCCAAATTGTGAAATGACTAAATTGCCCTTGCGCGTGCGATTGTGTACAAAACTTCTCCTGAATGCATCCAACTTCATACTTAGCACCTGTAATCCCTACAAAAGACCAAATATACCTCATATAGCATGTTATCATATAAAATGAAGGTTGTCTGATTATCGAGCATAAATATAGGAATTAAGGTACCCGGGGAGGCTAATAACGCGTACGTTAACGGGTGAAATACGAAATATTTACGCCGTATCATCATGGCGCCCAAATTTTCCCACGATTTCATCTTTTTATTAAAATGGGACCCTATCCCTGAGCCTAGAAACAAGTCCAACCGTGTTTTACATATTTTTCAAAAGCAATTTTCCCAGGCTTGAGTCCTGTTCGGCATTTCATATGCATGTCGATAAACCTAATACAAGTGAGAACATAATAATAGTAATAATAATCATGCTGAGACCCTTTTTCTCATTTTTCCTCTTTCTTTACCAAAAGTGTCAAAAACATTTCCCCCCTTTTTTTATCATAAATGTTAAAAGCATTTTTCCTCATTTTTATCCAAAAATATTTTTTCCTCCTCTTTTCAGCAAATGTCAAAAACATTTTCCTCCTATAATAAAAGACCTTCCTTCTCCTCTTCTGAAAATAAATTTGAGTCATTTCCCCTTCTCAGGTCGATCACATACCTGACTGTTGGCATGGCTCCCTATTAGCTTTGGTCTTCCGTCAAATCACCTCGAGGCTCCGTCATTTCCCTCACTACTTCCTCTGAGTTCAGAATCCACCTTCCCCCTCTTTCCATGGAAAATGTCGACCAAGTACTGAATGTTGAACCGGATTTGATGACGATTCAAGCCTAGCTCACTACCAAGATTGACAACCTTCAAATCGAGGTTCATGAGATGCAATAAAATTGGGGCCCTATTTTTGAAGAACCTGAAGTCCCCTTCCCACACGCTATGGGTCCACTCGTACCAGAATCTATTTGGGTCCTCGAGAAATATCAGTACACTCCACATGCCCCTCCTACTAATGGGCCACTACCAACTTTACTCCTTATACCGAATCTTGCCCAGCCAAGGGCTAACTTACCCATGGTCTTTCATTTAAAGGAAGAAGAATTGAATAAGGACAAGGAAGACTTTAAAATCTTGACTAAGAAGTTTAACCAAGTCCTAATCTCCGAAAACTAATGGATTACACCCATATATCTCCCCATCCTAAAGCAAGGCTATTGAAAACGTTCAAGATGCCTAACATTGAGAAGTTCAGGGGGTAGTGGACCCCTAATTATTCATCTCCAAAGTTATCACCGATCCATGACTCTCTTAGGTGCCTCCGAGGAAATAATGGCCCAAATGTTCCAACAGACATTGAAGTCCAACACTCTTTGCTGGTTCTTATCTATCAAAGAGTCCAGGATTCGCACTTGGGAGGATCTTGCCCGTGAATTCAAATCATATTACAAGTATAAAAAAGACTTGGAGGCTACCTATCATGATTTAGAACTTCTCAAATAGAATCAAGGGGAATATTTCATTAACTTCATAGCAAGGTGGGGAGAGAAAGCGACCACGATGACCAACCATCCTTTCGAAGAGGAGCAAGTCAGTATTGTGAAGAAGAACTTCTTACCCCATGTCCGATAAATAATGGGAGGCCATTACTACCCCCATTTCCAAGCCCTTAGGGAAGCAGGTGTGGAGATTGAAGAAAGTTTTTCCAAGAAAAAAGTCGATCCTAAGAAAGTAATCGGACATTCACTCCAAGAAAGTATGAAAAGCCTGCCAATACCACAGTTTCAACCATTAATAACATCTCTCAACCAGCCACTTTATAGGCACTAGAAAGTCGTCCTAACCTGGTCAAAAGGGAATATACCGAGCTTCACGCTCCCCTCTCCAAAGTTTACCAATCCCTTTTGAGACAAAATCTTATTAAGCAATTGGACCCTCGTCCATTACCAAACCCACTTCCCAAAAATTTTAAACCTAATTCCCATTGTGATTTCCATCAAAATGCCAACCATACCACTGATCGGTGTTTTCACCTCCGAAATTTAATCCAAGGTCTGATTGGTCGGGGTATCATCACCCCCACCAGCCAATCCTAAACCAAACACTACCCACAATCCACTCCCAAATCAGGAAAATGCTATCTTCCTAAATGAAAAACCAAAATTTGATCCATCTACCCAGATTGTACCTAGTAAATCGCTCATCATACCCATATATTCCCCTAAGCACATCCAAATTTGCCCATATTTTCTCCTACTTACTACCTATTTTACCGATCAGGCTCTGTCACTCCTTACAAGAGCATGCATTGCTGTTCGTACTCGTTACAAAGGGAAAGATGTGGAATTATTAGAAGTATTGAATTAACTTCTAGAGTTCGGGACAAAATTTCCTTCTAAGATGATCGTTGACTGCCAGATTTTCAGTACATTATGCTTAGAAGCTTGAAAATGGGCTCGAGAGTCATATAATTGGATGGTACTTATCGATGAAGTCAATTTAGATGATACCGTCCATATCATGGTAAACTTATTCTGATAAAATAGTGAAATTTTTAGTATGTCCGAGCTACTTGATGCTTTGAAACTACAAGGGTACCCCATCCCTTCACTTCTACATCTCCTCGTTGAGTGGGAGGATTTATATGAAGAGGTCATTGAGGTTGTGGAGTGCATTGAATTTTCATGGAAAGATGATGCCATTGACACCGAATGGGGAGACGAATTCGATAGTACAGATGAAGAGAAATTCCCAGACAAGACTAGATATCGTTTGAGGAGATGCTTTGAGAGATTAACAAGGTGGTTGAGTATCCCGAGATAGATGAGGAAATGGGTTTTTAGTTTTTCCCCTATTTTATGATCCATATAACTAGATCAGGGAGGCATTACTAGGTTCCAAACCTGCAATCATCAACGATTGATGAGGGAAAAGGCGTTAAAAAACTTCTTATGCTGAAAATGACCCTTGAAGAAAGTAAGATCTTCAATCAATTGAAGAAAACTCAGGCTAACATCACCCTATAGGGACTCTTTATGTCTTCTCAGTTGCACCAAAATGACTTGATTGAACTACTTATCGAGCCCACATTCCCTCCTTCTACCCCGCGAGAAGAAGCAATAAATCTTGTCGAATCTTTAACCTCTTGTAGAATGCTCTCCTTCTCCAAAGAAGAAACCCTAAGTTTGGACCAAGACAAATATGCTCTCAATATCTCTATCGATAATGGATCATCTCTTAATGTTTTCATGTTGATAACCCTTAATTTCTTGGGACTGAAAGGAGGAGACCTTACTCCAATATTAACTGATGTGCGCGCTTATGATAATACCATCGGGAAGTGATGCCATACCTAAAGCTTACAATAGGGGATGGCCCTATAAATCTCATTATTGAATTCTAGGTAATCTACATCCTGGATTGTTTCAACCTATTTCTTGGATGACCATGGCTCCATATTATCAAGGGCATATCTTTTTCCTTCTATCAGAAACTGAAGTTCTTTTCGAAAGGGCAGGTCATCACCATGTTGGGCGATGAGGATAACCCTGAGAATGTAAAAATTGGTAATACAGTACTAGATATACAGCATGGGGCAAATGAGATGCTTTTGTTAGGATTTTGAGTCGAATAACTTTTGCTCTCGATAGGGGATGATTTTGCAGATAAAATTTGTCCAAAACATAGTCCTCATGGTAACATCAATATGATCCAAATGTTCAACAACATACACTTCATGCCCAGACTGGGGATGGAATGATGACAAGAGGGGATACTAAAACCAATAGTGTTGAAGAAAGCCTTTCCTCCTTATGCATTGGGCTATCAACATCATCAGAGGAACTCAGAATGCTCCTCCAACCTCAGTTGAAGAGAAGGCTAAAAAGTACCAAGACTGTCTCAGAGGATTCTTTGAACGGAATATTCATCAAAGAGGTTGAATATTTCCCCTTTTGTGGCTTTCCCGAATCATGGTATGATCATGTAAACAAGAAGATGAAGTCATGAATGGATATCTTTTTCCAAGATAGTTACTCATAGCTGAAAGTTCCTAGCATCATATGCAATCACTCATTGAGAAGACTATAGCTACGACCATAGATTTCGAGGGAAGTGACTCTAAGGATTCATTCAACTTGTAGACATTGGGGCTAACACTCTTCATGGTCCACGCAAGCGCTACATCATCGAATCAATCCCACCTGATCAAAGTTACTGATGCCTTTCTGCTCCGCTGGAATGCTATACCAGTTCCACCGGATGAAATATAACCCAACTCTGATGTTTATCCCATTTCCTCTTCTTCTTTTTTTCCTCCTTATTCTGATCACAATGTAATTGATATCACCTTTGATGAGGTTCTCAATGTTTTTTTTCCCAACAATGAAATAAATGAAGATTTTGAGTATGTTTCTGTGCCTTAAATTAATTGTCTCGGTTCTAATCGAACTCTTGATGATGATAATTTTACAAATGAACAATTCTTAACTGGTCTTAATAAGGTTAATAACAAACAACATAACCTTGTTCAAGTTAATAAAGATGAAACTGTTATTAATCCCGGCTCTAGTAGCCAAATGTGCGAGATTAGGATAGGGTGCACCCTTGACGAGCAAGAGGGTGCACAAATCAATGAATTACTGAAGGAATTTATGGATGTATTTGCATGGTCCTATGATGACATGCTCAGTATTGATCCTGAGATAGCTTAGCATGAGATTTCAACACTCCTTGAATATAAACCGGTCAAATAGAAACTATAAAATCTCAACATCTAATGGTCACTCAAGGTTAAGGAAGAAGTTGTCAAACAGTTGAACATGGGTTTCATTCATGTGATCGAATATCCCACATGGCTAGCCAATATCTCACCCGTGCCAAAATCTGAAGGAATGGTTCGCATGTGCGTTAACTACCGAGATTTAAATAAGGCCTCTCCAAAGGATTATTACCCGCTACCCAATATCAAATGATTACAGACAAGATGGCCAGTCACACTCTTAAGTCATTCATTAATGGGTCTGTCGAATACAATAAAATCAAAATGCACTCGGATCATCAAGAGAAAATCACATTCATCACCCCTTGGGGAACATTCTGTTACACTGTTATGCCATTTGGTCTAAAAAATGTAGGGGCTACTTACCAGAGGGCTACCACAACTATATTTCATGATCTAATACACAAAAAAGTCGAGGTATACGTGGATGATATAATTATAAAGTCTAAAACTTGGGAAGGTCATGTTCCCTCTCTCCATAAGTTCTTCGAGCAACTACGGTAATACCAGATGTGACTTAACCCACATAAATGCATTTTTGGCATTACCAAAGGAAAGCTCTTGGGATTTATGGTTAGTGAGAAAGGGATTTAAGATGATCTCGCAAGATTAAAAGCCATACTCAAAATGCCACCACACCGAACGGAGAAGGAAGTCCAGGGATTCCTTGGAAAATTGCAATATATCATCCAGTTCATCACTCAGTTGATTATATTTGTGAAATCATCTTCAAACTCCTCCGGAAGGATTTAATTCAGGTTTGAATTGAAGCTTGCCAATAGGCCTTTGATTAAATTAATAAATATTTAACCCAAACTCCAGTATTGATGCCACCACAACTTGGTCTACCCCCACTCCTATACTTGACCATAATAGACACCACAACTGGGGCTTTGTTATCCCAATACCTTGAAGAGTCTCACAAATAGAGTTCCATCTACTATGCTAGGTGCAAGTTGGTTGGGTACAAAGTTAACTACCTTTCCTTGGAGAAAGCATGTGTCACCCTTGTCTGGGTAACCTAAAAATTACGACATTACATGCTGATTTTTCCCATCAAAATTATTTTCCGAATGGATCCTATCTAATACCTTCTCGTTCAACCTGCCTTGTCTAGTTAAATGGCCCGATGGTTGATGCTGCTAGCCGAATTTGATATTATTTATGTTAAGCATAAAGCCATAAAAGGAGAGCCATCTCTGACTACCTCGCTGACTACCCTATGGAAGAAACCGATGTTTGGATTTCGGATGAAAATATCCTTTGTACCTCCAAAGGAGACCTCCAGTGGAAAATGTTCTTTGACAGTGATGCGAACAAGAAATGATATAGCATTGGGATACTCCTAAGTGCACCTGATGACTCTCACACTCCGATTGCCAGCAAGCTAGATTTTTCCTACACCAATAATATGACCGAATACAAGGCATGCATGGTAGGCCTTAGAGTCTCTCTCAAGAAAGGAATTTTATACTTATATGTCTACGAGGATTCACCCCTTACGTCGACCAACTCCTCAGAAGATGAAAATTCAAGGATGAGAAACTCTTTCCCTTCTACGCTGACCTAGAGGACATGGCCTCCCAGTTTTGAAATATAACCTTCCACTACCTGACCTGAGCAAGGAACAAATTAATTGATGTCCTTGCTACCTTAGCCTCCATGTCTGACATGATCGAGGGAATAACGATGGCCCCTTTACTAGTCCAAAAGAAACCTAAACCAACCCACTGCTATGACATTGAGCTACTCATAGAAGAAGATCCTAATATAGTTGATTCTTGGTACTATGATATTTGGCGTCTCCTAAAGTATGATAGGTATGCCCAAGATTCTAACAAGAAAGACTGAGAAACCCTCCGCAAACTGGTTGCTAGTACATTGTCTGTGACAAAGCACTATTTAAGAGAAACTATGATTAAACCCACTTAAACTGCATCATAAGGGCTGATATTGATGAGATGATGCTGAAAATCCACAGCGAGGAGTGCAGACCCCACATGAATGGCCATATACTTTCTAAGAAAATCATTCGACAGGGATACTATTGGACTACCATGGTTCAGGATTACACCAACTATGTTTGGAGAGTCCTTAAATGCCAACAGTTTTCCAATCTCAAGAACTTGCCTCCACAATAATTGTTCAACATGACTTCTCTCTAGTCGTTCTCCATATAGGGCATCGATATCATAGGGAAAATTACACATGAGGCCTCCAATAGGCATTAATTTATCTTGGTTGCCATTGATTACTTGACCAAATGGGTCTAAGCTAAGTCATACACAGTTTTAAATGCCAAAAGGTGGCCAAGTTCTCCCAAAAAAATATCATATGCCGATATGGGGACCCTCATGAGCTAATATTAGACAATGGGTTACATTTCGAGGAAGAAGTCACAAAATTGGTCAACAAGTATGGGATTAAGATACACAAATATTCTCCCTACCAACCTCAAACCAATGGTTCAGTCGAAGACACCAATAAGAACCTCAAATAAATCATCAGCAAGATGACTTAGAGTTGTCGAGATTGGAACAATCGGCTCTATTAGGCCCTCTAGGACCGCACTTCAGTTCAAGCATCTATTAGGGATATCCTTTACTCTCTGCTATATTACATGGAAGCATTCCTGCCATTGAGCTAGAAATTCATTCACTATGAGTTATCCTTGAAAGTAAAGTTAGCGAAGAAGATTGGCATTAAATTCATCTTGACGAGTTATCTCTCTTGGATGAAAGGACATTAAAATCTTTATATCATATACAAGGGTACCATTGCCGAATAGCACGATCATTTATCAAGAGAGTCAAGGCTCGTGGTGTCTGAGAAGGGGATTTAGACCTTAAAAAATCGTAGATCCCATCCGAGAACCAGAGGGAAATT
Source organism: Sambucus nigra (assembly GCA_949130495.1). Classification (NCBI taxonomy): domain Eukaryota; kingdom Viridiplantae; phylum Streptophyta; class Magnoliopsida; order Dipsacales; family Adoxaceae; genus Sambucus; species Sambucus nigra. The sequence continues at coordinate 265,886,975 of OX422217.1, forward strand.
CAATCCCAATTGGAATGGCCCCTACATTGTGAAGAAGATCATATCCGTTAACGCCGGTATGCTCATCGACCTTGATGGCGAAGAGATGGGCCATCTAGTCAACTTGGATCGTCTAAAGAAATTCTACCCTTAGTCTGAAATCTCGGCACACTACAACTCTTCTCATCTCGCTTCTATTCTAAAAAAAATCTTCATTTCCCTCTACTCAGAACTATGTGGGGCCTGATCCTCTAAAACTCTTTTTACTTCCAAATAATTAAACATAGAAAATTTTCAAAACCTCCAAAGGTACGTAGGAAACTTATACGCATAATTTGCGGTTTAATTAGACAATATGTAGTAGTAGTAGTATTAATTGAGGATGTAAAATACCCGACATGACTCTTAAATATTATGAATGAACCAAAACCATTTGTGAAGCGGAGAATGTGTGTGGATTTCACATACTTAAATAAAACGTTATGTAATACCCCAAGATTTTTGGGACAATAATTTATTTATTTTTGGAAGAAATAAATATTATTTTATTTGGAGAATAATTAAATTGGCATTTGAGGCCAAAATTTGAAGATATTATAAAGTGATTCGAATGATGATTCTGAGGGTGCAGTTGTTTTCGGAAGGGTCGAGATAGTTGAAATGACTGTACTTGGGGCTTATTTAGGTTTCAAAATATTTTAAGTATGTTTGGCTCAAATTAGAGTGACCGAGTCATTTAAAGTGTGTATTATCATTTAAAGTTGTGTATTTTGGGGATAAGGCTAAAAAGCCTACGGGAGAAACAATTCTCCTTATAGAGAAAGAGAAAGAAAGAGAGAAATAGAAGGAAGAAGAAAAAGAAAAAGAAAAAGAAAAAGAGGAAAAAGTTGGGAACTTCGGCCAATCCGTGATTTCGAGGACGAATCAGACTCTACACACCTGAGGCAAGTGATTTGTGGATAAAAATTGTGGATTTTGGATTAAAATGTGAAAACCTAGATTTTGGTTAAAATCTTAGATTTGTTGTGTATATAATGGATTGGAGGTTATAAATTAGTTGGGGTGAGTTATATTATGAATCTTGATGATATATATATATATATATATATATATATATATATATATATATATATATATATGGGTTGAAGAGAAATGAAGAGAAGATGATAGATATGGTTTTGGGGATTTTTGGCTTTTGAGAAAAGTAGCCATTTTCGTAGCTTCTAATAGGCCGAATCAATTCAGCCCCTTACCGAATCGATTCGGAATGTTGTAGGTTCCCAGGTCTGAGTAACCGAATCGATTCGGATCCAAGCCGAATCAATTCGGCCTGAGATAGAATCCCAAGTCCTATGGAACAAATCGATTCGCTGTAGGGGTGAATCGATTCGCAGGGCCAAATCAATTTGGATTTGGCCCAAATCTATTCGAAAACATGGCAATTTTGGGGATGTTTTTCTAGGATGAGTTTCATCCCGTTTTGTTTGAGGGTATCGATTGGGAACCTCTATAGGAGTTATAAGAAGTGTGTTTTGGAGACTTTTAGGGATTTTCCCTTATGAGAAATTATTGGAGTCATATTGACTTAATTCGAGAGAATACCAATTAGAGAATATCGTATTGCCAAAGTGTGGAAACCCACTATTATTGAGAGTTTTCTTTGGAGATAATTATTGATTTATTTAGAGAGTTAGGAAGCGTTTAGTGATAATGGATTTTAGTATTAAATCCCAAATGGGATAATTTTACAGGTTCATATGATTCATTGAACCACATTATGGATTGGAAACAATAATGTTGATCGATGTGCGTACGGATATAGAGAATATCCTTAGCGTAAATAGAATTGCGAGACGATTCACATAAATAAAAGTGAGGTGTGAACTTCAAGTGAGAAGTAGTATAGTGTATACTAAGTGAGGAAGTTATGTGAGTTATTGACGAACAGTATAACGAGAGTAAAATATACTAATAAGTGGAAATAAATTCCTTAACGCCTAAGAGCGTAATAAGAGTATGAAAATAATGTCATACATATATACCTTATGTGATGGTATACATTTATATGATGTGAGGATGTATGCATATCTTGTGTGAATGATATATATATATATATATATATATATATATATATATATATATGTGTGTGTGTGTGTGTGTGTGTGTGTGTGTATGTGTGTGTGTGTGTGTGTGTGTGAAGCATACCCCCTCTATGCTATCATGGAAATTTGCGCGATGTGGGAGAGGCCCCTGGATTGAGGAGCAGGGTGCGTATAGTCCCCAGGTCATAGCGTCCATTTATTATTGTGTGATTGTTTTTATTAGGGGTGAGACGTGGTGGGCATGTTTCGTCTCATTGCCGGGGAGGAACTATGATCGTTTCTCGTACGTTTTGATTTATTGTTTTACCATGGCGGTGTGATAATAATCCGATATATGGTAACATGGGATAGAGTGAGTATTTCCTGGAAGATGATAGCATTAAGAACCTGCATCCTTGAGTTATAGCTTGCTGGGATGGTTATTATTATTATACTTGTGTGAATAGTATATTAATTGTATATGATTATGTGATATCATATTTGTCTCTAGAGTAAAGAGACATAAGAAGATTGGTTAAATCTCATTCCGAGACATTTTAACCGGACTATTAGTGTGATGAATATGTAAAGTGAAAATGAAGAAGTAGATAACTATATGAGTATAAATATCGTACCTTGGGTATCCGGGGCATAATGGACCTCAACGACCAACATTGCCAAGGAGTAGTGTATCGGGGGGGTTCCTTGTTTGGATTTCGCTTGCGAGACGTCCCACGCATGAAACGAAGTGAAATGTTGGGAGTGAGGAGAAGTTAGTCCTTAGTGCTCATATTTATATATTAGTATCTAAACAATCGATAGTGTCAAGGAGTAGTGTATCGGGGGGTTCCTTGTTTGGATTTTGCTTGCGAGATGTCCCACGCACGAAACGCCGTGTACTATTAAGAATTAAGAATAATAAATTATTTATAGTAGAAGATAATTTGGATTATACGTGTCATGCATTGAGGGCATAATGAATCTTGATAATCAATACTGCCAGGACTAGTGTATCAGGGGGGTTCCTTATTTGGATTTCGCTTGCGAGACGTCCCATGCACGAAACGCGGTGCAGTATTGAGAATTGGGAGAAGTTTAGTCCTTAGCACCTGGATGTTATTAACTTATATATATATCTGTGTGTGTGTGTGTGTGTGTGTGTGTGTGTGTGTGTGTGTGTATAAGGTGAGAATTTCTAGTAAAAGAGAATGTTTATGTATATTTTATAGGTTTAGAAAGTGGGCGAATAAATGAGAGGGGTAATATTTGAAGTTGACAGATATGGTTTAGATTAAAGTATTAAATGAGTATAAATTGGGAGTAAGCTAGATTATTTTTGCCCCTAGATAGATTTGGGCAATTAATTGGAGATCATGTGCATACGGTTAGTTGTGCGCTTTAGTTGAGAGGTGAGTTGAATTGTATGGAGAGTGCGACTCCACTTTAATCATGTTATAATGCATTTATAATTATTATGCATTTTAATGCACTTGCTATAAAATGTTTTCACACCTCGCACTCTGACCCGTTTATATTTTCTATTGCTATGTATATATTGTATTTATTCTAGGTGTTTCTCTGCAAGGACGCCATTGATGATATCCATCCAGTGTATTCGTGGTACTATGGCAGTAGCAGACTATTGCAGTATTTTGATATAGTCGATTCCTATCTTTCGTGTATCTAGATCAGGATTCAGTTTGTATATCACGTTTATACCCAAGTGTAGTAGTGTAGCACTTTTATATTTTCTTTCTCAGATTATTGTATTATCTGTGACCCAACAACATATTCGAGTATTTCATTTTAGAGATTTTGTTGTACTCTTGTATTAATCTCTTTATATCATTTGGGCATGTGTATGTCTCTTATCATATTTAGAGTTATGTTGTCGGTTAGTTGTTGCCTGGTTTTGTTTTAAAGATAAATAATGTTTTAAAAAAAAATGATAACCTCTTTTTGTGGTAATGGGTAGTTAGTCGTGTTTATTTTTAGAAACGTCAGTAGATGCTGAGAATGATCCATTTGAGATTCCTGATTATTTTAGTATAGGGTTGGCCACCCGTTATTATTCTAAGACGGGTGTCACAGGTGGTATCAGAGCATGAGGTTCTAGTGTCTTTAGGATCTGTGTGGGTTTACTACGATCTTTCGAAAGCGTTCTTGATGTATAGCCCTATTATTAGGAATGTTGTGTTCCTACATCCATATTTTCTTCAGGGATGAGAAAACAATTGAAAGGCGTTCTGATACAATTGTACTTGTTTCAGATGCCACAGAAGAGAAGTCGTTCAGGATGGGAAAATAAAGGGGATAAGAGTGTGGAACCCCAATTGCCTTAAAGGAACATGACTAAAGATGAAGTTTCCAGTATTATGGCACAAGCAGTAACTGCTGCCATTTCTAGGATGGCGCATCAACCTACAGTTCAAGCAGCCCAAACCCATTCAGGACCGTCTTTGTGGGAAAGAGTTCGGGAAGATTTTAGTAAGGGGCATCCTCTAGAGTTTCCAGGGGGAGTTGATGCGGTGGATGCAAGTCGATGGAAGAATAGTATACAGAGGCACCTTCGTATGGTTGAGTGTAGTGAGGTGCAAAAGAAATTTCTAGCCACCCTTAAGTTAATGGGAGCAGATCTCCAATGGTGGGAGTCTATCACCACATTAAAACAGAGAGATACATTGCTTATAACCGATTTTTGGGAACTTTTTGGTCGAAGGTATTTTTCTTCCACGATTCAGAAGGAATTGAGGAGGAAATTGATGGATATATTTCAAGGTAATAGAATGGTGGTCGAGTATGAAGAAGAATTTACTCGATTGGAGAATTTGGTACCTGATAAGGTAGATACGGAAGAGAAGCGTATATCGAAATTTATGCGAGGTTTAAATGGGAAAATTCGACAGCATTTGTTAGGGAACCCATTGTTAGTGACTTTTGCCGACGTATTGAATGCTGCACTGTTAGAGTGTCATGAATGTCATCTTCGTTCGCAATAGGGTAAGAACTTTAGAGATTCGGGTTCATTAAATAGGTATGGTGAAGAGAATACCAATAATGCCAGTGGGTATAAGTCGGACTATAGAGGGTCACAACAGCATTATGTTCCTCAGGATAGGCAGAGAGGATTTGGGGGTAGATGTTTCTTTTGTAAAGAAATAGGTCATAGAAAGAGACATTGTCCTAAAAGAGGTAAAGGACCACGTTTTGAGGAATTTTTGGATGTCCAGCCCCTCCAGCAGATTCGAGACCATTTTAGACCGGGGGACTTTATGTGGGAACCCATTAATGATGAGATGCAATCGGACTAGAGAGGTATGATGTAAGTTATTTTCCTGTGTGAATAGGATTATGCTATATGAGACTTTGGGAATGTCGTATGTAAGATAGTTATGAGAGGGTAGTGTTATAACCATATTATGTATGGAATGTCCCGAAAGGGAATATTGAACAAGTGAGGTTCTTATATTATTATCTTTTGAGAGAATATATGATCTTGTGATGTGCCAATAGAGAGCTATAATTTCGTTGTGAACGTAAGAATTGTTGTAATGTGTTGAGTAGTAATGGTAAAGCTATTTGTTGTATAGTTGTGCTAGACTTATATATTTGTTATATTCCAGCTATGGAAGAGCCTAGAGTATCGTAATATATTAATATGATGAGAGAGATTATTACTGAAATGATTCAGAATTTAGTGGACTCTTGTTGAGCGGGAAAATTTAGCTCATAATTATGTTAATTTTGAGAACCATATATTATTATGAGTATGATAATTGTTAAAACCTTGTGTCTTTGGCATAAGGTAATTTATTTAAATGTTGAATGACATAAACTGCTTTCAAAATAAAACTTTTTATAAGCCTTTGGGCAATATAAAAATGATTTTCACAAAAAAAAATTTAAACTCTATCTAACAAACTCTCAATCCCCGACGTCGCTACATAGTAGTGTATTGGGAGGGTTCCTTGTTTGGATTTCGCTTGCGAGACCTCCCCCGTATGAAAGTAGCGAATGTTAGGAATTGAGAGAAGTTAAATCTTTGGACCTTTCAAAATTGTTATATTATTACTATGTTAGTCTAATTTAATATATTTTTAGAGTTATTGTACTATTGAGGCAAGTGAAGCCTAATTATGTTTATACAAGTAGAACTCTAATAGAGGGTGTATGGACGCCCTAGTAGTTATAATTGATTTTATACAATTTAAATAATTCGTTGGGAGAGGATAGAGGTTTCGGTATAGTGTTAGTGAGGATAAGAGTAGTAGTAGGAACTAGTTGAGCTTTGGAGTATTAGGCTTAGCTTAATTTTGAGGGCAAAATTCTTGTAAATGGGGAAGTCTGTAATACGCCGAGATTTTTGGGACAATAATTTATTTATTTTTGGAAGAAATAAATATTATTTTATTTGGAGAATAATTAAATTGGCATTTGAGGCCAAAATTTGAAGATATTAGAAAGTGATTCGAATGATGATTCTGAGGGTGCGGTTGTTTCCAGAAGGGTCGAGATAATCGAAATGACTGTACTTGGGGCTTATTTAGGTTCCGATATATATTATGTTCGTTTAGTTCGAATTAGAGTCACCGAGTCATTTAAAGTGTGTATTATCATTTAAAGTTGTGTATTTTGGAGATAAGGCTTAAAAGCCTACGGGAGAAACAATTATCCTTAGAGAGAAAGAGAGAAAGAGAAGGAAGAAGAAAAAGAAGAAGAGAAAGAGGACAAATTTGGGAACTCCGACCAATCTGTGATTTCGAGGACGAATCAGACTCTACAAATCTGAGGCAAGTGATTAAACTTGCTAAATAATTATTGTGTATCATTTATTTTATGGTTTGTGGATAAAAAATATATATTTTGGATTAAAATGTGAAAACCTAGGATTTGGGTAAAATCTTAGATTTGTTGTGTATACAATGGATTGGAGGTTATAAATTAGTTGGGGTGACTTATATTATGAATCTTGATGATATATATATATATATATATATATATATATATATATATATATATATATATATATATGTCTGGGTTGAAGAGAAATGAAGAGAAGATGATAGATATGGTTTTTGGGATTTTAGGCTTTTAAGAAAAATAGCCATTATCGTAGCTTTTGATAGGTCGAATCGATTCGGCTCCTTACCAAATCGATTCGAAATGTTGCAGGTGCCTAGTTCTGAGTAACCGAATCGATTCGGATCCAAGCCGAATCAATTCGGCCTGAGACAGAATCCCAGGTCCTATGGACTGAATAGATTCGCTGCAGGGGCGAATCGATTCACAGGGCTGAATCGATTCGGATTTGGCCCGAATCGATTCGAAAACAGGGCAATTTTGGGGATGCTTTTCTAGGGTGAGTTTCATCCCGTTTTGTTTGAGGGTATCGATTGGGAACCTCTATAGGAGTTATAATAAGTGTGTTTTGGAGACTTTTAGGGATTTTCCCTTATGAGAAATTATTGGAGTCATATTGACTTAATTCGAGAGAATACCGATTAGAGAATATCGTATTGCTAAAGTGGGGAAGCCCACTATTATTGAGAGTTTGTTTTGGATATAATTATGGATTTATTGAGAGAGTTAGGATGCATTTAGTGATAATGGACTTTAGTATTAAATCCCAAATGGGATAATTTTAAAGGTCATATGATTCATTGAACCACATTATGGATTGGAAATAAGAATGGTGATCTATGTGCATACGAATATAGAGAATATCCTTAACGTAAATATAATTGAAAGACGATTCAAATAAATAGAAGTGAGGTGTGAACTTCACGTGAGAAGTAGTATGGTGTATACTAAGTGGGGAAGTTATGTGATTTATTGACGAATAGTATATCGAGAGTAAAATATACTAATAAGTGGAAATAAATTCCTTAACGCCTAAGAGCGTAATAAGAGTATGAAAATAGTGTGATACATATATACCTTATGTGATGGTATTCATTTATATGATGTGATGATGTTTGTATATCTTGTGTGAATGATATATATATATATATATATATATATATATATATATATATATATATATATATATGTGTGTGTGTGTGTGTGTGTGTGTGTGTGTGTGTGTGTGTGTGTGTGTGTGTGTGAAGCATACCCCTTCTATGCTATCATGGGAAGTTTCGCGATGTGGGTGAGGCCCCTGGCTTGAGGAGCAGGCTGCGTATAGTCCCCAAGTCATAACGTCCATTTATTATTGTGTGATTGTTTTTATTATGGGTGAGACGTGGTGGGTATGTTTTGTCGCATTGCTGGGGAGGAACTACGTCCGCTTCCCGTACGTTTTGATTTATTATTTTACCATGGCAGTGTAATAATAGTCCGATATATGGTAACATGGGTTAAAGTGAGTAATTACTGGAAGTTGATAGCTTTGAGAACCTGCATCCTCGAGTTATAGCTCACTGGGATGGTTATTATTATTATACTTGTGTGAATAGTATATTAATTGTATATGATTATGTGATATCATATTTGTCTCTAGTGTAAAGAGACATAAGAAGATAGCTTGAATCTCATTCCGGAAGATTTTAACCGGACTATTAGTGTGATGAATATGTAAAGTGAAAATGAAGAAGTAGATAATTATAGGAGTATAAATATCGTACGTTGGCTATCTTGAGCATAATGGACCTCAACGACCAACATTGCCAAGGAGTAGTGTATCGGGGTGGTTCCATGTTTGGATTTCGCTTGCGAGACATCCCACGCCCGAAAAGCAGTGCAATGTTGGGAGTGAGGAGAAGTTAGTCCTTACTGCTCATATTTATATATTAGTATCTCGACAATCGACAGTGCCAAGGAGTAGTGTATCGTGGGGTTCCTTGTTTGGATTTCGCTTGCGAGACGTTCCACGCACGAAACGTAGTGCAGTATTGAGAATTAGGAGAAGTTTAGCCCTTAGCATGTGGATGCTATTAACTTATATATATATATATATATATATATATATATATATATATATATATATATATATATATATATATATATATATATATATATGTGTGTGTGTGTGTGTGTGTGTGTGTGTGTGTGTGTGTGTGTGTGCGTGTCCTTAAATAAAAGGTGAGAACTTATAGTAAAAGAGAATGTTTATGTATATTTTATAGGTTTAGAAAGTTGGCGAATAAATGAGAGTGGTAATATTTAAAGTTGACAGATATGGTTTAGATTAAAATATTAAATGAGTATAAATTGGGAGTGAATTAGATAATTTTTGCCCCTAGATAGATTTGGGCAATTAATTGGAGACCATGTTCATACGGTTAGTTGCGCGCTTTATTTGAGAGGTGAGTTGAATTTTATGGAGAGTGCGACTCCACTTTAATCATGTTATAATGCATTTATAATTATTATGCATTTTAATGCACTTGCTATAAAATGTTTTCACACCTCGAGCTCTGACCCGTTTATATTTTCTCTTGCTATGTATATATTGTATTTATTCTAGGTGTTCCTCCGCAAGGACGCCATTGATGATATCCATCCAGTGTATTCGTGGAGCTGTGGAAGTAGCGGACTGTTGCAGTATTTTGATATAGTCGATTCCTATCTTTCGTGTATCTAGATTAGGATTCAGTTTGTATATTAGGTTTATACCTAAGTGTTATAGTGTAGCACTTTTATATTTTCTTTCTCAGATTATTGTATTGTTTGTGACCCGACGGTATATTCGGGTATTTCATTTCAGAGATTTTGTTGTATTCTTGTATTAATCTCTTTATATCATTTGGGCATGTGTGTGTCTCTTATCATATTTAGAGTTATGTTGTGGGTTAGTTGTTGCATGGTTTTGTTTTAGAGATAAATAATGTTTTAAAAAAATTAATACCCTCTTTTTGTGGTAATGGGTAGTTAGCCGTGTTTATTTATAGAATCGTCAGTAGATGCTAAGAATGATCCACTTGAGATTCCTGATTATTTTAGTATAGGGTTGTCCACCCGTTATTATTCTAAGCGGGGTGTCCCACGTTCCCTAAAGATCACTGTCATTTTCCAAGGATTGACTAGTTGGTATATGCAATGGTTGGTCATGATCTAGTCAACTTATGGACACATACTTTGGTTATAATCAAATTTTAATTAACACTAGTGAGAAGGATAAACTTCATTCATTACATATAAAGGAATGTATTATTGTAATGTCATTCCTTTCGAATTAATAAGTGAAGGATCCATTTACTAAATACTAGTGACTCAGATCTTCAAGCCTTAGATTATAGTTAACATGAAGTTTAAGTGGATCACATACTTATTAAAAAAAGAAGGTCGAAGAACATATGAAAGACCTTGGCCAAACCTTCGATGCCATGGAAGAATATAATATGAAGCTCAATTCGACTAAGTATGTGTTCGACGTAGGAATGAAAAGTTCCTCTAATTCATTTCCAATCAAATATTTAGGGGTGACTCGTAATGTACGCACGCGTCGAGCCCAATTAATGAGATATTGTTGTATTTGTAATTGTAACACCACGCCTTAAGTGTTTTATTTAAACCCCGTGTAAAACTATGATAATACAAAAAACATGGGGACTTGATGATAATTATTGAAAAATTGTGAGTATAAGATTTAATTATAGAGAATTATTGGATAAGGATTATATATAAATTATAAAATTAATATTTATAAATTAACAAACTATATATATATATATATATATATATATATATATATATATATATATATATATATATATATAGATATAGAGAGAGAGAGAGAGAGAGAGAGAGAGAGGCAGGCTCCTGTGCACACTAAGTTTGCATACTAACTTTGCACATTACCTTTTAAAAGTGTGCAAACTTAGTGCTGGCGCACACCAATTTTTTTATGTGATATTTTAACATTTCAACGGACTCACATAAAAAAAATTAGCTCAAAAAAACTTTTTTTGCTATTTTTAAAAAATCGGTCAAACTTTCGCAGTTTTTAAAGGGCTTAAAAACTGCGAAAGTTTGACCGATTTTTTAAAAATAGCAAAAAAAGTTTTTTTGAGCTGATTTTTTTTATATGGGTTCCTTGAAATGTTTAAATATCACACAAATAAAATCAACTCAAAAATATTTTTTTTACCACTTTTAAAAGGTAATGTGCAAAATTAGTGTGCAAACTTAGTGTGCACAGGAGTCTGCCTCTATATATATATATATATATATATATATATATAAATCTCCTAAGAATTTATTATTTATTGGGACCAAATGATAAACAGAGGTATTGGGTTAAGAAGAAGGTGAAGTAAAACAAAAAAAGGGCATATCCTTGGATCTCCGAAACTGTTAAGGGCATGAATGGAAAAATGGTGTCATTCTAGCCGATCGTTATAACGACCCTCATGTCGTTCAAATGACATGAGTGTGTCGTTCAAATGACGATTCCACTCCTTCAATAAATGGCCCAGGCAGGTTACTCCGGCGTCAGACGGCGCGCGCTGTTAACCACTCATTCATCAAGTCATTTTTGAGTCCGCCTTCGGCCTGACGGTTCGTATAAGGATGGACGAAACATGTGATGTTAGTGTGTGTTTTGTCTTTTGGGTAAGAGAAAGAAACATGGCATGTTAAACCGATGTAGCAGCAGGCCAAATTGCTGTCAAATTTATGGCCATTGATCAAATCTAACAGCTTAGAATAAACAGAGGATGGACCTTTATTTTATTTATTAGAGAGAGTGGCGTGAAGTTGAGAAATGGGACTACCATTTCTCAAACCATTTCTTTAGAACTCAACTCCTCTTTTTATTACCTATCCTTTCTCCCACCGATTTAAGATTTTAGCCATACACTCACACCCAAAGATACTAATTTCCCCATCTAAAGATTTGAGCCACGAAATATATAAGATGATGTTTGTTAGAGATCTAAAATGGGGTTTTAATGGGGTATTCTTGGACCAAGAATGTGCATCTATGCAAGAAATTTTTGGAGTGTTCTCGAGCTTTCATGGAGGCATGCTTGGTGGACCTTTGTGACTCCCTTTTTGGGACACCTTTAAAGGTTGGAGAGTCAATCATCTTCATCACCATCGTTATTTGGAGTCAATAAACTAACTTTGGTTCGAAGTTCAATGAGTAATATATTTCAGAATGTCATTACACATATTAGATTAAATATATGTATATAGTGTATTGGCTTGCAACCTAGTGTTGATTATTATCCATATTAGTATTACTATAAAATGGTATCAAAAGGATGATATAAGATAAACCTTGAAAACCTAATAAATTCCAGAATATAATAATCAACATTTTTATGGAAATAAAAATATATGAAAATATTGTTTGTTTATATTTTCTAGTAAAACTAAAAATGGACATTTTATGGAAAGAAAAATGTAAGAAAATGTTGTTTGTGTACATTTTCTATTAAATCTGAAAATATGCATTTTATGAAATAAAAATGTAACAAAATGTTGTTTGTGTACATTTTCTATTTAATCTGAAAATATGTATTTTTATGGAATAAAAATGTAAGAAAATGTTGTTTGTGTACATTTTCTATTAAATCTGAAAATATGAATTTTTATGGAATAAAAATAAAAGAAATGTCATTTTGTGTATTTCTAGCAAAGAAAATGATAAATATTTTTATGGAATAAAAATGTAAGAAAATATCAGTTGTGCATATTTTTGGTGAAAAAAAGTAATGGGCATTTTTATGAAGTAAAAATATGGAATGATGTTAATGTTGTCAAAATATTTCTGAAATAAATATTTTTAAGTTCCTTGCAAAATGGAGACCTATGAATAATGGATATTTTCCAAGTTTAAAGAAATTGATGAAATGTCTTTATTTCATGAAATGCATGTTTAATCCATTTGGTAGGATTTTTAGTATTTAAAGTCTATCTTCTATGCAGATAAACTTACATTATTTTGACATAGAATGTATAAACAAGGTTAAAGAAGATTTTGTTGGGTTTGAACAAGAAATGAGAAAAGTTAGAAATTCAGTCTTCAAAGTCTATCAAAATTGAGACTAAAAAGTATAATGAAAATGAAGTTAAAGACTACATATTGAATAAAAGAAATGGCAATTTTTTTTATAAAAGTAGTCTTAAGTGTAAAGGTATTTCTTGAATAAAGAAATAAAGGTGTAAAAGTGCTTCCAATCAGGTAAAAGACTACTCCAAGTGTAAAAATTTGTTAAAGGGTTAAAATAATTAAGAAGTTGGCGTAAGTTACTTAATAGTGGTTTGGTGAAAATAACACTTGTGAAAATGGAGTAAAAATGTGATTTAGAAATAAATGGGTAAAATGGTAATTTAACTTAAAGTGAAACATTTTTATGTAATAAAAATGTTGGAAAGGGTGTTACACAAAGCGATCCTAAATGAATATGTTTTTTTGAAAAAAAAAATCAAGGTTTAAGTATGAAGGACATGAAATGGTAAATTTCAAGTGAAACACAATTTGGGGTGGTAAAGTTTCGAGTATTAGCTTCAGTTGGGTAAAAAGGAAAGGAAATAATGTGGACATTTATAAAATATTAAAACACATGAAAGGTACTCGAATGACACTAGGATAAACCAAGAAGGGCCCAAAGCCCTTGGGTGAAAAGCCCTAAATCACTGGCCAAAGCATATGAAGCGCATAACCATCGGTGTAGAGCCCATGTAAGTATATGGTATTGGGAGATTCCAAGAAAAGAGGGTTATATTGTAGAATGTGTTAATGCAACCTAACTTGAATGAATATAATAAATATTTCGATAAATGTCAAATTGACAAGTAATTGCGTAAATCTATAAATATCCATGAAGTAATGAAAAAACGGTTAAAGGAAGTGACAAATGGGTAGTTTAGAAACCTAAATGGTTAAAACCATATTTAACGCGGGAGTGTGTTGTACAAAGAATTTAATAAAATTAAATAGGTATTTTCTAACATGACTCATGTGTGTGTTGAAATGGTGATTTAAATGAAAATGCTAAAGTACGTCCTAATGAATAAAGGGGTAAATTCTGGTAAAGGAATGGGTTTTGATAAATTAAGTAAAATGGTTTCAAGTGTTGAATCGGGTGCGTTAATTGAAGTTGGAATGTTAAGTATGAGTTAGGAAAATCTTTAATAAGATTAAGGTCGATTAATTTGGGCAAGTAAGGTTTCCAAAAATAATTAGTTAATGCATTGGAATATGTATTTGCAAAGGTATACGTATGTAGATATATACATATTTTCGCATGTATATGGTTGTATCTTGTGAGTCCTTCGTTTCTATACTATTTGTATAAATCCCACTGGGCATAGGCTCACGACCTCACTTTGTTACGGCAGGCTGGGAGCGGTTACGAAATTTGAGGGCGTTTATAGGTAAGTATATTTTATTTATGTTTAAGTTAGTATCTCTATTTACTTTGACTTAGGGGTGCTCCCCATAGGTCCCTCATGTAGTTTATCTTGAAGTTGAAATCCTATGCTAACAAGTGAAATGTTAATTAAAATAAAACTGGACTAACAACATTATTTAGGTTGCTTTATTGCACTTCACACCTAACGTTCTATTTGTACCGGGTGACTCGCGAGTAACCCATAAATCCGGGTCGAGGCATTATAAATGGAATTAGAGACCTAGGTTCAAGGTTCCTTTCAGTTGTGACGTGGTGAGGTAAATATTGGATCTTTCGATGTCGGTGTGGTTTGGGTCGGTCATGCTAGTTTGATGGTGACTTAGTTCGTGTCCTTGACGGTAAAGTCTAAGGGGTTAGCACGACAAGTAAGATTAGTGCCAAGTGGAAACAATTAGATTAATGGTTATTAATTGCTTCCATATTTCTGGTTAGAATGGTAGTAATTTACGGGTGTCCATGTAAGCCTATAGTAGTGACACCATAGTTGTTCGTGGTAGGTGCTTTCGTTAACAATTTAATGGCTTAGGATCATGTGAGATGTTGATAGAATGAAGTGGTGCCCATTAGGCAAGTGACACCAAATTGTGAATAATCAACGGTAAGGATTGATTTCTAGATTGTCATAATTGTGCAAAGTGAAATCATGATTTATATTATATGTAGCCTTGGGTGTGACACACATGAGAGGTTAATATCGATGTGATAATTAGGCAATTCCGATCCCTAGGGTATTGCTGTGATTGATAGTGAGGCCATTGCGCATATAAATTGATGTGGGCTAACGCTAGAGGATAATTTATCTTTAGTTGATAAGATTCTATCCTTATGGTTGAATACCTTAGTGGATTGTTGGTCGATGAATGTACTTATAAGTGTTAGTTCCTTGGTGAGAAAGTATTAGGTCCCTTAGTTACGGGCTTAGGTTTAGTATATCCCGATTCGTGTGCCTTGACTATAGTGTGGATTAGATAATCATGATGGTTTGAGGTAATATAGGTGTGAACCTAGAAAATCATGATGACTTGGTATTAAGTAAATGAGTTGTGATGTGTTAGAATAGGACCTCTTGCAGCATTGTTAGAGGGGCCTCCTCTTGGGTAATACCCTATGCCCCGTGTCCTACCAAAACCTGGGTGGTATTAATTTATAGTTGGTGATTATATTGGTGATAAACTAGTTACGACTTGGTCGTGTGTCCCGTGGTTGTGACTTGTTTCTATTATGAATGTTGGAGCCCGATAAACACTGGATGATTGTGTTGCACTTAATTTGAAATCTTAGAGATCTAGGGGATGATCAACTGCATTTCTACATGTGATAGCTAGGGGGACCCTAATCCGGCATAGGGATCTCGTAGGCGATATCGATCGGGTGGAATCATGTGATGAGGTGATTTATTTTTATATGTGTATCGAGGAGTGTTGAATTATATCATCCTAGGTTAGGCATGATCCAAGATTGTTTGAGGAAAGGTAGGTTGTGAATCCGAACGTATTTGATTAGGATCAATGATCTTGAGATTTTGCTTAGATAGACGCATTAGGCATACTTGAGGACTAGAAATAGGACCTTGGGGTCCGTCATGATCAGGTTTACAATGATGATTAATTAAATAGAAATCCTTGGGTTTAAACCATAGGTGTGGGGATGTCTACGATTGTAAATTGGTCATAGGTAACTAGATTATAGATTGTGGCAAACTAAGAATTTCGAGGACGAAATTCCCTAAGGATGAAAGTTTGTAATACCCCGCCATAAGTGTTTTATTTAAACCCCGTGTAAATCTGTGATAAGACGAAAAATATGGGGACTTGGATAAGTATAACTAGATTATATCCCTAGTTATTCTAATGTAGGGACTTAATGATAATTATCAAAAAATTATGAGTAGAAGATTAAAATACACAGAATTATTGGATAAGGATTATATATGAATTATATATAAATTATAAAATTAGTATTTATAAATTAACTAATTATATATATCTAGATATCAATTTAGAATTTACTGCGACCAAATGATAAACAGAGGTATTGGGCTAAGAAGCATGTGAAGTAAAACAAAAAAGGGCATATCGTTGGATCTCCGAAACTGTTAAGGGCATGAATGGAAAAATGGTGTCATTCTGGCTGGTCATTCTAATGACCCTCATGTCGTTCCAATGACACTAGTGTGTCATTCAAACGATGACTCCACTCATTCAAGCGACGACCCAGTCAGATCACTCCGGCTTCAGATGGTGTACGATGTCAACCGCCCATTTGCCACATCATTTTTGAGTGAGCCTTGGGCCTGACAGTTGGTATAAGGATGGATGAAACATGCGATGTTAATATGTGTTTTGCCTTGTGGGTAGGAGAAAGAAACATGGTATGTTAGCAGCCGACCAAATTGCTATCAAATTTATGGCCATTGATCAAATCTAACGGCTTAGAATAAACAGAGGAAGGACTTTTTATTATTTATTAGAGAGAGAAGCGTGAAGTTGAGAAATGGGACTGCCATTTCTCAAACCATTTATTTAGAACTCAACTCCCCTTTTTATTACGTATACGGCCTCCCACCGATTTAAGATTTCAGCCATACACTCGCACCCAAAGATACTAATTTCCCTATCGAAAGGTTTAAGTCACGAAATATATAAGATGATGTTTGCGGGAGGTCTAAAAAGATGTTGTAATGGGGGTATTCTTATATCAAGAATGTGTGGTTGTGCATAGGGGCGAAACCAGGAATTTATGTTAGGGGGATCGCAATTTATCGAGGGTTCGGGGGCGGGAGCCCCTGAGGCGATTTTTTTTAGGATTATTTATGCTTTTATCCAATATTTTAGTACTAAAAATATATTGATCATAAGCATTTTTTTCAACAATATCTTATATATTCACCATCAAAATATAATAGTTGCACCACATACAAAACACATGTTTTCACCGTAACTAAGATCCAACATTATAAAGTAATTGTTGGAATATTATACAAAAAGCTAGCAAATCACATGCCCATATTTCTACAACACAAAAATAAAACAATTGAAATTTATTATTTTCCCTAAAACAGTTAATTACCATATATTAATTGAACACTGGAATATCATATAGAAATTAAAAATTACAATAAGCTTGATTAACAATTAACAATAATAGTCAAAAATTAAAATAAATTAAAATATTTCCATTAATAATACTCTAACAGTTAAAATGGAAAAAAATCTTTAAATAAGCACTAAAATATGGAGATACCTTTGATATAAGCATTAAAATATGGAGAAATATTTGCTTTGAATATGGATTAACATATTAAAATAATAGAATTTCTAACAATGAAGATATACCTTTACTTTGCTAATGCCTTCGAGAAAATATGGGGAAGTCTTGAAAGTCGGCTGCACTGATGGTCCCCGTGAGATAGTGAGAGAAAGAAGAGATATTTTGTTTTTAGTTAACCTAAAGATAAAATAAGGTTTGGGCTTGGGCCTTCTTTTTTGTTGGGCTTAAAAATACAAATATATTATATATAGGGTATTTTTTTTCAAAAGATTGGTAGGGGCCATGGCCCAGCTTCCCCCCTGGTTGTGAAAGCACTTTTTGGAGTGTGCTGGAGCTTATGGAGGCTTATTTGGTGGAGCTTTGTGACTCTCTTTTAGGACACTTTTAGAGGTGGGGGATTCACACATCTTCACCACCACCACCATCATTTGGAGTCAATTAGGTGGGATAAACTAACTTTGGTTTAAATTTCAATGAGTAATATATTTCAGCATGTTATTACATATATTATATTAAATATATGTGTATAGTTTACTGGCTTACAACCGAGTGTTGGCTATTATCCGTATTAGTATATGTATAAAATGGTATCAAAGGGATGATATAAGATATGCCTTGAAAAAAGAATAAATTCCAGAATATAATAATGAACATTTTTATGGAAATAAAAATGTAAGAAAATATTGTTTGTGTATATTTTCTAGTAAAATCGAAAATGGGTATTTTATGGAAATAAAAATGTAAGAAAATGTCAATTATGTACATTTTCTATTAAATCTGAAAATATGCATTTTTAAGGAATAAACATGTAATAAAATTTGTCTGTGTAAATTTTCTATTAAATAAAAAAAATATGCATTTTTATGGAATAAAAATGTAAGAAATGTCTTTTTTTGTATTTCTACCAAATAAAATTATAAACATTTTTATGGAATAAAAATGTAAGAAAATATCAGTTGTGCATATTTTTGGTTAAAAAAAAGTAATGGCCATTTTTATGAAGTAAAAATGTGGAATGATGTTAATGTTGTCAAAATATTTATGAAATAAATATTTTTAAGTTCCTTGCAAACTGGATACCTATGAATAATGGACATTTGTCAAGTTTAAAGAAGTTGATGAAATGTCTTTATTTCATGAAATGCATGTTTAATCTATTTGGTACGATTTTTAGTATTTAAAGTCCATGTTCTATGCATATAAACTTTTAGTATTTTGACATGGGATGTATAAACAAGTTTAAAGAGCATTTTGTTGGGTTTGGACAAGAAATGAGAAAAGTTAGAAATTGTCTTCAAAGTGTATAAAACTGAGACTAAAAAGTATAATGAAAATGAAGTTAAAGACTACATGTGGAATAAAAGAAATGGCATTTTTTTTTATAAAAGTTGTCTCAAGTGTAAAGGTATTTCTTGAATAAAGAAGTAAAGGTGTAAAAGTTCTTCCAATGAGGTAAAAGATTACTCCAAGTGTAAAAAGGTGTTAAAGGGTTAAAACACTGAAGAAGTTAGCGTAAGTAAGTTAATAGTGTTTTGATGAAAATAACAGTTGTGAAAATGAAGTAAAAATGTGATTTGGAAATGGATGGGTAAAGTGGTAATTTAACTAAAAGTGAAATATTTTTAAGAAATAAAAATGTTGGAAACGGTGTTACACAAAGCGGTCCTAAATGAATATGATTTTTCAAAAAAAAATTAAGGTTTAAGTATAAAGGACATGAAATAGTAAATTTCAAGTGTAACACAATTTGGGGTGGTAAATTCCCGGGTATTAGCTTCAGTTGGGTAAAAAGGAAAGAAAATAATGTGGACATTTGTAAAATATTAAAACACATGAAAGGTACTCGGATGACACCAGGATAAACCAAGAAGGGTCCAAATCCCTAAGGTGAAAAGCCCTAAATCACTGGTCAAAGTATATGGTGTGCATAACCATCGGTGTAGAGCCCGTGTAAGTATGTGGTATTGGGAGATTCCGAGAAAAGATAAAGGAAATGGGTTATATTGTAGAATGTGTTAATGCAACCTAACTTGAATGAATATACTAAATGTTCCGATAAATGTGAAATTGACAAGTAAATGCGTAAATCTATAAATATCCATGAAGTAATGAAAAAGGGTTAAAGGAAGGGACAAATGGGTAGTTTAGAAACCTAAATGGTTAAATCCATATATTAACACGAGAGTGTGTTGTACAAAGAATTTAATAAAATTAAATAGGTATTTCGGTAAAGGGATGGGTTTTGATAAATGGTGATTTTAATGAAAATGCTAAAGTACATCCTAATGAATAAAGGGGTAAATTTCGATAAAGGAATGGGTTTTGATAAATCAAGTGAAATGGTTTTAGGTGTTGAACCGAATGCGTTCAATGAAGTGGGAATGCTAAGTACGTGTAAGGAAAACCTTTAATAAGATCAAGGTCGATAAATCTGGGCAAGTAAGGTTTCCACAAATAATTGGTTAATGTATTGGAATATGTATTTGCAAAGGTATATGTATGTAGATATATACATATTTTTGCATTCTTGTGGTTGTAGCGTATGATTATTCATTTATGTCGTTCGTTTCTATAGTGTTTGTATAAATCCCACTGGGCATAGGCTCACGACCCCCATTTTTTACGGCATGTTGGGAGCAGTTCCGATATTTGAGGGCATTTTACACGTGAGTATATTTTATTTATGTTTACGCTAATAGATCTGTTTACTTCGACTTTGGGGCGCTCCCTATGGGTCCCTCACATAGTTTATTTTGAAGTTTAAATTGCATGCTAACAAGTGAAATGTTAATTAAAATAAAACTGGACTAGCAACATTATTTAGATAAAACACCTAATGTCCAAGTTAGACCGGGTGACTCACGGGTAACCCATAAATCCGAATCGGGGCGTTACAATAGTTGGGTGACTCGGATGATATTTTTTAGTGCACTAATGATCCAAAATGAGTCGAAATAGTCCATAATAGTTATCCAGGTGTTCTGATTGAGTTTTGAGGGATTTTTAGACATCGAAGGACCCATATGGTGGTATAGTGATATTTTTACACCTAAGGTTAAACCTAAAAAAGGATTATAGGGTGATTAAGATGTATTTAAGGGTTTAGGAGGTGGATGGCATCCTACTTTTCAATCTCTACATAATTGTGCTTAAGGGAGAGTTTAAGAGAAGTGAAAAAAGGAAGAAAAGTGAGAAAAGTCCTTGGAAAAGAGAAGGAGGGGATAATCTCTGGATCCAAATCAATCATACGCATGAGACTTCAGATTCAGATCTTTAAAGGAAAGTATTTACTTTCTTTAAATTGAAAAAATATGTAGTTAATTACATTCATAATTGATAGGACTAAATATGAGATTAAAGGTTGAAACTTTGACAATTAAAGTAAGAGGTTTAAGTTGTTATTAATATGTGATTAGATTCAATGATGCATATGTAAGAAATTTGTGATTAAATTCTAGGTTCACAAGTATGAACATGTAGAACATTAACAATGGGTTAGAACTAATGGAAATTCAAGTTTGATTAATTCTGGTTTTAATTGAATTGATTTATGATTTGGAATCCTAGGGTTTTGATTATATATTTGGGTGTATTTCATAGTTATAATGCTTTTGGGTTGGTTAAGTATTGATGTAGAAGGTTAATTTAATGTTTTGGGAAGCTTAGGACCTCAATTAGAGGGTTTTGGAGGGAAAAATGCATGGAAGAAGATGACAAGAAGCCCCGCAAATCGATTTAATTTGTTGGGGGAGCAAATTGGTTGGCTTGACCGAATCGATTCGGTCTTCCAAGAAAATCGGTTCGGTTTGCTAACCTACCCATATTTTATTTAAATGTTTTTTGACCTGTTAGAATTTGGAGAATGATCGTAGGGGTTTCCAGGTAGAGTGGGAATACTGGGGGATGTTTTTAGGGTTTGGATGGGTGATAGGCCAACGAATATACGGGTTCAGGTGAGACACACCGGAAATTCAAGTGAGTGAACACTTATATGCATAATAGAAAAGTCAGTTCGAACTTCGGGATTTGGAAGACTAGTACATTGTGGGATTGTGTACGAGATCAGTATTATATATAAGTATTGGGTTGACTTATATATATATATATATATATATATATATATATGTGTGTGTGTGTGTGTGTGTGTGTGTGTGTGTGTGTGTGTGATTCTTATTTGTATTGAACATACCTACTTGGTAGTGCTATTATTACGAGGTTGTGCACAGTGGGCAGTCCACCATGGCATTAATCAGCAGGTGTTGGATTAATTCCCTAGGTCATAGTATTGTTTCATGGACACTATATATGTGTGAAGATGGGTGTCAGTATGGAGAAAAGTTGGGACCGATGTGGTATTTTTACGACCCCCAGACGTATGTTTATGACCACCTCCATTTGTTTATGTTTACATTTAGGTTCGATGGTGAGATTCCAATCCGATGGCTCAGTATGACGCGTGATATTCCTGGAGCCTGATAGCACACGAGGAATGTATTCGCGGGTCTATGCTCTGGGGATATGATTATATGTATATAGAAACTTGTGATTTAATGATGTTTAGGATGTATTAATTCCTTAAAAGATGTTAGTATATGACCTTAGCATGTTTTAGGATGATTAGAGAACTTAAAACATTGTTGGAACGAATTTTAGAGGAGATTTGAGGAGTAAGAATTGATGAAAATCGTAACTAAGAAATTCTGGGTCGAAACTGGTCCCTCGTTAGAAGACCTTCCCAGGTCGTTCGAACGAGCTCGTTCGAACGAGCTTCTAACGAGTTGACCAGTCGCTTCTAACGAGGGGAGACTTCGTTCGATACCTTCGTTCGAACGAACTATATTTCGTTCGATACATTCGTTCGAACGAGTTGTCGTTAGAAGGTACA
Organism: Sambucus nigra; assembly: GCA_949130495.1. Classification (NCBI taxonomy): domain Eukaryota; kingdom Viridiplantae; phylum Streptophyta; class Magnoliopsida; order Dipsacales; family Adoxaceae; genus Sambucus; species Sambucus nigra. The sequence continues at coordinate 265,909,552 of OX422217.1, forward strand.
GTTCGTTCGAACGAACTGGAATCTCGTTCGAACAACCTCGTTCGAACGAGACTTCTAACGAGCTGGCAGTTTATGCCTTTTTGGCCTATTTTGATTTTGGGAGTCCCGTAAACTTGTTCGAGGGTTGAGATAACATTCCTTTGATGATGTATTGATAGATTTGGGACTTTTGGGTTATTATGAGGAATAAATTATATACGAGTGATTTAAATCAATGAACCGTTTGGGTTGAGACGTGAGTGTCTACTATGACGTGAGAATAAATTATGGCGCGTATGATTACAAACCGGAATCGTATAAAGTGTGTGAATTATATATTGGTACTAGAATGAGAATAGTACTACAATTAAACTACAAGATTACTAAGACGTGTGTTTACTTAGTATTGGTATATGAATTGTGTGTATGACATACCTACCATACTTGCTATCACGGGAGGTTTGTGTTCGCTTAGGGCCCTCTAATCCTTGTGTTTCCCGGATTTAGACTGGTTACCTTGATGAACATAGGTCATAGAAAGACTTATTGGGATATTAATAAGTCCGCTGATCGTGGGAGCGTAGGTATGTGCGTGACCCATGTGATGTGACTGTGTTCGCCTCCATTATTTGTGATGTTGTTATCTGTGAACTATTCCTGAGAGATTCGGAATATGTAATCCTTATGTACGTGATGTACCGGGATGGATAGCAGAGTATGTGTGCACCGCAGCTTAGTTCTCGGGGTGCTTGTATTGTATAGTTATGATGTGAATAATATACACTTAATTAATGGGAACCTTCATGTTAATGTTGTGAAAATAATTACGGTATTGTTTCGAGAAACATAACGGGTTAGCTGATAGTGAAATATATTGCATATTGAGCATCTGAGTTTACGTTAAACCCCTATTTAATTACGAGCGTTATAATGTTAATAGAACCGAGTAATAAGGGTAGGACCTATGACAGTCTAGCTAGATATGATGTCACTTAGCTAGTGGTTTGTGTCGTTGTAGATGGGTACTTACGTTAGGAGTGCACAGTTAGACGAGAGGTGAGAATATCATGTGAGTGCACGTCCTAACATGTACTTTGCATTTAATGTTATAAATGTTTTTAAAGCACTTGAAGGTTTTTAAAATATCTCCACATTCGGGCTCTGACCCGTTTGCTTTCAAATCTATTTTTTTCTTGTAAAACCATTTTAGGTGCCCAGCCACAAGGACACCAAGCATAAGATACTCATTCAGGTGACGAGCTGTAGCTGTTTGTGGAATCTACAGGGAATTGCTTTTAGACGCTTTTACCGTTTGGATTCCTGATTCAGTATTTATCAGTTGTAGGGCATGTTGCCCATTCCTTTTAGAGACATCTTTCCATTTCAGTTTTCAGACTTTTTCATGTATTGATTTAGTATTCAGTATTTTCATTGCGTATTTCAGTTGTGGGATTTGTAGTGAGGAGTTTTCCTCCAGACTTTATTTACATTAGGTGATGGTTATTCTATTTATTTCAGTATGGTGAATGGTATTATTTATTCTTCATTACACTTGTTGCATGTTAATCAGACTTTAATTAAAATTTGGCAACGTACTTTCTAAATATTAGGTGGTTAGTAATCATTAAAATGTTTTCGACAGTGATGCTATTAACTGGACCAACTTGGCATGTTGAATTAATTTAATAAAGGAGTAGCTACCCGGTATTTAATTAGTCCGGGTGTCACAGGTGGTATCAGAGCATCAGGTTCTAGTGTCCTTTAGGATCTGACGGCTTATTATGTTTCCGCTAAGTTTCTTTGATATAGAGCCCTATATTTTAGGACTGTTGTACTCTTTTGTGTATGCTTCGTTCTTCAGCAATTTTAAGTTTATAACAGTGAACTTATAAACTTTGTTCTTATTTCAGATGCCTCCACGACGTGCACGACGAGTTCCCAGGGATGCAACGCCCGAACCCCAGCCCGCTCCAGTTCAGGGCATGATGAACGTCGCTGAGGTTGCAGCTATAGTAGCCCAAGCGGTAAATGCCACAATTTCCGTTGTTCAGCAGGCACCACCTCAGGCGCTGGTTGCCGCGCCAGTACAGGCAAATGCATTCCCGTCTGCTTGGGAGCGTTGTAACACCCCGCTTAAAATAATAACGGGTGGCCAGCCCTATACTATATTAAATCAGGAATTTCAGATGGTCCAGTCTCAACATCAACTGTCGGTACTATATAATATAGGACTAACTACCCGATATCATATAAGCGAGATGTTAAATAAATTAAAACATGCAACATAACACAACCCAACACTACAAAATTTCTAATAAATAAGAGAGATGCAAGAAAGAACTAGGATAAACGAAATGCTATATTAAAATAAAATAAATAACTACAACTGAATGTACGAAAATAGACCCGAATAAGCTGTCGGGTCACAGCTAATACAATAACTGGAATGGAATAAATATAAATATCTACAAATATCCCTTGGGTACAAACCCGATATACAACATGAATCCTTACCTAGAATTTTAAAGAAGTAAGAAGCGGCTACAAAATACATCCCGCAACAGTCCGCATCTGTCACGGCTCCCAAAACTCTGGACAGAAGGTCATCCGGCATCCATGCGGTAGGATATCTGTGGAAATACATATATATATACAAGCAGGAGAGAAAAGAAAACGGGTCAGAGCCCCGAATGTGAAAATATTTAGCAAGTGCGTTAACCGTGCATAATAAATACCGGTGTACTTAATTTCATAAATAAGTGAGACCGCACTCTCGTGGAACCCCAACTCACCTCTCATCTAAAGGCGCACACCTATTCGCGTCCTCGAATTTTTGTTAAATTACCCCGATTGATTTTAGGACAACCTAACTTATCAGGCCTAGCCTATATCCACGAGAGCTACCTTCCCGTCATAATCTAAGGATCCACCCGTTTCTAATCGTATTAGATTATGATCGCAACAATTTATGCCATAACAGGCTTAATGAATTCCGATTAATAGTCTTATGAATTATAATCATCATAATTCCTAAACATTTCCCCTATACATATACATATATATATATATATATACCTATATAGGCTAAAAACGTAAGAATTAATATACTTAATAACATGCACATGGAATATTGGCAAGACTTCTCTCTAATCCCAAAATTGTACTACGTTTCGTGCGTGGGGAGTCTCGCAAAGCGAAATCCAAACAAGGAACCGCCGCGTTACACTACTCCTGACAAGGTCAAGACCAGAGATCCGAGATGCCACCTATGGAATTACTTCTCTCAAATCTCGACATGGCACTGCATTTCGTGCGTGAGGTGTCTCGCAAAGCGAAATCCAAACAAGGAACCACCTCGTTACACTACTCCTGGGCAATGTCGATCCTAGAGGTCCATAATCCTCAACATAAGTTAATACTACCATTACTACTAACTATAACTACTAAAGAAAGAAAGAAGAAAAGAAAAAAGAAAACAAATAAAATAAAATAAAAGAACCTCCAATAATATCCTTGGGATGATGTAACCGAAATAATACCTTATGTGCGATACATCAACCCCCATCAACCTAGTACACCATAATCATCTAAGATGTACTTCATAAAAGTCCATATCCTTTCATCTATAGGATATATATATATATATATATATATATATATATATATATATATATATATATATATATATATATATCATCAATCCAATAGCCAAGTGTACATACTACATATGATGTACAAGGCCATGCACATAATATACCCGGCTATATATATCGCCGATAAACTGCATCAATGCTATCATCTTCCCAGTGCCCGGCTCACATAGCAAAACTGGGGCCACCATGGTGGGACTAAACGACACCCATCTCGTGGTAAACTCACGCACACGACGTCCCGGGAAGCGGTCATAGCTCCAAACCGGCAATGAGACGAAACATACCCATCACGTCTCATCCCAAAATAAATATATATATCATATGGTAACACACGGGACGACTATGACCTGGGGAATATCCACACCCTGCTTTTCTAGCCAGGATGCTCACCCACTACGCGCGCAACTTCCCAATGATAGCATGAGCGGTGTATGCTTAACCAATTAAGTATATATATCATTTACATGCATAATATATATAATCCATATGATCCAATCATATGATCAAATAATAAACCATCGTATACGGTTTAAATATACATACCATGTATGTCTACAACATGCAGATATCTATATATCTATATACATACAGATATATATATATATATATATATATATATATATATATATATATATATATCAACACATATTCACATATCCTTATATATATATATATAAACTAATTCTCGTTCATATGTATAAGATATATATACCTGGCTATAAGTATACATAGTCCTCGATATACAAGCCGTCACTACCATTTCCATTAAATTTACCTTGATATGTGAATATAATCCCTCACTTGAAACATATTCATTCATCTCCCTATGATGAGTAGTCTCCCAAAACCATATGTATATATCTATACATATACATTCAACATTAGGGTTATCACCCAAGAATTTGTGTAGGAATCCATCACCACACCTTTCACCTCTAAATGTGAAAGTACATAATTATCTTTAGTACTATCTAACCATAGGCATAAACATGACTTAATAGTCTAAAACCTCAATTTATTCCAACCTCATTTCAAGTATTGGAAATCTCAATGGCCATATCCCCATAATTGCGTATAAACTATCCTAACTAGAATTTACGCTACCGCTTATCCTAGTCGATAGTACACCACCAAGTTGTTTCCCATTTTTACCTATGGTTCAATTTATTATATGAACCCTTACTCCTATCGGGTTATCATTTGTTCCTTAGTCTAAATATTTCTAAGGATAGGATACCCCTCACTCTCTAAGAGTTCTCAACCTCAAACATATATATATACCTTTATCTATAATTGGTAATTCCAACCTCAAAGAGGTTTCCCCGATATCCATATGTAACTCCAATACGTACATGGGTACATTTCTCCCAAGTTACCCTAAGGAGTCCCCAAATCCCAATATGTGAGAAACTCCTTATATGACTCCAAGAATATATCTTTTACATCCTAGAGAAAGCCCCCAAATCAATAAACCCAACCAAAAAGGGTTTGAAATCACTATGGAGAAAATACCTCAAAATGCCCTGTTTCCGAATCGATTCGGCCCAGCGAATCGATTCGGCCCCCAAGGCGAATCGATTCGGGTCCAAAGACCTGGGCTTCTGCAATAGGCCGAATCGATTCGGTCAATGCAGACCTGCCAATTTCACCAAATCGAATCGATTCGCTTGAGGGGGTGAATCGATTCGGACCTGCAATTTTTGAAGGGTTCTTCTTCTTCGTCAAAACCCACGAATTCTAAACCCTAAATTTCATTTCTAACAATTAAACCTTCATCAATTTATGATTTTAAGCCCATAAGTCAACCCAAAGTTGATCCCAAACATTTCTATTCCATTAAATCCATATTTAATCATTGATTTCAAGATTTAAACCTAAAATCTAGGTTTTTGACATTAATACCCAAAAATCCATTTCTTTAACCCACAAATTATGAAATGAAATACACAAATAGCTATTTAGCAAGATTAAACACTTGCCTCAGGTTTGTAGAGGTTGAATCGTCCTCGATGTCGCGGTAGGGCCGGAAATCTCCAAGCTTTTATTCCTCTCTCTCTTCCTTTCTTCTTCTTCCTCTTCTTCTTCTCTCTCTAGGGCTCTTCTCTCTTTCTCTCAAATGAGAAATGGCTTCATCCGTAAGCCTCCAACCTTTTAAAACAAAATCCCAGTTTTAAATGTTAATACACACTTTAAATGACTCGTTGACTCCAATTTAAGTCAAAACAACTTAAAAACATTCCGGATCCGAAATAAGACCCAATGACAGTCATTTTTACTATCTCGACCCTTCTGGGATCGATGGTACCCTCAAAAATATCATCCGGAATACTTTGAAACGTCCTCTATTTTTGGACTTAAATTCCCAAATTTTAAAATTCTCCAAATTAATTAAATTTAATTTTCCCAAAATTAAATTTCTCAGTCTCAAAAGTCTTGGGGTGTTACAAGCGTGTACGTGATGCTTTTCAGAAAGCGCATCCGCCAGAGTTTGCAGGTAGCTCAGATGTGGTAGTCTCGAGCCAGTGGAGGAAGGATATGCAGAGGCACTTGAGGATGTATGAGTGCACGGATGTTCAGAAGCAGGTGCTAGCTACTTTCAAGCTAGTTGGATCTACACTGCAGTGGTGGGAGTCTATTACCACCGTGGAGGAGAGGGATACTCTCACTATTCAGGACTTCTGGGTGCGGTTTGACCGCAAGGACTTTCCGTCGGCTGTTCACACGGAAATGAGGAGGAAATTGATGAATCTGAGGCAAGAGGGTAAGACCGTGGCCGAGTATGAGACCGAGTTCACAAATCTGTTGAATATCTTTCCAGATGATATACCAACAGAGAAGAAGAATATTGAGAAGTTCACAGACGGGTTGACATGGAGGATTCGTCAGCATCTGTTAGGGAACCTTTCGTTGGCCACATATTCTGATGTGGTTAACGCTGCCTTGTTACACTGCTAGGAGCACCGCTTCCATATGGATGAGGGCAAGAGGTCGGGAGAGTCTAGCCATCAGGGCAGGACAAGAGGACATGGTGCCGGTGGGGCACAATCTGTCCAGGGGCAGAGACAGGGTTCGCAGGGTTCGCAATAGGGGGATCAGAAGAGGTTCCGATCAGGGAACTACAGTCAGGGACAAGGAGGTTTCCGTCAGGGCCATCAGGGTCCAAACGGCCATTAGGGCCAACAGGGGCAGAATGGGCAGCAGTTTCACCAGGGCCAGCAGGGCCAAGGGAGGAACGGTAACGGCCACCAGGGCCGGGGACCGCAGGGGCAGAGAGGAGGGAACTTCCCAGGGAAGTGTTTTGTTTGTGGCAAGACTGGCCATAAGCGATAGGATTGTCCTGATAGGGGCAGGGCCCCACAGCAACAGTAGCAGGGTGCTCGCCAGGAGCCACAGAGGCCTATATTTCCCGCCTCTCTCCCCGCACCACCACAGATGGCAGCATTGCCACCCATTCCAGCAGTCCCAGTTCATCAGGGGCAGCTACAGTATGGACGTGTCTATAACGTCCACCAGGCAGCAGTTCCACAGGCACCGCCCGCGATTGAGGGTACATTTCCTATCCATGGCACTATGGGTCGGGTGTTATTTGATACGGGGGCTACACACTGTTTTATAGCTACACATTTCGCGAAAGCTTTAGGATTGTTAGCTACGGCAGAGAGCACAGTGACGTGTGTCGACTCACCATTGGGGAGTGGGTCACTTATATTCTTTATATGCCGGGGAGTAGGAGTAGGAGTAGGGATTGGTAGTCTGGTATTACCTGAAGATATGTTGGTATTAGATATGCATGTTCACGATGTGATTATCGGTATGGATTGGCTCGTAGCTTATAGGGCCATGATTGATTGCTTCAAAGGGGAGCATTGTTTTTGCCATTCCGGGGTAAGAGATGTTCGTAGTGGCGATCCCTCGCCCAGAGGGAGGCTCGACCGCTCATCTGTATTACATAGAGGAGGATACCTCTAAGGAGGTTGTGATTCCTTTAGATTCGATCCCAGTTGTCAGGGAATATTCAGATGTGTTTCAGGAGATACCAGGCTTACCCCCAGTCGAGAGATAGACTTTGTTATAGACTTATTGCCAGATACGAGGCCTATAGCACGTGCACCGTACCGTATGGCTCCGGCAGAGATGAGAGAGCTACGAGATCAGATAGAGCAACTATTAGGTCAGGGCTTTATTCGCAGGAGTACCTCACCTTGGGGCGCTCCAGTTTTGTTTGTGAAGAAGAGGGACGTTTCACTAAGATTGTGTGTGGACTACCGAGAGTTGAATAAGGTCACGATACGGAATAAGTATCCGTTGCCTCGAATCGATGACTTATTCGACCAGTTGAGAGGAGCTTCTTTCTTCTCGAAGATTGATTTGAGATCGGGATACCATCAGTTGCATATCATGGAGGAGGATGTCTCGAAGACTGCGTTCTTGTCAAGATATGGTTCGTACGAGTTTCGGGTTATGCCTTTTGGGTTGACCAATGCTCCAGCAGTGTTTATGGACTTGATGAACAGAGTGTTCAGGGATTTCCTAGACCAGTTTGTCATTGTCTTCATTGATGATATTCTGGTTTACTCCCAGACATAGGAGGAGCACGCCGAGCATTTGAGGCAGGTTTTGCAGACACTTCGTCAGAACGAGTTGTATGCAAAATATGAGAAATGCGGGTTTTGGTTGAAAGAGGTCAAGTTTTTGGGACACATTATTTCCGACCGGGGGATATCTGTTGATCCGGGGAAAGTATCCGCGGTGAGGGAGTGGGGACAGCCCATGACACCGATTGAAATTCGTAGTTTCTTGGGCCTAGCAGGATACTACAGGAGGTTCATTCGGGGATTTTCGAAGATAGCGGGTCCTTTGACACATCTGACTCGTAAGGGTGTGACATTCATCTGGGGTGATGCCTGTCAGTTGGCATTTGATGAGTTAAAGGACAAATTGACCTCAGCCCCGGTGTTAGCATTGCTGAGACCGGGAGTTGAGTATTTGGTTTACACCGACGCGTCTTTGCAAGGACTTGGAGGTGTATTGCAGCAGGAGAGACATGCTATAGCTTATGCTTCCTGTAAGCTTAAGACTCATGAGAAGAATTACCCCACGCATGATTTGGAGTTGTCGACAGTGGTATTTGCCCTACGGATTTGGAGGCACTATCTTTTGGTGGAGAAGTTCCAACTGTTCACGGACCACAAGTCCTTACAGTACCTGTTCACGCAGAAGGAGTTGAATATGCAGCAGCGTAGGTGGCTTGAGTTTGTGAAAGACTACCAGTTCGATATCCAGTATCACCCAGGGAAGGCTAACGTGGTAGCAGACGCGTTGACCGTAGGCCAGCAGATGAGGTGGCAGAGGTGTGGAAGGAAAAGTGGAAGGAATTGGGACACCAGGATGCAGTGGCCCGATCTTTCATGTCTGTGATGACCGTTACACCGCAGATTGTCATGAAGGTAGTACGGGCACAGGCTAATGACTCGTTCTGTCAGGAGCAGATAATTCGATTACTAGCAGAGGGAGCCGAGTCTTATACCGTTAGCTCAGACGGGGGATTACGCTTCAATGGGAGATTGGTGGTTCCGGAAGGGGAGGAATTGCGACACGATGTGATGGTAGAGTCGCACGGCTCATGATTCGCGGTACATCCCGGAGGGGATAAAATGTACCAAGACATGAGACACCAATATGGGTGGAGCGATATGAAGAGAGATATCGCTGAGTTTGTTTCGAAATGCGCCACTTGTCAGCTTGTAAAAGTGGATCATCAGAGACCGGCAGGACTGCTACAGCCGTTGGAGGTCCCGGTGTGGATGTGGGAGAGCATATCCATGGACTTTATCACGGGGTTGCCTACGTCGCAGAGGGGTCACGACTTCGTTTGGGTAATTGTGGACAGGTTGTCCAAAGTCTCTCAATTTTTACCCGTAAGGACTAACTACACTACGGGACAGTATGCCCAGCTCTTCATTTCAGAGGTTGTGAGACTTCACGGTGTACCCCTAAATATCGTGTCTGACAGAGACAAGATATTTGTTTCGAGGTTTTGGGAGAGTTTCCAGGAGGCAATGGGCACGGAATTGCGGTTGAGTACGGCTTATCATCCGCAGACCGATGGGCAGACCGAGCGCATAAATCAGATGTTGGAGGACATGCTACGCATGTGCATTATTGACTTTGGAGGTGGATGGGAGCAATACCTTCCACTGGTAGAGTTTGCTTATAATAACTCCTACCAGTTCACTATTGGCATGGCTCCGTTTGAGGCATTGTACGGTAGGCCTTGTCTTTCCCCAGCATGTTGGTTAGAGGTGGGTGACAACAAACTACTTGGGCCGAAAGTGATTCAGGATACTTCGACAAGGATTGAGTTGATTCGGAGTCGCATTCGGGTAGCTCAAGACAGGCAAAAGAGTTATGTTGATGCGAAGAGATTTTTCAGGGAGTTCCAAGTGGGGTACCAGGTTTTGCTCAGAGTGTCTCCTATGAAGGGGATTATGCGATTCGGGAAGAAGGGGAAGTTGGCTCCAAGGTATGTGGGGCCATTTCCTATTATTGAGTGGATCGGACCGGTTGCGTATAGACTTGGGTTACCGGAGCATTTTCATCGGATTCACGATGTGTTCCATATTTCCTCACTGAGGAAATACCTTAGGGATAATTTGGCTCATTCTCACATTTCTATGGAGGACATCGATCTCCAGCCGGATAGCTCCTACGAGGAGGGGCCGATTGCTATTTTGGACCGAAGCGAGAGGAAACTGCGGTAAAAGATAGTCCCGTTAGTGCGTGTTCAGTGGCGACATCACAATGTCGAGGAGTCCACATGGGAGCGCGAGGATGAGATGCGCGAACGTTATCCAGAGTTACTTTTAGCAGGTACTTTCTAGTTTCGAATTTCGGGACGAAATTCAGTTATTAGGGGGGAAGTATGTAATACCCCGTACTTTTGGCTGTATTTATTTTTGGGATTAATTAATTAAATGTGAATTAATTGGAAATTAATCCGGGTAAAATACTAACGAGATGCGAGTTGGTATTTGATTATGTGCATACATGTTTTTATATGAATATTGAATTATGAAAAATTTGTCGTGAGATTGATATACGACATTTTGGAAATTTTGTTGAGACGCGTGTGACCGCCGCGTCATGGTGTATTATTTTAATTATAAAAGCGAATTTAAATTCTATTAACCGTATGGTCATTTTGAGTGCGCCAACGCGTCTGGAAGGGTCGAAATAGTCAGAAAACACTAGCCGGGGGTGTAGTTTGGGTCCCGGGGTATTTTTAGGCCATACCGGCAATATAAAGGGTATTTTGGTAATTCATTTTTTAGGAATTAAAAATGACGAAAATTAGAGAAGTAAATATGATTGGGAATAGACCCACTAAACCCACTAACCAACCCTTAATGACCCAATAAGCTACGGAGGTTATCATTTAGGTTTCCAACTTTCCCAAAGAAAACCCTAGCCACCATAGCCACCTTTGGAGAAGAAAGCTTAGAGAGGGAGAGAAGGAAAAGGAATTCGGCAGAAAACCTTTACAAAATAAACACCAAATTCAGAGACAATCGAGGCAAGTGATTTAATCTCTTTTAATTCAGAGAATGTTTCCTCCATGTTAGATAATTTGAAGATTTACAATTGTTCTTGGAGGATAAATGAAAACCCATGTTGTTTAGACATAGAACTTGAATATTGAGGACAAATTGCATGTAGAATCATATAGAGATGATTATTCTGGTATTAATATATGTTGGATGTAATAAAAACGGATTTAGAATGGACTAATTGAGAACTTAAAAGTTTAGGGTTCATGTTCTTGAGAAATTGGGGAAAAATGTAGAAACTTGTGATTTAATGATGTTTAGGATGTACTAATTCCTTAAAAGATGTTAGTATATGACCTTAGCATGTTTTAGGATGATTAGAGAACTTAAAACATTGTTGGAATGAATTTTAGAGGAGATTTGAGGAGTAAGAATTGATGAAAATCGTAACTAAGAAATTCTGGGCCGAAACTGGTCCCTCGTTAGAAGACCTTCCCAGGTCGTTCGAACGAGCTCGTTCGAACGAGCTTCTAATGAGTTGACCAGTCTCTTCTAACGAGGGGAGACTTAGTTCGATACCTTCGTTCGAACGAACTATATTTCGTTCGATACATTCGTTCGAACGAGATGTCGTTAGAAGGTACAGTTCGTTCGAACGAACTGGAATCTCGTTCGAACAGCCTCGTTCGAACGAGACTTCTAACGAGCTGGCAGTTTAGGCCTTTTTGGCCTGTTTTAATTTTGGGAGTCCCGTAAACTTGTTCGAGGGTAGAGATAACATTCCTTTGATGATGTATTGATAGATTTGGGACTTTTGGGTTATTATGAGGAATAAATTATATACGAGTGATTTAAATCAATGAACCTTTTGGGTTGAGACGTGAGTGTCTACTACGACGTGAGAATAAATTATGGCGCGTATGATTACAAACCGGAATCGTATAAAGTGTGTGAATTATATATTGGTACTAGAATGAGAATAGTACTACAACTAAACTACGGGATTACTAAGACGTGTGTTTACTTAGTATTGGTATATGAATTGTGTGTATGACATACCTACCATACTTGCTATCACGGGAGGTTTGCATTCGCTTAGGGCCCTCTAATCCTTGTGTTGCCCGGATTTAGACTGGTTACCTTGATGAACATAGGTCATAGAAAGACTTATTGGGATATTAATAAGTCCGCTGATCGTGGGAGCGTAGGTATGTGCGTGACCCATGTGATGTGACTGTGTTCGCCTCCATTATTTGTGATGTTGTTATCTGTGAACTATTCCTGAGAGATTCGGAATATGTAATCCTTATGTACGTGATGTACCGGGATGGATAGCAGAGTATGTGTGCACCACAGCTTAGTTCTTGGGGTGCTTGTATTGTATAGTTATGATGTGAATAATATACACTTAATTAATGGGAACCTTCATGTTAATGTTGTGAAAATAATTACGGTATTGTTTCGAGTAACATAACGGGTTAGTTGATAGTGAAATATATTGAATATTGAGCATCTGAGTTTACGTTAAACCCCTATTTATTTACGAGCGTTATAATGTTAATAGAACTGAGTAATAAGGGTAGGAACTATGACAATCTAGCTAGATATGATGTCACTTAGCTAGTGGTTTGTGTCGTTGTAGATGGGTACTTACGTTAGGAGTGCACAGTTAGACAAGAGGTGAGAATATCATGTGAGTGCACGTCCTAACATGTACTTTGCATTTAATGTTATAAATGTTTTTAAAGCACTTGAAGGTTTTTAAAATATCTCCACATTCGGGCTCTGACCCGTTTGCTTTCAAATCTATTTTTTTCTTGTAAAACCATTTTAGGTGCCCAGCCACAAGGACACCAAGCATAGGATACTCATTCAGGTGACGAGCTGTAGCTGTTTGTGGAAGCTACAGGGAATTGCTTTTAGACGCTTCTACCGTTTGGATTCCTGATTCAGTATTTATCAGTTGTAGGGCATGTTGCCCATTCCTTTTAGAGACATCTTTCCATTTCAGTTTTCAGACTTTGTCATGTATTGATTTAGTATTCAGTATTTTCATTGCGTATTTCAGTTGTGGGATTTGTAGTGAGGAGTTTTCCTCCAGACTTTATTTACATTAGGTGATGGTTATTCTATTTATTTCAGTATGGTGAATGGTATTATTTATTCTTCATTACACTTGTTGCATGTTAATCAGACTTTAATTAAAATTTGGCAACGTACTTTTTAAATATTAGGTGGTTAGTAATCATTAAAATGTTTTCGACAGTGATGCTATTAACTGGACCAACTTGGCATGTTGAATTAATTTAATAAAGGAGTAGCTACCCGGTATTTAATTAGTCGGGGTGTCACAGCCGCCTAAGCTCATAGTATTCTTTTCATTCCAGTTTTTCTCTTGGGCATTTTGCCCGTAGTTTGATAGTACTTTACCATTTATCGATTAATACCATTTCGATTGAGGGATACCTCAATAGAATAAGGTCTCTTTATTAAGACCCTTGACAGAATTTAAAAAAAAAAACGTTTTAAACCTTTTCTAAAAATGATCTTCATCACCTGTCACTTCCAAGAAATTAAAATAAAATATAAGGAACCATAAGACTTAGAAAGCGTTACATTTACCAAATCGTTAGTGTGTAATAAAGTTTTCTAATTCGACCCGATAGTCTCATTCATGGTGCATTTTTTCTTTTCTTAATTTAATGTGGAATTACAACTCCATAAAAAATACAATGACTCAAAAGTTTGGTATGGAATTAATCCAACACAAACTAATACCTAAATGGGGTATAAAATATGACCTTACCAATCTCCCCATTTGTCTATTCAGGGACAAAACCAAAAATGGAAAAGATCTAAAAAAATGTTCTAATAAAAAATTCGTATACATCAATCTACCCAATCTCAATCCTAATCACCGCAAGACTTGATAGACATGAATGGCATCTTAAACTAGTGATATCAACATCACAATCCATATATGTCCTAGACACTTAAACATAAACCCTCGTGAAGTCCTAAAAGTACAAGAGATATAGATAAAAATGATGGAATTGAGAAATGCAATGCCACTAAATACCCCCTTGAATCAAAAAATTTCTATCCTTTTTGTCTTGGATAGACAAAGGGAGAAAACAAAATAAAAGGCTATCATAAATCCATTAAATTAAACATAAATGATAATCAAATAAGCATTTGCTCAACAAGATAAGTGATAGAATAAGCATGGAAGTATGAACATGATAACACAATTATCAATAAAAACTAACATAACCATATTTCAACATGAAAAAAATAAACAACAAAAGAACAAACAAAACATAACTGAATAGCAAGGAAACATCAAATCTATGAAATCTCACCCAAGCTATTAAATGGGTAGAGGAATGAACTCGAAACTCAAAATACTATATGGACCCACTTATATGATCCATGAACCCTTTTATGCAACCCATATTTAAAAATAATTATAATTCATCCATACTAAAAGAAAATTGAGTTTTCATATGTTCGTGTTGATAAAGTCCTAAAATAAATCGCTTAGGTTAACAGCGCAATAAGGCCAAAAACAAATCACATATTATACGAAAATGTACAACCCATTGATATTCAACTTATATTCACTCAAACAGGTGATTTAGGATTTTTTTTATTTACTGAGAGTATGCATTTGCATAAATAATTCATTTTGTATTTTCTCTCATTAGCACATAGATATAAGTTCTTGCTAATAGTAGTTATCGCCCTTTTTAGATAGTTGTTACCAATATTTCTCCCATCATTTTTATAATAAAATTAACAAGAATTGGTTCTTGTATTCACATATCAAAATTCCAGCAAAGAAAAAATGACTTGATTGAGTGAAAACAAATTCATATAATTTTTCGAATCGAAATCAAAATTACACCCTAGTTAACTCTTGTATGTGTGTGCAGTACAACAATGGCCACAACATAGCTAACGTGAGTCGTTCTTAGATATTTTCATAAGAACTATTAATAAAAAACATGTACACTTTTGCACTACCTTCCGAAGTTTGTAATCCAAAAATAGGTAAACATATATCATGGCGTGTTACAAAAGCATTGTTCTAAAAGGCGCGCCTAAGCTTGAGGCTTGGGAGAAACGCCTCAAGCCTTTTACGCCTTATTCTTGATAAAAGTCTTAAGATGCAATTTTTTTTAAACCAAAAATGTGTTAGTAAAAGGATATCGACTTTTAAAGACTTCTTTTAAAAAAAAGAACCAATATCTCATTCAAAACAATCAAAAGACAAATGGTATCCCAAACCTCTATGGCTCTCGTCCAAAAAAACGCGCGTATTTTCTATTTTTTTCTTTAAAAAAATAGTATTTGAGTTTGCATATATTCAGACACATTTTAGTATTTTTAATAGCCTTGTTATAGTTAAAAATGTTAAAATATATGTAAAAAGGCCTAAATGCCTTTTCACGCATTTTCACGCCTAAGGTCCGCCTAGGCTTCTAAGGCATAAGGATTGCTTTCACCCCTCGATCACGCCCCACATTTTCTAGAACCTTATTCAAAAGTTATCAAACATATCAATATTATTTATCCACAAGAATCACAAAACACAAAATCTTTTTTTTTTATTTTCTTAAAAGAATTCTCAAAACATTTTTTTTTGTTTTTCCTAAATGTTAAAAGAAACAAAATAATTTTTGTATTTTTCATTTATAAGACCAAAACAAAATGTCAAAAAAAGTAAGCAAAAATATTTTTTTCTTTTTCTTATTTTAAAAGCATATGAAAAATAGAATAATACACATCTAGTCCAGGATACAAATAATAATTAATTAATTAATTCAAGTCTAGAATACAACTCTCATAAAAACTTGAGAAAGAAGAAACAATAGGCACACCTAGTCTATTAACGAAGAATACAACTCACCCGTGATGGGGAAATACTTAGCTACTAGAGGTTCGGAGCTATGTGTATATAAGGGAACGTGGTGGGAAACTTCATGTCTATCAACCAATTAAGAAACCAAGTCATATTTTCTACCCAAATGATATCATAATGGGAACATGGGGTTTGGTAATTGATTTGGTTATAGCGCTAGGAAGTTCCTGGATCTCAGAATGAGGACTTAAAAATATCATAGCTTTAGTCATATCATTGACTTCTCTAATGAGGTTCATAATCCTTCGATTTTTGCAGGTTTCAACTAGGGAAGTGATTTGTTCCAGGCATCCTAGACACTCTTTTAAGATCAAAATAAAACTATCTAAGGTGACTATTCCTTTGGAAATGGGTGCAAACTTAGGGTTATGGGGTTCACCTTTTAAGTTTTAGGAGCGTTCCTAGGTCGGGTACGCGTAATATTCTTATTGGACCTCGTTACAAAGACAGTATGGACTTTAGGAGTATACCCTTTCAAATGGTCATAGCCAAGTTCAGTCTTATCCTTTGAGGATTGGGTTGGTGCAATGAGCATAACCCCTAACTTCTTGAATCTCCCTTGAAGGTTAACATTAACCATCTGTGACGTTCAAGCCCAGCATTCTCATCTTTTAGAAGCATTCCATGTCATGCGAAATCTCTCGCTTCCCATTCTACTCTTTAATCTTCTTAACAAGAGTAGCTTCACAAGGTTTTAAATGGATAAAAACTGCCTCACCTTACTTTATGTCATAAATCTTCGCCTCACACTTCTTAAGCTTAGCAGTAAGCTTGTCATTTATCTTCTCCATCCGGAGGGACATATCATAAAGCTCAAAGTATGACTTTTATATGTCAATATTGGCCTGATATGTGTGTGTTTCAAACAAATCCAATATTTCTCTATAAAAATTATCCAACTTTTAATTATGCACCAAACCAAGTTGTGAAAACCCAATTCTTACTTTAAGCCAGTTTTATCTTGATTAATCCTAAACATGCATCTAGTGATTAAAACAAGTAAAGTAAAGTAAATAATACTCACAACTCCGGATGTACGAGGAAAAAACTTAAAACGGGAAAACAACCTCGGACGGCCCAACCCAGACAATCACTATGGACAATGGTTTTACAAAGACAGATTAGCCTTACACTAAGACTCGATCCCCACGGTTCTTGATGCTCCTTCTAATCTTCAACCGTTCTTCAATAGTGCTCACACAGAAATTCCATCTTCCACGATACCTGTCCACAAGACATGCGTCCACGTATGTCTCGGTGTCTACCGATATGGCTTTGATACGTCTACGATGTCGAACACGATGTTCGTCGCTTCTTCACCGTAAAACCCTTTGTGTTCAATGTTTAGAACAAACAACTTTAGTGCCACAAGATCACTTAAACATATAAGAATGATAACTCGGATCTTTGCAAACTCTAAGGATGTGTTTAAGACTTTTAAACCTTAGAAAACATGTGCAAACAAGGTTCTTGTTCTTAAAACTGTTTCCCATAAAGCACACCTTCGAAATTCTGATGCAAATACGGCTTAAATAGGATTTAAATGTCTCCTCGAAAAATGTGTCATTCGAACGACTTAAGCATGTCATTCGAGCGACAGAGTTGACTTTTTGATTTTTTGTTCAAAATGTCTCTGCAAAGAGAGATTGAAATAAGTCAAACTCCTATTCGAAATTATCAGAATAAAAACGTAGTATAAACCTTTTAAAAAACTTTAAACAATTTTAAAATATTTTTTCTTTATAAAAATTACATCCTTATATTTTATAAAATAATTTCAAGCACCATTAATTATACGCATTCATACCTGAGTGATCTCAGAATACAATTAACTTTGAAGACGATTAAACTTGCACCAATTAAACATCGGCATGATTAATTTTTTGAAGCTTTGCCGCAATGTCTTTAATTTCTTCAATACGTCATAGACCAAGTGGGATCGTGACAAAATAAAAATCTCCCTATGACATATTACAAACACATTTTTGATCACGGAATTAAGTCAAAACAATACAGGGACTCAATTGTAAATTTATGTCCTTACAAATCTCCCCCTTTGACTATTCCGGGACAAAATCAAACCAATGAAATGCCTAACTGGGCCGTCAAGCCGTATGACGCCTAAATCCCATCCCATAAACCCAAAAACAAAAATACAGGACACGGACTAGAATATGTAGCACCGGCAAGCATGAATTGTCTGAATGTGATGTAGTCTTGAAATCTCTAATCGCTGAAGCATACCTACGCACATGAAACAGACAAACAGATACCCAATGAAGTATGGAGGAACAAATGATAACAATTTATATTTCTAATAAGAACAGATCATTTGAAACAAGTGAGCAATTATTTGATACCAATTTGAAACAAATATAATCAAACAATGTATAACAGATATCAATAGAAGCTCAATAGAAGTGCTCAACAGATCTCCCCCTACATCACATACATCTTTCCCCATTTTTGTCTCGAATAGATAATTCGGTGAAAAGACAAACCAATTTTGAAATATCTAGCATGAGAATATGATACCAAATTGAATCAAGTTGATACCAATTTGAAAAAAATGAAAAATGCTAGATAAACATGAAACAACCAGCTAAATAAGATCATGTAATGACAAATTAGTAGCTAGTAAACCACAGAATCACACAAAGAGTATACCAATCAAATCAAGTGTGATAAACGGACTCATATGCAAAATACCAATTTGGAACATAAAAGAGCCTGTATATAAACCAAACAGTCTAGAAATGCTTCATGGAGTACCAAAAAATATACCAATCTGAACCTGAGGACTGCAAACCAATCAGAAGCCATTTTTTGATTTTGTCGTTCGAACAAGCCAGGGACTTCGCTCAAATGATATGAGGAAGTCGCTCGAACGAAGTACAAAAGTCGTTCGCGCAAGATGAGTTGTCGTTTGAACGACTTCGTGCGACCTGCCAAAATTTCCCAGTTTCCCATAAATATTATAAAGTATTGCCCAGTTAACAAATTCCACAAAAATATTCCAGGAAGAGCATGACAGAAGAAAAACAGTGCTAAAACAGTAGGATTTTATCACAAAACGCACAAACTTAAGAAAACTTAAAATGCGATTTACATGCAAACATAGTACCGATGTGCTCAAACATGGATATGGAATGAATGGGCGTGAAACTACAACAAATGAGTCACAATTCCAACACATTGAAACGATCAAGAAACTCTAATTGATAGCTATAAATCATCAAACTTTATCATAGCCATATGACAATTAAAGAGTGAGCTTAATGAACTAAACATACTACATGCACACAAATCCAGAATTTTGACGATTCTACAAACAATAGCGTCAAATTACAATGTTTCAACATTAGGATTAGTTGTGCAAACTTGTTTAAATTTTTTCGACCAAAACTCCCTCAGAAATATATACTTTTTCAAGTTCTTTTGAGGTTTCTAGAATTCTTAACATAGAGAAAATCTTATTGGCCCTTTTCTTAGCATTTTGCTTTTTCTTTTGGGCTCTTTTAAACGGTGGCTTTCACGACGAGTCAATTTTGAACTCTCGCAGCCCTTTCCTGTGAATAACTCATCATTTTACGAATTTTAAATCCTCACGGTAAAAGGTTATTATATGCACATTTCTCCTTAAGTTTACTTACGCATAGATGAAAAGATTGAGATAAGAACGCCTTACCAAATTCAAATATGCAAGAGAAGTCAAACATCCATATAAACTCATGCATGTGTGCAATGTTGGCATAAATACAAAGTCGAATCAAAATGCATATCAACATCAAAACAACCTCATATAAACAATGGTTAAGATCATTCTAAGCATTGATAATAATGGCCAAATGTCCTAGCCACATGGATAAAGAAACGATGGGGGTGGGGGGGGTGGGGAGGGGGGGGGGGGGGTTCAAGCACACCAATATGCCACATCAAACATGTAAACTCAAAAACGAAATCTTTTTGACTTTTCAAACATATTTTGACTCAAAGAAAAGCAAAAACTTTTTGTATTTTAAAAAGTTTTCTCAAAAAACAAAATCTTTTTGTATTTTTCAAATATGACTCAAATAAATGAAAACTAAAATACAAAAAGATAAACATGTCATATCACTAGCAAATAATAAATCATGATGCAAGGGCTAGCATATGACAAAACATGAAAGATACTATCCATAAGAAATAACAAGAGATGAATCATGTGCATGCATGTGAGAATCAACCAACGAAGCATTTAGCATTTCCAAAACGGATTTCCTAACACAAATATGTGTATACCTAACAAAATGGGTTTTGGGACCCAATGGGACACTACGTTTAATCTTCCTAGGGTCTTTTCTAAGATCAAAACAAAAACTCCTAAGGTGACCTTTCCTACGACAATGTGAACAAGTGAAAACACGACGAGGAATGGGACCTTTAGGATAACCTTTTCTAATACCCTCGGATGTGGTTGACGCTCTAAAACAAACTATGGTTTTGTCTTTTACAATCAAATCACTAGAATAAGATAAGCCGCTACCATCACTAATCGAGTCATTTAAATCATTTTTTAACTTCAAAACTTTCGACTCAAGCAAACGGTTAGATTCCTCAAACTTTAGGGACTCCTTCTTTAAATTTTCAATTACCCTTAGAAGGTTATCTCGCTCCCCCTCAATGTGAGCAAACTTATCCCTAAGAGTCTTTTCTCCTGCCACAAAATCATTAATCGAATTATTTTCCTCAACGGCACAAACTCTAGAATTTTTTAAATCCTCTAACTCTTTTTCTAACATGAGGACACTATCATCACTCTCCTTTTTGCCCAATTTTAATATATTAAAATCTTTAAACAAGGAACTAAAGTGCTCACAACAAATATCTCTTTGAATTTGAAATATTTGAAAATATTAAATGTTTTTTTAAAACTGGAATTTTCTTTTTCCAAAACCTCAATACGTTTTGCAAACTTTAAATTCAAATGATGTAAATCGTCAAAGATTAGAGAATCCATCGAGATAAAACAAACACAGGAGAGATAAACAAACACATGGGATCACAAAACAAATAAAATATGTTTTCTAGCTCTGATACCAATTTAAAAACGTGAGTAGACAAATTGTATCAGAAAGTAAGTCCTCGAAAAATCAGGATCGCGCGATAAATTAGCGTAACCCGCTCTGATACCAATTTGGAGAGTGTGAGTGGCCCGATATGTGTGTGTTTCAAACAAAACCTATATTTCTCTATAAAAATTATCCAACTTTTAATTATGCACAAAACCAAGTTGTGAAAACCCAATTCTTACTTTAAACCAATTTTATCTTGATTAATCCTAAACATGCATATAGTGATTAAAACAAGTAAAGTAAAGTAAAGAATACTCACAAAGCCAGATGTACGAGGAAAAAACCCAAAACGAGAAAACAACCTCGTACGGTCCAAGCCAGACAATCACTATGAACAATGGTCTTACAAAGACAGATTAGCCTTACACTAAGACTCGATCCCCATGGGTCTTGAAGCTCCTTCTGATTTTCAATCGTTCTTCAATAGTGCCCACACAAAAATTTCATCTTCCACGATACCTGTCCACAACACACGCATCCACGTATGTCTCGGTGTCCACCGATATGGCTTTGATACGTCTACGATGTCGAACACGATGTCCGTCGCTTCTTCATCCCAAAACCCTTTATGTTCAATGTGTAAAACAAACAACTTTGGTACCGTAAGATCACTGAAACATATAAGAATGATAACCCGGATCTTTGCAAACTCTAAGGATGTTTTTAAGACTTTTAAACCTTAGAAAACATGTGCAAACAAGGTTCTTGTTCTTAAAACTGTTTTCCAGAAAGCACACCTTCGAAATTCTGATGCAAATACGGCTTAAATAGGATTTAAATGCCGTCTCGAAAAAAGTGTTGTTCGAACGACTTAAGCATGTCGTTCAAGCGACATAGCATCTCGTTCGAACTAGATCTGATGCCGTTCGAGCGATAGAGTTGACTTTTTGATTTTTTGTTCAAAACGTCTCTTAAAAGAGAGATTTAAATAAGTCAAACTCCTATTCGAACTTATCAGAATAAAAATGTAGTATAAACCTTTTAAAACACTTTAAACCATTTTAAAATATTTTTCTTTATAAAAATTACATCCTTATCTTTTATAAAATAATTCCGAGAACCATTAATTATACGCATTCATACCTGAGTGATCTCGAAATCGAATTAACTTTGAAGACGATTAAACTTGCACCAATTAAACATCGACATGATTAATTCTTTGAAGCTTTGCCACAACGTCTTCAATTTCTTCAATACGTCATAGACCAGGTGGGATTGTGACAAAATAAAAATCTCCCTATGACATATTACAAACACAGTTTTGTTCACGAAATTAAGTCAAAACAATATAGGGACTCAATTGGAAATTTATGTCCTTACAAATATATATTTATCCATCTTTACTAAACTCTTCCTTTACATCTTGGGAGCTATTGGAATGGGACTTCACACCATCATACTCATCTTGTGATAAGGTAAGACTTAGAAATAATCATATCCTTAATGGTGGTGAATGCAGTAATATTGCATTCAATTAAGGACTCGACAGTGGAGGTCGAGCCATTATCACTAGGAGTGGTATTCAACTTCTTATTATCCTTACCCCTTCAATTTATGGGAATCTATAATTACTTGTGACCAATACTTTGACATTCGAAGCATATATACCCGAATCCTTTTTAATTGTGGTGGCATCGTTTTTCCTAAATTTCATATTACTGTGAAACATCATCAAACCATCAAATAAACTAGGATAAGAAATACATCTACCCTCCATAGACAAACCCATAGGATATATAATAAAATCCCGCTTTGATATCAGTCTGAAATAGGTATTTGTCATAAGGGTCTAAATTTTATTAATTAATTTGTTAATTAATCAACAAGTAAAAAAATTAAATTACTTTTTAATTCGAACCAAATTTTAACTTACCAAATAAATAAATTATTCCAATTTTCATGAAGTTGATGATTAACAGTGGAAGAAAAATATAAAATAATCACACAAAGCACAACAAGATTTATAGTGCAAACCCTCATGGGAGAAACCACTATCGCAGCCAACCCACACAAATTCCACGAGTACTGAATGAAAGTTTACAAGACTTATTAAGGACCCACACACTACTTACATGTATGACAACGATGATTGCCACGATACCTCTCTCTTGTGTTCTGATCCTTTGCCTTTACCCATACTAGTGATGGTCGCTCCAATCTAGAAAAATCGTTGCACGACCTCCAACACCTTGGTATCCACCAATATCGATTTGTGAAAAATACTTAAATTATAATCCTATGTTTTAATTCTCTCCAATGTAGAATATCGCAATGGATTTATAAACCAAGAGTTTGCCTTAGTTTTATAGAATTTATAAGCTATTTCAAATGAAAGGACTCTTGAAGATCCAATTTAGGGTTTCAAAAAAATTAGTGTTCGTCAATTAGAATATGCATCTAAAGGTGTTTAAATAGTTTTACAATGAAATAGATCCATTCAAATATGTTTTCTATAATTAATACACTCGTTTGAAAACAAGTTAAACCTCATTCGAACCAGGGAACCCTCATTCAAATGAGATATCAAGATCAATAAAACTTCAATTAAGGGTCATTTTTTTATGGTGAATGAGCCCTCGGCCATATGGTTAGTAGTTCCTTTGATAATGCCTAGAAAAAATTTCCTGGATGCAAATAACTAATGATAACTGTTATAGAAATTTTCTTTTAATAATCCACGACCTCTAACTTCTTATTAATAACCTTATTATATACTTTCTTATTATATCATCATCTCCTTATATCATGATCAGGATATGAGCCACACGCTTCATCGATCTCATTCTGAAATATAAGGTATTGATGAAAAGGTCACTAATTGTCTGAATGTCTTTATCTGCCCCAAAGGGAGTATCACATACCATATGTGGTCTGAACTGGTTAGGGTACTAGAAAATTCTCGGCAACACATTTTTCTAGTTATAGAGTATGTAAGGAAAATTTTCCACATAGAGTAAATATGTATTATTGTCTTATTTTGTTGGTCAAAACATGTCAATTGCTAGGGTGTCGTATTCTCAATCTTGTAATTGAAGAAAAGTTATCTGGCGAATTTTCACAAGTCATGCTCAAATCTTTCATAATGTTTTTTTCTCATTCCCAAAGGTCATTCTAATGACATTGGATATATCATTTGAATGCTCAAATATTTTATCATGCTACTTCCTCATTCCCAAGGGTATATAACTCCTTTTAATATTTGGAGAAACTCCTTTTGGGGCTTTAAATGTTTTTGAAAATAATTTCGTAAAACTTGTTTTGAAAAATTTAGAATTTTTCAAGTTATTCTAATAACTTTGGATACGTTGTTCGAACAACGCATACTACCACATTCGAACGGGTATTCAAATGAGGCTTATTTGAATGAAATTTCCAACAAGGAAAATTTTCCAAGCCTTTGGCATCTCTGGAATTTTGTTAGGTAGTTCATTCGAACGGCGTTCTAGTGAGATTGCGACCCTTATTTTAACGACCTTCTAATGAGG
The DNA here is from genome assembly GCA_949130495.1 of Sambucus nigra. Taxonomy (NCBI): domain Eukaryota; kingdom Viridiplantae; phylum Streptophyta; class Magnoliopsida; order Dipsacales; family Adoxaceae; genus Sambucus; species Sambucus nigra. Next base: position 265,934,254 of record OX422217.1, read on the forward strand.
AAATTTTTCGAGAAACTAGGACTATGGAATCTCGTTCGATGGTAATTCCAACAAGAATCATACCCTCATTCAAACTAACTTCAAACAAGGTTCTAACGATACAAATTTTCAAAATCTATGGTCTCTTTGTAATCTCATCGTATATCTCGTTCATTATTGATTCAAATGAGAAACGGTACATCACTCGAATGAAGTACCATTATTTTTCTAAAAATTCCATTTTCTAGCAGTCTTTCCTCTTTCTCCCAATACTCCACTATCTCAGTTTTATTCTCTTATTTAAGGAGTGCGTGAGAGTAATTTTTAATGATGACTTTTTGATAAATCTAAAAGCCTAAACACTTTGAAAAATCCTCTCCAAAGAGCTTTGATCCTTTATGCTTAAGTTTTCTTACACTAAACCCAAAAAACCATTTTCATCATATGTTCTTGGTTGTGCAGTGGATTCTGCACTACTAAAGATGGTAAAGGCGGTCGGTGGATACCGAGACAAGGAGTTTCTATGAAGCCGTGTTGGATTGCATAGAACTAATAATGTACCAGTATATGCTTGTCGAGTCAAGTTTTGTAATTCTTTTGAGTCTTTGTTGTAAAATCGTATCTATAGTGAATTTTTCTAGGCCTCACCATCCGAGATTTTTCCCATTTGAGTTTTCCTCGTACATCGATGTGTCATGTTTTTTTGTTTATATTTACAATTTTAATCATGCATGTTCATGTCGTAATTAGTTATGAAGATTAAAATTGGAAAAAATTGACACCTCATGTCTAGAATTTCATTTACTTGGTTCTTGTGTTTTCATATTTAGGAAACTTTAATGAAGTTATACTTACATTATATAAATGGGTCTTCTGAAATTAGTATCAGATCATATTTCTAAAATTTACTTAGATAAATCGTGGTGATTATATGAAGGGCTCGTCAAATAGACCCCCATATTGATGCAACTAATTACACGTACTGGAAAGACTGTATGAAATCCTTGTTAAAATCAATTGATGAACATGTTTGGTAGCTATTGAAAAAGGTTGGCTCCCCCAACCATCATAGTCGACGAAGCAACCTCTTTAAAACGCATAAAGGAATGGAGTGAGGATGAGTTGAAATTGTGAAATTTTAATTCTAAAGGTTTAAATGCATTTTTTAGTGTGGTTACTCCGACGGATTTTTTCGTATCGTAACGTGTAAAACTTCAAAGGAGTCATGGGAAATTCTTCAACTTACCCATGAGGGAACGAGTGTGATTAAAGGATCTAAACTACGAAATCTCACCACCCAATTCAAAACCATTACCATGAGCAAGAATGAAACATTTGATGATTTTGTGAACATATCTCCAATATTGTTAACTCGTGTTATTATTTGGGTGATAAGATTCCAGAAAATCAAGTTGTTAAAAATATGGATCTCGTCCTAGCAGATTTAGAGTCAAAGTCACTATTCTCAGCTCTCTAAGTTTGTTAAATACTTTAAAACTTGAAGAGCTCGTAAGTTATTTACAAACGTATTAATTAGGCATGCTCTCTAAAGACAAAAGAAATAAAGATAAGAGAATAGCTCTGAAATTTAGAAAAGAGTTAGTATCTGAATCTGATGAGTTTGACATTGATCCTGATATTATGTCTTTATTCGCTTAAAAATTCAAGAACAATCTCAAATTCAAAAAGAAAAATTCCAAATTTGATAAACCAAAATTTGGGAAAAATAAAAATAATAAAGAGGGAAGAAGTTCAAATGATCGGAATCAAAAGAAACATAAAAATGACCATTTTAAAAGAGATAATTTTAAAGAGGATGATTTGGATAGGTGTTTTAAGTGTGAGGAATGAAGTCATAGAGCGTATGAGTGTCCGACTAAGCTAAAGAGAGAGGGCAAAGATAAAGTTATTTATAATGTTACTATTAGCGATAGTGACAATGAGTCTGAAGATTCTGATGACTTTGTTCCATCTGGGAACAGATGAATTGATTTCATGGCTCGTCATACTAGTGACGCAAGTTTGTCACATCCTAATGATGACATTTTCGTGCATGAAAATCTTAAAATTATGTCTAATCTCTCACAAGGAAGTGATCATGTTGGTAGTTTGAGCAATAGTTATGTAGAAGAAGGTGATTTACAATTCGCCTATTCTGAGCTATACATAGAGTCGCTGAGACTTCATAAGCGTAATAAGAAATTAACTTTTAAGGTGTTGACGCTCAAAAAAGAGTTAAAAGTTCTCAAGTAGAATGAGGCATTGATAGTCAAATCGAGGCAATTAAGGTTTCTCTTTCTGAAAAACTCATTTTGGTAAGTAAAGAAAAAAATGATTTGACCGAAACTTTAGCTCATGTCACCAAAGATGATGTCAATCTATGAATGCGAAAGTGTTATTATTACAACTACACAACTACTAACTACACAACACCAAAAACAAAAACAAATAAAACTAAACTAAGAAAATGGGTTTCTTTTTCTCTATATATACTATTTCCTAATATTAAAGCGTATTTACAAATGAATGTCAAGGGTCTATTTATAGGAGAAAAGTTACTTGGTAACCAAGTAATTACCTAAAAGACTAAAAAGGACAACTAGTTACTAAAAATCACTAATTAGCCCGAAGCATGATTAGAGACCAATTAAACACTAAACATAAAAGGAAATGACAATATTACCCAAACTAAAATACAAAAAAAAATATAGACTTATCCCGGGAGCACAACCATGCGCTATGTGTCGATACGTATCATAAAACAAATCATTCTCCCTATCTTCGAAAAGTCCATCCTCGAGCGTGTAGGGTGGCTCACCAATGCCATTTGAAATAATTTGCAAACAATTTGGGACCCTAATCAAAATCAACCAAAAGTGAGATGCCCAAACTTTAATTAATCCTATGCATATGAACCTCATCAATAATGGGTATAATATATTCAAATCCCGAAAAAAGTTCCCTACACCACAAGCACATGGTTACAACTTGACTTGTGGAACCTTGAATCTGACAGGACAAAAACTCCAGCGACCACACCTTTGTGAGTACGATGGTGAAACAAGCAGACTAAAGGCGGTGACATTCTAAAAAGTCAGACCCAAAAATGGAAAATAGTCAAAATGGATCCCAAGTAGGACGCAATTTTCCTGGATGTCTTGATTTGTGTAAACAATAGTCCATTATGACAATATTGATTGGATTTGAGGTCAAATACGGGGTAAGGGATAGGGTCAAAATAGGGAAGGTCCACTTTGATCGAGTTTGATTGTGGTTGGGAATGGATGTGTGGAGGGTTAATATAGGGTTAAAATAGGTTTGGTCAGATTAGGGTAAAACTTAGGGTTTAGGGTTTGGGGTTTAGGTGTGGTGGGGATAGGTTTAGGGCTATAGAAAAGGTGGGAGAGTGTTTTAGATGGTGGAGAAGAAGATAGGGCTTCATTTTGGAGTGTAGTGATGGTTATGTGGTGGCAGAAGGTGGTGACAATAGAGTAAGATGTTGTGGTAGAGGGTAGAAAAGTGGTGGATAAAAGGTTTGGCATTCCCCCAATTAGCGGTGATGGAGTCTAGAGTTTCCATCCACCTGATTCCTATTTGGACATTTATCAATCTAACGATTGAAGGGTTGTCCGAATTGGAACCACTACTCGATACCCACTTCATGCACCACGACGAACACCAAGAACAAATGCAACTCTGATATCAATTTGGTGTCAATCTATAAATGCGAAAGAGTTATTATTACAAGTACACAAATACTAACTACACAACACCAACAAAAATAACAAATAAAACTAAACCCAGATAATAGGTTTCTTTCTCTCTATATATTATCTTTCTCAATACTCAAGTGTGTTTACAAATGAATGTCAATGGACTATTTATAGGAGAAAAATTACTTGGTAACCAAGTAATGACCCAAAAGAGTAAAAAGGAGAACTAATAACTAAAAATCACTAATTAGCACCAAACATGAATTCTCGTAAGAACCTCTTGGCATCGGCATAACTCTTTTACCGGTCCTGAGCAACCCGAATATGACTCCGTATCATCTCTTTCCTTGCCTAAGTATCCTGGATCACCTCCGGCCCAAGTATCTTGTTGTACCCCACCTCTAGCCAACAAGCTGGGGAACGACAAGGCCTACCATACAACGCCTTAAATGGAGCCATATCGATAGTAAACTGGTAGGAGTTATTATAGGCAAACTCCACTAGTTGAAGATATTTCTCCCAACATCCGCCAAATTCGAGTATGCACATATGCAACATGTCCTCCAACATTTGATTCGTCCACTCGATTTGCCCATCTTTCTGCGGGTGGTAGGTTGTACTTAACCATAACTCCGTACCCATATCTTCATGGAAACTCTCCTAAAATCGTGATACAAATATCTTGTCCCTGTCAGACACGATATTGAGAGGCACCCAATGGAGTCTCACTATCTCAGCTATGAAGATCTGGGCATACTATCCCGTAGTGTAGTCCATCCGGGCTGGCAAAAAGTGAGCAACTTTGGTCAACAGATCAACAATCACCCATATGGAATCGTGACCCCTTTGAGATGTAGGTAATCACATGAGGAAGTCCATGGAAATGATCTCCCATTTCCACATACGAACCTCTAATGGCTGAAGAAGTCCTACCGATCTCTAGTGGTCCACCTTTACTAGCCGACAAATAGCACATCTCGAAACAAAATCGGCAATATCCCTATTTATTTCGCTCCACTAGTACTGCCGCCTCGTATCCTGGTACATCTTATCCCCACCAGGATGTACCGCGAATCGTGAACCGTGCGACTCTGTCATTACCTTATGTCGCAAGTCTTTTCCCTCAGGAACAAACAATCTCCCATTGAAGCGCAAGTCCCCGTCTGAACCAACAGTATACGACTCAGCGCCCTCTACCAGTAATTAAACTCTCTTCTCCTGACAGAATGGGTCAGCTGCCTAAGCCTGTACTACTCTCATAATGATCTGGGGCGTAACTATTATCACAAACATAAACGATCAGGCCACTGCATCTTGGTGTACCAACTCCTTCCACTCACTTTACACACCTTGGCCACCTCACCTACTGGCATATGTCTCAACGCGTCTGCTACCACGTTAGCCTTCTCTGGTTTGTATTGGATATCGAACTGATAATCCTTCACAAACTCGAGCCACCGACGTTGAACCATATGCAGCTCCTTCTGCGTGAAGAGGTACTGTAGGGACTTGTGGTCAGTGAATAAGAGAAATTTCTCCCCCAGGAGATAGTAGCTCCAAATCTGAAGTGCAAATATGACTGTCGCTAACTCCAAGTCGTGGGTGGGGTAATTTCTCTCGTGAGGCTTAAGCTTACGGGAAGCATAATCCAAAGCCTGATTCTCCTGCTGGAGTACACCCCCAAGTCCTAGTAAGGATGCATCAGTGTAGACTAGATACACCACTCCTGGCTTGGGCAATGCTAACACTAGTGCTGAGGTTAGCTTGTCCTCTAACTCATCAAAAGCTAACTGACAGGCATCACTCCAGATAAATGGTACTCCTTTACGAGTCATGTGTGTCAATGGACCCACAAGTTTTTAGAATCCTCGAATAAACCTCCTGCAATATCCTACTGGGCCCAAGAAACTACGTATCTCCATCGGTGTTGTGGGTTGTCCCTACTCCCTCACCATTGATACCTTCCCCGGATCAATAGATATCCCTCTTTCAGAAATAATGTGCCCCAAAAAGTGAACTTCCTTTATCCAAAACTCGCGTTGCTCATATTTTGCATATAACTCATGCTGACACAGTGTCTGCAAATTCTACTTAAAGTGCTCGACATGCTCCTCCTCGGTCTGGGAGTAAAACAGAATATCATCGATGAAGACAATGCTGAACTGGTCTAGGAACTCTCTTAACACCCTATTCATCAAGTCCATAAACACGGTTGGGGTGTTGGTTAGCCCAAAAGGCATAACCCTGAACTCGTAAGAACCATATCTCATCAAGAAGGCAGTCTTCGAGACATCTTGCCTCCTGATACGGAACTAATGGTATCCCAATTTCAAGTCAATCTTTAAAAAAAAGCTCGCTCCCCTCAATTGCTCGAATAAGTCATCGATTTAGGGAAACATATACTTATTTCGTATCGTTACTTTATTTAACTCTCGATAGTTGACACACACTCTCAAAGATCCATCCCTCTTCTTAACAAATAACACAGGAGCACCCCACGATGAAGTACTCTTATGGATAAACCCCTAACCCCAAAACTGCTCTATCTGATCTCGTAGCTCCCTCATCTTCGCTGAAGTCATACGATAAAGTGCATGGGCAATCGACCTAGTGCCCGGTGCCAAATCTATAACAAATTCTATCTCTCTACTCAACGGTAAGCCCAGAATATCCTGGAATACATCAGCAAACTCCCTAACGACTAGAATCGAATCAAGTGCTATCACCACCTCCTTAGAGTTCTCCTCCTCTATATAGTACAAGTGAGTGGACGATCCTTCCTCAGGACGAGGCATCGCCACTAGGAACATCTCCTGATCGAGTATGGAAAAAACTATACTCCTACTAAAATAATCAATCATGGCTCTATATGTAACCAACCAATCCATACCGATTATCGAATCATACTCGGACATATTTAATACAAGCACGTCAGCAGGTAAAATAAATCTCCCAATCTCTACACCCATGCCTTTACATATAAAGGAAATAATAGAACCTCTACTCAATGGCGAATCTACACAAGTGATAGTTCTCTACGCGGTATCTAATAATCCCATAGCGCGTGCAAATCTTGTGGCAATAAAACAGTGTGTGGCTCCCATGTCAAATAAAAAATGCCCCATAGTCCCCTGAATAGAAAACATACCCTCAATTGCGGGTGGATCCTGTGGCACTGCGGCCTGCTGAAGGTGGTAAACTCGACCATACTGAAGTTGCCCCTACTGAATTGGGACTACTGGAATAGGTGGTACTACTGGCATCTGCGGTGGTGCTGGGAGAGTGGCGAGAAATATTGGCCTCTAGGGCTCCTGTCGAGCACCCTATTGCTGCTGCTGCGGGGACCTGCCCCTGTCAGGATACTCCTGTCATTTGTGGCCATGCTTGCCACATATGAAGCATTTCCCTATAAAGTTTCCCCCTCTCTGACCCTATTTCCCACGGCCCTGATGGCCGTTACCATCCCTACCTTGGCCATGCTTGCTCTGCTGAAACTGCTGCTAGCCCTGATGGCCCATATGACCCTGCTGGCCCATATGACCCTGCTGGCCATGCCTAAAACCTCCCTATCCATGTCTGAAACCTCCTGATCTAAATCTCATAGAATCACCCTACTAGGAACTCTGATCAACCTACCCATGCCGAGCCTGAGCTGACTGTGCCCACTGGAACCATTACCCCCTATCCTTCCCTGCTGGTTAGACTTTCCTACTCGTTCAACCTCTGACAAATGAAAATGGTGATCCTAATAGTGAAGTAGTACTGCATTAACCACATTTGAATAGGTGGCTAACGAGATATTCCCTAGCAGGTGATGACGAATCCTCCATGTCAAACCATCCATAAACCTCTGGATCTTCTTCTCTTCAGTTGGGATGTCATCAGGTACTATGTTCTTAAGATTGGTGAACTCGGCCTCATACTCTGCCACTGTCCTCCCTTCCTCCTTAAGATTCATTAATTTCCTCCTCATCTCCGTCTAGACTATAAGGGGGAAATATTTTCAATCGAACCGTACCCAGAACTCTTGAATAGAAAGAACATATCTCTCCTCGGCGGTGGTAATGGACTCCCACCACTATAATGTTGCTCCTACCAGCTTAAACGTCGCCAGTATCTGCCTATGTACCTTTGTACACTCATACATCCTCAAATGTCTTTGCATGTCCTTATTCCACTGGCTTGACACAATAATGTTGGAGCTCAATACAAACTACGGAGGGTGCGCCTTCTGAAAGGCATCACGGACACGTTCCCAAGCAGACAAGAATGCATGATCCTGGAGTGGGGCTACCAATGGTGTCTGAGGTGGTGCCTACTGCACTACTATTAATGCGTTATTTACCGCCGAGGATACAATGGAGGCAAGTTCAGTAGCATTCATAGAACCCTGAACTGGGGCAGGCTGAGGCTCGGGCTGGGCACCCCTAGGAACTCGGTGTGCACATTGAGGAGGCATCTTGAGAATGTGTGTGCTCGCGTTCAAATGATCAAATTATATTTTAAACACCTTTTAACCCAAACAAACCCTAAACATGCAACTAGGTGTGATTGAAACAATATGAAATCATGCAAGAGCTATTCAAACACACATAATTGAGGAAAAATCCCCCACAGGGGCAAAACCATTTATTTTCACTATAATTTGTAAGAAAACGGCTTTTAATCGGATTATAATGAAAATATAAGTGACTAAGAATTACCCTCAGGTATCGAATTCTGTAGTCGGCGGCTGGAGATATCCCTGTCCAGTAGGGCTGCAATGGAGAAGAGAAACGGCTTCTCCACAAGGGTTGAACAAGAGCAAAGCTTCGTTCCTGGGTTGCAAAGAGATTCACAAAGGTATGGAATTTGTGTGAATCAAAGGTATGAATCAATGGACTCAAATACCATGAATACATTAGAGTTTTGGAACTCAGAAAATCGTGTAGAAGTCTTAGAAAAACCGCTTCCCGTAGAGGGATTAAATAGGAGAACTTTAGCCCTAAAATTTGGAACATGATCTGAACACGATCTGTTTGAAATTATCCTCGTCGGATCGGTCCGGTCTCTTTAGGCGGATCGGTCCGGAGACATTGGATCGGTTCCTTTTTGAAGGCGGATCAATCCGGTTGGCATCGGATCGGTTCGGCTTTTTAGCTTCATCGGTTCGCTATGGATCCGGGGTACACTAGCCTCACCTCGGCAGGCGGATCGGTTTGGTCTCTTTAGGTGGATCGGTCCAGAGGAACCGAATCGGTTATTTTATTTGGGCCAGATCGGTCCGGACTGTTCCCTGATTCCTTTTCTGCCTTTGATATTCGGATTCCATTGATGAGCGTATGAGCGTATGATTCTTGAATTTTCTCAACGGTGTAATGGCGTACGACATATAAAATGCTAATGGACAAAAATGTCCTTACAAATCTCCCCCTATGTCTATGCCGGTACATACATAAAAACAAACATCCGAATTATCAATAAAAAATTATCTATACAAATCTACCCTTCCATGAACCCAAAACTGAAAGAGTACAAGTGAATAAGACTGCATCGTTTGATCTTCAAATCTTCAGGAATCTCAACGCTTTTCTCATCAGGGTGTGCAATACAATGATAATCCATGTAGTACCTACACACATGAGAAAAAGCAAAATACCACGTGACATGTCGAGTTTGAAGTGAGATAAACATATATACCAATTTATGAACAAACTCAAACTTTCAAACTAATAAGATAATTCATTCTCCCCCTTTTTATGATGTCCCCAAATAGACAAATGAGAGAAATAAATCAAATAAGCAAGAGCGGGGTGTCACTGGGATAAAACCACACCATGAATGAACACAAAGCAACCAAGTCGATGATAGCGTAAATGAAGTGGTGTGATCAAATTCGATAGGAAAAACAATGCATACAAACATAACATATGTGCACGATGAATATTGGATATTCCTAGAGAATGAACTCTAATGCTTCCTTTGGTGTAAAAGAATGACAATATAAGATATTGACTCAATCAAATCAACAAATCAAAGCTCAAAATGATTTTCACACCAATAACGTCCAAAATGATTTTATTCTTTTTCAGGACTTTCAAGGAAGTGCAAACCCGTTTATATTCTCCAACCAAACTCCCTCAGATATTATTTTGAATAGAGGCATTCTAAATTCTCAAACTTTGGAGAATTGATGGTGAAACCTAAGAGGCCCATATTTGGCATGAATTGATTTTTATTGCCTTTAAATTTTTTCGGGCTCCTTTAACCACTTTGGACCTCGGATATTAAAATTCCTCCATTTTTAGGTCCTTTTTAACGGTGGCTTTTGCGCAAAGGATAGGTAATGACCTTTCGCAGCCCCTCCCCGTTATTCAAAAACACACAGTCTCACCAAAACGGTTTTTACATGCATTCCAATCTTGTTAAGTTTTATCGCATTTTATACATTCTATAGACATGATTGAGATGGAAACACTCAAGCCAACATGAGATTGACAAGTGCAACAATCAAATATAGCCGTGCATGTGTGCAATAAAGGATATAGGAGTCAAACATGTAGGAAGATATCACGAATTACATCTCAAAGACTCCATACAATGTAAAGCACATGGATGAAATGATGTAGCCTCTCAAAACTCTATCAAACAGTCACATGGGGATATGGAATGAAGTTGTGACTTGGCTATCTTAAATGCTCATCCACAAAAGGAGTAAAAACAGAAAAATCTTTTTGGTCTTTTTCAAAAAAAAATTATCAAAATAAAATCTTTTTGTGCTTTTCAAAAATTTTCTTAAAGGAAAATCTTTTTGTATAATTTTTTTTTAAAAAAAATGAAAAACTAACTAATGATACATGCTAGCAATAGGTAAAAAAAATGATAAACAACCTATGCTAGCAATCAAGACTAGATCTCAACCGGGAGTAACGGTGGAGTTTTCTAAAGATGGTGACATCTTTTGAACCAACTCCACTAGATCATGTGTAGTCCTGATCAAAAACTTCACTTGCTCTCGAATATGTGCAAACTCTTTATCAAAATGAGCAGGCAAAGTATAATGCGTGGGTGCATGTGCATGAATGTGTGAAGTGGCATGATATGGCACAAAACCTAACTTAGAACAAAATTCCCTAAGATGTCCTCGCTTCTTGCAGTGGGAGCAAACATAAACCAATCTAGGAAGTAATTTATCAACAATTTTGGGATGAACATTCCTAGACGGACACCCATGGGACTCACTCACAATGGTGGATATAGGCTCTGGTGAATTCTCTAATGTGACTTGAACCTCCCGTGCTTGTTTGAGGTCATCCTCGAGATGGGATACACGCGTCGTCAGACTAGACACCGTGTTGGTCAAGTCACCTTTTTCCCTTTTAAGCTCATCATTCTCTCCCTTCAACTCACCAATTCGAAGACCTAGGATCCTATTAGTCCTTTTTGTTTCCATGGTCTCGATAAATAGCTTTCTAAAGGCTTTTTGGATCAAACTATCATCACCATTATCATCCTCACTATCACTTAGAGAAGTGGGCATATCAACTTTCTTGCCCTCTCTCTTAAGTCTAGTGGGACACTCAAATTTCTTGTGCCCTGTCCCATCGCACTCAAAACATCTTATCTTCTCAAGTTTTTTATTTCTCTCATTCTCACCACAACTCTCTCTCTCTCCAAACAATCTTAAATCCTTCTCTAAAGCGGTGATCCTAAGGACTAAAGCATTATTACGCTTCTTGGTTTCAAAAAACTCAGAATATAACTCGGCGTAAGCGCGTGGAAGATCACACTCGCTCTCACTTGCCTCATCCTCCCCTTCACTCTCATCGCTCTTACTGTCGAGGTGTCCTTGTGACGTAGCATCCTCATCGTCGTGAGAAGCATTGGAGGTACTCACATGACTTGCCATGAACGCGGTGAAGTTACGCTCATGCGGTGACTCATCTCCCGAGTCCACCAACTCGACCTCACTGTCGTCACTAAGGGTAGTATTCAGGACAGTTTTACCCTTTTCTCTATTCAGACGGGTGGCACACTCAAACGCTCTATGACCCTTACCATCACATTCAAAACATTGCTCACTGTCTTTCTTAGGAGGGTCTTTGAAATCTTTCTCATTTTCCTTTTCAAAAATATTTTTCTCAACATTCCTTTTATCATTGAAATTTCCACTTTTCTTGAATTTGAGAATTCTTTTGAAATTTTTGGCAAACAGGGCCAAGTCATCTAAGTCAAAATCACATTCAGACTTGGACTCAAAAACTTTTTCTTTCTTTTTCTGAAAATGAGTCTTTAAAGCAATCCCATTATCCTTATCCTTAATGGTTTTGGGAAACATGTCAATCTCATAGGTTTGAAGATCTCCTACAAGTTCTTCTAACTTAAGTGATTTCAAATTTCCCAAAGAGTTCAAAACAGTGACTTTAGGAATAAAGCGTTTTGGGAGAGATCTCAAAATCTTTTTAACGACACGTGTGTTATCAATTACCTCACCCAAATTAAAACTAGTGTTAACAATGTCCGACAAGCATGCAAAAAACTCATCAAAACATTCGGACTCAGACATGGTGATAGTCTCAAATTGGGTGGCCAAATTTTGTAATTTAGACTCTTTAACAGCGTTCGTACCCTCATGGGTAAGTTGCAAAACATCACATGCCTCCTTTGACGTGGAGCACGTCATTATGCATTTGAACTCATCTGGTGTGACAGACCCAGAAATAGTACTTAGACCCTTAGAATTAAAAGATGACCATTTAAATTCTTCTTCAGTCCAAGAAGTGACAGGTTTCAAGTTAATCGCATTATCAACAGTCACGGAGGGAGGAGTCCACCCTCGTTCAACCAAAATCCAGACACGTTCATCAATGGCTTTTAAAGCCGACCTCATTCGGGCTTTCCAATAAGCATAATTTGTCCCGTCAAAAACAGGCATTTTATTATATAACTTCTCCATTTGAACATGCACTTTTTCAAAAATCAATTTTTTAGAAAATTGATATCTTAGAAAGAATTTTGCGGAAAATAGGAATACGCGATAGCTTAGCGTAACCTGCTCTGATACCAATTTGAGAACGTGTGTGCTCGCGTTCAAATGATCAAATTATAATTTAAACACCTTTTAACCCAAACAAACCCTAAACATGCAACTAGGTGTGATTGAAACAATATGAAATCATGCAAGAGTTATTCAAACACACATAATTGAGGAAAAATCCCCCACAGGGGCAAAAACCATTTATTTTCACTATAATTTGTAAGAAAACGGCTTACAATCGGATTACAATGAAAATACAAGTGACTAAGAATTACCCTCAGGTATCGGATTCTGTAGTCGGCGGCTGGAGATATCCCTGTCCAGTAGGGCTGCAATGGAGAAGAGAAACGACTTCTCCACAAGGGTTGAACAAGAGAAAAGCTTTGTTCCTGGGTTGCAAAGAGATTCACAAAGGTATGGAATTTGTGTGAGTCAAAGGTATGAATCAATGGACTCAAATACCATGAAGACTTTAGAGTTTTGGAATTCAGAAAATCGTGTAGAAGTCTTAGAAAAACCACTTCCCGTAGAGGGATTAAATAGGAGAACTTGAGCCCTAAAATTCGGAACATGATCTGAACACGATCTGTTTGAAATTATCCTCGTCGAATCGGTCCGGTCTCTTTAGGCGGATCGGTCCGGAGACATCGGATCGGTTCCTTTTTGAAGGCGTATCAATCCGGTTGGCATCGGATCGGTTCGGCTTTTTAGCTTCATCGGTTCGCTATGGATCCGGGGTACACTGGCCTCACCTCGGCAGGCGGATCGGTCCGGAGGAACCGGATCGGTTCTTTTATTTGGGCCAGATCGGTCCGGTCTGTTCCCTGATTCCTTTTCTGCCTTTGATATTCGAATTCCGTTGATGAGCGTATGAGCGTATGATTCTTGAATTTTCTCAACGGTGTAACGGCGTACGACATATAAAATGCTAATGGACAAAAATGTCCTTACACATCTGAAATGAGAGAGAAGTTTTATAAGTCCACAATTAATATCTCAAAATAGTTGAAGAACGAAAGATATACAAAAGAGTACAATAATCCTAAAATATAGGGATCTATATCAAAGAACGCTATGAGGAAACCTAATAATCCGTACAAATCCTAAGGACTCTAGAACCTAATGCTATGATACCACCAGTGACACCCTGATTAATTGAATACCGGGTAGCTACTCCTTTATTTAAATTAATACAAAATGTTAGGTTGGTTCAGTTCATAGCATCACTGTCGAACACATTTAAATTAATTATTAACTACCTAATATTTAATATAGTGAAGTGCCAGATTTTAATATTTAAATTAACCATCAACAAAGTAATTTAAGTCATCATCCAACCATCACATCAACAATATCATAAGGTAATCAACAGAATGAAATAATTGATGTCTAGAGTAAAAACTCCAAAAATAGCAGCAATGTAAATAAACCCAATACAATAGCCCAAATAAATGAAATCCCAAGACTGAAATAAAATGGAAATCTAAAACTGATGTCACTGAATAGAATGGGCAACAAGCCCTAACTGGAATAAATGACTCCCAAACGAAGCAATGATAGATATGGAGGCGTCCAGCAATGAGATCATGTAACTTCCACAGCGGCTACAACATGTCAATGGAATAGAACCCCTACGCTTGGCATCCCTATGACAGGGCAGCTAAAATGTTTTTACAAAAAGAAATAGATTTCAAAGCAAACGGGTCAGAGCCCGAGGTTAAAGCAGTTTAAAAAAATATAGCAAGTGTTTAATTGTGTTAAATAGTAAATATTGCATACATGTTAGTTACGTGCTCTCACATGAGTTCCTCACCCTTCAACTAATGTGCACGCCTAACGTATACCCTTAACCCATCCTAGTTATCCCACTAACTAACTAGTCTCTACCACTTCGTGTCTTCACATTATAATATAGGGCTATACATATCATTCTAATATATTCTACGTATATCTCACCTTTACATTAATCAAATTATTTACATCAATTATTGTATAGATTCTCACATTTTTTATCCTATTTAAATTTCTCAGTTATTAGCATCCATAATTCAATAGTGAACCAATTACAAGTACAAGTATATCATTCTCACCGCATATATACATATATGGCACCCATAGGCTAAGCTGCGGTGCATGCATACTCTATTATCGAATCCCATTACATCACATACCTAAGGACTACGCGTTCCGAATTGCTCAGGAACCGTTTCAATAAATAAAAATCACACATATTGGAGGCGAACATAGTTCACACACCCATGGGTCATGCACATACCTACGCTCCCATGGTCAGCTGACTTATTAACTCACAAATAAGTCATTCACAGTCCTATGTCCTTAAGGTACCAATCTAAATCCTCCCATAGGCACACAAAGATAAGATGGTCCTTTTTCGAAAGCCAACCTCCTATGATAGCAAGTATGGTAGGTATGTCATATACACAATAGTCCATATACTAAGCATTCACACAACTTAGGTAATTGTACCATTATTAAAGGTATATCTCTAGACCTATAACATAAGTCTTATTCGTGCTCTAATATCATCCCATCTCATACATAATATGTATAGCCGATAACTCTCACATCATATAGTTCCTAGTACTTGAATCTATCCCAAAAAGGTTACTAAGTCTCCCATTTATCCCTAATGTCAACGCAGTACTTTAAGGTCTATAGTTGTGTCTCTAACCTTAAGTTATCACATATATGGATTTAATTCATGTGCTCGCAATTTTTAATAGTAACTCACTCGTCGGACACTCGTAGGTTTAACATTAAGTCCCAATTCAATTCTAGTATATTCTAGTCTCCATATACACCCCTATTGGTCCTCCTTAAGTCTCAATATGTTCACACAGTCCCCGCCTATAACTTTCAAGGGTAGGAATTTCTTAAATACAAAAAGGGAAAATATCACAATTTCTGGGGAGGTCGATCGATTGACTCAAGAATGTCGATCGATCGAACCAAGTCGATCGGCCGACTTAAGAATGTCGATCGATCAATCAAACAGTTGCAGTCACGGTTTTTTGCATTTTCAGTCCTAGATTTGTCCCAAATTTCCATTACAAGATGACAAATTCTAAAGTAAACGTATTAGGTGATTTAACAACCTAAATACATGATTCTTAACGTTCCAGAATTCCTAAATCATTAATAATCACACTTTTCTTAGATCAAATCATCTAATTGTCATAAAAAACAAATTTTTCTATTTTCTCCAAGAATCATCATAAAACTCCTCATAAATTCGTAATTAGCTAAGAATGGATTACAATTTCGTTAATGAGATATTTCCATATTTGAATCTACATATAAATGCTACCCATGTTAAGGTTTTTGTCTCCAATTTCACGAGTTTCAATATTTTCATGGTTAGTAGAAAATCATAAACAATCATGGATAAAGTATTTGATAGATCTTAATGAATTAAATCACTTGCTTGGAAAATTTGATGTTATGATCCTTTGGATTAGATGGTACGGGAGGTATTCTCTCTTCTTTATCTAACCGATGGCAGTGATGGTGGTGTAATAGCCTCTAAGGGTGGTTTCTCCTTTAGGAACTTTCGTCTCTTCCTCTCTAACTACCATTGGTGATTTTTTTTGGTTCTGATAACCCTAAGAGTCCTAGTGTTGGCTAATATATTAAGTCTAAAGTTTGTGGGTTATAATTTCTCAAAAAGTCAAAATGACTAAAATACCCTCCCGGATTGCGGGTTAGGCATAAAATGCTCCAAAACCCAAACTAACCCGCGGCTAGTGTTTTCTGACTATCTCGACCCTTCTGAACATGTTGATGCACTCAAAATGGCCATATGGATGATGTAAAAATAATTTACTTTTAAATCCATTTAAATTGGCTCCTGACACGACTGACATGCACGTCCCAACTTAATTTCTGAAATTGCCATATTTATAACTCGCGACAATATTAATAAATTCAACAATCACATATTACCATATTTACTCAGTAATATTCAACATTATTATCATACTCAAATACTAACTCTCGTCTTGCTAGTATTTAAAACCAGATTAATTTCCAATTATTTATCCCATTTAATTCAATTAATCCCAAAAATAAAATCAATAAAAATACGGGTTATTACAGAGGGGAGATTGACTTTTTCCTCAGGACATAGACCTTAGGGATTGAGCACCACTTGTGTGAATGAGGGTGTGATCGGTCATTTAGGTGAGTTAGGTACAAGTGTATGCCAAAGGCCTAGAGCTATGTTCTCATCCATTATTGTTCGAGGGAGACTATCTGAGCCAGTGTCCTTATATAGTACATGATGTATCGGGACTTGATAGCAGAGTATGCCCACACCGCAGGTCTTCACCTAGGGGTGTTATATACGTATATAGATGATAATAGTGATGTATATATGTACGTGTGATTTATGTTTCTAAGAGTATGTCAGTAAATAAGATAGATTGTGATATCTAAAGTATTGAAGTGTATGAGAACTAAACTAGTAATTGATAGATAGTGATATCTAAATTAACCAAAGTATACGGGAACTATATCATTTAGTAGAGATTCTTAATGAGTATAAAGAATTGGGAAAATGTAGTAACGTATCATTTGGGAAAAATAGGTGGGCACTATAATTGATTAGATGTGAAGTGATATAAGCCAAACTAGTTAAGCGGTTAGTATAAGTAGGTGGGTTAGAGTAGTACGTTAGGCGTGCACATTAGTGGAGGGTTGAGGGTCTCAAGTACGCGGCACTAACATGTATTTAATATCTTATCTTTTAAAACTTGATAAACTTTTATAAACTGTTTTACTTGGGCTCTGACCCGTTTCAAATCCTTTTTGTAAAAACCATTTGAGGTGCTCAACCACAAGGACGCTAGGAATAGGAGTTTCCCATTTGATGTGCTGCAAATACTATGGAGGTTATTGGACATTCCTATTAGACGCCTCCACTTTTATTCGGTTCATATATGTCTTCATTTATCTCAGTTGAGCATGTCTCCCAATCATTGTTGGTTACTATTTTTAGAGACTTTGTATTTCCATTTATTTCCAGTATTAATTTAGACTTTACTCATGGATGACTGTATTTAGATTTTCTCTAGAGTATTATTCCAGACTCAGTTATTTACTTATGTCATTTTCCTATTATTCATTGTTATGTGCATGGAAATGGTGAATGATATATTTATTTTGATTTATTTGTTACATGATAATAATTAAGATTAAAAATTTGACACCGGGCTATTATGGTATTTGTAATTAATTTGAAATTCGTTAGTGATGCTAAGAATGACACCATTAATGATTCATGTTTATTTTAATAATGGTCTGATCACTCAGGATTTGAATAGGCGGGGTGTCACACCACAAAGGTATTGAGGCTAATCCAGACAAAATTTGAATACTGATAAACATGCAGTCTATTACAAATAAGGATATGCAAAAGTTGACTAGAAGAGTAGCAACCCTTAACAAGTTTGTCGCCTGAGCTACTGACAGGTGCGTGCCCTGCCCTTCTTCAAGGTGTTGAAGGGCTTTGAATTAAATAAAGAATTTGAGAATGCCTTATTATAGTTGAATAAATATTTGGGATCTCCACCATTACTCTCAAGACCAATCATGGGAGAAAAATTATATTTATATGTGGCAGTATCTGAGTTGGCAATCAACTTGACACTCATCCGACAAGAGGATGGGATTCATAAACTAGTTTGATACACCACTAAGGCTTTATGGGGGGCAAAAATTTGTTACCCACGTCTGCAAAAGCTTGCCTTGACTCTCTTTGAATCCTTACAAATAATGAAGTTATATTTCCAATCCCACACTATTGTGGTCTACAGGAACTTGCCATTGCATCAAGCCATTCATAAACCAGAGAAGTGAGGGAGAATAATGGCTTGGGTTGTGGATCTTGGAGAGTATGATATACATTATGAACCCGGAACAATAGTGAAAGGCCAAGAAATAACATATTTCATAACGGATTTACTTATGAGAAAAACCTACCGATCAAACTCCTTCAAGAGAGGACTCAGTAGTAAATCCATCCAAGCAGGCTTCTCAGGAGGATAAATCAAAATTTAAAGACCCGAGCAAACTTCTCTGGAAGATATCTCCATAGCTAATATAACTAACAAAGAGGAAGAAAAATAGGAAACATCCACTAAGCAAGAAATTTCTTCACACTACCTAGAACAGAGTAAAAAAAATATTCCATTATGGAACCTTGGTTGAAGCGGATTTTACAAAATAACCAATTGTGTGGAGGATGTATGTGGATGGATCATCATGCATCACTTGTAGCGGCTCTGGGCTGATAATCAACACCATAGATTACATAGACGTGGAATATACGCTCAGATTCCACTTCCAAGCTTCCAATAATGAAGCAGAATATGAGGCATTGATCATGGGGTCTGAATTAACACTTTTTATAGGCATCGAGCAAGTACTGGCTCACAACGACTCACAACTTACTATCAATCAAGTGTTATGAGTATATGGGATCAAGGGAGAGTTTATGACGAGGTATTTGGAAAGAGCAAAAGACATAATATTACGCTTTAGGAGGTTAAAATGGTTAGGATTCGAACGATTGAAAACACTTGAGAAGACACATTGGCCCGACTTGCTTCTATGAGAAGAACTGAATTAAGGTGGACCATTCCGGTAGAAATCCTCATGCACAAAAGCATTAACAAAGAAAATATAAACTTGATCGTGATAGATTTAGGTCCCTCATGGATGGATCCAATTAGGGAGTATATTGAGAGAGTTATCCTTCCAAACGATCAAAAGGAAGCAAGGAAACTAAGGTACAAATTAGATAGCTGCGTGGTGGAAGGAGGAATTTTATACAAGAGAGGATTCATTGTCTCAATGCTCAAATGCGTTCACCCCGCCAAGGTGCAAAATCTTATTAAGGAAATAATGAAGGCTCTTGTGGAGCCCATCCGATAGGAAGGTCATTGGTCAGGCGAGTAGCCAAACAAGGGTATTGTGGGCCATCCATGAATGCAGATTGTGTCGCTTATGCAAGACATTATGATAAATTCCAGATGTTTGTTACAATTCATAGGACACCTGGATGTTACACCCCGCTTATAATAATAACGGTTGGCCACACCTATACTAAGATAAAACAGTAATCTCAAGTGGATCATTGTCAGCATCAATGGTCCAAAGGACTAAAATAACTAACCACCCAAAATTAGAATAAACGGATGCAAAAATTTCACAAAACATATAGAACATTCAAACTATATACAACAACAAAAAGTGATCATATATATATATACAACATATACAACAAGAGAATATACCCGACTAAGTTATCGGGCAACAAGCTGTACAATGCAACAAATCTCTCACATGTGTAAGATATACAACACTACAACCCTTGGGTAAACACCTGAATTAAAATTTTGTATCCTCAACTAGATATCCAAAATGAGAAGCGGATACAATAAAAGTCCTGCAACAGTTCGCACATGCTACAAATCCATATACACATGAATGGAAGACTCAACATTGGCGTCCTTGCGGTGGGACACCTATAATTTAATTGACAAAAAAAAGAGAGAGGATATAAAAGAGTCATAGCTCGAGGTTTGAACATAGTCTTGCAAGTGATTTAAAATGCATAATAATTATGAATGCACAATTTCATAATATAAAGTAGTGCCACACTCTCTTGACATTCAACCTTACCCTTTAACCTAACGTTCTCACCTAAACGTATAAATTTTAATCTTAATCAAGCTAACCAACTCGTCTAGGGATGACTCAACCTCAAGTCTACCCATTTACCCCACTCGCGTATCTAGTCAATCATTACTTAATAACTCTCACTAGTTATTCTCATAACATACCACACATTATATTCAAGTTATACAAGATAAATCATCGCTACCAAGTACACATATATAACACCTTTAATATATGTATATTAACCATCCCTCAGAGCTTTAACTCAATGGATGTAGTCTCTACAATGCTATCATCTTCCAAGGAGAACACACATCGACCTGGGCAACCGGGAGGGAATCTGACACCGACCCTAAATCGAAATCACAATGTATGGGAAGCAGTCATAGTTCATCACCGGAAATAAGATGAATCATACCCAAGACGTCTTACCCCTGATAAATGCCACACAATAGATAAATGGACGTTATGACCTGGGGACTATATTCTCCCTACTCCTCAAGCCAAGGGCCTCACCCACATCGCGCAACTTCCCACGATATCACTAGAGGGGTATGTCCACACAATAGATATATATCATACACACAAAATATATATATATACATAGCATATATACAAACCATCTCTTATCCGAATGTATATATTAAATAATCTCGGCTACATGTATATGCCACACGTTACACTAGCCAATAATCCACAGAATTATCCCCATTATGCTTTATTATTCAATCATTCACTTGAAAATTTATCATCAATCACATATATGATGTATATAATCACCAATTTAACACCTCGCAAGACACATAACCTCTCTCAACTAGCCCATATCCATACTTAAGAAAATTCCTACCAGTAGGAAAATTTACGAAAGAATTTGGCATAACAAACTCCCGACTATGCCTCCATAATTGACTTGATGTCTACCTAACCATCATTTCATAACATCATCCCACCTTTTAACTCATAAACATATTTATCGTATTATTTTAGAGGGTTTCCAAACACCAAACCCAAATGGAAATGAGTTATGGAAGAGTTAAAAATTTGTCACGACCGAACTGAACTGAAGGTTCCTAAAAATGAACCGGTACGCTACACTGAGAGGGGCAAACCGAATCGACGAACTTAAAAAACGAACCGATCCATTGTTAAAAGGAATCGATCCAAGGTCCACAACCAAATCGATTTGGCTTGTTCAGATTTTGTTCCTACGATATTTTTCCTTACATCTCGAGAACCAATTTCTACCTAATTATAACATGATAGATCAACCTAAATATAATCCCAACCATTTTTACACCATAAAACCCATACATACTCATCAAATGCTAGATTTCAACACAATATCTAGGGTTTATCATATATATTCAACATCACCATAATTTATCCACAAATTATGAAATAAACCACACACAAAATCATTTATCAAGTTTAATCACTTGCCTTAAATTCGCCGAGTCTGAATCTTCCTCGAAGTTTCGGATGTAAGTAGAAATTTTCAAAGCTCCAATATTTTCTCCTCTTTTCTCTTTTTTCTCAAGTCTCTCTCTCTCTCTCTCTCTCTCTCTCTCTCTCTCTCTCTCTCTCTCTCTCAAACGGGTTTTCCCTCAAGAGGAGACTGCCTAATAACCCATTTCCATTAACCCCAACTTTAAATGATAATACACACTTAAAATGACTCATATACCCTAATTCGAGTCAAACTAGCCAAAAGGACCCCTGAACCCAAATAAAACCCCTGGGTAGTCATTTTGACTATCTCGATCCTTCTGAGATCAACTGTGAACTCCAATTTATCATCCGAGACTCCAAACAAAATATCATCACCCAACCTCATATAAATCACTTAAATATGCCCCGGTTGATAAATAACAAATTCCCGCCGTTAACACAACCATACGACATAATAACACGCAACAAGATTATATTTACCATGTCACATAAATGTACAATTCGCATAAATATTAAATATTCTACCCAAATTAATATTCATGTTAAACTTTCATTTTAATTCTCAATTATATTAAATCATACACGCACAAGGTAATTTAATATAAAAATAAATACACGAAAGCAAGGGGAATTACATGCTCCCCCCTATAGAGGAATTTTGTCCTTGAAATTTAGGCGTACCTTATGAAAAGAGGTAAGGATACTTGGCTTCCATATCATCCTCTCATTCCCACATTGACTCATCGATGCTATGTTGCCCCCATTAGACTCGAACTAAAGGCACCACCTTCGATCATAGCCTACGCTCACTACAGTTTAAAATGGTAACCGGTTGTTCTTCATATGAGATATTGGGTTACAACTCAATTTTCTCCAACGGGATATGCCAATGGGACCTCTCACTTCTTTGATACTTTTTCAAGGATGAAACGTGAAACACATCATGGATTATCTAAAAATGGTCCGACAAAGAAACTCTGTAGGCCACAACTTCAATTCTCTCAATAATTGGAAAATTCCTTACATACCTCGATGCAAGTTTGCCTTTATTCCCAAATCTCATTATACCTTTCATCGGGGATATGTTTAGCAACACTTGGTGTCCCACTTCTAACTCCACATGTCTACGATCCACATCGGCATAAATTTTCTATCGGTCTTGCGCAATGTGTATGCTATTCTGAACCAACTTTATTTTTCCCAAGTGTCATGGATCACCTCATTCCCATAAATTTATTATCACCATCTTTTAACCAACATGTGGGCGAACGACATGGGCGACCGTATAATGTCTCATAAGGCGCTATACCTATGGTTAACTAGTAAGAATTATTATGAGCAAATTTTACAAGCTATATGTATTGTTCCCAACTTCCCCCAAAATCTAATATACACATACGGAGCATATGTTCCAACATCTGATTTACTCGCTCAGGTTTCCCATCGGTTTGGGGATGGTATGTAGTACTTAATCACAATTCAGTTCCCATTGCTTCCTAAAAACTATGCTAAAAATGGGAGACAAAGATTTTATCTCTGTCGAACACAATATTGATCGGTACTCCATGCAATCACACAATCTCTACAACAAAGAGCTGGTCATACTGCGCCATCGTAAAATCCTTTATCACATGTAAAAAGTGTGTCGACTTAGTCAAATGATCCACTATAACCCAAATGGAGTCATGAATACGCTGCGACATAGGTAATCCCGTGATAAAATTCATAGAGATACTTTCCCATTTCCATATTGGAATCTCCAACGGATGTAACATTCCATAAAGTCGTTGGTGGTCCACTTTCACTAATTGAAAAGTTATGGATTGGGAGACGAACTCAGCTATATCTCTTTTTATACCTGCACACCAGTATTGTCAATGTCCTAATACATCTTGTCACCACTTGGATGGACAAAAAATTTTAACCTGTGAGACTCTGACGTAATAGCATGCCGCAAATCCTTGTCATACGGGACTACCAATCTACCGTTAAAACTTAATCCACCCTCAGAACTAATAGAGTAGGATTTATCTCCTTTTGTCAATAATTTATGCACCCTGACTTGGCAATCCTTATCTTCAGCTTGATCTTTCACCACCTATCTCACCATACCATACATGCTCTGGCCACTGCATCATCCTGGCTATGTTCCTTCCACTTGGATTTCCATCTTCTTCTTATTACCTACTGGGTCGATGACTCAATGCGTCAGCTACTACATTAGCCTTACCCGGATGGTATTGGATATCAAATTGATAATATTTTACAAATTCCAACCACATATGTTGCCTCATACTTAGATCTTTCTGGGTGAACAGATATTGCAGCGACTTGTGATCTGTGAAAAAAACTGAATTTCTCTCCCAGGAGATAATGCCTCCATATTCTTAATGCAAAGACTAATTCAGCCAACTCTAGATCATGTGTAGGATAATTTATTTCATGGGGCTTAAGCTTACAGGATGCATAAGCAATAACCCTCTCCTTTTGTTGAAGCACCCCCCAATCCCTAGAGAGATGCATTCGTAAAGACTAAATACTCCACTCCTATTTTAAACAATGCAATAACGGGTTAATCTATCCTTTAGCTCAGTAAATTCTAATTTATAGGAATTATCCCACACAAACTGTACCCCCTTCCGGGTCAAATTCGTCAAAGGCCCGATAATATTTGAAAAGCCCTTAATAAAACGGCCCCAAGAAATTACGGCTCTTCGTCACTGTCATGGGCTGACCCCACTTCCTCACCGCTGTAACTTTACT
The DNA here is from genome assembly GCA_949130495.1 of Sambucus nigra. NCBI lineage: Eukaryota > Viridiplantae > Streptophyta > Magnoliopsida > Dipsacales > Adoxaceae > Sambucus > Sambucus nigra. The sequence continues at coordinate 265,958,878 of OX422217.1, forward strand.
TAGGTCCACATAAATACCCTTCTCTAACACTATGTGACCCCAAAGCTTCACTTTTCGCAACCAGAACCCATATTTCTCAAACTTGGCATATAGTTTATGGTCCCGTAACGTATGCAGAACCAACTAAAAATGCTCTGCGTGCTCGCCCTCTGTCCAAGAGTAGACAAGGATGTTATCAATGAACACAATCACAAACTGGTCTAAGAAATCTCGAAAGACCTTGTTCATCAGATCCATGAACACTTCATGGGCATTGGTTAACCCAAATGGCATAACCAAAAACTCATAGGATCTGTAACGGGTCAAAAATGCAGTCCTAGAGACATCTTTCTCCCTAATACGTAGCTGGTGATACCCTGTACGGAAATCCATTTTTGAAGTAAGAGCCTTCACTTAGTTGATCAAATAAATCATCGATTATAGGTAACGAGTATTTGTTCTGAATTATTACCTTATTCAACTCTCGGTAATCTACACACAACTGCAGAGAACTGTCCCTCTTCTCCATAAACAACACAGGGGCTCCCCATGGTGACATAATTCGATGAATAAGGCCCTGACCCAAAAGTTGTTGGATTTGGTCACGTAACTCCCTCATCTCCAAAGGAGCCATACGGTAAGGAGCTCACGCAATCGGCCTAGTCCCAGACTCTAGATCAATGACAAACCCGATCTTGTGACTCGGAGGTAAGCCTAAAATTTTTTGGAAAAAATTAGCGAACTCCCTGACCACCGAAATAGAGTCTAGGGAAACAACCACTTCTTGTGAAGTCTCATCCTCGATATAATACAAATGAGTACTCAAACCTCCCTTCAAAAGAGGCATGGGAACTAAAAACATATCATGTCCTGGAATGGCAAATACAATCGACCTCCCAAAATAATACACCATAGCCCGGTACCGTGCTAACCAGTTCATACCCAAAATAACGTCATACCCAACCATATCTAGCTCAAGTTAATCAATAGCTAAACAAAATCTTCCTACACCTATCTCCACCCCTCTACAAATGGAGTGAATAAGTTCACCATTACCAAAAGGAGAATCTAGGCACATCAAAAGACTATCAGTATACTTTAATAACCCCGCTGCTTGCGCAAAATGAACAACTATAAATGAATGAGATGCTCCAATATCAAATAAAACCCGACCCATACGCCTATGGATAGGGAACTTAATCTTAACTTCTGGTGGAGGATGCTTCCCCTATGGTAACGCCGCATTCTGGTCATTATAAACTCGTCTGTATTGCATTTGTCAATGCTGAGGTTGAATAACTGAAATAGGTGTTGAAGGTGTTAAATGCGCCTACTGAATCTACTGAACTCCCGGTGCCTGTACTCTATTCTGCTATGGGCACTCTAACTTCTTACGACCCACCTACCCACACTAAAAGAAACAACCTACAAAATTCTCATGTATATGGCCCTTCTGCCTAAATCTAGTTTGCACTTGCCACTGGCCCTGACGACGTAGACCCGATTGGCCTCCCCTGTTGTTCCCTCAGCCTGAATGGCCCTGGGAAACATTCTGATGTTTTTTCTGCTGTTGGGCCCCTTGAAAACTCTGCCTAAAACCACCACCATCAAATCTGAAGCCTCCTGAATGCTGCCTCTTTGATAAATCCCCTGAATAGATATCCCGCTCCTTCTGCTTATTTCCCTATCGATGAGCCTATTGTGCCCCACTGACACCATCTACTCCCGACTTACTCGATGATCTTGAGTCCACAAACTTCTTACTCCCCTTTAAATGTAGATGGTGATCCTGACAATGTAACAACGTTGCATTCATTACATTTGCAAATGTTAACAAAGTCGGGTTCCCTAATAGGTGATGACGAATTCTCCAATTCAAACCTCCCATAAACTTGAAAATCATCTTCTCCTCCATATTTACCTCATCTGGCATAAAATTTTCCCGGTAGGTAAATTCTTCTTCGTACTCAGACACTGTTTGGTCTCCTTGAGCTACGTCCAGTAATTTCCTTGTCATCTCAATCTGAACCGCAGGAGGAAAATACTTACGATCAAAACGTACCCAAAATTCTTCTATAGGCATTATATTTCTCTGCTCAGAGGTAGTAACCGACTCCCACCATTGGAGATCCACATCCACTAATTTAAAGGTGGCGAGTATTTGCTTTTGAACCTCGCTGCATTCAACCATTCGAATGTTCCTTTGCATATCCTTCTTCCATTGACTTGCAGCAATCACATCAGCCCCTCCCCAGAATTTCGAAGGATGTCCTTTCTGAAAAGCTTCTCGTACTCTCTCTCACGTGGATGTCCCCGTGTGGGTTTGAGCTACCCGAGCTGCCAGTTACTGCTGAGCCCGAGGAAGCTATTATGCCATCGTTGTCACGACAACATTGACTACTTGTGCCACAATATTGGAAACTTCGGCTGCAGTCATAGTCCCCTGAAGCATTTAGGGTTCCACATTCTTCACCCTCCTGTTTGACCTAGTCGGGCGATCTCTTTTCAAAGGCATCTAGAATAAGAAAAAATTGTATTAGCCCATAGATCAAGTAATTAATCAAAGAAGAAGATCATCAAAGCGTAATGAACGCAATAGTCCTAATGATAGGGCTCTATCTAAAAAATGCTACGGTAGAACGTAGAAAATACATATAGATACTAAGACTCCAAAACCTGATGCTATGATACCACATGTGACACCCCGCCTATAATAATAACGGGTGGCTAACCCTATATTAAGATAAAACAGGAATCTCAAGTGGATTATTCTCAGCATCAACTGTCGAAAGGACTAAAATAACTAACCACCCAAAATTAGAATAAACGGATGCCAAAATTTCTCAAAACATATAGAACATTAAAACCATATACAACAACAGAAAATGATCATATATAAATATACAACATGTACAACAAAAGAATATACCCGGATAAGCTATCGGGCAATAGGATATACAATGCAACAAATCTCTAAAATGAGTAAGATATACAACAATACAACCCTTGGGTAAACACCTAAATTAAAATTTTGTATCCTTAACTAGATATCCAAAATGAGAAGAAGCTACAACAAAAGTCCTTTAACAGTTCGCACATGCTACAACTCTATATACAAAGGAATGGAAGACTCAACATTGGCATCCTTGCGGAGGGACGACTCTAATATATTAAACAAAAGAAAGAGAGAGGATATAAATGGGTTAGAGCCCGAATTTTGAATATAGTTTAGCAAGAGAATTAAAATGCATAATAATTATGAATGCACAATTTCATAATATAAAGTGGTGCCGCACTCTCTTGAGATTCAACTTTATCTCTCCACTATAGTGCGCACCTAAACGTATGCATTTTAATCTTAATCAAGCTACCCAACTCATCTAGGGATGAATCAACATCAAAGTCTACGCATTTACCCCACTCGCGTATCTAGTTTACCCAAAACATAATCATTTAAATCTCATCCTAAATGATTATATAACAATTCATTACTTAATAACTTTCACTAGTTATTCTCGTAACATACCACACATTATCTATAAGTATGTATAATAGCAGTCTCACTATTATACGAGATAAATCATCGCTACCAAGTACACATACATAACACCTTTAATATATGTATATTAACCATCCCTCAGAGCTTTAACTCAATGGATGTAGTCTCTACAATGTTATCATCTTCCACGGAGAACACACGTCGACCTGGGCAACCAAGAGGGAATCTGACACCGACCCTAAATCCAAATCACAATGTATGGGAAGCAGTCATAGTTCATCACCGGAAATAAGATGAATCATACCCAAGACGTCTTACCCCTGATAAATGCCACATAATAAATAAATGGAGGCTATGACGTGGGGACTATATGCTCCCTGCTCCTCTAGCCAGGGGCCTCACCCATATTGCGCAACTTCCCATGATAGCACTAGAGGGGTATGTCCACACAATAGATTTATATCATACACCCAAAATACATATACACATCATATATACAAACCATATCATATCCGAATGTATATATTTAATAATCCAGGCTACATGTATATACCACACCTTAGACTAGCCGATAGTCCACATAATTATTCCCAATATGCTTTATTATTCAATCACTCACTTGAACATTTATCATCAATCACACATATGAAATAAATAATCATTAATTTAACACCTCACAAGACACACAACCTCTCTTAACTAGACCGTATACATACTTAAGAAAAGTTCTATCACTAGGAGAATTTACCAAAGAATTTGGCATAACAAACTCCCGACTAAGCCTCCATAATTAACTTGATGTCTACCCAACTATCACGTCATAACATCATCCCACCTTTTAACTCATAAACATATTTATCGTATTTGTTTAGAGGTTTTCAAAACACCAAACCCATATGGAAAGGAGTTACAGAAGAGTTAAAAATCTATCACGACTGAACCGTACCGAAGGTTCCCAACACGAACTGGTCTGCTACACTGAGAGAGGCCAACCGAATCGAAGACGTTTAAAAATGAATCGGTCCACTATTAAAGAAAATCGATCCGAGGTCCATAACCAAGCCGATCCGGCCTGTTCATATTTTGTTCCTACGAGATTTTTTCTTACATCTCGAGAACCAATTTCTACCTAATTATAACATCATAGATCAACCTAAGTATAATCCCAACCATTTTTACACCATCAAAACCATACATACTCATCAAATGCTAGATTTTAACACAATATCTAGGGTTTATCATATATATTCAACATCACCATAATTTATCCACAAATTGTGAAATAAATTACACACATAAGCATTTAACAATTTTAATCACTTGCCTCAAATTTGTAGAGCCTGAATCTTCCTCGAAGTTGCGGATGGAACCTTAAATTTTTAAAGCTCTAAGATTTGATCCTCTTTTCCATTCTTTCTCAAGTATCTATCTCCCTCTAAAACAATTTTACCCTTAAGATGAGATTGCCTAATAACCCATTTCTATTAACCCCAAATTTAAATGATAATACACACCTAAAATTATTCATATACCCCAATTCGAGTCAAACTCGCCAAAAAGACCCCTGAACCCAAATAAAACCCCCGGGTTGTCATTTTGACTATCTCGATCCTTCTGAGATCAAATGTGAACTCCAATTTATCATCCGAGACTCCGAACTAAAAATAACCAACTAACCTTATATAAATCACTCAAATATGCCCCGATTGAGAAATAATAAATCCCCACCGCTAACACACCCATATGATGTAATAACATGCAACAAGATTATATTTACCATATCACACTAGTAAATGTAAAATTCGCATAAATATTAACTATTCTACCCAAATTAATATTCATATTAAATTTTAGTTTTAATTCTCAATTATATTAAATCACACACGCACAAGGTAATTTAATAATAATATAAATACATGAAAGTAGGGGGCATTACAATGGATCTACACTCACTCCAATCCCATCCCCATGGACTTTTTTCATGTGGGGAATAGACTTGGTCATCCCACTATCGGATATGGAAGGAAGGTTCAAATACTTAGTCATTATCATAGACTATTTCACTAAGTTGGTGGAAGCTGAGCCTCTTGTAGACATGCCCTCGTAAGAATTATCCCAACTTATATGGAAGAACATCATATGTTGGTAAGGTATGTCGTATGACTTTATCACCGACCACAACACACATCTTAACAATCAGTAATTTGATGATTATTGTATCCAGTCTAAGTTCTAAAAGCTGCATTCCGAAATTGGACACCCTCAGTATTCTCTCCTAGTATGGTATTGATTATCCTTCAAGTATTCTCGCTTAGTTAGTAAGGTATGATCAGCATTCCTAGAAGGAGAACAGTTCAAGAACCCATGGAATGCCGAGCACTTAAGTAAATATTATCAATAATGATTTAAAATGTAATCTTTGAGTGTTTTTGTAACTCGTTTTCGGCTTTAAATAAAAAACAACCAATTCATCAAAAGTTAATTTCATTTCCATGTTTTAATTTTATTTTTTTGGGAGGGGGAGATATACAATCTCAAACAATAAAGAAAAATCTATTCACTATGCTTACGCTACTACAAAAATCTAATTAAAAAACTTTGTTTATGACTTTGTCTTTGAGAAGTCACGAACGAGAAGTTCCAAACTTAAAACTTCATGTATGACTCCTTAGTGTAAATAGCAAGAAGTTTTACCAAACTGATTTAAGGAAAATTCCTAAAAAATCTGGTCTCCAATGGTAACTAACGCGAGAAGTTGGTCAAAATGACAAGATCCATTTGAACGATCATAAATAAAAGTACGTCAATAGAACCTCAGGAAGGGCAACATGTTTTCATCCGAACTGGTAACCTGTAAGGAAGATTAGTCGGCTTAACACCGACCACCTAATCGTAAGACTAAGCTATTGGTTGGACTCAATCATATAATGGATCAATTTGAGTTTTATTCAAGGCAAAGTTTTTATTCAAATAATTCACTATCTTTTCATCCTTACAAGAAAAGGTTCATCAAGCACTATTACAAGGAAAGGATAAAAAAAAATCTATTCTAGTGGACATTTTCCAAGGGCCTTATCCATCCTTGTAGGAGGAACATCTAATGTAGAGGGAAAAATTTTGGATCTCAACTCTCTAATACTGGATTAACTACTAGAACTAGTGTAGAATTGCTACAGCGGAAATATTGCAACTTCTCGAATAAAATCCAATTTTAATTATTTCCAAATTTTAGTTAAACCCTAAAACATGTATCTAGATGATTTATCCAATAAAATAAAGCATGCAGGATAAAACAAATAATTTCAGGAAAAATCTCCCAAAAGGGCAAAACCCTTTTTATTTTCACTGTAATATTGTAAGATACGATTACATGGATAACAATGAAAATAAGAGCGACATACGAAATGCCCTCAGGCATTGTTTTTGATGCCTCAGCTGGAAACTCTCGCAAGAACTCCAGGTGGTCAGCAATGAAGAAGAAAACGGCTTCTCCACAAATTTGTCGGCTGGAACTTTCCCTTTCCAGGAGCTCAGCAATGAAAAAGAGAGACGGATTCTCCACAAGATACTCCAGATGAGTAAAAATGATCCTCTTGAAGGTTTAAAGATTCACATACATAGATGGGAGTGTTTATGTGAATAAAAAAGACATTAAAACCTTAAAAGGGTGAAGTCTGATTTTGGGCTATTTTCGTAGAATTCGTGTTTGCAAAAAGACTTGGAAAATGTGTAGAAGGTACACTAGTATTTATATGAAAATCAAGGCAGCGACATTGCTCAAACGAGATAGGCATCTCTCTCGAACGAAGGACACATGTTGTTCGAACGAGATCGCGCGAGATGTTAATCTCGCTCGAATGATAGTGCCAGCTCGTTTGAATGAGCTCTTCGAACGACGCACTCCGCTTCTACACTTAGAAATTTTTTTGCTTTTTATAAAATTAAATCAAACTTCGAAAAAACATTTTCTGAAAAATTTCCCATATATTTATGCAAATATAAACAACTCCAATGAAACCATTTTACTAATATTGCATAGTGGAGTCATGGGAATGAACTGAGCAGCACGTCGCATGTAGCATGATGCATGTGAAGATGATGGATGCATTGGATTCGGATAAAGGCCGTCGTGGATGATTGTGTTGACGTGCCGAATGTAGCGGTATCAGACATACAAACTGTGATCTAGGGAAAAATAAAAAATTCCTAGATTCTACCCCGAACATTTATAAAATTATGTCCTTACAACTAGGCTTGTCCACCAAGTGCAAAGGACAACTAAGAACATCATTTTCGTGGAAACCATAATCCCCTTGGTATTTTCTGGCCAAGCTAATAGGGATTGCATTAGTAGGTATCCATGTAGTATCCAACTTAAATGGACGAGTAGGATGGTCCAAACATCCAAGTTCATATCAATACCATAGATATTATTTTCCCTTGGCACCTTTATGATACTGAGAGCATTGGTTTATCCCCACTTATAACCTTCTCTTCAGGCTTGTTCTAGCTCCCCGCTTAAGTGTGATAAAGCTTCATCATAGCTGTTCATCTAGATGGTGCGGGGAAACTTATGAAAGTGATAAGTGAGACGATCAACCTTCTCATTCATTCTTTTGATGGTGGTTAACTAGTTCTTTATCAGACTTGCTTCGTTAGCCAAAGTCTTTTTTGTTCTCTCTTCCTCAATAGATGGATAAGCAACAAAAAATTTCCTGGATGATTAGCACCCCTTTGATTTTTTCAGTCTCTCTACCTCTTCCATTAGCCGAGAGTTAGCCTTCTCTAGAAATGATGCACCTTCACTCTGATAGGTGTCAAAAAACTTCTTTATGCCCTCAAGTTCATCTGTCAACATGTTATTTTCTTACTCTAAGAGGATTACCACTTGCCGATCACTTTTTACCTTAGACTTCAACACGAACTCCTTTTTGGAAAACTGTCGAGGATAATGTAACAACCCTCGCTTTTGAGATTCTATTTTATATTTAATCTGCTAATTATAGTGATTAGATAAAGATGTTGATTTTTGGAGTAGGTATTTATTTAAGAAAGATAAGTTAATATCTACTATGATGTTTCATATTTACCGTATGTAGAGGTAAATTTTGCTATGTTATGTTTTATTATGTCCTAAGAATTTGAGATGACATTCGGCTTAAAATGGAACCGAAACCTAAACTGAATTATAAAATCTCCAAAAGACAATTTGGAGGGTGCCATTAGTTCCGGGAGGTTTGAGATAGTCAAATTTTGTGCCATATTGTATTTCTAGTTTCCGGGCACTTTTGACTAGTTGTAGTTTATATGAGTAGATGCGTATTGTTTTATCGCATGTAAATCACTTAAGCTGGAATTTTTAAGCATAATCCACGATTTATGTCTTCAACTAAGTTACTATTCCTTTAATTAAATTGGTAAACCTAGAGAGAAGAAGAAGAAACCTAAGGAGAGAAAGAGAGGTTGAAGTTTGGGTGTTGATCTTGCCTACAATCCTCACCAAATCTGAAGTTACAACCTTGAGGCAAGTTTTCTACTAGCTAGTGTATGGTTTAAGTAGAGTAATTTGCATTGATAGTTATGGTTATGTATGGTTTATGGATATTAGGGATTTTTAGTTGATTTAGGGGTTTTAACTCCTTGGAGGTTGCTTTGAATTGTTATTGGTATAGATTTTGGGTGTTGGAAGCATTTAAAAATCTTTTGGTAGCAAAACATGGTGTGGAGACTTGTTATTGAAGAAGAAGGGTTTTTGGGTCTGCTATGACCTGTCGACCGTGTTTCCAGGACCGGTCGACCGGGCCTTCGGGGGAGGGCACACTGCTATCTCACTAAGGCCTGATTTTGGCGTGCGGTCGACCGCGGTCCGTGACCGGTCGACCGGCCCCCTTTTCCTGGACTTTCTGCTTTCCTAAGAAAGCAAAAGATTTGAGATGCGGTCGACCGCGACCTTAGTACCGGTCGACCGGTCCCCTGTTTTTCACTCTTAAAACTTTATTTTTATTTCCTAGGTTTCCTTTTTTATAGGGAATAGGGGACTTCTTGCATGAAGTAAACTTAGATTTTTAGTCGAGTTTGGTCGTTACCCTATAGTTGAATGGGATCACTTGGGGTTAATTCAGGGGTACTTGAAGTGATGCTTAAGTATCACTTCTCTTTTTGGTAATTAGTTAAAGTCAGAGTTCTAAGCCCATATGGGGAGATGTTAGAAGCCCTTTAGTAGAATATAAAACCTTGGGTCTTATGAGAATTCGAGAAATGGTTTAGAAAATGCTTTGGGACCTAATGATTTGATGAAATTGAATAAGAAATATTCAAAGATAAATGTTTCAAATAAAATGAAATACATGAGATTCATGATAATGAAAATGGGATAAATTGGTAATTGTTAAATTACTTAAACGCACCTCTCTAAATGTTATCATAAGGGAAGCTCGCGCATGAGGTGATGTCCCTTGGCTATTGAATGCAGGCTGACTATAGTCCCCGACCATATGCGGGTTTTGTGGATGTTTTTCTGCACTAGTGAGGTAATTCTGGGTATGGTTATGACTCACTCGCAGGCATATGGCCACTTCCCAATGTGCGTTAGGTGCCCAGGTTGTCTTGTATAGATAGGCCCTGGAAGATGATAGTCATTTAGGGACGCGCCCAGTGGGGAAACTCGGAGGGGCGGTCTTAGAAACGTTATATGTATATGAATATAACCTTTCTAACTCAAGTGGGACTTGAGGTATGTAAATTTCCATAAGATATGTGATGGTAATCATATTCCTGTTAAGGAATGGAAAATGATAAGATATGGGAATAAATGAGAATTTATTTAATCTCTTGCCTAATTTTTAATCGTTAGAAACTTATATAATTGCATTATTACATTGTATGTTTAGGTTGTTAGATTTTCATTCACATGATTTTATAATTCATTGTCCGTATCTATCATGTTTCTTACTCTTCTGGGAATCATATATAAATCGGGCCCTGACCCGTTCATCTTTCTATGTTGTGCATATTGTGGTATCCGCTCAGGTGCTCCTCCGCAAGGGTGCCTATTATGAATTTCCATTCTTATGATTTTGTCGAGTTGTATGACCTTGCGGGTGATTACATGATGTTGTTAGACGCCCTCATTTTTGGAATCTAGTTATGATCGGGTCTTATATTCGGGCTAGTGGCCCATATTTTGTAATTGTTAATGGATATGTATGTAACATATATTAGATTGTGAAACTCTGTGATGTATCTGTGGACCGACAGATTATTCGGTTCTTTTATGATATATTATTTTGGTTAATTATCTATCTGTTCCATGGACATTCCACTTTTGTCAGATTTGGGTTGTTTAATTTATTTTTTTAAATCTTTTTAACATCAACATTTTGACAACCTGCTTTCTGATTCATGGTGTGGCCTACCCGTATACCTAGTTATTGTTATGATGCTGAGGATGATATCCATCCATGACTCCGTTACGTCGAGGTATCGGGCTGGCCACCCTTTATTTCGGAGATCGGGTTGTCACAGATGGTATTAGAGCACCAGGTTCTAGAGTCTTTTGGATCTTGTGGACTTGTCACTTTCTACCGTAGCGTTCTTTGACATAGAGCCTAATGTTAGGACTACTTGTTGTTCATGCTTACGATCTTCTGCAACTATAGATTGTTTTGAGTGAAATTCTAACTCTATTGTTCTCTCTCTCACATGCCACCTAAAAGAGGTCGCCCGGCGAGATGCAATAGGATCTTAGATGAGGATGTTGGTCCTCCTCCGCCGCCATAAGGGACGTTTAATGCCGCGGATGTGGAGAATATAGTGGCTCAAGCCATTAATGCGGCCATGACAGCAGTGGCCGAACAAGCACCACAGGCTCAACAGAGAGCGCCAGATGCCCAAGTTCCTACTGGACCTTCTCCGTGGGAGAGAGCTAGGGAATCTTTTCTGAAGGGTCGGCCCCCGGAATTCGACGGGAGATCGGATGTTATAAAGGCGAATCAATGGAAGAAGGATATTCAACGCCATCTACGTATGGTGGAGTGTGGTGAGGATAGGAAACAAGTCCTTGTTACTTTTAAATTGGTTGGTGCCGCATTACATTGGTGGGAGTCCGTGACGACGCCAGAACAAAGGGATACAATGTCCATCTCTGAATTCTGGGTTTTATTTGATCGTAAGTATTTTCCTCCCGCAATTCAAGGGGAGATGATAAAGAGATTGTAGGACCTTGTACAAGGGGAGATGTCAGTAGCGGAATATGAGGAGGAATTCACCCGGTTAGCAAGCTTCGTACTGGGTGAAGTGACTCCCGAAGAAAAGAAAGTTTCAAAGTTTTTGAGAGGGTTGAACTGGAGGATCCGGAAACACTGCTGGGTAATCCTTCTTTACAGACTTTTGGGGAAGTGATGAATGAAGCTCTATTACATTGCCAAGAGCATAGACTATTTTTGCAAAGTGGTAAGAAGACCTCCGTAGTGGGGCAAGGTGGAAGGCCAAGAGGTGGTGGGATTGGAGGAGGAGTCTTTCCCTCGTCCCAACCTTCGGGCAGTAAATAGAAAGAAAAGGATCCCCAACAGGGGGACTTTTCTAAGAGGCAGCGTTCTGGGGGGTTTAATGGGGGGAACCAAAATTATAGGCAAGGTCAGGGTTACCCACAACATCAAGCTGGCCGACGTGGTAAGGGAGGCAGAGGCCAGCAGGGCCAGGGTGTAAATCAGTTTAGAAACAATCGTGGTCGAAATGCCAAGAATATGATAGGTCGGTGTTTCCAATGCGGGGAAGCGGGTCACTATAAGAGGGAATGTCCTCAGTTGATCGGGGGACAGTTTCCTCGAGCTCCACAGCAGCCGTACGTCTAATTCCCTCCACAGGTGCCTAACCCAGTTGCTCCTCCACAACAGGGTCAGTTACAATATGGTAGGGTCTACCATATTCAGGATGCTATGCTTCCTCCAGCTCCGCCTTCACCGCCAGCTATTGAGGGTAAGTTCCTTATTCAGGGACATATGGGTCGTGTTTTATTTGATACCGGTGCAACACATTCGTTTATTTCTAGGAGCTTTGCTCAGACAACTGAGTTGATAAAATCTGCCGAAGGAACGTTTACTAGTGTGGAGTCCTCTATGGGTGACGGTTCACTCATCTTCTTTGTTTGTAAAAATATAGAAATCTCTCTCGGTAATTTATGTTTTGAGGCCGATTTACTCGTCCTGGATATGGGCGGGTATGACGTGATCTTGGGTATGGATTGGCTGATGAAATATCATCCTATTGTAAATTGCTATGGGAAGAATATGGTCTTCGCCGTGCCGGGACAAGAAATGTTCCTGGTAGTTTTACCTCATTTAGAGGGGAGTACTTGTACTTATTTGTATTGCATTGCCGAGGAGACTTCTGAGTATGTAGTCGTTCCTTTGGATTCCATTCCAGTTGTGAAAAACTTTTAGGATGTTTTCCGAGAGATACCGGGTTTACCTCCTAGCCGAGAGATTGAATTTGTGATTGATTTAGCGCCAGGAACGAGGCCTATTGCGAGGGCTCCATACCGAATGGCTCCTATTGAAATGAGGGAGCTAAGAGATCAAATTCAAAAGTTGTTGGAGCAGGGATTTATACGGCGTAGTACATCGCCATGGGGTGCTCCAGTGTTGTTTGTTAAGAAAAGAGATGGTTCTCTCCGGTTATGTGTGGACTATAGAGAATTGAATAAGGCCACCATCCGTAATAAATACCCTTTACCTCGTATCGATGACTTGTTTGATCAACTTCGAGGAGCGATGTACTTCTCTAAAATTGATTTGAGGACGGGGTATCATCAATTGAGGATACGAGAGGAGGACGTATCCAAGACTGCTTTTCTTACGAGGTACGGATCCTATGAATTTTTGGTTATGCCCTTTGGACTAACCAATGCCCCTGCTGTATTTATGGATCTCATGAATAGGGTCTTTCGAGATTTCCTGGACCAATTTGTTATTGTGTTCATCGATGACATTTTAGTCTATTCTCGAACGGAATCAGATCATGCTATGCATTTGAGGTTGGTCCTACAGAGACTACGGGACCATCAACTATCTGCCAAGTTCGAGAAGTGTGGCTTTTGGTTACAGGAAGTAAAGTTTTTGGGTCATGTGGTGACGTCCCAGGGTGTATCAGTGGATGCAGGCAAGGTAGCTGCGGTGAGGGAGTGGGGTCAACCCACGACACCTACCGAAGTTTGTAGTTTTTTGGGATTGGCGGGTTATTACTGTCGGTTCATCAAGGGTTTCTCTAAGATTGCTAGCCCTTTGACCAAATTGACCCGGAAAAGGGGTGAGCTTTATTTGGGATGATTCTTGCCAAGATGCATTTGATGAACTTAAAGATAGATTAACTTCGTCTCCGGTCTTTGCTTTGCCAAAACCAGGATTGGAATATCTAGTCTTCACCGATGAATCTCTTCAAGGATTGGGAGGTGTACTTCAGAAAGAGAGACGGGCTATCGCTTATGCTTCCCGTAAGTTGAAGCCCCATGAAAGAAACTATCCGGTGCATGACTTAGAACTAGCTGCAGTTGTTTTTGCCTTGAAAATATGGAGGCATTATCTCTTGGGAGAAAAGTTTAGTCTTTTCACGGACCACAAATCGCTGCAATATTTATTTTCACAGAAGGACTTGAATATGAGACAGCGCCGATGGTTAGAGTTCGTGAAGGATTATCAATTTGATATTAATTATCATTCGGGTAAGGCCAACGTGGTAGCAGATGCCTTGAGTAGGAGGCCTTATGGAGAATTAGCTGAGGTTTGGAAAGCTAAATGGAAGGAACTCAGTCAGGAGGATGCGATGGTGAGAGCATTCATGTCGGTAATGACTGTTACTCCTACCATTGTGGAAAGGGTGGTAGAAGCTCAAGGAGGGGATAAGGAGTGTCAAGACCATATTCGTCGATTGCTGTTCGGGGAGCAGATTCCTACTTGATTGGTTTCGAGGGTGGGTTACGCTTCCATGGAAGACTCATCGTTCCGGAGGGAGGAGATTTGAGGCGGGAAGTGATGGCCGAATCTCATGGGTCTAGGTTTACGGTTCATCCTGGTGGGGACAAAATGTATCAGGATATGAGCCGTCAGTATTGGTGGTCGGGTATGAAGAGGGATATTTCGGAATTTGTGTCCCAATGCACTACTTGTCAACTGGTCGAGATTGATCATCAGAAGCCGACAGGTTTATTGCAACCGCTAGAGATTCCCGTGTGGAAATGGGAAAGTATATCGATGGATTTTATCACGGGATTGCCGATATCACAAAGTGGGTGTGATTCTATTTGGGTAATTGTCGACCAATTGACAAAGTCGGCACACTTCCTACCTGTGCGGACAGATTATGACACCGCTCGGTATGCTCACTTATTCATCGAGGAGGTGGTGAGACTCCATGGGGTACCTTTGAATATAGTCTCCGACAGAGACAAAATTTTCGTTTCCCACTTTTGGAGGAGTTTCCAAGAAGCGATGGGGACCGAATTGAGGTTAAGCACTTCATACCATCCTCAAATAGACGGCCAAACTGAAAGGATAAAACAAATGTTGGAGGATATGCTTCGCATGTGTATGCTTGACTTCAAAGGTGGTTGGGAACAATATCTCCCATTGGTTGATTTGCTTATAACAACTCTTACCAATTCACAATTGGAATGGAACCTTATGAGGCTTTGTATGGGAGGCTGTGTAGATCACCCGCTTGTTGGTTGGAAGTGGGTGATAATAAATTTCTTGGGCCTGAAATTATCCAAGATACTTCCTCGAAGATTGAGTTGATTCGGAATCGCATTCGGATAGCCCAAGATCGTCAAAATAGCTATGCCAATGTGGGTCGTCTACATGTGGAATTGGATGTTGGGGACCAAGTATTGGTTAGAGTGTCGCCCATAAAAGGGATAAAACGTTTCGGTAAAAAGGGGAAACTTGTGCCGCGCTTTGTTGGACCATTTCCAGTTATTGTAAAGGTGGGTCCCGTGGCATATCAACTCGATTTACCGGAACCATTGCAACAAATTCATGATGTGTTCCATGTTTCCTCCCTAAAGAAGTATAGGAGGTGTGAAGGTGCGCTTTGGCACATTCCTTTCGAGGATATTTATTTGCAACCCGATGTTTCATATGAAGAACAACCGGTTGCAATATTAGAGCATGGGGAGCATAGATTGAGATCTCGTGTCTTGCCCTTGGTGCGGGTTCAATGGAGTCACCATAATGCCAAGGAATGGGAGTGTGAGAAGGACATGCGGGAGAAATATCCGCATCTCTTTATACGAGGTATGCTTGAATTTTGGGGACAAAATTCTCATAAGGGGGGAAGTATGAAACAACCCTCGCTTTTGAGATTCTATTTTATATTTAATCTGCTAATTATAGTGATTAGATAAAGATGTTGATTTGTGGAGTAGGTATTTATTTAAGAAAGATAAGTTAATATCTACTATGATGTTGCATATTTACCGTATGTAGAGGTAAATTTTGCTATGTTATGTTTTATTATGTCCTAATAATTTGAGATGACATTGGGCTTAAAATGGAACCGAAACCTAAACTGAATTATAATATCTTCAAATGATAATTTGGAAGGTGCCATCAGTTCCAGGAGGTTTAAGATAGTCAAATTTTGTGCCATATTGTATTTCTAGTTTTCGGGCACTTTTGACTAGTTGTAGTTAATATGAGTAGATGCGTATTGTTTTACTGCATGTAAATCACTTAAGCTGGAATTTTTAAGCATAAGCCACGATTTATGTCTTCAACTAAGTTACTATTCCTTTAATTAAATTGGTAAACCTAGAGAGAAGAAGAAGAAACCTAAGGAGAGAAAGAGAGGTTGAAGTTTGGGTGTTGATCTTGCCTACAATCCTCACCAAATCTGAAGTTACAACCTTGAGGCAAGTTTTCTACTTGGTAGTGTATGGTTTAAGTAGAGTAATTTGCATTGATAGTTATGGTTATGTATGGTTTATGGATATTAGGGATTTTTAGTTGATTTAGGGGTTTTAACTCCTTGGAGGTTGCTTTGAATTGTTATTGGTATAGATTTTGGGTGTTGGAAGCATTTAAAAATCTTTTGGTAGCAAAACATGGTGTGGAGACTTGTTATTGAAGAAGAAGGGTTTTTGGGTCTGCTATGACCTGTCGACCGTGTTTCCAGGACCGGTCGACCGGGCCTTCGGGGGAGGGTACACTGCTTTCTCACTAAGGCCTGATTTTGGCGTGCGGTCGACCGCGGTCCGTGACCGGTCGACCGGCCCCCTTTTCCTGGACTTTCTGCTTTCCTAAGAAAGCAAAAGATTTGAGACGCGGTCGACCGCGACCTTAGTACCGGTCGACCGGTCCCCTGTTTTTCACTCTTAAAACTTTATTTTTATTTCCTAGGTTTCCTTTTTCATAGGGAATAGGGGCCTTCTTGCATGAAGTAAACTTAGAGTTTTAGTCGAGTTTGGTCGTTACCCTATAGTTTAATGGGATCACTTGGGGTTAATTCAGGGGTACTTGAAGTGATGCTTAAGTATCACTTCTCTTTTGGGTAATTAGTTAAAGTCAGAGTTCTAAGCCCATATGGGGAGATGTTAGAAGCCCTTTAGTAGAATATAAAACCTCGGGTCTTATGAGAATTCGAGAAATGGTTTAGAAAATGCTTTGGGACCTAATGATTTGATGAAATTGAATAAGAAATATTCAAAGATAAATGTTTCAAATAAAATGAAATACATGAGATTCATGATAATGAAAATGGGATAAATTGGTAATTGTTAAATTACTTAAACACACCTCTCTAAATGCTATCATAAGGGAAGCTCGTGCATGAGGTGATGTCCCCTGGCTATTGAATGCAGGATGACTATGCGGGTTTTGTGGATGTTTTTCTGCGCTAGTGAGGTAATTCCGGGTGTGGTTATGACTCACTCGCAGGCATATGGCCACTTCCCGACGTGCGTTAGGTGCCCAGGTTGTCTTGTATAGATAGGCCCTGGAAGATGATAGTCATTTAGGGACGCGCCCAGTGGGGAAACTCGGAGGGGCGGTCTTAGAAACGTTATATGTATATGAATATAAACTTTCTAACTCAAGTGGGACTTGAGGTATGTAAATTTGCATAAGATATGTGATGGTAATTATATTCCTATTAAGGAATGGAAAATGATAAGATATGGGAAGAAATGAGAATTTATTTAATCTCTTGCCTAATTTTTAATCGTTAGAAACTTATATAATTGCATTATTACATTGTATGTTTAGGTTGTTAGATTTTCATTAACATAATTTTATAATTCATTGTCCGTAGCTATCATGTTTCTTACTCTTCTGGGAATCATATATAAATCGGGCCCTGACCCGTTCATCTTTCTATGTTGTGCATATTGTGGTATCCGCTCAGGTGCTCCTCCGCAAGGGTGCCCGTTATGAATTTCCATTCTTATGATTTTGTCGAGCTGTATGACCTTGCAGATGATTACAGGATGTTGTTAGACGCCCTCATTTTTGGAATCTAGTTATGATCGGGTCTTATATTCAGGCTAGTGGGCCATATTTTGTAATTGTTAATGGATGTGTATGTAACATATATTAGATTGTGAAACTCTGTGATATATCTGTGGACCGACAGATTATTCGGTTCTTTTATGATATATTATTTTGGTTAATTATCTATCTGTTCCATGGACATTCCACTTTTGTCAGATTTGGGTTGTTTAATTTATATTTTTAAATCTTTTTAACATCAACATTTTGACAACCTGCTTTCTGATTCATGGAGTGGCCTACCCATATACCTAATTATTGTTATGATGCTGAGGATGATATCCATCCATGACACTGTTACGTCGAGGTATTGGGCTGGCCACCCCTTATTTCGGAGATCGGGTTGCCACAGATAACGCTCGCAATTTCTTATCAAAGTCGCTATCACTCTGGAATCCTATAACTTTTCCTAAATGTCTCCAAATAACTCTGATCAAGAGGAAATGAAAGATAAGGAGAAAGAAGATCTTAAAGTGAAACATAACACAACAACAGTTCTCTCATAAATAGCGAAGTAAAAACTTAAGAATAAAAAGAAGAGCTTAAATTCAAGGTGAGAGAAACATGGAGGGAAATGATGTTTTATAGGACCCTATGACGCCCCCTGATCTATATAAATTGAAATAATTAAGTGTACCACCACTTCGCATTTTGATGGTGTCTCAGTTCCCAATATATCAAAATGACCAGTGTACCCCTCAATGGTTTCCTATTTTTGCTAGTATTTAAAAAATTTCCATTGCCCATAAGGTGATAATCTCAGATGCATTAGTCCTAGAGGTCGCTCCAGATAACCGAGCAACTCATGATTGATAATACTCCATCATTTCAGTCATGAAATCACTCCAATCAAGAATGAAGTATTGGTGGTTTTATTGTAACCTAAAATAACAGGACTAAGTGGATCAATAAAAATTTGACACTTATCATCATGGTTAGTGGGCCTAAAAACAACAAATAAATGTGGATGGCACAATTATCTCATTGTTCGGCATGCCGACCGAACAATCAGTAATGCAAACATACACGTGTGAGACACTTAACAGTCACCATTCACATGTACGTGAAGAATATCCATCTTACTAATTATAATGTAAACATGTAAATACCCAGTGTATAAATGTATTCCGTCTCATTATCTTCCTACTACTATATATATCTCACTACCTCTCTTAGTTAGGGAGAAAATGAAAACAATTTATCTAAACCTTAGAGAGTTCTTGAGAGGCATGCACTAAACCCTAAGTCATAGTGACATTGTACCCATAGATGTAGGAACCCCATTGGGTCAAACCACATAAACCATTGTGTCCCTCTCTTTATCTCTCGAGCTTACTTCTTTCTTACTTTATCTATGGTTATTATCACTGGTTTAATTATTCTTAGACTAATCCAAATCAGCAAACCAAATTTAAATACCAATAAGTATAAAAATAATGTGATACACACAAAAAATGTTGAGAAAAGTATAGTTCAATGTGTATTTTACATGAAAGATAAACCCGTGTATATATACAACAATCTATATAAAAAAAGAGAAAAATAAAGAAGTCTAGGAAATATCTATCACAAACGAAACCCTAAGATATAAGCCCTCAAATGGTGAAAATATGCACAAATCCAAGAGGAGATTGAGTACGGAGGATGGAGAGGGTAAAAAAGGATAAGAAAATATGAGATGGCGTGGTTTTGAGAGGTTCTATGTGGAGAGAGTAGAGGAGAGGTCGCGAAAGAGAGAGAATAGAGTAAATAAATGAAAAGTGGAGTAGGGAAAAAAGGGTTGAGTGCGCCTTTTTTTTAACCTCATTCGAATGATGTAATGATTCTCGTTCGAACCAGAACGCGAGCTTTTGATAAATACCCCCAAAATAAGAATAAGAAAAATTAGAAAAATTTAAAAATAAGGCAAGAAAAGTTTTGTGAACATTTTCAACATTTTAACTAGAATGAATGCCTTATGATTAGAAAAAAAATACCCGGAACATGCGAGTGTAATATAGGGGTGTGAACGAAAAAAAATGGGAGCATCAACATAAGATAACACACAAGTGCAAAATGCCAAATAATTCCTAAACATTAAGCACTCAAGTCGACCTTAGTGTAGAAATATATGGACTCATTAGAAATCAATGCACTTATAAGAAATTATCAAGAAGTTTGGTGATTCTTCGACCAATAGCGTCACCTAAAAATTAATATGAGGACCTATTATTGTAATACCCCACCCATTAAAATTAATTAAATTATGTATAAATCCTATATGTGGAAGAATTAAATATAATTATAGGAATTGGGGGGTAAAAAATTAAATTAAATAAAGAGTATTAGTGGGTTTGGATTATTAAGAAAATTATTAAATTAAGTATTTTATATGGATTATAGAAGAAGTAGTTAGAAATATTAAAAAATTAATATGTATGGATTATATATGATAAAATATAAATTAGAGTCAAGAAAATTATTGGATTGTGGAGGAGTTTAACGAGATTATATCCCTAATTAAAGTAATATAGGGACTTGATGATAATTATTGGAAAATCTTGAGTAAAGGATTTAATTACAAAAAATTATTTGTTAAGGATCGCACATGGATTATAGAATTAAAGGTCATAAATTAATTAAATATATATAGATATTTTATATTAAAAGGAAGGAACTCTATGCAGTTGAGTTGAGAAGATGGCGTCATACCTTAAGGGCTATGTGAGGATTTCAAAATTGTAGAGGGGAAAAATGGGAAACAGACGGTGGTCGCTCGAACAACCATACACATCGTTCGAGCGACATGTAAAAGTGGTCGCCCCTCTCTCTTAGCTATAGACTTCTAACTCTTCAACTCCAAAATACAAGTCAGCCTTGGGCCTGACTTTTGTTGCACTGATCGAAATCAGATATGGGACGTGAGAATCCTTTGGCTTTTTTTGCGTATAAAAAGAAGGAGGAAACATGGGACTGCATATGTTGTCACCATGGTGGCCATTTATAAACGCAGAAGCCCCCAAATTTTAAATTCTAAAAATTTATGTGATGGTTCAATTAAATTCGCATCTAATATTTCAATACAAATTGTAAACAAAAACAAACTTCAAATTTTAATTTCTTCAAAATTAAAATTAAATTAAACTTAAAGTGAAATTAAACTACTCAAACATAATAATTTTCACTTAAATAAAATTTATTCAACTTAAGTCCTAAAATTTGCCTAACAATAATTAATTCAATTTTTAATAGAGGACAAACCAAATTTTATCAAATTAAATTCTGGACTGGAATTAAATTATACTTAAATTACCCAAACTTAAATTAGCACCAAATTAAACAAGTGTGATGATTATACCAATCTTTATCTTCTTTATCCTAGCATGCATCTATGGTGATTTTTGCAAGATAAAAAATAAACCCAATCCAACTACACGGCGATATACGAGGAAAACCCAAATGGGAAAAACCTCGGATGTCCCTTGCCTAACGAATCCACTAAGTACAAAATTTTTACAAAGATGAGACAAGAAGACGTACAACACTCGACTTGACTCCTTCAAGCCCCGACGCTTCCTTCGCATTTCAACCTCTGCCTTGTAGATAACTCTGGAGTCCACCAATGGAGGCACAACAACTGCCAACCACACATGGTGCCTTTCACCATGTAAGAAAGCCACAGTATAAACCAATCTTCCTTTTAGGGTAGTGAAGAAACCCAAACAATCTCCTTCAAATGATTAAGAAGAACAAAGGTTCCAAACAAAACTCTCCAAGGAAAATATACGTATATGTATATATATATATATATATATATATATGAAATCTTGGAGTTAAACAAACATGAGTGTATGTGTTTTTTGGAATATTTCAATCCATAAAACTCAACACATAAAAGGGGACTTTTGGTTGATAAGTTTTTTGCTCTCAAAACCTCATTAGAAGTATGGAAAAGTCTCTGAAAGAAAGTTGTCCAGAGTTGGTTAAAACTTTTAAAAAGTAGTGGGGACAAAAGGTGGGAAAATGGGAGAAACTCTCAAAAAACTATTCCTGCTGAAATGTCGTTCGAACAAGAAAACAGAAGTAAAACAAGGCTAAAACTTCGTTGGAAAAGCTAGTTCGAACGAGATCGTTTGAAACAATTAATTTTAGCAAATGTCGTTTGAACCTCGTTCGCAATGTCATTCGAACGATCTCGTTTGAATGAGAAAAAGTCATTCCAATGACTTTTTAGAAAATCCAAATTTTTCTTAAAATTTAATTTGAAGCCCAAAACTTTTTATACAAAGTTTTATAAATATTTTTTGAAAATAAAAAGTCATTTAGATAAAATAACGCCCATAAAATATTTTCCAAGGTCATATATATATATATATATATATATATATAATAGTGCATTCGTACCTTTGGAGAGTTGGAGTCCTCAAATGTTGATGACGTGAAACATGTGGCACGAAACTCGACAAGGATGAAACTTTAAATCTTGGCCGCTATGTCTTCAACTTCTTCAAACAACATAGGCTTCATAGGAACAAACTACTATCCTATGACTCAAATGGTTTTGTCAGGAATTAAGCCAAAACTACATATGGACGCAATTGGAAATTTGTGCCCTTATATATCTCCCCCTTTGGCTATTTCGGGACAAAACCCAAACAAAATTCCTAAGGGACGTCAAGCTGTCTGGACATAACATCCCACCAAAAAATAAAGTAAAAATACAGATGCTATGACTAGACCCAAGGATAAACCTCTTTGCCGCTTTAAAGATGCCGCTCAAGATGAAAATCCTTCACACTTAACAAACCATCAATCTTATAGGGAATATGACAATATTAAATGCAGAAAATGAATACTCCCCCTTAATTAATTCTCCCCCTTTATCTACTAATGTATACCTATGAAAATTCCGCAACTCCCCCTAAGTTAAATCTCGACCCAAACTAAAGGTTTAGATACCATTTCTCCCCCTTTTTGTTCAGGAATAAACAAAGGTTAAAGAACTATACACTAACTTATTTCTCCCTCTTATTTAAAGAAAATACTATTTCTCCCCCTAAAGTCTAAATAAGGGATATGAATTAAGAAGAAACATGTTAAACATGTAAAAGTGCATAAACAGGAACAATAAAGCATATGGCAATAATAAAATGCAACTAATCCACACAATAACAAAGGATATCACTTATGATGCGATGATAAGACAAATGATACCAACTAAAATGTATTAAACATAAGCATGGGATATCAATCACAATTTGCAACAAGATAGATACCAAATTATGAATTCAAAGCAAATATAGACTAGCTAGAATGGCAAAGACTCAAAAATAAAAAAATACCACACACACACACACAAACACACACACACACAATGAATATCACTAACACACACGCACATATACATAGGTATAAACACAACACATGACACAAAATACAATAAGCTTTTCACACACGTATGGCAAAAATGTGTCCAAATACATGTGGTAAACGGAAGTGAAGGGGTGTGAACTATAGACTAAAGGAATATAGACCCAATCACTTAAATTATTTTCACGAAATTCTCATTTGATTACAAAATTTATCACATTTAGATATAGCCTCATGTGACAAAATAGATTGAACTCAATGAACAAACATGCACAATTCACACAAGCCTAGAATTTTGATGATTCTACAAACCAATAGAGTCATGAAAAGATAACGCAACTAGGATACAAAGTCATTGTGCAAAGCCATTAATATTCCATCCAAACTCCCTAAAATATAATATTTTCTTTTCTTTTCTTTTGACGGAAATATGGATCTAAACAAACTAGGACTTGACTATATTTTTATTTGAATGTCATATTTTCTTTTAGGCCTCATATTTATTTTAGGTCCATTACAAATGGTGGTTTAATCGCAAAGGATTATTGTTCCTTTCGTAGCCCTTCCCCGTGCACTAGCATATATCATTTTAAAACACACAATAATCTCACGTGCAACGGTTCTAACATGCCCAAATCCTCCTAATTCACAAAATATGTAGATGACTAGATTCATAGGAGACCACCTCACAAAGCTCAAATATATATGAGAAGTTAAATTTCAAATTAGCTCGTGCATGTGTGAAATGAGGCATATAAAAATATAATCAATTAAGCAACACAAAATCCAACAACTCCATAAAAGCATGACAAAGAACATTTTAATGATTGAAAATAGTAACCAAAAGTTCTAACCACATGGAAGCGGAAAGGGAAAGTATTCAAACACAAATATATGCCACATAAAGTGTGTCAATCTAAAATACACGCAAAAAAATATTTTGAGTTTTTCAAAAATTGTCACCAAACAAAAAAAAAAATTAACTCAAAAGAAAAAAAAAATCTTTTTGCAATTTTCTCAATAAGACAAACAAATACAAAAGATATACACAAATCATAATTCTAGCATGTGATTAATCATGAAGAATAGACTAGAAAATGACAAACATACATACAACTAGCATAAATATATAATTCAGCATAAAAACGCTATAGTATGTAAACAAAAGTAACACATTATCCTTTCGATTTAGCTTTGGAGGTTTCACGTGATAGCAAATGAGAATCATAAACCCTATTTTGTAAAGTTACCAAGTCGGATCTTATAACCCAAACAAGTGAAGAGTGGCAATCTCGGTATTGAGTGGCCTTGGATACGTCAGTGACCTTACTCTTGGATTTCCTAGGATCTTTTTTGAGATCAAGACAAAATTTTCGAAGATGACCTTTTCGACCACAATGTGAGGAAGTAAAGACCCGACGAAAAGTAGTACCTAAGGATTGACCTTTAGAAATGTTCATAGGTGATTCTCTCAAAATAGTGGTGTTGGCCTTATTAGGGAAAGCATAATAAGAATCAAAGCCTAAACCACATGTGTCATTTTTTACTTGGACGGTTCCAAATATTTTGTCTAATTTAGCAGGCCTATATTCCAAATCAAATTTGACTTTATTAGAGTCTCTCAATTTTTCTTTTAATTCTAAAATCCTAGACTCTAGTGAAACCTTCCCCTCTTCAAACACTAGAAGCTCTTTCTTCATTGTTTCCATCAAACCTCTAAGGCTCTCTCTCTTGCCTTCAACATACGCAAGCTTCTCTCAAAGAGATCTATCACATGTCCTGAGGTCTTCCACTAATGCACTCTCATCAATGACCTTGTCATGCTCTCTCAAACAAGTTTCTAACTTCAAGTTTTCCCTTTTTAATTTCATTGATTTGACATATAATTCTTGAAAAGCTACTTGAAGTTCACTCTCATCAACCTCTTCATCATTGTCATTCTCACTTTCAACTCCACTCTCGCTACCAACAAATTTTTAAAATTCACAAACAAAGGCCTCAGAAGGGTCATGTAAATGTATATCTTCATGGGAAGATTCATTATCGGTGCTCACATGACTTGCCATGAATGCGGTAAAGTTGCGCTCAATGGGGGAATTGGGTCCCTCTTCCTTATCAATATCACTAAGTGTGGCATTGTATGAAATTGTTTGCTTGCTCCCTCTCCTTCGTTTAGTGGGACATTCAAAATCCCTATGGCTATACCCTTCATAACTAAAGAAACAATTTGACTCGTCCCTATTAAGATCTTTATTATGATTTTTTGGGATCTTCTCGAGCTATCAAATTTCTTATATTCATTTTTGAGACTGTCTTTATTAGTCTTAAGAAATTTTCTAAATTTCCTAGCAAACATTGCCATATCTTCCGAGTCAAAATCACTCTCATCATCCGAAACTTATTTTTCCTCCTTTTGGGCTTTCAAAGCGATGCCCTTATCTTTCTTCTTTTCGATTTGAGAGGAAAACATGTAAAGTTCATAGGTTAAATCACCTACGAGCTCTTCTAGTTTCATAGAGGCTAAAGTGGGTAAAAAATTCAACACGGTCATTTTAGGAATGAATCTATCTAGTACGGACCTTAAAATTTTCTTTACTACTCGGTCGTTGGGTATTTTTTCTCCCAAATTAAAGGATGAATCAACAAAATCTGAAAGTCTAGCATAAAATTCTTCAAAAGTTTCATTTTTTAACATTTTAATGGTCTTGAATTGAGTGGTGGGGTTTTGGAGTTTTGAAGATTTTACGACACTAGTTCCATCGTGGGTGGGTTGTAAAATATCTCAAGCTTCTTTAGCAGTTTCAAATGTCATGATACGTCAAAATTCATCCTGTGTGATTGCAGTAAACAAAGCATTCAAGCTTCATGAATTAAAATTGGCTCATTTAAGTGCGTTATCACTCCATCTCTCAACGAGTTTGGGGACACTTTCATTTTCTACTAAACATGTAGGTGGGGAACACTCGATAATGACAAATAGCCAAACCCTATTATCTATGGACTTTAGTGCCGATTTCATACACGCTTTTTAGTATGCATAATTAGAACCATCAAAAATTGAAAATTTTAAAAACAGGGAAAATTCCATTTTTGAAAAAAAACTAAATTAAGGATCTTTTCACAATAAATTAACGCTCTAGCTCTGCTACCACTTGTAAACGCGGAAGCTCTCAAATTGTAAATTCTAAAAATTAATGGTTCAATTAAATTCCCAACTAATATTTCAATACAACTTGTAAATAAAAACAAAAAACAAACTTCAAATTTTAATTTTTTCAAAATTAAAATTAAACTAAACCTAAAGTGAAATTAAAATACTTAAATATAGTATTTTCCACTGAAACAAAGTTTATTCAACTAAAGTCCTAAAATTTTCCTAACAATAATTAATTTAAATTTTAATAGAGGCCAAACCAAATTTTATCACATTAAATTCTGGATTTGAATTAAACTAAACTTAAATTACCCAAACCTAAATTTGCACCAAATTAAACAAGTGTGATTATTATACCAATTTTTATCTTGTTTATCCTAGCATGTATCTATGGTGATTTTTGCAAGATAAAAATAAACACAATCACACTACACAACGATGAACGAGGAAACCCCAAATGGGAAAAACCTCGGACGGCCCTTGCCTAACGAATCTACTAGGTACGGAAATTTTACAACGATACGACAACAAGGCTTACAAAACTCGACTCGATTCCTTTAATCCTCAACACATCCTTCTCACTTCAACCTCTTCCTTGTAGATAACTTCGGAGTCCACCAATGGAGGCACAACAACCGTCAACCACACATGGTGCCTTTCACCATGTAAGAAAGTCGCATCACAAACCAATCTTTCTTTTGGGGTAGCGAAGAAACCTAAATAATCTCCTTCAAATGATTTAGAAGAAAACAGGTGCCAAACAAAACTCTCCAAGAATATATATATAAATATATATACGAAAGCTTGGAATTAAACAAACATGGGTGTATGTGTTTTTTGGAAGATTGTAGTCCATAAAAATCAACATATAAAAGGGGACTTTTGGTTCATAAGTTTTTTACTCTCAAAAGCTAATTAGAAGTATGGAAAAGTCTCTGAAAGAAAGTTGTCCCGGGTTGGTTAAAACCTGTCAAAAAGTAGTGGGGACAAAAGGTGGAAAAATGGGAAAAACTATCAAAAAACTGGTCCTGCTGAAATGTCGTTCGAACGACATTTTGAGGTCGTTCGAACGACCATGTTCGAACGAGAAAAAATAAGCAAAAAAGGCTAAAACATCGTTGGAAAAACTCGTTCGAACGAGATCTTTTGAACGAAACTCCGAACAAAAAAATAGTGAATTTTAGCAAATGTCATTTGAACCTCGTTAGCAATGTCGTTAGAATGAGCTCGTTTGAACGAGAAAAATTCGTTCGAACGACTTTTCAGAAAATCCAATTTTTTTTAAAAAATTTCATTTTAAGCCCAAAACTTTTTATACAAAGTTCTAAAAATATTTTATGAAAATAAAATGTCGTTTAGACAAAAATAACACCCATAAAATATTTTCCAAGCTCACATATATATAATAGTGCATTCATACCTTTGGAGACTTGGAATCCTCAAATGTTGATGACTTGAAACATGTGGCACGAAATTCGACAAGGATGAAACTTTAAATCTTGGCTGCTACGTATTCAACTTCTTCAAATGTCATAGGCTTGATAGGAACAAACTACTATCCTTGACTCAAATGGTTTTATCCGAAATTAAGCCAAAACTACATATGCACTCAATTGAAAATTTGTGTCCTTACACCCTTGGATTGTAGTGGTCAGATGTGCTGTCAAGTAAAGATTTAATTATCACTAGATATGGAATGATATGGGAATATGAGAATTGTTTAAAGGGAGAATCCAATTGTCTTGGGTTATATAAAGGGAAAAATCATGTGGCTTGTGGGAAATTAACCGACATACCTTCTAACCATTTTTCTTTCAAGAATAGGGTTGTCATGGGAAGAAAACACATTGGCTAGATGGTTACCATACTCTACCATTACTTACTCTTATAATCGGGATTTTTAGAGGTATACAACACCACACTTTAACATAGAAAACCCTAGGTGACTTGGAGTGAAGATGAAAACAATGTTCTTGGTATTTATGGGACACTTGAAGAGGGATTTTGAAGAGGGTTTTAATGGTGTTTTATTAGATCTTTCATGTAAGCTATTTGGTGGGCTTTTGTGACTCTCATTAGGGACACCATTGGAGGTAGGTGAGTCACCCATCTTCTTCAACACCACCACTTTGGAGACCATTTAGGTGGGGTAATCTTTATCACCACCAACACCCATCTTCATAATAAACATTTTTATGAAATAAAAATGTAAAAAATGTATTTTTAGCATATTAAAAGAAAATAATAAACATTTTGGTGGAATAAAAATGTAGAAAATGTTATTCTAGCATATTTTCTAGTCAAAGAAAATAATGGACATTTTTATGGACTAAAAATGTAAGGAACTATTATTCTTATTTAGAATAAAAGAAAGATGCATGTTTGTTGTAAATGGTATAAGTTCTAGAATGAATGTATGTTTAATACACTCGGTAGGATATTAGTAATTAAAGTCCACTTCCTCGTGCACATAATCTTATAGAATATCTATAATAAATATATGAGCAAGTTTAAGGAAAGTTGTGTTGGGTCTAAACATCTAATAAGACAAATGGAGACTTTGGTCTTAAAAGAATGAGTGAAAAACGGAAGTACATTATGTAAACGAGTTATTTTACATATTTGAAGTGTAAAAGTATTAAGTGTGAGAATTGGGTAATAGTGTGGTGTTGAACAAGTGTTAAAATGGCTAAAGGTGTTTTAGATGTTAAGTATGAAAATGAATAATAATTTTATAAATAACACTTGTTAAGGAATTAAATTGCTAGTTTGATAAACAAAAGGGTAAATTGATAATTTACTTAAAGTGGAACATTTTTATGACATAAAAATGTTAAAGAATGTCTTTACACTAATCTGTGTGAAAATGAATTAAGTGCTACGTGTGAATAAATCTAGTATAAATCACATATGTGTGGATAAAGGACTTAAAAAAGAAAACAAACAATTTTCCAAGTGTTAACGATAAAATGAACGGTTAAGTTCGGGTTTTGGCTTCGGTTGGGTAAAAGTGAGAAAATGGAATAATGTGGACATGTGTAAAATGTTAAACACATTAATAAGGACTCAAATGCAATTGGGAATAATCAAGAAGGGCCAGGGAGCCCTTGGGTGAAAATCCCTAAATCTTTGTCCAGAGCATATGTGTAACAACCCAAAATTTTTAAATGTTGTATTTTTAAATTTGTTTGTAATATTTGGGTAAAAATAATATTTTGGAATTTATAAAGTTTTAGTAATTTAAAATGTTGAGTTTTAAATTTGAAAAGTAGGATTTTTATCAGAATTAAAATTGGATTTAAAATGGGAATTGAAATTGGAATTTATTTTTATTTTTTGTAACTGAACCAAACCGATGGGGTTTGGGCAGGACCGGTTCGCCGGTCTGTTATGCCCAAGAAGTTTTGTTTTTAAAGGAGTATTTTACCACTCAAAATCTCATTTATTTTTGGTATAAAACCAACTTGGGGTTTGGACTTTTAAAACATATTTTCATCAACCCTTAGAGTAGAAGTGTCTCATCTTTTTCATCTTCTTCAACCTCTAAACCCTAGCCTCATTTTACATAACTTTCAACTCAAGATTGTTCAAGAATGAATTTTGATGGTTTCGTGAGAGGAACACAATAGTATAATCCGAGTTTTTGGGCAGAATCTTTATGGATTTCATATGATGATTTTGAGGTACGGGGTTTACACAATATGCTCTTAAATTCTCTTGAGAGTATTCTGTTTGTTTCATGTGTTAACTGCACTCAAGTTGAATTTTGGTATTCATTGGAATCCTCTGAGATATTTGTTGTAATCTAAAATTTAATTCGCTGAGATATTGCGTTTGTTGTTGGTCATGGTGTCATGAGATTTTTATATGGCACGGAGAATGGGAACCCATCAATATTCCAAAAGTCCAATATCCACGTTAAGGGTTTACGAAGCTTGGGTGAGGTGAGGTGATTCCTGGTGATCGATTGATGTGTTATTGATAAATTAAATTGGTAAAATGCTTGAGTATTGCATTTGATTAGTATATGCAAATTCGTATTATTGCGCTTTATTCACCGTTATTATTTTTGCACATCTATTCCTATCATATTGTGTACTTCCCCGTATTTTTATCTTTTAGTGGTAGATTACGAGGGATTTGAACGCTATGGATTATTTGGAGGATTTTAAAGAATGAAGTTTAGAGGGTATAGTTGGCAGTGTGATTCATTGGAGAGCTTAGAATTATTTTTGAGAGGAATTATTATAATTATTTTGGATTTGTAAGATCTTGGATTCATTATATTTATTTTTTGGAATATAGATGCACTATACTAATTGTTGAGGATTTAGTTTAGTTTTAATCGTAGTAGCGCCTCATGTTTTACATGGGCCGTTACAATAGGGTGCGCATAGCTGTCCCTGTAAAGCCCGTGAAAGTATGCGGTAAAATGGAAAATTCTGAGAAAAGATAAAGGGAATAAGGAACATATCAAGAAATGGGTTGTGTGGTAAAATGTGTTAATACAACCTAACTTGACTGAATAAAATAAATGTTCCGATAAAGGTGCAATGGATAAGAAAATGCGTAAATCTATTAATGTCCATAAGTTAAGGTAAAGAGAGTAAAGTACAATGGGCAAATGAGTCGTCAAGTAACCTAAGTTGTTAAACCCACAATTAACATAAGTATGTATTGAAAGGTTTCGAAATGATAAACAAATATTTTCTAACACGGTGTATGCGTGGGTTGGAACGGTACTTTTTAATGAAAATACTAAAGTATATTCAAATGAATATAAAAATGAATGATTCCAGAAAAGAAATGATTTTGGTTAAATCAAGTGTAGTGGCTTTAAGTGGGGAACCGGGTGTGTTAAACAAAGTGAGAAATGCTAAGTTTTATTAAAGGAAGTCTTTTCCAGATTAAGGTAAATTAATCTAGATGAGTAAAGTTTTGAAGTAAAATGGTTAATGCATTTGAAAATATATTTTTCAAAGGTATATCTATATCTATATATGTAGATACATATATATTTTCGCATGCATATGATTGTAGCGTGTGAGTACTCTTTGCTGCCATTCGTTTCTATACCGTTTGTATATTTCCGCCGGGCATAGGCTCACACCATCGCTTTGTTACGACAGGTTGGGTGTGGGTTCGTATTTTGAGGGCATTATATAGTCAAGTGTACTTATTTATTTTACATTAGTGGCTCTATTTACTTGGACTCGGGGTGCTCCCCATGGGTCCTACACGTAGTTTATCATGAAATTGGACTCGCATGCTAAATAAGTGAAACATTAATTTAAAATAAAACTAGACTAGTGACATTATCTAGGTTGTTTCATTGCACTTCACACCTAACGTAAGATTCGTACCGAGTTGAATCACGGGTAATCAATAAATTCGGGTCGGGTCGTTACAATTATGCAAACCCATTGATCTTCGACTTATAACACCCTCAAGAATAACAATTTTATAATCTCACACAACATTATGAAGATATCATAATTTTTATTTTCTTTAGAAGCATGACTGAGAAAAGTTGGCCTTGGAAATTCTGTTTTTATATGTCGTATATTCTTTTAGGATCTTTTCAATGGCAGCTTTTAAAACAAATTAGTTTTCTCCTTCTGTGTCCCTTTTCCACTGCTCACTGAACTTTGATAAAACAATGAATAACGGGAAATGGTTCTTACATGCACAATTTTTGCCTATCGCATATAAAATTAAGTGACAAAATTGATACGACAACACCATACTTCACCTAGCATATGCTAAATATGAACCACATTCTAAAGAGACCGTGTAAGGTTTGTGCATATGAGGTGACAAGATAAGACCAACGTAGAAGGAAATATCATAAAAGGGCATCAATCATCATGACAAAGCATAATAAAGAACAAGTACGACAGAATCGAGTATAGTTTTCCATTGTAAGCCATGTGAACATGGAATGATATGGAGTTCCGAATATCTTAATTATGCATCCAAAAGGTAACAATTTCTTTTAGAATTTTAATAAAATAAAGAAACAACAAAAAGAAAATTGGATTTTTCATAAAGATATATAAAAATATATAATCTAGTTCATACGAGGGGTATGGAATGATAATTGAAGCTCACCCTAAACTAGAATTCAACCCCGAACTCAATTAATGGAACAAACCCCAATAGATTTATTAAGATCCTCGAACCTAAGTTCATCTTAAGGTTTTGTGAAAATATCGGCCAATTGATGTTCTGTGCCAATAAAGCTTAAGGAAACTATCTTTTCTTTAATTAGATCACAAATAAAATTCTCACTAATCCTAATATGGTTTGTTCGATAATGTTGGATGGGACTTCAAGAGATATGAATTGCACTCGTATTATAATAATAAATAGTCATTGTGCCTTGTGAGTTACCATAATCCTCCAACATTTGTTTCATCCAAATGAGTCATGTGCAAAAACTCCCTATAAAAACACCCAGCTGAGGTGACTTTGCATCCATCAACATCTATCAGTATCTGAATAAGTTGATAGACTATCATTGGTGTAAAAGTAATATCGAATTTCTAAAGACATGGTCCCACTTACATATTTGATTATTCGTTTGAGCATAAGTGTGACCCTTCGGGGATGCCTTATAACGGGAAAAGACTCATATACCAAAGGAAATATCTAGATGACTAGCGGTTAAGTAGAGAAGACTACTTATAATGCTCACAAAGAACGTGTGCTCTATGTTTTTACCTTCAATGTCTTTTCTAAGCTTAACGATTAAACTCATTGGTGTCCGTGCATGCTTAGCTGTGTCTAAACTAAACTTCTTCACTAGTTCTTCAACGTATTTAGATTGGGATAAGAAGATCCCACCATCGAGTTAATGCGCTCGAAGACCTAGGAAGAATGTGGGGTCTCCAACCATACTCATCTCAAACTCACTTTGCATTTCTCCTGCAAAGAGATGAGTATGTTGGTCACATGTGGATCCAAATAATATGTCATCAACATAGACTTGAGAAACCAAACAACAATTTTATCTTGATGAATAAAAAATGTAATATCCACTCCCCCTCTCGTGAAGCCATGAGGTAGGAAATAGGATGTAAGCCTTTCATACTAAGCACGCGGTGCTTGCTTCAAATCGTATATGAATTTCTTTAGGTAAAAGACGTGATTCGGGTGCCTAAGGCCTTCAGAACCTTTTGGTTGTTCGACATAAACCTCCTCCTATAGATTGATATTAAGGAAGGCACTCTTGACACCCATCTAATAAATATTGAATATAATATGACATGCAATGTCAAGAAACTCTAGCCTTACAACAGGACAAAATGGCTCGTAAAAGTCAAGACCCTCGATTTGGGTGTAATCTTCAGCAACTAACCTAGATTTATTACAAACAATGATACAAGTTTAATCCATTTTGTTCTTATAAATCCACTTATTACTAATGACATTAGTGTCTCTAGGCCAAGAAACTAATTTCCATACATCATTCTTTTTATATTGAAGCAACTCTTCTTACATCGTGTTGGTCTAATGCTCATTTATGAGTGCTTCTTTAGTGTTCTTGGGATCGATTTTTGAGCTGTAACACAGGTAGTTAACCTTATTTTCTAGTTGAGCTCAAGTCTTGACTCCTTGGTTAGGATTACCAAGAATGTTGGCGGGGTCATGACTCTTATGAACCTATGAAGATGGATCCTTTTTATCAAGAGCAGGGTCCAACAATTCATTATGAATAACAATGTGATTAACACTAGGGGTGCACTGTTCTCACAAGAGAAAACTTCGTCATTAACAAATGTGGTGGTAGCATCATATTTTGTAGTTACATTTATTGATTCCATGACCTTTGAGCTAGTAAATATGTAAACCCTATAAGCTCGACTGCTCGATGAATAACCTAGAAATATTCCCTCATCACTCCTCGAGTCAAACTTTTCTAGAAGCTCTCTATCCCGAATGATGTAGCATGGACTCCTAAAAACTCAAAAATAAGATAGGTTAGGCTTCTTACCTGTCCATAATTCATATGACGTTTGATTAGTATAAGGACATAAGTATACCGTATTCACCATGTGCAAGTGGTGCTAATCGCTTCTGCCCCAAACCACATTGTCACTTTTCTTCCAAGAAGTATGGACCTTGCCATCTCTTGAATTGTTCATTTTTTCCTCTCAACAATGCCATTTTATCGAGGAGTTCGAACGATAAAAAATTCATCTTTGATGCTTACTTCATCACAAAATCCATTCACCCCGGCATCCTTAAAAGCAGTACCATCGTCACTACGAAAATGATTTGTAGTGACACTATGTTGATTTTAAGGAATCGACACTTGATTGTAAAAAACTCAATAACACCAGACTTTACTCTAAGAAATCCAACGAATGAATATATCGAAAAGTCATAAACCATCACTAGGATATACCTCTTCCCACATATACTCTTCGTAGGTGTGGAACCCATGTGTATGAATTATAAAAAATACAAGGTGGTAATGAAGTTCAACTTTCGATGGGGACTCTTGATTTGTTTTCCTTATTTGTAAGGACCGAAAATTGAGGAAGTTGGTTTTTACTAATGACGGCAAGCTACAAACTAGATCTTTCTTCTCTAAATGCTCAAGGTCTCTAAAGTTAACGTGACCTAGTCGTTGATGCCAAAGGTCGATATTGGAGACCGTCACACTGTTGCAAATGAATGAAGACTTTGGAATGATACTGTAATAATTATTGGTAGTCCTCACACCTTGAAGTATAGTTTTGCCAGATTTTTTATAGACATTACACTCTGTCTGGATAAACTTAACCGTGAGGTTTTTATAGAATAATTGGCTTATGCTAATTAAATTTTCTTTT
The DNA here is from genome assembly GCA_949130495.1 of Sambucus nigra. NCBI lineage: Eukaryota > Viridiplantae > Streptophyta > Magnoliopsida > Dipsacales > Adoxaceae > Sambucus > Sambucus nigra. Next base: position 265,994,236 of record OX422217.1, read on the forward strand.
AGTCCATCAACACAAAGGACATTGTCTAGTTTTGGGAACAAAAAAACTTCAATGGTGCCTAGTCCCATAACCCTATACATACTCCCATCGCCAAATGTGACTTTATCATCCTTGTGATCCTCAAGTGTGGTAACAAGTTATTTATCACCTGTCATAAGTCTGGATCATCCACTATCAAAATACCATTGTGAGGTATTTTGAGCCTTAAGAGCAACATGAACAAATAAAGCCTTCGTGGCCTTATCTTCGACAATCCAAGTGTGAGTACTATTTTTATTCTTCCTAACATTGTTGTTCCTAGTCTTTAGGTTTGAATTATGCCCATGAGGCATAAACAACCTTTGAATTGAATCCATTAAACCTTTGGAAGTATTGACTGGATACTCAACTTTCTTTTTAAGGCTAGCCAATTGACTATAGTGTAGCGTGGGAGTATGCGGATAAGCACTCATCCTAATCTTGTATCAAAAGTCTCTAAGGTGACCCTTTCTGTTGCAAAAGGTGAAAACATATGGTTTATTTGGTCTCACCTTAACAAGTAGTGTAGGTTGATTTCTCTTTAGAGGATTAGGTTTATGAGTATTTGTGTTGGTAACAAAATTGACTATATATACAGATTTAGTATTGGATGATTCACCCTCAACATACACTATACCTTTTCTCTCTTGATAACCTTTCTCCTTACAACCTAGGACACGTCCGAGAAATAACTTCTCCATTCTCCCAAAATTGTCCTCAAGAGTGAATTTGACTTCATGTGAAACCTTGAGATCTTTCTCAATTTTGACTTCAAGCATCTCATGAATATCCGAATAGTCATGGATATCTTTTGATGTGTTTTGTGATACATAGCGCATGGTTGTGCTCCCGAGAGAAGACTATCTTTTATTTTGTATTTTAGTTTAGGGTAATATTGTCATTTTATTTTACTTTTAGTCTTTAATTAGCCTTCGAGCATCGACATTCTTGAGTCAATCGATCAACTTGGTTCGATCGATGGACCTTCTTGAGTCGATCTATCGACCTCCCAAGAAATTGTGATATTTTCCCTTTTTGGCTTTAAGCAATTTCGACCCTTAAAAGTTATAGGTGGGGACTATTTGAACATATTGTGACTTAAGGAGGACTAGTAGGGGTGTATATGGAGACCGGAATATACAAGAATTGAATTGGGACTTAATATTAAACCTACGAGTGTCCGATGAGTGAGTTACTATTAGAAATTGTGAGCACATGAATTAAATCCATATATGTGATAACATAAGGTTAGAGACAAAAACATGGAACTTAAAGTACTACGTTGACATGAGGGATAAGTGGGAGACTTAGTCACCTTTTTGGAATAGATTTAAGTACTTGGAACTATATGACGTGAGAGTTATCGGCTAAACATATTATGTATGAGATGGGATGATATTAGAGCAAAAAATAAGATTTATGGTATAGGGATAGATATATACCTTTAAGAATGGGATAATTACTTAAGTTGTGTGAATTCTTAGTATATGGACTATTGTGTGTATGACATACCTACCATACTGGCTATCACGGGAGGTTGGCTCTCGGAAAAGGACCATCTTATCTTTGTGTGACTACAGGGGGATTTAGATTGGTACCTTAAGGACATAGGACTGTGAATGACTTATTTTGAGTTGATAAGTCAGCTGACCATGGGAGCATCGGTATGTGCGTTACCCATGGGTATGTGAACTATGTTCACCTCCAATATGTGTGATTTTTATTTATTGAAACGCTTCCTGAGCGATTCAAAACGTGTAGTCCTTACATACGTGATGTACCGGGATTCGATAGCAGATTATGCGTGCACCGAAGCTTAGCCTGGGGGCATATATGTATATATGTGGTGAGAATGATATACTTGTACTTGTAATTGGTTCACTGTTGAATTGTGGATGCGAATAACTGAGATATTTGAATAGGATTAAAAATGTGAGAATCTATACAATAATTGATGTAAATAATTTGATTGATATAAAGGTGAGATATACTTAGAATATATTAGAATGATATGTATAACCCTATATTATAATATGAAGACAGGAAGTGGTACAGACTAGTTAGTTAGTGGCATACTAGGATGGGTTAAGGGTATACGTTAGGCGTGCACATTAGTTGAGGGGTGAATAACTCATGTGAGAGCACGTAACTAACATGTATATAATATTTACTATTTAACGTAATTAAACACTTGCTATATTTTTTTAACTATTTTCACCTCGGGCTTTGACCCATTTTGTTTCAAATCTATTTGTTTTTGTAAAAACCTTTTAGGTTCCTAGCCACAGGGATGCCAAGCATAGGGGTTCTATTCCATTGACGTGTTGTAGCTGCTGTGAAAGTTACAAGATCTCATTACTAGATGCCTCCACATCTATCATTGCTTCTTTTGGGAGTCATTTATTCCAATTAGGGCATGTTGCCCATTCTATTCAGTGATAGCAGTTTTAGATTTCCATTTTACTTCAGTCTTAGGATTTAATTTATTCATACAATTGTACTGGGTTTATTTACATTGCTACTATTTTTGGAGTGTTGACTCCATACATCAGTCATTTCATTCTTTTGATTACCTTATGATATTGTTCATGTGATGGTTAGATGATGACTTAAATTATTTTTTTGATGGGTAATTTAAATATCAAAATCCGGCACTTCACTAATTTAAATATTAGGTGGTTAATAGTTAATTTAAATATTTTCAACAGTGATGTCATGAAATGAACCAACTTGGCATTTTGTATTAGTTTAAATAAAGGAGTAGCTACCCGTAACTTAATTAGTCGGGATGTCACCCCCCCCCCCCACACACACAAATGGGCTCATAATAATAAGACTGTCCACAATGCGAAACCTCTCGTGATAGCATGTAGCCTAGGTATGATTACACATAAAAATCAAACAATAGGTATACACACCACCCATATCTATGTATAATATCATTATAGGTATACACGTAACCTATATCATATGCCTCGTACGTAGTATAATATCTCTCGAATGTTCTATGTAACATAATACTTCTCATAGTAAATTTTCGAGTGTTTCTCATTACCCAAATGGTTGCCAAGTGTCCCTTAAGTAAATTTAGTAAGAAATCCCACTCAAAGCTTACTGGTCTTGGTCCTACATTCCATTAATTTTTCCATAATAAGAAATCAATAATCGAATAAGCTTTTATTACCCGTTACACGAAACTAATTTTTTGTCTTAAACTCTCCTCGTGCGACTACTCTCAAACCCAAATTTAGCCAACGGTATATCCCTTAATAGGTTCTTACAATTAATTAAAGGTCAACCCAAACATTTCACATGAGTTCTACGTGAAAAGTGGGAAACCATGCAATTCCGAAAAATCGAATCGATTCGGCCTTAGTCCAAATCGATTCGCCTGCTACAGGTCTCGTCCTCTCGACTTATAGCATTTACGGGATTCACCATTATTAACCTTAAAACCTCCATGATTCATTCCCAATCTCCAAACCAAGCATACTAACCTTATACCATCACATATACATAATTTCTAACATATTGGAATCATTAAATCATCAATGAACATCCTTAAATTCAATTAATTCAAGGTTAAACATTCAAAACCCTACTTTATCATTCATGTTCAAGAACTTAAATTATTTTCTAGGTTTCCTCCCAAATTTCATGATGTTACTCATCAATTTCAGTCTACATGTGTAAGGGATCAAATATAACACAAATCCTACCCCAAGAACATGTTTTACATCTCAATTTATAAAGCCAAATTTCATGAATTTCACAAGATTATCACCCTATTCTAACATGGATGATATATCAAATAATAGTTTAGCAATATGAGACACTTACCACTGTCTGAAGCCTGATTTCTTGTAGAATAATGGTACGGTTGTGATCCTCTCCTCCATATCTACGCGATGGTGGTGTTATTGGTGCAAGAATGGTGCAATTTGGCCTTGGGACCTCCTCTCTTCTTCCTGCTATGGCCTCTCGGTGATTTTGCAAATAATAAACCTAACTCCCTCAGCCTAATTGATGATATTAACTTATGAAATTCGTAGGTCTTCTTTCACCAAAAATGCAAATGATCTAAAACCATCCCGAGTTGTCGGGTTGGCCTAAAAGTGCCCCGGGACCCAAACTAAACCCTTGGGTTAAATTTTATGACTATCTCGACCATTCCGGGAACACTGGCGAACTCAAAATGACTATATAAAATATCAACAATGAAATTACATTTTATTTCTCAAATTAATTTTTGACACGACTGACACGCGCATCCCAATTAAATTTATCGTAACTGTCGTATTTCTCACTCATGACAATTATAATATTTTCTTATCATTATTATTACTCATTCACTAAGTAATATTCAATATAAATAAATATTAACCCTTTTCTAGCTACTTAATATTTATTTTACCATTATAATTTCCAAATATAATTTAATTAATCCCAATTAATTCATAATATAAAAAATCAATAAAATTACGGGGTGTTACATACTTCCCCCCTAATAACAGAATTTCATCTCGAAGAATAACTGTGGATACTTTTCACACATCTCATCCTCGTGCTCCCAAGTGGACTCATCGGCATCATGATGCCCCCACTGAACCTGCACACGTGGAACTACCTTCGACCCGAGTCTCCTATCGATGTAGTCTAAGATAGCAATCGGCCTCTCCTCATTTGAAATATCGGGCTGCAAATCGATCTCCTCCAAACCAATGTGAGTGTGAGCCAACTCATCTCGAAGATACTGCCTCAGTGAAGAAATATTAAATACATCATGAATCCAATGGAAATGCTCCAGCAATCCAAGTCTGTATGGAACTGGACCAATCCGCTCAATGATAGGGAATGGACCTACGTATCTTGACGCCAACTTCCCTTTCTTCCCGAACCTCATTATCCCCTTCATAGAGGATACACATAGCAGCACCTAATCCCCCACATTAAAATCCAAGAAGTACCGATTAGTATCCACATAACTATCATGTCGATCCTTGGCTATCCGTATACGGCTTCGAATCAACTCAATCTTGGCCGACGTATCTTGAATCAACTCCGACCCGATAATCTTATTGTCCCCCATGTCCAACCAACAACCAGGCGAATGATAAGGTCTAGCCTACAATGCCTCAAATGGTGCCATGATAATCATAAACTGGTGGAGTTATTATATATGAAATCCACCAGTGGAAGATATTTCTCCCAACCTCCCCCAAAATTAAGGACACACATCCGTAGCATATCTTCCAATATCTGATTAGTCCTCTCTGTCTGCCCGTCCGTCTGCAGGTGATAAGACGTACTCAACCGCAACTCGGTACTAGGGGTGTTCGTAGTCCGGTCTGGTTCAGTTTTGAAGTTTTTTTGGACCGAACTAACTATGTCGGTCCCCTAAAAGAATGGACCAAGATAGGATCGATAATGTCGGTTAACCGAAACTATTCGGTTTGATTTTTTACAGGGTCGGTTCGGTTTAGTATTTTGGTCCCAACATTAATTAATTATATTATTTAAAGAAAATCTTGAACACGTTTTTCAATTATGTCCAAGTAAACTATCCAAACTGTCCAATTATTTCCAATTAAATATGTCCAAAAAGCACATAAAAAGTAAAAACAACTCTAATACATGTCCAAATTGGTTCCAAAATGTCCAAAAAAATAGCACATAAAACATTTACAAATTGTCCGAAAATAGCACATAAAACAATTACAAATTGTCCAAAAAATAACACATAAAACAATTACAAATTGTCCAAATAAGTTGTGCAAAAACAACACATAAACTAGTTACAAACTGCCCCAAAACAACTTTCAAATAAGTTACAAATTGACTAAAAAATAGTCCCAAAATAGCCTTAAAACATACTTAAAAACAACCCCCAAAATAGCCTTAAAACATACTTAAAAACAACCCCCAAAATAACCTTCAAAACAACGCAAAAAAGGGGTAAAAACGGCTCCAAATACGCTTCAAAACAGCCCCAAAACGGGTCCAAACAGCTCCAAATACAACCTTAAATTCCTGCAAATAATCAAGATGCTAGATGTCAATCCACGTGCTAAATAAATATCAAAATCAACCTTAAAAAAGGTCAATACATTCCTAAAAAAACCATACCTACATGATTGATTTCAATCCACAATTGTTGATGAAGCTCCTAACAATTGTGAAAATAAAGAGTAATAAAATTAGTTATAATAAAATTTGATTAAATAATAAACTGATAATCAATCATTTAAAAGGACAATTGCCTTCATCTAATTGTTCAAGTTGTTCCACCTCATCCATGGCATCTCGAAGGCTAATCTGAGTTGATGAATATTTAAGCCAATTTTGGGTGCAAACAAGGACTTTCACCATGTTCGGAGAGATAAAGCTACGAAACGGGTCAAGTATATGCCCCCCCTCCCCGTGCCAAATGCGGAATCCGAATCCATGCACAGGAATTACCAATACATCCCGTGCTACATGAGACAACAATCGATATCTAAACGAATTATTTTTCCACCACCCTAGAACATTATAATTAATATTAGTGGTATCTTCATTACCCTCCAACAAATACTTCTTAACCTCTGACTTATTACCTCCTAAACTACCATTTTTCTCCTCCAAATTCTTTTTAAATTGCGTAGCTAAAAATGTATGCCCATCGATGTCATCCTCTCCATCCCCATTCGCCACTACGTTAATAACTTTCGACAAATTAACATTTTGAGGTGGTGCATTTTGCGAATTATTATCAACATACCACTCGTACAAATGGACAAGTATATTTTTCACCCTCCTTGTGATTTCTTTTATCGCATTACTTCCATACATACTCTCAAACCAAAATTAAACATACCCCAATTTGTACCGAGGGTCAAGAGTGACCGCAACAAAACCCAACTAATTAATCTTTTCAATATTCCAGTATTTTTCCATTTTTATAACCATGCTATCCGCTATTAAAGCTATGTAGCAATCACCGCTTCTTTTTAATTGATTCAAAGTATTTTGAATTACTACAAGCTCATTAAAAACAAATTAGAAGTAACAAACAAAGAACCCACAAATCTTAACGTTGCGTTGTAAAATATTTTTAAAAATTTCACAAGCGCCCTCACTTTCTCCCAATCACAACAATCCGGAGGTCCTACAATACTCCTCCCACCTTTTCGACTCCCTCTTCCATCACCATAATTATCTAGATCCTCCACATCCCCTTCAAAGTAAGAAGAGTAATTTTTATCTTCCTCCCCCAACCTACCAAAACCTCTTTCAAACTTTATGGCAACATCCAACCTCTCAATTTTTTCTTTCTCTACACGCATCTTAAATATCAACAATCTAGATGGGGAAGACCTCACGTACCTCACCTCATTGCACACCTTAACAACAGATTCATCCACTTCTTTTAACCCATCACCAACAATTAAATTTAAGATATGAGCACAACACCGCATATGCAAATATTCATGTTCTAAAATGGTACCTTTCCATCTTTTGGTATGTCTTTACAAATATTTAATGGTAACATTATTAGAACTCGCATCGTCAACGGTTTTGGTGAATATGCTCCTTATCCCCCATTCAACTAACAATGACTCAATAACCTTCCCTAACATCTCCCCTTCATGACTTCGAACTTGACAAAAGTTCAAAATGTTATTTTGTAAGTTCCATTCATCATCAATAAAATGAGCCGTAAGACATATATAACTTATGTTTTGGATCGAAGTCCATGTATCCATCGTTATACAAATTGTTTTACCTTTCACAATACTTTGTAAATTTAATTTTTCTTCGAAGTGTATAGTTAACAAACTCTCGCCGGTGTAATACGACCCGAAATCTTCACAAATTTTGGTTGAACAACTCGTATAAATTGTGGAAACCCATCACCCTCAACAAAACGAAAAAAAAATTCATCAATAATTAACATTTTTGCAAGAGATCGCCGACATGCTTCTACACTAAAAGTGACAGCAATAAGATTTGCACTTCACCCATCTTCTTTTTTTGTTTTCAAAGATAAATGTTTTTTCTTCGAATTTTCAACCCTACCGGGAAATTTGTTATATTTAGTTTCTATATGAGCTAACATATTTTTTGTTCCATTATTCTTAGGATCACAAGCATAGGTTGCTGAACAGTAGTTACATTTTTCCCTCCTATTTTTCGGATCAGCCCCTTCTATTTCAGTAAAATGGTTCTATGCTTTTGATTTTTGTTTTGAAGGTTTTACCTTTGGTTTTGTAGGAGATGGATGTGTACCTTTAATAATTCCATGAGTAGAAGGAAGACCACCATCACCACCATTTATGTTAGCTTCATTTCCAGGCATCTACAAGACAACAACAAACAACAAAGCACCAAATCGTTTAAATATAGCAGATTGGGTATAAAAACGAATAAAAAAAAGATTACAGATGATCAAATTTGTTCGTTCAAAGTAGATATTAAAAAAAATAAAAATAAATGAAGGGCAAATCAGTAGTATAAAGGTAAGGCAATGTATATAAGAACAATTGCAAAGTAGATAAAAAATGATTACAGATCAGTATAAACAATGATTGCAAGTATACAAAACAAATAAAAAATGAATAGAGAGAGATCAAGAGTTCGACAATTATAGATGCAAAAACACTCGATTGAAGATAAGAATGGCAAGGAAGAAGGGGTGTTCGACGGTCGGCAAAGAAAAAAGGGGCTGGGCGTCTAATCTTTGTTCGGTTGGGTGAGAGATGGAGAGAGTTGTTTTCTGACACCACACTAGTAGCAACATAAGTAACACACATAATATATATATATATATATATATATATAATTCTTATCAATCCGGGTCAATCCAGACCGACCCTATCAACTAAAAACCCGAGGACCGAACCGACTCAGTCGGTTTAAAAAAAATCAGGAACGTACTGATTATAAAAATGATAAAAATATAGCGGTTCAGCTCAGCTCGGTTCGGTCCTTCTGTTCGGTCAGTTTTTTGAACACCCGTACTCGGTACCCATAGCCTCCTAGAAACTCTCCCAAAATCGAGACACGAAAAGCTTGTCCCTGTCGAACACAATATCTAATGGCACCCCATGCAATCTCACTATCTCAACAATGAAAATCTGGGAATAATGTTCTGTGGTATAATCAGATCGAACTAGGAGGAAGTGATCTACCTTAGTCAATAGATCCACTATCACCCATATGGAATTGCAACCTTATTCTGAAGTAGGTAACCTTGTAATAAAATCCATGTAAATGCTCTCCCATTTCCACATCAGAATCTCTAACGACAGTAAAACCACTATCGGCTTTTGATATTCAACTTTCATCAATTGACAAGTGATTCACCTCGAAAAAAACTCGACGATGTATCTCTTCATCCCACTCCACCAGTACTGTCGTCACATATCTTGGTACATTTTATCCCCTCTAGGATGTACTGCAAATCGGAACCTGTGTGACTCTGCCATCACTGTGTGTCGTAACTCCTCCCCTTTTTGGATAACCAATCTCCCATTGAATCGTAATCCTCCCTCTGAACTCACGGAATACGACTGTGATACTCTGGTTAAGAGTTGTTTGATTTGTTCTTGTCAAAAAGAATCTATTGCATGTGCATGTACCACCCTCGTGACAATTTGGGGGGTGATGGTCATGACTAACATGAACGATCGGGCAACAGAATCCTGATGTCCCAGGTCCTTCTATTTTACCTTCCAAACATCGGCTACATCCCCTACTGGCTTGCGACTCAATGCGTCTGCCACCATGTTAGCTTTCCAGGGTGATACTGGATATCAAACTGATAATCTTTGACAAATTCATGACACCTGCATTGACGCATATTCAGCTCTCTCTCAATGAACAAGTAGTGCAATGACTTATGATGAGTGAACAAGTAGTGCAATGACTTATGATTTAGGGAAATACAACTTTGGATTTGGGGAAATACACACTGATAAGGAGTGAATTTTTATTTTTCAATTGAATTAATTTGCACCTTATGTTGAAAGCTATTTGTTGTCTTTACAACCAGAAATTTTTTAGCTATTGGTTGTTTTTCTATTTTAGACCAATTATTTGTTAGCTTGAGTTGTTCATTCGAACTCACAAATGCTCTTCAATACAGTTTTCTCCCGTTCATGTTAGTTATAGATGCAATTATTATGCAGCACAAATAAATATGAAAGAGATGACAACCAAGAAAAAACAAATAAAAGACCAATCACACAACAACGAAGATACGTGGTTCAGCAAAGAAGTGCCTACGTCCACGGTGGTTCAGTCAGTGTTATTTCTCTATATTCTGAAGAGTAAGTACAGAGAATACAACTTTTTCTTTGCCCCGGACTTGGGGTTTAATTTATACATGTATGTGTTGGAGTAGTGGGGGTGATAGGTTCCTCTTTATTAGCCATCTCCGTTTCATGGGATCGTGTACCCCCATAACTTTTCTTCATGGCATCGTGGAGTAAATGGATGAATACCAGAGGTGATGGGCCTGGGTTTTGGGCCGCTGAGGATGGGCTACTCGTCCAGGCCTTATGGTGATAAAATCGGGGTACCCACAAATGAATTTGTTGGGCCGTTCTTTATGGGTCCGATGAATTTAAATGATCAGCAATGATGGTTGATTTCTTTGAAAACTGTGAAGTTGCTTTGGCGGCACCCGCTTCGCTATCTGTGCGTTATGATTAGTTTTGAAGGCTTGTTGGAATAAGACACATTTTTTCTTCGTCGTTCCAGCTCTTCCAGCAATCTTCTATCTTCTGAGAACTCTTGAGTTTTGTACCTTCTATTTTCGGTCTCCACTCTCGTCGCTTCTTCGCCTTTTGATCTAATCTTCTGTCCTGTAAGTCTTTCGTGCCCTTTTTCTTGAGTTTATAGTTTTTCTTGTATTTTTCCAATGGCGAAGATTTGAAATAGGTCGGTAACTGAGTTTAGAAAATTCTACGGTATTCCTGAGTGGGTAGAGATTGAGTGTTGTGCCTCGCCGCCTAGGAACGTTAGGGACATAGAGGATGCACATTGGATTCACGTCCTGTTGCTCTCCCAGGGGGGTCTCACCTTTCCCCCTAATGGTTTGTTTCTGCACTTTTTTAGTTATTTTGGTATTGTGCCTGCACAATGTTCACCCAATGTATGGAAAATAGTGAACGGTGTGCACAGGATAAATCAATTGTACGGCACAAGGTTAGGGCTTGCCGAGGTCTGCTTTTGTTATTCTTTTTTTATTACGAGTTCAGGTGTTCTGTACCTTAAGGCTAGGAGCCCTGATAGGGTTTTGGTAGTAAATTTACCTGATTCCCATAAGGACTACTGGCAAGAAGAGTTTTTCGTTAGGAACTGGCAGTACTCCCCTCAATTTGAAGGGTCGGGGTCTGAGAGGTTCACTATTGCCTTTTATGGGGAAGAATATATAGGTAGATGTTGTATTATTGTTTCAACCTTTGCGGACTTTGTGATTTCTCTAACTTCTCCTTGCTTTCTCTTTTTCAGCGAAGATAAAGAATTTGGAGCCAGCTCTCAGCGAGGTTCGTATCTCGGAACTGGTGAAAGCTTGGAACATAAGGGAACCTTTGGGTGACGGCGAGAATCCTAGGTTTGCTGCTTTTCTGCTTGAATACAAGAACACAGGCTCCAGCTTCATAGCCCGACCTGTGGAAAGTGTTCCGGACTTTGACTCTTCCGAAGAGATTTCTGCTGAACCCATCCAATTGGACGAGGAGGAGAGCAGCTCGGAGAGCGAGCCTGCAGGTGTTGTGAGTAACTTGGGTGGAGGCAGTGCTGATAGTAGCAGTTCAGCGAGTACTACCAGCAGTCCAGGTGAAGAAATGCCTCCCAGGAAGAATCTAATCCGGGATGATGATGATGATGATGATGTGCTTCTTGCACAGAGGTCCAAAAAATCGAAGACTGTCTCTGGGGCCATAGCTACTGGTTCTCGGCCTTCCTCTCAAGAGCAAGAGAAGAAGAAGAGAGAGGAGGAGCAGGCGAGGGAGAGGGAGAAGAAAAAGGAGGAGGAGAGAAAGAAGGTGGAAGAGAGAAAGAGGAGGGAGAAAGAGAAGGAGGAGGAGAGGAGGAAGATGGAACTGAGGACCAAGACTGGTCAAGCCTTGGTCCCAGTATCTTCTTTGCCCGAGGGGGCTTCGGTGGCCACCTCTCCTCAACTCGCCCCTGCGCTGCTTGAGAGGGCAGTCCTCCCTGCAGATCGCGAGAGGGCGTCAGGGTCTGATCAAATGGCCTTGCAAGCTAGCCAGAGGCTTGCCTTGGTAAGATTTCTTTTCTACTTCTCAACTTCTTCTAATCTGTTTTGATGGTTTCTTCTTTCTGATCTGTTTTGATGGTTTCTTCTTTCTGATCTTTCCCTTATTTTCTGCAGTTTGTGACTGACTTCGCTGTGCTCTATCGCTCTCGCGATGAGCTGTTGAGAAGGAACAGCGAGCTGGAGCAGCAGAATTCTACTCTGGTGGCCAGGGGTTCTCAGCTGGAGGCCGATCTGAAGGCTACTGATGCGGCTCGAGCTTCTTCTGCCTTGGCCCTTGCTAATTCTGCTCGTGAGAGAGATAATGCTGTTAGGGAGCTCGGTGAGCTGAGGAAGTCGTATGAACAGATCTGCTCTAGCAAGCTGGACTTTGTGGAGAAGAACAGGGTTCTTACTGAGCAGCTGGAAGCGGAGAAGGTCCAGGCAGCCACTGTTAAAGAAGATTCATACAATTCTGGCTGGGCTGCTGCGTATGAAGACGCCGAGGTTCAGATAGGCTATATTAGCCGTCTGAACTTCAAGAAGGGGTGGAACAAGGCCCTTGTGGATGCAGGGGTGGATGTTGCATCCCCACTTTTTGACGAACATGATCCAGGGCCCAAGCCAGTTGTGGATGAGGAGCCAGCCCCAACTGCTGAAGGGGTCAATCCTGCTTCTCAGGCGACTCTTGCTGATGCTTCCTTGGTCGAGGGGGCAGTGCACACCTCTGCAGAGGGTAACGCCCCTGCTGATGCTGATAAGGACAAGGGTCCGTCCACCGAGGTTGCTAAGTGATAGGGATTTCTTTGTAATTTTTTCCTTTTTTTGTTCTGATGTAACCTCGCTCATTATCAATAAAAAGGCTTCGTTTTTGTTTATGCTGATTTCTTTTTGTTCTCTTCCTTTCTTTGTAGTTGGTTGATGTGGATGATTATATTCCTATTACCTCCCAATTGGGTAGGACTCTGGGTCCTAATGCAAGCCCTGCAGTTCGCCAGGCTTTTGCTAGGCTCTGTAGGTTTGCTAAATCAAGGAACCAGAAGTATAAGGATCAGTCCGAGCTGGTGGCTAAATTGAAGGACAGGCTCCAGGAAATGGGAGAGATCGGAGCTTCAGTGCAAGAAGAAGTCAGCGAGCTGAGAGTAAAGTTACTGGAGGCTACCGAGATCAATCAGGTCGTGGAGTTTCTTCAGCAGGAGAATGACGACCTGAGGCGGGAGGTCTTGAAGCTTAAGGAGCATTCGCCGAGCACCGCTTCGGCAGTCCTGCAAGGTTCTTCCTCGTCGTGAGCTGCTCGGCCACCCCTCCCGCGAGCTGGCAGGAGTACGTGGGGTAGGAGTAGGGAAGCTGAGGAGCAGCGTGAGAGGGAGATGGAGGAGCTGCGCGACGATGTTCAGCGAGCTTACGTAACTGCTGCTGGGCTTCAGAGGGACGTCACCCGACTGCGGCATTTATTTAAGAAGGGCCCTCGCCAAGTGTGGACTGATGGCTATGATCAGGGCTGGCTAGATACTCCCACAAGATTATCAGAGTTCGAGGAGCTTTCCTTCATTAGGGGGTGGTTGAGTGCTCTCAAAGAGCTGCAGGTGCCGAGAAATTCGATATTGTGGTATCGGCATGAGATGTCTCCCTCTACTCTGATGCCCAATCCATTTAGGCGAGATGACCAATGGATTCCTATCGATGCTATTCCTTGGCGGCTACTGGAGTTGGACACAAATGAAGTTGTTGAGGAATTCGATCCTGCCCCTGATGACGGGAGGAGAGCTAAGGTTGCTGATTACCTTGCTCGGAGGCTTCCCCCTTCTTGATATTTTGTTTTTTAATAATTGTAAATGCTTTGGGCGAGTCTTTGCCGACTAAACATGTACCATTATTGTTTGTAAATATAAAAGATTAATGGAAAGTTTGAGTTTTGGGCGTTTTTGCCGACTAAACGTGTTTATCCAATCTCTGTTATATATTTGCAGCTTCACAATCTTTATCTTGTCATGTGAGTGTCCGCCCAGTCCAGTATTAAGAATACCATTGTGCTCTCTCTTTACCTTTTAGGTCATATCGTCACACTCCCTTAGGTCTAAGAGGGGCAATTGGCGAGGACACACCTATTTTTGGATGTCTTCATCCGGTCAGGATTTTGTTTAACCAAAGTAGGTTTGATGCCTAAGAATACTCTGTAGGGCTTCATATATTGCCATGGGCAATGCTAAGAGGTCTGTCGTGCTTCGTGACGATGACCTGAGGAGGGGTGTTCCCCTGCTGTGTCAACTATTATACCTGTGATTTGAAAAGGATGTGCAATAAGATATAATTGTTATACTTTTAGAGAGTAATCAACTGAGAGATTTTTATTGGTGAGTAGAGAAATAAACTGTCTTTTCCCAAAATGAGTACAATAAAAGATCTAACAATAGAACTCCTAAAAGTAAAATTTCTTGAGATTAGCTGCGTTCCATGCTCGTGGTATCTCTCTGCCCTCCATCGTTTTCAAATGATAGGCAGGTCGTCTCTAATTATTTCATAAGGTCCTTCCCAGTTTGGGCCCAGTTTACCATCTGATGGCTTCACTGTGTTGCCCAGGACCTTTCTTAGGACATAGTCTCCAATTTCGAACTTCCTCGGATTGACCTTTTTGCTGTAGTGCTTCGCGAGCTGTTGCTGATAACTCGCTAGTTTTACTAGGGCAAGTTCCCTGCGTTCGTCGGCCAAGTCGAGTTTAGCGAGCAAAGCCTGATCGTTCTGATTCTGCTCGACAAGGTCGGATCTCATTGTAGGCAATCCTGCTTCTAATGGGATGACCGCTTCCATACCATATGCTAGTGAGAATGGCGTCTGACCTGTGGCTCGTCTGGGAGTCGTTCTGTATGCCCATAGGACATGTGGTAGCTCGGTAGATCACGCGCCTTTTGCTCGTTCTAACCACTTTTTTAATCCAGCGATCACTGTTTTGTTGGAAGCCTCAGCTTGTCCGTTGCTCTGAGGATAAGCTACCGAGCTGAAGTGGTGCCTGATTCCGTGTTGGTCGCAGAAGTCCTGAAAGGGGCCACTTTCGAACTGTGTCCCATTGTCAGTGATGATGGTTTTGGGGATCCCGAATCGAGTGATTATATTTTTCCATATGAATTTCATCATGTCAGCATCTCGGATATTCGCCAGAGGTTCTGCCTCGATCCACTTGGTAAAGTAATCGGTGGCGACCAACAGGTATTTGCGATTGCCAGCAGCGGTGGGTAAAGGTCCCACGATGTCCATTCCCCACTGGGCAAAAGGCCAGGGGCTGGTCAGGGATTTCAATTCGCTGGCAGGCTGGTGGACCATGGGGGCATGAAGCTAGCATTTTAGGCATCTGCGGACATATACTGCGGAGTCCCTTTGCATATACGGCCACCAGTAACCTTCCTTCATTGCTCGGAAGGCTAGAGATCTTCCTCCGACGTGACTTCCGCAGATTCCTTCGTGAAGCTCGTGAAGCACTGTCTCGGCCTCGCCTGGGTGGACGCATCTAAGGTAGGGGCCGGAGAAAGATCTTTTATACAAGTCGCCTCCCGTGGATAAGTGAAAGCGAGCAGCTTTGACTCTTATCTGGTGGGCGGTCCTTTTATCATCTGGGAGCGTTCCGTTCTTCAAATAGCCTCTTAAGGGATCCATCCAGCTAGGGGCTGGTTCCAATTGGAGTATTTGTTTCGCTTTTGTTAGCTCGCGGTGAATGCTCGAGTAGCTAAGGAAATCGATAGGGATTATCCTTTTAAGGCTGGAATCAACTGCCGAGCTCAGGGTTGCCAAAGCGTCAGCGTGGCTGTTGTGCCCCCTGGGAAACTGCTGGATGTTGATTTCTTCAAAGTTTGTCATCAAGTTTCTTACCAACGAGAGGTAGGCTGCCATCCTCTCATCCTTCGCGTTGTAGTCTCCACTTATCTGATTGGAAACTAGTTGCGAGTCTCCGAATACCTGTAAATGCTTTGCTCCTAGAGTTTGCGCCCTTTGGAGACCTGCAATTAAGGCTTCGTATTCTGCTTCGTTGTTGGAGGCTGCAAATCCCAGCCTAATTCCTTGCTCGAGGACTGCATTTTCTGGAGTGATGAGAACAATTCCTACTCCTTCCCCCTTTGAGTTGGAGGCTCCATCAACGAATAGCTTCCAGCTTCCCCCTGTAGCCTGGCTGTTTTGTTCTAATGGTTTAGGCTGGTCGAGAGGTTCTTCGCCCGTGAATTCAGCTATGAAGTCAGCGAGGACTTGACCCTTGATAGCTGTCCTTGGTTGAAATTGGATGTCAAACCGGCCGAGCTCGACTGACCACTTAGACAGCCTGCCTGACAAATCCGCCTTCCTTAGGACAGCCTTGAGGGGGTGTGATGTAAGGACGATGATCGTGTGAGCTTCGAAGTAATGCTTTAGTTTCCTCGATGACATTACTAGGGCGAATGCGAGCTTTTCCAATGGCAGGTATCTCTGCTCGGCGTCTAGTAAGGTTTTGCTCGCGTAATAGACTGGATGTTGGATCCCTGTGACTTCACACATTAGCGCTGAGCTGATAGTATGGATGGATACAGAGAGGTAGAGGTACAAAGGGTCCATTTGCTGTGGCATGACGAGCAGTGGTGGGGAGCTTAGGTAGGATTTGAGCTCGCCTAATGCTTGCGAGCAATCTGGGGTCCATTCTACCGTTTTGCTTCCCTTTAAGAGTTGGAAAAAGGGCTTGCATCTCTCGGAGGATTTAGAAATGAAACGATTCAGAGCAGAGAGCATTCCAGTGAGCTTCTGTACATCGCGGATTGTGCGAGGAGGTTGCACCCGTTTAATTGCCTCAATCTGGTCCGGATTTGCTTCTATGCCACGCTTGCTGACCAAATACCCAAGGAACTTTCCTGACTGGACACCGAAGGAACACTTGCTCGCGTTGAGTTTCATTCGGTATTTCCTGAGGATTTCGAAGGTACTTTCCAGGTCAGAAAGGTGGTTTTCTTTCTCCTTGCTTTTGACGAGCATGTCGTCGATGTAGACCTCCATCGTGTTTCCCATCTGATTTTTGAACATTTTAGTAACCAGCCGCTGATAAGTTGCCCCTGCATTTTTTAGCTCGAAAGGCATGACCTTGTAACAGTATAAACCAACCGTCGTGATAAACGCCGTTTTATCCTGATCTGGGGCATATAAGGGAATCTGGTGATAGCCCGAGTATGCGTCCAGGAAACTCATTCGCTCGTGAGCTGCAGTGGCGTCTACTAGTTGGTCTATTTTTGGAAGAGGGAAGCTATCCTTGGGGCAGGCTTTGTTGAGGTCAGTGAAGTCTATGCAAACTCTCCACTTACCGTTGCTTTTTGGAACTACCACTGGGTTGGATAACCATTTGGGGAACTGCACTTCCCGTATGGATCCTGCATCCAGCAGTTTTTCGACTTCCTGTTCTATTGCTTTGGCTTTCTCGGGAGCAGTTCGTCGTGCCTTTTGTGCTATCGGTTTGAATGTGGGATTGACGTGCAACTGATGGCAGACCATATTGGGATCGATCCCTGGCAGCTCGTAGGGTTCCCAGGCGAAAACATCTATGTTGCTTCTGAGTAAGGTTAACAAATCCTTTTGCTCTTCGTTAGTGAGTGAAGTTCCGATCAGGAAGACTCTGCTGTTGTCGCCTTCCCTAGCAATGACTTCTACCAGGTCTTCTACAACTCGTTCGGAGGGGAGGAGCCTGGTCTCTTCCACTCCGGGCCTTCCATATTTTAATTGCTATTTGGAAGGGATTGCATCTTCCTCCACTTTCTCGCTGGTTCGAACGTCTTTTTTCTCTGGATTCGGTCGGATAGCCACTATGAAGCACTTTCTCGCCATCGCCTGGTCGCCATGTATCTCCATCACTCCCCGCTCGGTGATATATTTGAGTTTCTGGTGGTAGGTCGAGGAGACTGGCTTCATTGCATGGAGCCATCCCCTGCCGAGGATGGCTTGATACGGTGAGTCGATGTCGACCACCAAGAATTCGATCATTTTTGAAACACTCCCGGCGAGCACTGGTAGTACTATCTTGCCCAAAGGCATGGTCATTTTTCCAGCGAAGCCGACCAGAGGGACAGTGGTTCCCTTAAGGTCGGCGATGTCCAACTTCAATTTCCTGAAGAGGTCGATGTACATTACTTCGGATGAGCTTCCTTGATCGACGAGCAGTCTGTCGATATCAAAGTTGTCTATCCTGAGTGTAATGACTAAGGCATCGTGATGTGGGGTCCTCACTCCCACAAGATCTTCATCCGTGAAGACAATATGCTTGTTGTAGTTGATGTCCTCTACTCGGCGGCGTTTTCCTGCCTGTGATTTCGCTGGATCAATTTGAAAAGCTTGCATTACTGCTGTCAGCTTCTTTACCTCCATCCGAGCTGAGTTGCCCTGGATTTGCTTAACATCGGATACTCCATGGATTACTGCGAATTCGTGTCCAGTGTCGTCTTCTAATACGTTGTCGGGTTTTGCCTCCTTGTGGACAGTCACTCTCTCTACCTTCCTTTCCACAAAGTTATTCAAATGTCCGGATTGGGCCAACTCCTCGAGGTGGGACTTAAGAGCCTTGCAGTGCTCGGTCTTATGTCCCCCCTCTTTGTGAAAGGTGCATCTCAGCGCATTGTTTCTTTTCGATGGGTCTCCTCCCATTTTCCGGGGCCATTTGACGAACGGCTCATCCTTGATCTTAGCGAGAATTTTGTAAATTGGTTCTTTGAAGACGGTGTTGACTGCCTGGAACGACTTTGCAACGTCAGGGCCGTTCTTGGGGCCATTCTTACTCCCATTCTTTCCTCCTTTTTTCTGGTTATCAACTTTCTCACTTCCCTTCGTGGCGAGCTTGGCTCGACCGTTATCACCTACGTTAAGGTGGGTGACATCTTCCACCTTTGCGTATTTCTCAATCCGGGCCATCAGGTCATCAATGGTGGTTGCTTCCTTCTTTGTCAAGGACTGGTAGAGGAGGGAAGAGCTAGGTAGCCCAATTTTGAATGAAGCCACTGCCACCTCTTCTGCGCAGTCTTCGACTTCGTTGAATAACTCCCAGTACCTTTTCGCGTAGTCTCGAAGTCTCTCCTGAGGAGTTTTCTTCATCGTCAATAGAGCATCCATCCTTTTGGGATGGGAGCTGCTGGTGATGAACCTGGCCGTAAAGAGCTCGGCCAGGGATTTGAAATTTCTGATGGATCGGTGAGGGAGTTTCTCGAACCATTTCTGAGCCACGTCATGAAGGCTCGAGGGGAAAATACGGCACATCAACGCATCTCGGTGATTCCAGAGGGTCATAGCCTGCCGGTACTTCCTGACATGATCAATGGGATCAGTCTTCCCGTCATAAATCTTGAACCTCAGAATAGAAAACTTTTTGGGAGCTTCTTCTTCTTCAATTTCCCTTGTGAAGGGCGATTTCATCTGGGTCTTGAGGGCTCTCCTGGAGAGTTCTCTGGTTGACCTGGTGCCGCGGTGAGCTGGATGTTGGTCCATTTCTCTGCGGACCAGGTTCCGTATGTTGTCGTCGCTGCGAGCAGGGCTCTGATAGCGGCGAGCTTTTCTCAGTTGCTCGCGGAGGTCGTCGTCTGAGTCGCCACCTTCGAACCCTTGATGTTGCCGCCTAGGGCTCCTTCCTCGGCTGCGAGATTTGCTCACCTGAGGGCTAGGAGTGCGATAGGGGCGTTTCCTGGTATCAGGACGTAGTTCTTTTTCCAGTTTTTCCAGTCTTCTTTTCAGGCGAGCATTCTCAGCCTCATACCTGCGAGAAGACTCCCTCTGCTCGTGGAGCCTTGCTTTGTATGCATCGATCAATCTGGATATCTGAGTGGACCTTGCTGGTCCTTGACTTTCTTCTGAGGCTGGCCTTTCTAAGCGAGCCCCTTGATCGGAACGTCGGACTTCAGACCTGATCCTGCGAGGAGCGGGTGGCTCCTGAATGTCTCCTGCTTGAGGAGCGTTGCTGCTGTGACCAGACATCTTAGATTTTTTTTCTTCGGTGTGGGCTCTTCTCAAGGAAAGATAAACGCTTCCCACAGACGGCGCCAATTGTAGATGCAATTATTATGCAGCACAAATAAATATGAAAGAGATGACAACCAAGAAAAAACAAATAAAAGACCAATCACACAACAACGAAGATACGTGGTTCAGCAAAGAAGTGCCTACGTCCACGGTGGTTCAGTCAGTGTTATTTCTCTATATTCTGAAGAGTAAGTACAGAGAATACAACTTTTTCTTTGCCCCGGACTTGGGGTTTAATTTATACATGTATGTGTTGGAGTAGTGGGGGTGATAGGTTCCTCTTTATTAGCCATCTCCCTTTCATGGGATCGTGTACCCCCACAACTTCTCTTCATGGCATCGTGGAGTAAATGGATGAATACCAGAGGTGATGGGCCTGGGTTTTGGGCCGCTGAGGATGGGCTACTCGTCCAGGCCTTATGGTGATAAAATCGGGGTACCCACATTAGTCTTACAATTTAGGTATTTTTTATGTATAACTTTGTCAAATTTTATGTTGATTTCAAGTTTTCAGTAAAATTTAATGTGATTTATAAATATAGTCATCATCAATTTGTGATTTTTTTAAGTGAATGTGTATCGTTTTCATGAGTTTAAAGTGACGTGATATTGTACATACATGGTTGTTCTGATAGAATGAAAGAAATTCCTTGCAACAAGTGACGTGATATTGTAGTTACGTGATTACTAGGTATGGTCTTCATCAATAGATATAGATTACTTTAAATTATTACTTCTAAAATAAATCTCAAGTAATTAAAGATCTTAAATTCATTAAATTTCAAGTCTTTAATAGTTGGAATATGTTTTCATTCTCATCAATGCGCACTTGACGGTAACATCTTTTTCTCACTCAAAACTTTTTCATTAATTCATATGGGATTATTTTGATTGTGATATGTTTGTTTATAAATTGACTTGATGAATATCAAGCTTATAGCTTCGTTGAGTTGAAGAATTTGGCCGTACATTCCAAAAGAATTTCCACCATCCATGGCTTGCTTCGCTTTGCTAGACACCTGCCTGTTAGTAGTATTTTGAGTTTTTTTTTTAAATCGAAAAACCTTTATTAATTGATGAATTGATAAAAATGTGCACGTGGTACAGTAACTTTTGTGTATCATATGCTAAGAAAGTAATCAATAGTATCTGTAATCTCCTTTAGTATACATTCCTTATTAAAATATCTATTTCTTTTGATAAATGAGATTCTCACGAGATAAATCTGCATACATTGTCTAACCTTGATATCTTCAACAATACCTGCAATATATGCTATGGTGTCAGCCTATCAGGTTATGGCAGGTAGTGTCACACGGATAGGCACAATCAATCTCCTTTGTGACTCTTCTCCCAAAGTACCAGTCACCAACCGCTTCTGCAATTGTCTTGCAAACTATAACTGGTATGCACTACATACTGCTGGATTAAGCTTGAAGTGATACCAATGTCCATATAAATCAGCAGAGGGTGGCACCAATGCGTGATGAAATTGGTACACATCATAGGCCGAGTTTAAGACAAAAACCAGTGTTCTAATATATGTAGCATACCGTGGGAAGAAGCATAGTTCTAGATAATATTCATAAACAGTGCAGTTTTTATCTAGATTATGAGCTACCCCCTGTAGGTAAATAAGATCTTCGAAGAATGTGTCTGGAATTTCTTCTCTTTGAAATCCGTCTCCTTTTGAATATTTTTTTTGAATTTGGCTGCTTTGTTTTTAATTTTCACATAGTAGTTTAATGATATTCTCACTTAGTAGTTTAATGTGATGGTCATTCTTTAGAATTACATTATGAAACAAACATAGGGTGATGGGCCAAACACCCCCTTTTTATTTTGTGTCTATTAAGAGAATTAATATTTAAGTCATGGAGAATCGATATTTAGGGCTTCACGTAGGAATGTTTCTTGAGTCCAATCAGGTATATTCTATTCAGTTTTCAGGTATGGAATGCGATTGTGGTATATTCAGGCTCTAGAATCATTTTGTTCAACTGTGGTAAATCGATTGGAACTGTTGGTCGGGGATTAGAATAGATATTTTTGTTGGGTGAATGCAGCCGCATTAGCTATTTTTAGACATATATCTTATTCACGTGGGAAAAATGAGGGTCGTTTAGTTTCTCAAATATTGTGAACTATTTCATAATCCTCAAACCACTATGTAGTGTTGGAAATCACAGAAAATAAGCAAAGCTCAAGTACAACAGTTGTTATAACTGATATTAAGGAACAAAGTTTCTATAACTGATATTATTACTATTATTGATATTATTGATACAACTCCTATTACTGATACCATTCGTAAAGCATATTTATGGGAATTTGTTTAGATGTAGCCCGTAAAAGCTTAGAAGTATGTCTTTTGATGTTATTAGTATTTTGATTTTTATCTCTGTGAAGTTTGAACTGGATTTCTCTGTGTCATCTACGCGATGATACATGCTACATTTGGAACACAAAGTCGAGGTTAGGTTTTAATTGTTCGTTTCTCATAAAAAAAAGACAAATAAGTTGTGGGTGAACATACTTCAAATTTGATCATGAATTCATATGGAGACAATCTTTGCAGTTTTCTATTTTGGATGTAGATGTTTAGTTGGCAGAGGTCTGAATATAAGCTCGAAAATATAAGTCGGGGTTTTATTTGGGGATGTTTAGTTGGGAATCTAAACTCGGAAATTTAGACTTGATTATAGTTGGGGATCCAATGTCCATTTTTTATCTCTATTCATACTGCTACTTTAGTTACGACATAAAACTAAGAATGAGTTAAATTTAGTACATTTTGGTGTTTTATCAATAAAGTTAGTATGGTGTTTCTTTTTTATTTGTTCTATTTAGAATGTCTACTGATGACTATGAAAGAGTGTTTGTATGATGCTATTTGTTTCAGTTTGAGAATGTTTATATCTTAAATTTGAGACCTATAGGAGTTCTATTATTTCAGTTTTAAACTATCGTTCTTTTTTCTTGCAGATTATGATGACTCGAGCACCGTCTCTCAAAAATCTGTTGTTGCTTTTCGTCATTGAAGAGGGAAAACTATAATCGTACCATTGGTACGCAGTTTAATACCTTCAATTTTGTTAGGGTTACAATCTGTATTGGGATGGAGAAATTAAGTTATGAACCTTGACCTCTTTTTACGAGTCTGGCACTTATTATTCATGAAATTTCATAAATTTCAAAATGAGGTGTTAATCTTTTCATAACTTAATTTCATAAATTTCAAACTGAGGTGTTAAATTTCAAACTGACAGTTATTACGAGTTTGACAGAAATTAAGTTAAAAACATCAAGTTGTACTACTGTAAGGAATACACACCATTTATCTTTTCATGAAAGTGTGTTAATCACCAAGGTTGGAGATTTTAATACTGAGGTGAAAATAATGTTTAAACTTCTTTCATTTCTTTTCGAGTGGAGTAAAAAATGGCAGCTTGGATGGATAATGCTACTACTTTATTAAAATGGATCTTATATAAATATTTAACCGTGGAATTAACATGGTCTTTCCGGTTTATAGTTAGAACAACAACAAAAAGCCCAGTTTCAACATTTTAAATGATCATGGTCACCTCGGACACTTACAGGTACACCAACTTGACCAAGTCAGCCACTACTACAACAGCTTTGCCAGTTCATCTAATTACAACTACAAAATTTTGGCTAGCTCAAACATTTACAACTACAGCAACTTGGGGGATGATACTCTCAACCTGCAATTGATAAGGTGAGTTTGTTGGCCATTATTGAATGGTTTACAAGACGGAACACTACTTTCATCCCCTCAAAACAAAGGAAACTATTGAAGATATCCCTTTACGTGTGGCAAGGATTTGAAGTATTTTTGATGAGGTATATAGTTAATCCATGTTAAATTTGATATGTTCTGAATCTGACCAAATGAAATTCCTATTTTAGAAAGACTACAACGTTATGTGTTTGTATATTTTGTGTCAACTGGATTTTTCTGCAGTATGATTTTTTATATATAGAAAGATATAGTGGCATAAACATTTTGGCAAAATAAATCATGTTTAATATCTTGGAAGCTTTCTGTTCTAAAATTATTTATTGTATTTCAAACACTGTTTGTGTCCTTCTTATTGATTATTTTGATATAGATTTATATTTTTTTGAATCTATTTATTATATTTGGTTCAAGCAAGGCTAAAATAGTTTAAAAGAGTTTTTATTTCTTTGAAGCAAGGATAATACGGACCACATGACGTTATATTATAATAATTGATTGCGACCTATAACCGTGGAGGAACCAAACAGTACAGAGTTGATTTTTGTTATTTAATAGAGGAAAATATGAAACTCAACCCAATATCAAACAGTACAAAGTTGATTTTTATTCTTTATTCTATAATAATTGATTTGCGATCTGATTCGTTTAGATCCAATGAATTGAATTCTCTTTAACTGCCCCCAAGAGGTAAAGATTTTACTTCCGAAATTACTGTCTCTAAAAGGTAACGTTATACACGATTCAATACTAATGTTGTTCAATGGGTTTTATTATGATAGAAATAAAGTCTTATATTATTATGGCAACAATGGAATATGGTATTCTTATGATCCCCAAGTCATCTGAAAGCTCCCATAATAAAAAAGGTAGCCATCTCTGCACCATCTACTTAAATGACATTTAACGATAAGGCGACTTCATTAACAGATGTTGTCCATTTGTCCAGGTTGCTGCAACATCTGTCCATATGTTGTCCAGGCTGCTACAAAGTATGTCAAAGAACATATCGGTCATTTCTCAAAACAGGTACGATTTTTTTAGATTTTGATCATTTGTCAAAATAATTCTCATAATCTCAAAGACACACATGAACTCTATTCTTCCTGATATCTCCACAAGATCTCAAACTGTATGGATATCGGAAGGATACAATACCGTACACACAATGGTCATAACTGTCGTGGATGCTTCTGTCAGTGAAAGTGATTTAAAAGACGATGACAAAAAGCTAATGCAAATCTCAGTTATTCAAGCTATATTTACTAGTGAAAAGATACAAGAAATTATTCCTGTGGCTGCAAATGCAATTCTAATTATTGGACAAGGATAAATACCTACATATGCAATTTCCTAATGGTGCTTAGAGTTTATGCATTTGAAGTGAAGATGACTTATTCAAGGTGAGCAGATTCCGGGACTAATTTTATGTGTCAAGAGTGACAGTTATGTGTCTTCTTCAATTGTTATGGTTCTGTTTGTCATTTGATGCCTGGGTTATTAAGATGCCATTGCCTCATATTTTGAATGGTGCACATGGTTGTGATGGCACTGAGCTCTTGAAGGAAAAATGATATTGTGGAACCTGCTGGAATTGGACCTTCATCGGTGTTCCAAGTCCTTCGAAAGATAGGGTCTTTCAACACCTGTGCCACCACTGCTGCAATTTATAATCATTTATGGGACTGCATTGCACTAATAGCGACAAAGCTTCACCATTGGACTTTGTACTATTATTATTTTCTTTTTGTATAAAGTTATAGTTTTTTCCATTACTTTTCATATTAGTTGAAAATTTTGAGATTTGTTTCTTATCTTTTTTAGTGGTTAATGTTTAGTAAAGTCAATTGATTGTGATTGATGAATTTGAAAATAAATAGACAATAAAAAATTATTTCATTTGTCAAGGAATACACAAAGTACTATTATTCATTCATAATTGCATTAGTAGTTTCATTATTATTTTATATATAAAACAAAAACATAACTCTTTGGTGCCATTGTTTCATATATGAGTCATTTGTTCAATGTGATATATTGATGTAATGGGTGTTTGCGTGTTATGTATGGGTTGGATAATTGCGGCTAAGCCATCGTCGTTTGATTTATATTTGGCTTATCTACAGTTTTCAACTTGGATTTTTGGCCTTAGTGTAATGTGTTTGGCATCAAAATAGAATATCTTTGGGCCATTATTTTTGGACTACAATTTGATACTAACGCAATTGTTTTGGTTTTTTCCTTACCTTTTTTAGTATGGCCCTTTCATTTTTTTCTTTAGTAGTGTTCTTGGATAATTTGTAATTTGTTAGGCAGGGTGGATAGTCCTATAAACAAAGGGAATTAAGGATTTTTTTTTTAAATTACACTTTTTTTGTTGGGGAATGAAATTTTTTCTTTTTTGCCATTACGTACTTTGAAATTTTTTGCCGTTTTGCAATTACTTACTTTGGAGATTTTTTCTTTTTTGCAATTACGTACAAAGAAGATTATGACAATTTTTTTAAACTTACATTTTGTTTTGTTGGGAAACGATTTTTTTTTCATTTTGTAATTATTTACTTTTGAAAATTTTGCCATTTTACGATTACGTACTTTGGAAATTTTTGTCGTGCCTTTAGGCACGGAATTCCGCTAGTATGTATATATATATATATATATATATATATAATTCTTATCAATTCGGGTCAATCCAGACCGACCCTATCAACTAAAAACCCGAGGACCGAACCCACTCAGTCGGTTTAAAAAAAATCGAGAATGAACTGATTATATAAATGATAAAAATATAGTGATTCAACTCGGCTCGGTTTGGTCCTTCTGTTCGGTCGGTTTTTTGAACACCCCTACTCGGTACCCATAGCCTCCTAGAAACTCTCCCAAAATCGAGACACGAAAAGCTTTTCCCTGTCGGACACAATATCTAATGGCACCCCATGCAATCTCACTATCTCAATAATGAAAATCTGGGCATAATGTTCTGTGGTATAATCAGATCGAACTAGCAGGAAGTGAGCTACCTTAGTCAATAGATCCACTATCACCCATATGGAATTGCAACCTCATTCTGAAGTAGGTAACCTAGTAATAAAATCCATGTAAATCCTCTCCCATTTCCACATTAAAATCTCTAAGGACAGTAAAACCCTTATCGGCTTCTGATATTCAACTTTCATCAATTGACAAGTGATTCACCTCGAAAAAAACTCGACGATGTATCTCTTCATCCCACTCCACCAGTACTATCGTCACATATCTTGGTACATTTTATCCCCTCTAAGATGTACTGCAAACCGGGACCCGTGTGACTCTGCCATCACTGTGTGTCGTAACTCCTCCCCTTTTGGGATAACCAATCTCCCATTGAATCGTAATCCTCCCTCTGAACTCATAGAATACGACTGTGATCCTATGGTTAAGAGTTGTTTGATTCGTTCATGACAAAAAGAATCTATTGCATGTGCCTGTACCACCCTCGTGACAATTTGGGGGGTGATGGTCATGACTAACATGAACGATCAGGCAACGGAATCTTGATGTCCCAGGTCCTTCTATTTTTCCTTCCAAACTTCAGCTATATCCCCTACTGGCTTGCGGCTCAATGCGTCTGCCGCCATGTTAGCTTTCTAGGGTGATACTGGATATCAAACTGATAATCTTTGACAAATTCATGCCACCTGCACTGACGCATATTCAACTCTCTCTGAGTGAACAAGTAATGCAATGACTTATGATCTGTGAACAAAAGAAATCTCTCTCCCAGTAAATAGTGTCTCTAAGTCCGCAATGCAAACACGTTTGTCTCTATCTCCAAGTCATGGTTGGGGTAATTCCTTTCGTGAGGCTTAATCTTGTGGGAAGCATACTCTATAGCCTGATCCTCCTGTTCTAACACACCCCCAAGTCCTTATAGGGATGCGTCAGTCAAAACAAGATACTCTACTCAGGCCCTGAGAAGTGCGAGTACGGGTGCTAAAGTCAACTTGTCCTTCAGCTCATCAAAATCCAACTGACAGGCGTCATCCCAAAAAAATGGCACACCTTTGCGATTCAAATTAGTCAATGGAGCCGCAATCTTCAATAATCCCCTAACAAATCATCTGTAGTACCCGGCTAACCCCAAGAAATTCACACATCCATTAGTGTCGTGGATTGTCCATATTTTCTCATTGTTGACACCTTACTTGGGTCTACCGACATCCCTAACTGAGAAATGATATGCCCCAAAAATTATACCTCACATAGCCAAAACTCATATTTTTCAAACTTAGCATACAATCGATGCTCACGCAGTTTCTATAAGACCGACGCAAATTCTCTACATACTCCTCCTTAGTCCGGGAATAAACCAGAATGTCATCAATGAAGATGATAACAAATTAATCCAATAACTCTTTGAACATCCTATTCATCAAGTCCATAAATACGGCTGGTGCATTGGTTAGTCCAAATGGAATAACCAAAAACTTGTAGGGTCTATATCTAGTCAAGA
Organism: Sambucus nigra; assembly: GCA_949130495.1. Classification (NCBI taxonomy): domain Eukaryota; kingdom Viridiplantae; phylum Streptophyta; class Magnoliopsida; order Dipsacales; family Adoxaceae; genus Sambucus; species Sambucus nigra. The sequence goes on from OX422217.1 coordinate 266,022,751, forward strand.
AGGCATTCTTAGACATATCCTGCTCTTGGATGTGCAACTGGTGATAATCGTATCTCAAATCTATCTTAGAGAAGTAGGCAGCTCCTCTCAACTGATCGAATAATTCTTCAATTCGGGGCAACATATACTTATTTTGTATCGTGACTTCATTCAACTCTCGATAATCCACACATAAGCATAAAGACACATCTCTCTTCTTCACAAACAATAATGGGGCACCCCAAGGTGATGTACTATGATGTATAAAACCCTGCCCTAACAGCTTCTCAATCGGATCTCGTAGCTCCCTCATCTCCATAGGAGCCATACGATATGGTGAATGAGCTATTGGCCAAGTGCCCGATGCCAAGTTCATGGCGAATTCAATCTCTTTACTAGGGTTAGTCTATGTATCTCTTGAAATACATCGACAAACTCACATACGACTGGGATCGAATCAAGGGCAATTACCACACCCTGAGAAGTCTCCTCCTCTATGTAGTACATATGAGTGGACAATCCTCCCTCTGGACGAGGCATCTCCACTAAGAATATCTCCTGGCTAGGGATCGCAAACACTATACTCCTACTATAACAGTCAATCATGGCCCTATACTCATCTAGCCAATCAATCCCTATTATGGCGTCGTACTCTGATATATCTAATACAGACATATCATCAGGAAAATCTAATCTCCTAATATCTATACTCACTGCCGACAAATAAAAAATATCAATGTCCCATTATCCAGTGTAGAATCTACACATGTAACTGTACTATCTTTCGTATCTTACAACCCTGTGACCCATGAAACTCTAGTAGCTATGAACAAGTGTGAAGCCCCAATGTCAAATAAAATGCACCCCAAAGTACCATGGATAAAAAACATACCATCAAAAGCGAGTGGAGCTTGTGGACATGCATCATGGTGGATGTGATACACGTGCCCATATTGTAACTGCCCCTGCTAGGGTTGGGCTTCTAGAATGGCTTGTGCGACAGGTAAGGTTGATGCGGTTGTTGGTGCTGGGAGGGAGGTGGGTAAAATAGGTCTTTAAGGCTCCTAGTGGGCTCCCTACTACTACTGAACCCTGCCCTTATCAGGGTAATCCTATTACTTATGGTTAATCTTGCCATCAATGAAACACCTGCCCAAAAAATTACCTCCCATCTGGCCCTGCTGGCCTTGACTCTGTTGTCCATTACCACCCTTAACTTGGCCCTGCTGGCCCAGATGAAATCGCTGCTAGCCTGGATGACCAAATGGACCTAGTGACCTGCCTGAATCCACCCTGTCCATGCCGATAATCCCCTTAATAGAACCTCTTAGAAGTATCCCCCTGGTGGGGACCCTACTCACCCTGCTTCTGTTGAGTTTGAGTCGACTGTGCCCTACCGGCACTGCTACCCCCAGTCCTGGCCTGATGGATGGACTCTCCTGCTCGTTTGTTCCCCTTAATATGGAAGTGGTGGCCCTGGAAATCCATTAGAGCAACATTAATCACCTCAGTGTATGTCTTCAAAGCAGGATTACCCAACAGCTACTATCGGATCCTCCAAGTAAGACCATCCGTAAATAACTGTATCCTCTTTTCCTTTGTAGGTACCTCTCCTAGAATGAAGTTAGCTAGCCTCGTGAATTCTTCCTCATACTCATCCACGGTCTTCCCCTCCTAGGTGACATCTAATAGTTTCTGCCTCATCTCTGTCTGGATGGCAGATGGGAAGTATTTACAGTTAAATCGCTCCCAGAACTCCTATATCGACATATTATCTCCCTCATCTGTAGTGGTAATAGACTCCCACCACTTTAATGCTTCTCCAACTAGCTTAAATGTAGCTAGAATCTACCTCTAAATTTCCGTTCACTTATACATCCTCAAATGCCTTTGGATGTCTTTCTCCCATTGGTTAACAACCACCACATCTGAACTCCTTTAGAACTCGGAAGGGTATGACTTATAAAAGGCATCTCTAAAACACTCCCAAGAATAAGGGAAAGCATGCATCTGAGCTTACGCCACAACTTGTGCCTGGGGTGGTGCCTGTTGTGAAACTATGGCCAATGCTGCAATAACCGCATGTGCAACCATAACGGAAACCTCTGCAGCATTCATCGTACCCTGGGTCGGGGATGGTTGAGGCCTTGGTTCTGCCTCTGGGGTGGCTCATGGTGCACGTCAAGGAGGCATTTGAAACGAGAAATAATTTTCCATCACTCTACAATTCAATATGTCTTGAAATAGCTGAAGACGTAAATGCATTATAAAGAATACAGCAGTCCTAATAATAGGGATCTATATTAAAGAACGGTATGCTGAAAATAGTAGTAAGTCGCACAGATTCTAAAGACACTAGAACCTGATGCTCTGATACCATCTGTAACACCCCGCCTATTCTAATCTTGGGTGATCATTCCATTAGTAAATTAAACATGAAAAATTAATGGTGTCATTCTTTGCATCACTGTCAAATTTCAAATTAATTACAAATACCCTAATAGTGTGGTGTCAAAATTTTAATTTTAATTACTATCATGAAATAAATAAATCGGAATAAATATATCATTCACCATTTACATGCACATAACAATGAATAATACGATAATGACATAAGTAAATAACTCTAAATACAGTCATCCATGAGTAAAGCCAAAATTTATACGGGAAATAAACGGAAATACAAAGTCTCTAAAAATAGTAACCAATTATAATTGGGCAACATGCTCGACTGAGATAAATTAAGTCATATATGAACCGAATAAAAGTGGAGGCGTATAATAGCAAGGTCCTTCAACCTCCAGGGCAACTGTAGCACATCAAATGGGAAATTCCTATTCTTGGTGTCCCTGTGGTTGAGCACCTTAAATGGTTTTTACAAAAAGGATTTGAAACGGTCAAAGTCCAAGTAAAACAGTTTATAAAATTTTAGCAAGTGTTTAAAATGAGAAAAGATAAGATATTATATACATGTTAGTGCCGCGTGCCCTCATTTGAGATCCTCAACCCTCCACAAATATGCACGCCTAACGTACTGCTCTAACCCACCTAGTTTGCTACCCGCTTACATCTCTTCGCATCTAATGAATTATAGATCCCACCTATTATGCCCATACGATACGTTACAAAATTTTCCCAATTCTTTATACTCATTAGGAATCTCTACTAAATGATATAGTTCTCGTATACTTTGGTTAATTTAGATATCACTATCTATCGATTATTGATTTAGTTCTCATACACTTGAATACTTTAGATATCACAATCTATCTTATCTACTGATATACTCATAGAAGAATAAATCAAACGTACATATATAAATCAATATGATTATATATACGTTTACAACACCCCTAGGTGGAGACCTGTGGTGTGGGCATACTCTGCTATCAAGTCTCGATACATCACGTACTATATAAGGACATTGGCTCGGATAGTCTCCCTCGAACCATAAACCAAATCACACAATAATGGAGCCAAACATAGCTCTAGGCCTTTGGGATACACTCATACCAAACGCACCCAAATGACCGGTCACACCCTCATTCACTCAAGTGGTACTCAATCCCTAAGGTCTATGTCCAAAGGTATAAGTCAATATCCCCCCCCTCCCTCCCAATTGGCTCATCAGAATAAGACTGTCCATGACGCAAAACCTCCCATCATAGCAAATATCCTACGTATAATTAGACATAGAAATCAAACAATAGGTATACACACCACCCATATATATGTATAATATCATCATAAGTATACACGTAATATATATCATATGCCCCATACGTTGTATAATCTCTCTCGAATGTTCTACGTAACATAATACTTCTCATAGTAAATTATCGAGTGTTACTCACTACATAAATGGTCGCCAAGTGTCCCTGAACTAAATTCAGTAGGAAATCCCACTCAAGGCCTACTAGTATTGGTCCTACATTCCCTTAATTTTTCCATAATAAGAAATCAATATCCGAATGATCTTTTATTACCCGTTACGCGAAACCAATTTTTTGTCTTAAACTCTCCTCGTGCAACTAATCTCAAACCCAACTTTAACCTAGGTAATTAGAATATCCCTTAATAGGTTCTTACAATTAATTCAAGGTCAACCCAAATATTTCCCGTGAGTTCAAAGTGAAAAGGGGGGAAACTATGCAATTCTGGGAAATCGAATCGATTCGGCCTTGGTCCAATCCGATTCGCCTCCTACAGGTCTCGTCCTCTCCACTTATAACAGTTACAAGATTCACCATTATTATCCATAAAACCCCCATGATACATTCCCAATCTCCAAACCAAGCATACTAAACATTATACCATCACATATACATGATTTCTAACGTATTTGAATCATTAAATCATTAAAGAACACCCTTAAATTCAATTGATTCAAGGTTAAACATTCAAAACCCTAGTTTATTATTCATGTTCAAGAACTTTGATGTTTTTCTAGGTTTCCTCCCAAATTTCATGATGTTACTCATCAATTTCAGTCTACATGTGTAAGGGATCAAATATAACACCAATCTTATCCAAGAACATGATTTATATCTCAATTTATAAAGCTAAATTTCACGAATTTCACAAGATTATCACCCTATTCTAACATGGATGATATATCAAATCATAGTTTACCAAGATTAAACCCTTGCCACTGTTTGAAGGTCCGATTCCTTGTATAAGGATGGTACGGTTATGATCCTCTCCTCCCGAACTACGCGATGGTGGTGTTTGTGGTGCAAGAATGATGCAATTTGGCCTTGGGACCTCCTCTCTTCTTCCTCATATGGCCTCTCTATGATTTTAGAGATACTAACCTTAAATCCCTCAGCCTAATTGATGATATAAACTTATGAAATTCGTAGGTCTTCTTTCACCAAAAATGAAAATGATCAAAATACCCTCTCGGGGTGTCGATTTGGCCTAAAAGTTCTCCGAGACCCTAACTAAACTCCCGGGTAGACTTTTTGACTATCTCGACCCTTACGGACACATTGTAGCACTCTAAATGACCATATGGAATATCAAAAGTGAAATTACATTTTATTTTTTAAATTAAGTCCCAACATGACTGACACACGTGTCCCGACTAAATTTACCGCAATTGTCATATTTCTCACTTACGACAATTATAATATTTCCTTGTCATTATTATTACTCATTCACTATGTAATATTCAATATAAATAAATATTAACCCTTATCTCACTAATTAATATTCATTTTACCGAATTAATTTCCAAATATAATTTAATTAATCCCAATTAATTCCCAATATAAAAATCACTAAAATTACGGGGTGTTACATGTGGATTACTATGAATACTAATTACATTCCTTCTTGTACAGCGAACACACATTTAGTCAGGCTGAGCTTCATCTGGTGCTTCTCTGACTCGTCTAATGTCAGACTCAGATCTTTATTGTGGTTGACTAGTTTCTTGCTCTTTGTGAGTTTTTCATCAACATATACCTCCATATTTTTCTGATCTGCTCTTTGAAAACCATGTTCACTAGCCTTTAGTATGCTGATCCAGCATTTGTTACCCTAAAGGGCATAACGTTATAACAGTAGGTACCTCAGCTAGTTATGAATGAGGTTTTCTCCTTATCCTTCAGTTTCATCTTGATTTGATTACATCCAAGTAAGAAATCCATGAAACTAAGCAATTCATGCCCAGTAGTGGCATCGATCAGATGATTAATTCTAGGAAAGGGGAAATGGTCCTTTAGACAAGCTTTGTGGAGATCCATGAAGTCAGCACACATGCACCATTTAGTGTTCTTTTTCTGACCATAACTACATTGGCCAACCAATTAAGATAGTTGACGTCTTCAATGAAACTTGCCTTCTGCAACTTTTTCACCTCTCCTGGATCGCTATATTCTTCTCGAGGATAAAGACACGTCGCTTTTAATTGATCGGCTTGTCACCCTTGACAACGATTAGTTTATGACATATAAACTCTAGCTCAATCCTCGGAATATCCTCGTGGCTTTAAGAGAACCCATTCTTCTATTATTTGAGGAAGTGTATGGACTCTTACTTGAGGGAAGCTTCCTCCCAAGGATCTATGGTCTCAATCAGGTAAGCGGTGGTAAGTTTATTCACTTCATCCTAATTGGATGAAGTGTAATAGCATTCTCAGGCTTTAATATAGTTCCCAATAAAAACAGGTGTACAGTAGATGGTACAACTTCTAAAATTTCAATCCAACTATGTCGAAAATAATGTTGTAAGCTGATTGGACGTTATTATCTAAGATAAAGAAACTAATCCTCTCAGTTCGGCTGATTGGCCAAGTTCCAATTAAGACTTCTAAATTGACATTTCCCAAAGGATACAACTTTTCTCCAAAAAACCTATAAGGGGCGTGTGATATGTCTCTAGTTTTATTCCATATAATCTTACTCCTTTGAAGCAATCATAAAATAAGACATTATTTAAGCTGTTATTGTCCACCAATATTCTGGAAATTTTTACTTCATATACTATCATCGTGATAACAAGAGGATCATTATGAGGATAAATTACCAGACGAGATGCGTTGCAGGGCATTCTTTATCATTATGGTGAGACGAGATGTCGACAGCAGCTTGATATTGTTCCACATGAAGTATAGGATCATTTTTTCCATCATACTTGGGAGTGACAATAGGTGGTTTAAACTTGGCAAATATAGGGAAGTTCATAATTGGCGGGATGAAAGGTGATCCCTTAACAAAACTCCTATGTAAGGGGTTTTTGTATTTAGCTATTTCTCCTAGACGATATTCTAATTGCTGAATAAAGCCTCCAGAGATTCTCGTCTAGATAAGTTTTCATTGAAACAATCTTAATCGATCGACTATGTTTTTTTGTTGATCTCTTTTCTAGAGAAGTCTACTCGACAAGCATGGATCCTCGTATGCTATTTCTTAACCTGACAGATCCTTCTTGGTGATCTTGTAATCGGGAGGGCTCTTTATGATTATGACCCCTAGGAGCTCAATAACCCAAATAATCAAAGGCTGAGCCCCTGATTAGCCTATTGAGGGAACTATGCCTCTATTGAGAGAGTGAATTCCCATCGTAGAAATCACTAGATTTGACTGAAGAGATCGTTCCAGGGTAGTAAGATTTGTCATTGGTTGATCTAGAATAACTAAATATGCTCCCTTTCTATCTAGGCTTACTGTCCCTATAGGGTGTTGGGACAACATTTGTGCTCTCGTAGCTGGACCAACCACAGGCCTAGTTTGGAGCATTTGAGTGAGTTGTCTCACTGTGTCTTGCATAGCCTTTTGTCCCTTGGCTATGTTCAGTAAAATTCCTTATAGATCCCCTATACCAGGAGGGGTAGAAGTACTGAAAGTGTTGCATGCGGCATGCTCCCCGCTAGATTATCTGGCATTTTTTAGTGTTTAATGGAAAGTGATCGAAAGAATCATTGCTTGATAGGAAATGGGTAAGAAATAAACAATGGCTTATCGTTTCCAACAAGTGGTGCCAATCTGTTGGTGTCTAAATTTTTTTTGCTAATTTGGATTAGTCAAAGCTTAAGTAAACCAATAATGAGAGTGCACATTAAATAATGGATCAATTTATTTAAGTAAATGTCCCAAACACACAATCCATTTTTTTACCAAATTTTAATCTTTAATAAAATATGATGTGTATACGGTAAAAGTTCCAATAATAGAAAAATTATACGCATGCAATCACACAAATATGAGGATAAATCTATTTTCAGGAAAAACCTATATTCAGCACTTTAGAACATTTTACAAGACAGCCGACTTACAAATCACTTAGAATAACTAAGTATGACGCGCAATCTTTAAAATTTCTAAACAAAATGGCTCAGCCCAGAGTCGTTAAAAATTTGCAATCCACCCTCGAGATCCACCGATCAACCTTTCTTCTTCCTTCAGCAGTGATCCTTCGGGTCACAAGTTCAGCCGTGGAGAATGATCTCCACAAAGTGAATGTGAGGCATGAAACATCTAGGGTTTTAAAAGGATTCACAATCCATATAGGGATGACAATGTTGTGAATCAAAAGGTGTCTGAAAACCTAAAATATCAAAAACTTTGGCAAAGATATGCATAAATCATTTTTTCCATAGTTTCTTTAAAAGGAGGTTCAAAACAGGTTTTTATAGGTATGACACAAAATTCGAGGCAGAGGCTCTTTCGAACGAAAATAAGGATCGTTTGAACGAGAAATCCAGTTCGTTTGAACGAGAACATAAGTTCGTTCCAATGACAAAGTAAGTCCATTTTATGTTTACATCTAACGATCTTCTAACGAGAAGTCCCGATAAATTAGTCCGATCTCGTTAGATGTTCGTTCGAAGCAAATATCTAACGAACTTCTAACAAAATTTCTATTTCATTCGAACGAGCTTTAAACTCATTTGAACAAGGTCAAAAAAATATTTTTGAATCTAAAAAATCCAACTTCGTTTTTTCTAAAAAAACACATCCCCGGTATAAATATGAATAATTAAAACTCCTAAAAGTTTTATACCTTCATTAAATGTAGAGGTGTCTTGAACTTGGAGATCTTGGAGTGAGATTCGATGTGTCGATGCGTGACGGTTTATAAAGGGATATGCCAAATATTCTAAAATGCAAAAAAATACAAATAAAAAGCCTAAGATAAAAATATGTGTGATTACAAATCTTTCCCTTTGGCTATTCTGGTACAAAACTAACCGAAATACAAATTACAATGATTACCCCTCTTATGATAAAAAAAAATCATAACACCCTCCCAAACCCTAGAAATGGAATGGCATAGTGAAACTTTGTCTTCAATCTCATCTTGTTCTACCCATGGGAAACTTTATCTTCATCCGGTGTAATATGTTCTTCCTCTTACATATATACACACATGAAATAAAGAAAATACCCGTGATGCATAGAGTTTTAAATATAAAATAAAACTCAAAAATTGAAATCTGTTCTTCCCCATAAATCAAACGCATCATCAAATATCCCCCTTAATATGTTCTTCCCTTTTGTCCGAAATAGACAAAGGAGTATAATATAAGTATGAAGTATAAATCATCACATGTAAAAATTATGATATCATCACAAAGATAAAGAAATAATGCACATGCAATGATAATCTCAAAGACTTAACCAACTATTTTTTTAAAAAAATCAAATTTTTCCCAAGAATAAAATTTTACAAATATAGCACACAATGAATTAACACAAAAATACCCGAATCATGAATACGGAATGTAGGGGTGTGCACGTATTCCATAATCAACATAGACAGTCATAACACATGTGCAAGAAAGATTGAGATACCACTAACAGAAGATCTCAAAGTCTACCTTAGTTGAAAAAATGGCGAAATCATATGAAATTGGCTTAACCTAATCAACAAATCAAGAACGTAAGTGATTTTCACATCAATGACGTACAAAACTATGTAAAATTTTTTAGATTTATATAGTTTGTTCAAACCCATTTATCTTCAACATAACTCCCTCAAAATGTCACATAACGAAGAATACTCTCAATTATTTTTGAAGAAATTAATGCTCACTATGTCGTTCCATGTCTAGGGTTTGGGAGGGTGTTAGTTTTTTTTGTCATAAGAGGGGTAATTATTATAATTTGAGTTTCAATTAGTGTTGTACCGTAATAGCCAAAGGGAGTTATAAGTGAAAATATTTTATCTTTGGCTTTTTATTTGTATTTATTTTCACTTTAGCATTTTGGCATATCCTATTACAAACCTCCACGCACTGACACATCGAACCAAACTCTAACATCTCCAAGTTCAAGATACCTACATCTCATGGATGTATAAAAGTTTTAGGAGTTCTTAATTATTCATATTTCTACCAGGCATGTGTTTTTTTTAGAAAAACTAGGTTGGATTTTTTAGATTTAAGAATAGTAAAAAAAATTGACCTCGTTCAAAAGAGTTTGAAGCTCATTCGAATGAAATAGCCATTTCGTTCGAACAAGAGCAGAAGTGCGTTCAACCAATAAAGGAAGTTCTTTCGATGTATACATCTAATGAGATTATAATGAGAAGTCCCTGTAAAGCGGTCCAACCTTGTTAGAAGTTCTTCGAAGAAAATATCTGACGACCTTCTAATGAAATGGCTATTTCATTTGAACGAGCTTTAAACTCTTTTGAACGAGTCCCAAAAAAATTTATTTTTAAGTTTGAAAAATGCAGCCTCAGTTTTTCTAAAAAAATGCATCCCCGGTATAAATACGAATAATTAAGAACTCCTAAAATTCTGTACCTTCATGAGATGTATAGGAGTCTTGAACTTTGAAATGTTGGAGTTCGGTGTGATGTGTCGATGCGTGACAATTTGTAACAAAATATGCCAAATATGTCAAAGTTCAAATAAATACAAATAAAAAGTATAAGCTAAAATATTTGCACTTACCAATAATTATAACCACAGATAAAGTAGAAAAGAAGTAAGCTAGAGAGAGATGAGAGACAAAGAGAGGGACATAAGGATTTATGTGGTTTGGCCCAATGAGGTGCCTACATCCACGGGTATAATGTCATTATGTCTTAGGGTTTAGTAGATGCCTCCCTAAAAATCTCTAGGGTTTAGATAAATTATTTTCACTTGCTCCCTTGCTGATAGAAGCAGTGAGATATTTATAGTAGTAGGAAGATGAAGAGGTGGAATACCTTTATACACTAGATATTTATGTCTTTATATTATAATTACCAGTTGGATATTCTTCATGTGAATGTACATGGTGACTGTTGAGAGTCTCACATGTGTCTGTCCACATTACTGACTCTTCATATTCATGAGGGTGGTCGACTGGCGTGTCGACCAGTGAGATAATAGCGGCGACCACATTTGTTTGTTGTTTTTAGGCCCTCTAAGCATGATGGCAGGTGTCACCTTTCTATTGGTCCATTTGGTATTTCAAATGATTTTGGCATTCATAAATTAAAAAAAAAATATCATTTGAAGTGAATGTCTAATGCTTTTTGAATTTCCATATATGTTATATTTTATTCCATTTTCCATTTGTATATATTTTTTTTTATTGATTGGGTTGTTCTGTTGTTTTGGATTTTTTGGGAAGTTTGGTTGGATTACTGTTGATGTAGATTCTTAGACCATGTTTAGCAAACTTAGTTTCCCTACCTTTTTCTTTAGCCCACTTCATCCTTATTTATGTGCTATCATACCTCATCATCGTTGCGCCTCTGGTAATGACGAACCTACTGAGGATTATTCCTCACAAGGTGATATGAGTGTTCCTTATATCCACACCCGATGGAAAACTCGCCAAGTATGGTTGTTGTTCCTTTCCTTTGGTTTTCACGTTTGGTCCATCGTGTGTGAAAAGATGGTGGATCTTACCTCATTATCAAAGACCACTATCCTTGGGTGGTTATCCCATCGTGGGTGGGATTATACGTTTAATCTACGTTATACTATCTATCCCTATCTTGTCAACAAATTCTTCTTCGACATGGTTGTTCTCGTCTCCACGATTAGGGGACAGGAGGTTGTTATTATTATTGAATCTATATCATCTCTTATCTCTCTTCATCGGGATCTCGATGCTACTTTGTTGTGGTCTAATTGATAGAATCTAGATATTGATGTTACTAAGTTTATCGTGTTAGAGCACATTAGGCCCATCACTTCCATAATCTTTCACAAAGAAATTAGGGTTGACTTTAGGATCCTTAATTGGATCATTTGTGCATATCATTCCACGTGAAAACCATACATATATAATGTGAGATCACGTGCGTCTTATGTATGATATCAATCAAAGTGTTATCATAGACTTCTATGCACATATTTTCTATGTTCTATGTGTGGTTCAGAACTCTAGGTCTTTTCCATCAAGGCAGACACTTCCATTCATGGATTCCATCACTCATTATTATATTTCTTCGGCATGTCCCATCCGTCCCTTGGATGTTCCTATGACCCCATTCCATTCTATTGATCATAATTCCTTGAGTGGATTGATAATTTATCTACCTGATGCAAGTCCTACCCTATCTTAGTCTTCCTCATCATAATATGCTCCAGTTTCCACTACTATTAGGTCCTTTCTATCCACTTCCTCCCCTCATCCACCTGTCGAGGATGGGGAGGTTAGGGCTCTTTGTGCATACGCATAACATATTGTTGAGGAGCATTACCAGGAGCATCTAATATTTTAGGAGTTTATGGGATCAATGTAGAGTGATATAGAATGTGTTGAGGAGAAGTAGGCCCCTAGAGACTCATTGATATTGTAGCTCTTAGAGGAGTTACGTAAGGAGGAGATGCGTACAGAAGCGGGTCCCTCTCATTTAGCGCTTACATTTTGATAATGGGTTTGATGCTGCTGGTGATGGCCCTACTAAGTGATAGAAATTTATTTTTCAATTATTCATTTTGTAATTTCTTCTTCTATTGTACTTATTGATGTATTTAATACTGTTTAGCGGGATAAACATTATAATTTTATACCCTTAGATTTCGCTATATATATCTTTCTTTATCCTTCACTTTTTATGTCTTGCATTATAATACTTGTACTTGTAGTGGTATTATCACTCATTTGTATTCTTTCTATATCTTGTGATGATATTTCATTACTTATCTCATGTGATGCTCTATATTTCTCTTTTCAAAGCTAACCTTGCAGGTACTTGTTCTATCCCTTTGTATTTTTCAAGCAAAAAGGGGAAGACCGACTTTAGGGGGAGTTTTACTTCATTGATTTATTTCATTTTATATTCCTCTCAGGTGTCATAGGTAGTTGGTTTCATGTGTGTAGGCCGTATTCTAAATGTATGATTTATGGATGCATCAAAGAGATCTTTTATTATTGTTAGGTTGTTAGGGTGTCTTATGTCTTTTACTTTTTGGGTTTGGGATGGGCATTAATTTGGATTGATAGCCTGACTTAGCAATTCAGTCTTTTTCATTTTTATGTGTTTTGTTCGAAACAGCCAGAGGGCGAGATTTGTAAGGACAAATTTCCATATAGAGTCAATTTGTAGTATTGTCGTATTTCATTGATCAAAACACGTAGTTTGGTAGGGTGTCGTATTCTCAATCCTATAATTAAAGAAAAGATGGCAGGCACATTTGCACAAATCATGCTCAAATCTTTCATCACACTGCTTTCTCACTCCCAAGATTCGTTCTAACGACATTGGATATGTTGTTCGAATGCTCAAATCTTTCATCGTGTTGATTTCTCATTCCCAAAGGTATATGACCCCTTTTGATATTTGGAGAAAATCTTTTTGAGGCTTTAGATGTTTTTAAAAATAATTTCCTATTACTTGTTTTAAAAAATTTAGAATTTTCCAGGTCGTTCTAATGACATTGGATATGTCATTCGAACGAGGCATATTACGACGTTCAAATGAGTTTTCAAATAAGGCTTGTTTGAACAAGATGTCCATTTAAGCAAATTTTCTAAGCCTTTGTCTATCAGGAATTTCGATAGATATTTCGTTTGAAGGGATTTCTAGTGAGATTGGTACCCTCATTTGAATAACCTTCGAATGAGGAAATTTTTCAAAAAACATTGCCTCTCTGGAATCTCATTAGAAAACTCGTCTGAAGTTCATTCCAACGATAATCGTACCCTCATTCAAACGAGGTTCTAACGAGAAAAAATTTCAAAATCTTGGGTCTCTTTGGAATGTTATCAGATATCTCGTACGTTATTGGTTAGAATGAGAAATGGTATGTCGTTTGAACGAGGTACCATTCGCATTCGAATGACAAAGCCCTTTTTTAAAAAAATTCCATTTTCTGACAGTTTTTCCTCTTTCTCCCACTACTCCACTCTCTCAGTTTTATTCTCCTATTTAAGGAATTACGTGGGAGCCATTTTTTATGATGACTTTTTTAAAAATCTAAAATCATAAACACTTTGAAATATCCTCTCCAAATATCTTTGATCCTTTAGGATCAATATTTCATATTCTACACTCTTACAGACAGTAAAGGCAATCGGTATCGAGGCAAGGAGTTTCTATGAAGCCGTGTTGGACTACGCCGAACTACGGATAGAGGTTTTGAAGACTATAGCAGTGTATGCATGTCGAGTCAAGTTTTTTAAGTCTTTTAAGTCTTCTTGTAAAACTGCATCTGTAGTGAATTTGTTTAGGCCTGGTCGTCCGAGGTTTTCTCACTTAGGTTTTCCTCGTACATCGGCATGTCATGGTTTATTTGTTTATCTTTACAATTTGAATCTTGTATGGTCATGTAGTAATTAGTTAACAAGATTAAAATTGGAAAGAATCAACACCTCCTGCCTAGACTTTCATTTACTTGGTTCTTGTGTTTGCATATTTGGGAATATTTAATGAAGTTTTACCTATACCATATAATCGAGTTTTCTCAGAGTAAATAATTTAAGCAATCTGGTACTACTCAATTTGGTGAATGGGTTTCATCTTCCCTTCGTACCTGAGGAAATTATTGGTAGTTTCAATTTATCTAGAGTGGGGTAATTTAGGATGGATGGAGAAAAGGGAGAACCCTCAATGTATCCCCTTAAAAGTGGTTTTTTTTATTAGGCCTCCCAGTTTGTCTTGTAACCTTTGAATGTATCCCATCCAAGGTAGTTTGGATAAGATCTAGTTATTTCTAAGACTTTCTTTCTGACTGGGTTCGGCTTTAGGAGACCCCCTAAAACTTTGCCTCGATCTCATTAAGAAATACTCCTTCTTAGTCACCGAACATATGGACTCATCTTAATGCCTGCTCCATTATTGGCCTCTTTAGGCTTAAGGGTCAGGACTGTTGGGATCTTTACACGTGGAAAAAACTTTCCTACTCAAAAACTTTGGTTGATTATTTTATAGAAAAAAAGTAATTAGTTTTGAATCATGAACCTAGGGTTTCAAATCAAGATACCCTTGCATATTTTGTTAATGATCTGAATGAGAAAAAATAGTCTTTGAAAAAGATAAATGGGTTTCCCTTTCCTTATCGTCAAAAACCTTACTAAAACATGTCGAAAGCCTCAGATATTCTAGTATATGATCCTTCCAAAACAGAATATGTGTGTGGGTAATCTTGGAGACGAATATTTTAGGATTTGAGTGAGATATGAACTTCTCTCTCAATACCTATTCGAAAAATGTAAATAGTATATTTCATCTCCCTCTCAAAACCTCAAAAATAAAGTTCAAGATTAATTTTTAACCCTTTGTCTATTATGGAAAAAAGGGGGGGAACATATTGAGGGGGAGTTTTGTGTGTGTGTTTCCTTAAACTTCATGCATCGTAGTATTTCTTTAAACTCTATGGACTACACGATTAAGACTTTTAGTTTAAGACAACCTCATAAGTGTTTTTTACTTTTAGGTTTGGGAGGTAATTATTTGTACTTATTTTAAGGTTATTTATTTTTGGTTTGCATTTTATACCGGAATAGAAAAATGGGGAGATTTGTAAGAGCAAGTTTTATAATTTCTCGTCATATATTTTGATTTGGCATATTAATCATCATTTACTTCTCATGAGCTTCAAGTGAAGACAAGTTAGAGTGCAACAATCGAAGATCGAATGAGTTGAGATCATCGTTACTATCATCGAGAAGATATATGGTTTTTATTATGCATAAAAACTTTATTCAAGGGTTCCTTTTGAAAATGTTCGAGGATTGTTTTAAAATAATTTTTCTAAAGCAAGATATTTTTCTTTAAGTCATTCGAACGACTTTATGTCTCCACTAGAATGAGATTGAGAGTTCTTTCAACCGAACATCAAATGGCTTTGGTTTTATAAGAAGCTCATTCAAAGTTAGTTTGAATGAGATCGGATTTTCATTTGAATGAGATTTTCTTTAGTTTTAACGAGATTTTATTTTTGTTTCAACAATGTCCAGATTTCATTCGAACGAGATTTCTCACGATATGTGCCACCTTGAAATTTGTGTTTACTATAAAAGGGGTCTTTGGATCATCTTTTCTTAAAACTTACAACAAAATTTATTCCCCCATACATTTCCAAAAAGTCTCCAAACTATAGTTTGTTTATAACTATTTTGTTTTTCAAATCCAACCCCTTAAATGATTTGTTGAGAATTTATCAAAAAATAGAAGAACACTATACCATGATCAAACCCTTGTAGAGTTAATTATTTGTTGCTGACACTATTGAGTTGATTCTCTACTACTGAAGATAAAAGTAGTGATTCCTGAGGTTGATCGGTGGACACCATGGCAAGTAGAGATTGTTGTGGGACAGTGTTGGATTTGCATCATTTTCTATTGACAAAAATAATTGAATACATTACTGCGTCACTTAGTGGATCTCTAAGTTTTGTAAGTCTATAATTGTCGTTATGTAATGTCCGCTTGTAAATAGTGATGAATAAATGTTTTGCCCAATAGGTATTTTTCCTCGTCTCCTATCTTCTCTTTATTAGGTTGTGGTTCATTTTCATTTAGTCTCCAATTCTTTCATGTTTAGGTTCACCAATTTTAATAAGATAAAATATGAACTAAATAGAACTTGGTCTCTATGTGTGACCTACTCTCCGACTTATACAAATAAGTGGACCACTCTGCTTATTTTTTCAAATTGGTATAAGATCTTTTTACAAGTTACTTAAATGAATCCTGGTGGTTATATGGATAACTCATACAATAGGCTACCTTTATTTAATGGGAAAATTTATTCTTATTGGAAAACTCGAATGATATCTTCTCTAAAGTTGATTGACGAGAGCATTTGGCTTCCAGTTTAAATGGGGTGGATTCCTCCTACTGTGACTAACGAGAATGTCGTTAGTATCAAGCCAATCGTAATTTGGATTAAGGAAGATTTTTTATGAAGTAACTTTATCTCTCGGGACATAAGTGATAGTTTTTATGCTATCACACCCGATGAATTTCATCATATCGTGGTGTGTACCGTGTCTAAGGAATCATGGGATATCCTCCAACTAACTCACGAGGGTACTAATGTTAAAAAAGCTTCTAAGATATATAACTCATTACATAATTTGACACCATTAGAATTCTTGAATCTAAAAAAATTGATGAATTTTATGCATGCTTGTCAGATATTTTGAACTCTAACTTTAATCTGGTTGAGTAAATTCATTAGACGAGAGTGATTAAGAAAATTCCAAGATTTCTTCCGTCCCGTTTTAGGGAGAAAGTCACGGTCCTTAACTCTTTGGGAATTTTATATACTCGTAGGTTAGAATATCTCATAAGTGATGTTCTGACTTATGAAAGTGATATGTTCCTACAAACATAAAATAAGAAAGAATAATGGATCTCGTTAAAAGATCAATCTGAAAAAATGCCATTTAGGACGTTTAATACAAAGTTAAATCTTTAAAATGGCTCTGAACTGTTTGTTGAAGAAACTCTTTTAATAAAAACAAAACTTAACACAAGATGTGTTTAAAAACTTATCAAAATAGTTTGAATGAGTGTGAACGAGTTATTTTAGATCTAGTAAACAAGTTTTGAAAAACAAAACTTAAACTATTAAATCAGCACAGCCAAGAAGACGGTGATGAGACCATGAAGAAGAACACAAGTAACTTTTAACATGGTAAAACCCAACCCAAATGGGGAATCATCCATGGTGACCTCTACGTCACAAAAAAAAATCCACTAAAATCAAAGTAACAAATTACAAGCTATTTAACAATTAAACCAAACAAACACACCTAAAATAAGTTCAGAATCATTATAAACTCCTCTGGATTAGATCCGACTTCTCTGAACATTGCTGTTGTTGATGTTCTCTCGAGCTTTCGTAGCTTTAGTTGATTTTAGTCTTTACGTCGACTCAAACAAGTTCAAGATCATATAACCAAAACTTTAAAGTGTGGTAGAGTGAAAGTGTAGTGGTGATGTGCTATCCTAACATATGCATGCAACACACTAACACTTAATACAAACAAGATGACTTAATCAAATTACAAAATCACTAAACATGTAAGGTTTTCTAAAATCAATTTAGTCAAACCAAAATCAGACATTAAACCTTTCAATTTACCCGTAGATCAAGAGGGAATCTTTTTGTGAAATATCCGAGATCCTAACACTTTCGGATTTTGAAAATATTATCAAGAAAGTGAAAATCCCAATCAAGATCTTAAAACTAGGTCTTAGCCTGATGATTTGACTAAAATGAACTCAGAAGAAATATCGTTGGTATAGGATTTAAAAACATGATATCAGTTTAAAATAACCAACAAGTGTGATTTCTCGAAATAAGAAATCAAAATAGAAATCTATCTATGTGATTTTGTATCACTAAGATGAGATCTCATGTTTCTATGTAGAGAATCTGAGAACCTCTACTAACATGACTTAGTTGGAACAATGATCAAGAACAAGAGAGGAATATTTATCAAACCACGATCTAAGCACTCAACACACAAGGTTATTAAATCTCAAAAAAGTGTTTCTGAGTTTGGATTTGATTAAGTTGGATTAGGGTTTTAACTCTCTCTCTTTAATCGTTTATCTCTCTTCTCCTTTTTCTCTCTTTTTTCTCTCAAATGAGGAATTAGCCAAAGTCTTCAAATGCCTCACATATGGCATCTATTTATACTAGGCATCGAAGGATCTCGAACAAGGTTTTGAAATCAAAGGCTGAGATTAAAAGGATTTAAAGCGATGGAGATCTAATGGTTCACAGTGGTGGTGGAAATGAACTACTCTGATTGGTTCAAAACATTTCACTTGGATTAAGTCTAATACATGCAGACCGTAGATAAAAACAATCCAGTGGTTAGAAATTGGTTTTAAGTTTGTGAGGGCAAAGAAACACAAATCCACCCGCCCAGTGTACAACAAGTGTACACTCTAGATTTAATATCACACGTGTGTTTTTGGTTTACCAAAGAATCTCATTTTCCACCACAATATTTTCTGCTGCTTTTGGTTTCAACCCAAGCTAGCTTTAAGGACAAATATTAATTACAAAACAGCCCAAAAACTTTACAAAGTTAAAATTTTATTTTTCAGAAATGATTTTAAAATTCTTAGAAAATTCTAAATAAATCCCAAAAAATATTTAAAAATCATATTAGGGGATTTAAATCACACTAGATCATAATGATAATGAAATGCAACATGTATGCAGTCCTAGTGTGTGGTGTATGTGAAATACAATCAAGAACTTGTAGAGGAATATCAAAGTTTATTAGAAAGTTATGTGGCTCTTTGGTTTAACAAGGGATGGACACAATTTTGTCACTATTTCCAAACTAGATAAGCTCTTATATAATGCAGACTCAAATGAGTCAAAGATATAGGGTGCTTCAATCTCCCCCTTTGTAAATCTGAGACAAAATCTCATTTGAGTCAACAAGGACTAGTAGGGATACCAAAAAGAAATAAGAGAATCCTATTCCTATAAAAATCTATCTACCCAATCTCCTAGAAATAAAAATTACAAAACTTAACTATGTACAAACCTTTATCCTATCAAAATTTGACGCAATAAGGAGGTATTGAAATCTATAAAAAGATAACTAAGATCAAGTTTAGTAGATAAGAATGTACAATAGTGTCCAAGTGGACCCAAAATTTCTCCCCCATTTTGTCTGAAATGGACAAAGGGCAACAAAAAACAAATAGGAGAGTTATAAGTAGCTAGATATACAAATTATTCCGCTAAAACCATGCCAATAGATTTGCATAAAGATTCAAAATGCTTTAAGTCCAAAGGTTTTGTAAACAAATCAGCTAATTGTAGATCAGTAAGGAGGTAAATAATCTCTAGTTCTCTTGATTCAACTAATTCAAATATGAAGCGATGTCGAATTTTAATGTGATTAGTGCAAGAATGTTGAACTGGGTTCTTAGAGATGTTGATCGCACTCCGGTTATCACAATAGAGATGGAGTTTTTTTTATTTATACCATAATTTCTCAGCATTAGTTGCAGCCTTAATAACTGGGCATAACAAATTCCAGCTGCAATATATTCAGATTTTGCAATGGATAAAGAGGTGAAGTTCTGTTTTTTGCTGTTCCAACCAACCAAGTTGTTATCGATGTAGTAACATGCGCCTGATGTACTTTTACTATCATCAGAACACCCAGCCCAATAAGTGTCAGTGTAACCTACTATAGTGCTCGATGTGTCATTAGTGTACCATAACCCTAAATTGTGAGTGCCTTTTATGTATTTAATTATTCTTTTTACACATAACAAATGGCTCTCTTTGGGATTATTATAATAGTGGGCGCACACACATACAGCGAACATAATAGCTGGGTGCGAGGCAGTTAGGTAGAGAAAACCTCCTATCATACTATGATATAAGGTAGAGTCAATGGATTTACCATTTTCATCTTTGGAAAGTTTGACCGAGATACTCATAGGCGTTCTAGCTTCCTTAGTAGTATCTAAGCCAAATTTTTTTATAATATCTAATGCATATTTAGATTGTGAAACAAATAAACCTTTTGAGTTTTGTTTAACTTTAAGACCTAAGAAAAATTGCAACTCCCCCATAAGCGACATTTGGAAATGTCTGAGAACGACTTGGCTTCTAAAGGGGAAGTGGATCCAAAAATGATATCGCCAACATATACTTGAGCAATAGTAATGTTGTTATCAAAATGTTTGACAAATAAGGTTTGGTCATTTCTTCCTCTCTTAAAGCCATTATCTAAAAGAAAGGTGGACAGACGCTCATACCAAGCTCTAGGGGACTGTTTAACCCATAAAGAGCTTTCTTAAGACGATAAACATGATTAGGATGATGTGGGTCAATAAACCCTTTGGGTTGTTCTATATAGGTCTCCTCAATTAGGATACAATTTAGAAAGGTTGACTTTACATCCATTTGGTAAAGTGTGAAATGTAAATGACAAGCTATAGCAAAACGTAAATGAACAGATTAGAGTCAAGTAACAGGAGCAAACGTTTCCTCGAAATCTATTCCTTCAATCTGAGCGTAGCCCTAGGTAACTAGTCTAGCTTTATTTCTAATATTCATCCCAGACTCATCAGTCTTGTTTGTAAAAATCCAAGGTGTGCCAATAACCCTTTTATTTTCAGGTCTGGGTACAAGATACCAAGCATCATGAATTAAAAATTGAACAAGTTCTTATTGCATAGAAGTAATCCACAAGGGGTCATTCAAGGCTTCATTTACATTTTTTGGCTCAATAAGAGACACAAAACATGCAAAATGAGCAATGTTACGAAGTTGGGATCTTATACGAACAGGTTCTATAGGAATACCAACAACATTATATATAGGATGGTATTTAGAAACCCAATTAGGTAATGCAGGGGTCTCTGTTGGTAAAGACTCAGTTATTTCAGAAGAGTCATAATTTAAAAAGCTTTCATACTCTTCTATAATAGTTGGTCTAGTAGTTTTACTTTCTATAAAAGTATCATTCACAATCATATTAATGCATTCCATCATGGTCTTAGTACGCAAGTTATAAATATGGTTGTCTCTACTGTCAGGTGAATATCCCAAAATATAGCTTTATCTCCTCTTGTTTCAAACTTAGATAAGTGTTATCTGTCTTTATAGACATAACACGTGCTACCAAATGTCCTAAGATATTTAAGATTTGGCTTCTTGCCATACCAAAGTTCATACGGGGTCTGTTTAGAATTCTTCCTACGGTAGACTTTATTACTAATGTGACATGAAGTACGCACTAACTCAACCCAAAAGCATTTTGTTAATTCTTTAGCATGTATTAGAACTCTTGCCATTTCCTAAATAGTCGTATTTTTACGCTCGGCTATCCCATTTTGTTGGGATATCTTGGGAGCACTAAACTCGTGTTTGTAACCATTATCGTCACAACATTCAATGACACCTGAATCTATAAATTCTCCTCCTTTATCACTCTGTATTCCATCTATTTGGGAGTCCTTTTCATTTTCTATTCGAAGTAAGATTTTTAAAAACGCGCTAAAGGTTTCAAACTTCTGTTTTAGAAAAGCAACCCAAGTGAATCTCATGTAGTCGTTAACCATAACTAGAATGTAACTATTGCCACAAAGATTAATAGTACGAGAAGGACCCATTAGGTCCATATGGATAAGTTCTAATGGCTTAGAGGACATAATATCTTTAACCCTTTTGTGAGGTGCCTTAACTATTTTGCCTTCTTGACAGGGACCACAAACTATGTTTGAAATGGGTTTTATTTTAGGAATACCCCTAACAATTTCCTGAGAGGACAATTTACTAAAGCTGTCTTAATTTATGTGACCCAATCTGTTATGCCATAATTTATTGTCATCCATTTTGTCAATGTTACAGACCTCTGTACTAGGATTAACTGTGTAAAAGTTATCTGGAGTACGGAGTCCTGTAAATATGCATTCACCATTTTTATTTAAAATTTTGCAATTGTTCTTCGAAAAGGTGATAGTATGATTGGAGTCACAAAATTTTGAAATACTTAGTAGATTAGACTTAAGACCTTTTACTAATAAAACATCTTCAAGAAAAAATAATCCTTCTTCTTGGAGTGTTCCTTTTCCTTTGATCTGGGCTGAAACACCATCTCCAAACAAGACTTTACCTCCAGAAAAGTTAGTTTTGTTTGAGAGTTTGGATTCATCCTTGGTCATATGCTTAGAAAATCCAGAGTATAAGTACCATCCAAACGTGGTGTTTTCAGCTTTCAAAGCGCTGATTATTATGTTACATTTCATTTGGGGTACTAGATCATCTTTTCTTACCCAAATAGCTCAAGTTTTCAGTTTGCCCTTATTAGCTCGTATTTGATAAAACTTGTAAGCTTCAGCTTTTTGTCTATACAAGTTTTGTGCAATTTTATTTTTGTTATAAATAGTTTGAGCATTTGGTCGAGAAAAGACTCTAGGATTATTTCTTGATGATTGTCTTTTAGTATTAGATCTTGTCTTTCTCTTTCTATAGTTAGAATTTATGTCTGGTTGTTTAGGAAGGACATAATTGTTATGTCTTATCCTAGAATAGTTAAAGTTCAAATAGGTAAAGGAGGGATAAGTATTTTGGTATAGTCAGAAACCATTTAAGGAATGTTCGTACACATCATAGTATGAGCAATAAAGATTGCTCGTAGCAGTTAAGTCTTTAGGAAAGTGGTTGAACATAGGTTTCCCTAAGTTATGACTTTTGGCATTAGTTCAAGAGGGAACAATTTGAAATGAGGTCTCACTCTTTCTAATAGGAGGAAAAATGTACTTAAATTTAAGTTGAACATTATGCTTAGAGGTACTTGTCTCGTCAATGTTTAACTGCTGTTGATTTTTATCAAAATCCTTTTTCAAAGATTGAAAGTCAGGACAAGTTTCCTTACGTCTTTTCCCACCAGTAACAAACTTTATGGTTTCAAAGGGTTTAGTTTGTTTAATACTTTTGGTACAAAATCCTATTCCAGATCTGTCATCAGAATTGATCTTGCTATCAGCAACACAGTCCTCAAAACATTTAGAATTGATTTTAAATTTTGAGAATTTTTTTAAGACTGTATATGCCTTTTCTTTTGTTTATTCCAATTATAATAATGATCCTTTATACTTCTTTTCCAAAACATTATTGGATTCAGTCAAGTCTTTCACTCTTTGTTCAAAAGCTTTTATTTACTCATTATGAGTTAAACTTTGAAACGTATACTCTTCAGCATTTTGTTTTACTATTTGGTTTGAGGACTCTAATTTCGTGGAAAGATCTTTGACAAGTTTCTCTTGTCTTGCGCTTTTCTTAAGAGTTTTAGTGTAAAGTGTGTGAATGTCAAGAAGATCCTCATTATCGGAGTCACTAAATGAACTGTATGCCGTGTCCCCTATTGATTCAATTTTAGGACTCACAAATCCATTGGCATCAATGATAAGACGATCACTTTGACTCACACACACACGATTTTTAGTACTACAATCATTCTCAAGCAGTAAGGCAGACATATCAATTGAATCAACATCAGCCATGGTATGATCAATTTCCTCATCATCATTGTAGATTATCTGAGCAAAGAATAACATTCAAGGGTCATAAGAGTTGGATGACTCAGGTTCTTAATTTTTAGAGTCACTTAAGTCATTCCAAGTCTTGCATAGCTGAGCCCTATATGTTTTGGGTGTTTGTCTAAGTTAACCCTACAGTCATAAGCCATGTGTCCTAGTTTTCCACATCTATAACATTCAACATTTTCAGGTCTTTCTCAGGTCTCTTGTCATCATCGATCTTTTATTTGTCAGGTCTTCTCTCATGAGGCCTATTGTTAAAAATGTTGGAGTAATTAGGTTTCCCTTATCTAGAAGCAACTTTGTTTCGAAAGTTTACAATTTTTTTAGTTGCTTAGACATGAGAGAAATCTGATTATCCAAGTCACAGTCCTCATCAGAGTCATGGTCAAGGTCAGGTTTGATCAACTTAGATAAAAAAACAAGATTAGAATTACCCTGTTTTTTACTGGTCTGGATTAATTATTTCTTGAATTCTAGTTCCATTTCTATAGTTCTTAATTTACTACTAAGGAGTTCTGGATTAAGGTTTTAATCATCCATTTCTTCAATAGCATGTCTTTTGATATCAAACTTCTGTGGAAGTGACCTTAGAATTTTTTAAACAATTTCTTTTCTATCATAGGTTATACCATATGCATGCAATTTAGTCACAATATCAATTAACCTAATATAGAAATCATCAGACATGACAAGAGAATTATACTATTGGATAAACATTTGAGTTTTAGCTGCTTTAACTCTCATATCACCCTCATGAGCAGTTACAAGAGTATCCCATGCTTCCTTCGAAGTTGTGCAGCATGAGATCCTCTTGAACTCATGTTCATTTATAGACATAAATATGGCATTTTCTGCCTTTATTGTTACATAGTGAAATTTGTTTCTCATCTTTAGTGAATTCACTTCGTAACTTCCTGATTCTCACATTACTTCCTTCATCTGCTGGTTTAGTAGGAAAATTGTATCCATTTTCTATAACTTCCCACACTTCATCTCCCAGAGTTCCTTGAATGAAAGCAATCATCCTTACCTTCCAGTAAGGAAAATTGGTTCCATCAAAGAGAGGGGGTCTGGACAGGTTACCTAGTCTCTCAAATTTCTCGTCCATAATTTTGTTTTGAAAAAACAATTTCAGAAACACAGGATCTAAAATATTTTAAAATAGCCAAGCCCTAATACCAATTGAAAAAATACCACTTAAGACGTTTATTACAAAGTTAAACTGTTAAAATCGCTCCAAACTATTTGTTGAAGAAACTCATTTAATCAAAACAAAACTTAACACGAGATGTGTTTAAAAATTTATCAAAATAGTTTGAATAAGTGTGAATGAGTTATTTCAAATCTAGTATACCAATTTTGAAAAACAAAACTTAAACCATTAAATTAGCACAGCCAAGAAAAAGGTGATGAGACAATGAAGAAGAACACAAGTAATTTTTAATGTGGTAAAACCCCACCCAATTGGGGAAACATCCACGGTGACATCTATGTCACAAAATGAAAATCAACTAAAATCAAAGTAACAAATTATAAGCTATTTAACAATCAAACCAACCAAACACACCTAAACTAATTTTAGAATCGTTACCAACTCCTCTGGATTAGATATGACTTCTCTGAAGATTGTTGTTGTTGACGTTCTCGAGCTTTTGTAACTTTACTTGATCCAGTATTTACGTCGAATCAAACAAGTTCAAGATCATATAACCAACACTTTAAGTGTCGTAGAGTGAAAGCGTAGTGGTGATGTGTTATCCTAACATATGCATGAAACACACTCATACTTAATACAGACAAGATGACTTACTCAAATCACAAAATCACTAAACATGCAAGGTTTTCAAAAATTAATTTAGTCAAACCAAAAGCAGACTTTAAACCTTTCAATTTATCTGTAGATCAAGAGGGAATCTTTTTGTGAAATATCCAAGATCCTAACACTTTCGGGTTTTGAAAATATTATTAAGAAAGTGAAAATCCCGATCAAGATCTCAAAACTAGGTCTTAGCGTGATGATTTTAGTACAATGCAATCAGAAGAAATATTGTTGGTATAGGATTTAAAAACATGAAATCAGTTTAAAATAACTAAAAAATATGATTTCTCAAAATAAGAAATCAAAATAGAAATCTATCTATATGATTTGTATCACTAAGATGAGATCTCAGGTTTCTATGTAGAGAAACTGAGAACCTCTACTAACGTGACTAAGTTGTAATAATGATCAATAACAATAGAGGAATATTTCTCAAACCACGATCTAAACACTCAACACACAAGGTTATCAAATCTCATAAAAGTGTTTCTGAGTTTGGATTTGACAAAGTTGGATTAGGGTTTCAACTCTCCCTCTAATCTTTTCTCTCTCTTCTCTCTCTTCTCTCATTTTTCTCTCAATTGAGTAAATAGCCAAAGTCCTCAAATGCCTCATAGATGGCATCTATTTATACTAGGAATCGAAGTATCTCGAACAAGGGTTTGAAATCAAAGGCTGAGATTAAAAGGATTTAAAACAATGGAGATCTAATGGTTCACAATTGGCGGTGGAAATGAACTACTCTGATTGGTTCAAAAACATTTCACTTGGATTAAGTCTAATACATGCTGGCTGTAGATAAAAACAATCCAATGGTTAGAAATTGGTTTTAAGTTTGTGTGGGCAAAGAAACACAAATCCACTCGCCTAGTGTGCAACACGTGCACTCTCTAGATTTAATATCACACACGTGTTTTTGGTTTACCAAAGAATCTCATTTTCCAACACAATATTTGCTTCCGCTTTTGGTTTCTACCCAAGCTAGTTTTAAGGAAAAATATTAATTACAAAACATCCCAAAACCTTTACAAAGTTTAAATTTTAATGTCCAAAAATCATTTTAAAATTCTTAGAAAATTCTTAATAAATCCCAAAAAATATTTAAAAATCATATTAGGGGATTTAACTCACACTAGGTCATAATGAGAATGAAATGCAACATGTATGCAGTCTTAGTGTGTGGTGTATGTTAAATAAAATCAAGAACTTTTAGAGGAATATCAAAGTTGATGAGAGAGTTCTAAGGATTTTTGGTTTAACAAGGGATGGACATAATTTTATCACTATTTCCAAACTAGATAACCTCCAATATAATGCAGACTCAAATGAGTCAAAGATATAGGGTGCTTCACAATCTAAGAAGAAAGAAAAGGTTCTTGACTCTCATTCCAAAATTGATCTACATGATCTTGCCCTGTTTGCAAAAAAAATCTACTATTTCTCGAATTCAACAAATACAATTTTTCCAAAGTAGAAAATAAAAGTTTTAAGAAAGATAAAAATTTCAATATGAGCAAGAATGTTTTTATAATGATCAACAGACAGCTACATGTGAGTACTCTATGAAAGTTGAAGTTAAGAGATGCTATAAATGCGAATGGAAAGGACATAAAGACCACGAGTGTCGCTCTAGGCTTAAGAGATAGGGCAAAGGCAAAGTTGCATATAATGCTACTCTAAACGGTAGTTTTATCAAGTCAATGGATTATGGGGATAAATAATCATATGAACCTAATTTTTGTGCATTCATGGACAATCACATTATGACTTCTACTATGTGCCACACTAGTGAAGAAATTTTTGAGCGTGGTAGCCTTGATAATGTGTCAAAGCATTTTAGAGAAAGTGAGGGTGATCAAGAGAATTTGAGTGAGGGGGAATGTGACCTCCAATGCACCGACATCGAACTTTACAACGAGAATTTAAAAACAAAAAGTGAAATTAAAATTTGACCCTTAGGGTGTTGGATTTGGAAAAGGATTTGAAAGTCTTAAGAGAGTACGAGGCCTCAGTGAGTCACCTTGAGAAGTTGAAAATTTCTTTGTGTGAGCAACTTATTGTGGTAGATAAGCTAAGGAATGTTTTCACGAACAAAGTGGCTAGTCTTACGAGAGATCTTCAATCATCATTCAAGACTCGTGATAAACTTAAATCCCTTATTTCCCAACTCAAGAAAGATCCTGAACGTACCCGAAAGGTTAAGGTTACTTTAGAGGACACATCTAAGAAGGTAAAAAAATATTCCTCAGTCTTGCGTTAGGTTTTAACGAGAGGCAAGGGATAGGTTACGATGGTGCATCCACTTCCAATACCGCACCCAAACTAGTTCCCGAGTTTGTGATGGATCCTTGTAAGACTTAACCTAACCTTCCAAGTAGATCTCATCCTAGGCATTTTAACAAAATTATACCCAAACAAGTCTATGTTTATTCCCATTTCAAATGAAGAGGTCACCTTAGGGAGTTTTGTTTCAACCTTGGAAGAGACTATCACAAACGTACTCCTGGACATGCTTCCACACATCATTATAGAGATTTTACTAGTCTTTGAAATTAAAAGGAGTTTTTTGTCAAGATTTCTCAATGACTTATGGAGGAATTTCAAAGGATGTCTACTCCTTTTGAGAACACCTCTCGGACTAATGATTGATGTTAAAACTTGTTTCTAGTATAGAGTCATTATCATATTGTATCTTTTATCCCTATTACTAGATTGTATTTCTACATTTAAATTTTTGAAAAATGCAAAAATATTTTCTTTTCTTTTAGAAAAAGTTTCAAAAAGTATTCAAAAAGATTTTATTTTTGATGAAAAAAAAAAGATTTTTGTATTCTGTTTTGCACCAAATATGGATGCGCATTTAATATGTTCGAATCATAATTACATTACATCCATTCATCTTACTTGTCCATGGCATCATAAGACTTGGCTTGATTTATTTAGCGTGCTTAATAATGAGTGGTTAGCATTTCGTGTTTATTGAAGATTACTTACTTTATTCTAGACTCTTTATATCGCCTTTATTGCACACACTCACGAATCTTTTACACATTGTACTTGGTTGTCATACATAAAATAAGGTGTTCTCGTCTCAATCGTTATTAATAACAAACCAAATGTGCAAGTAACAAATTGTGCTTGTAAGAACTATTGCCCGAATTTCTTTTCTCGAAAAATTTGATTTTCATTTAAGCAATGGAAAGTGGATATGAAAAAAGAAATCTTCTTTGCATTAAAGGCCCCCATTATCAAGAGCCTAAAAGATGATTTCGGCATAAAAATAGAGTTGCTAAGGCCATAAGCATTATGATTCCGGCAAAAAATTTAAGAGTGTATGCTTAAAATGTGAGTCTTTAAGGGTGTTATAACTTGAAGATCAATGGCTTTGGATAATAAAATTACTTCAAAAATATTAAATAATTTGGTGTCATTTATTTGAGAAGCATTAAAATTCATGACATTTTGCATAAGTCGAGTCAATTTCACTTCGTTCAACATTTTTACGCCTAACGTTATATCAAGTTCTTTCTTTAAGAGTTTCTCATTCAATTCATCCACCTTTGATTCTTATGCCTATATTGATTTTTACGTGATTTAAGTTCACCCAATTCCATTCCATTTCCATGATTCGAATATTTTCATGCTACTCCATGGTGTGACTATTTGTATTTGTACTTATATGTACTTCTTATGCATATGTACTTTTTTATACATAAAACAATTGGGAAATTTTCAAATACAATTTGTTTCTTCATTAAATCCTCATCGTGTGTGGTTAGTTGCTTATTCTTTAGGATGGTAGTTCATATTTGGATTCATGTGATTCTAAGAATTTAGGATTAATTTCTAACCCTTTGTCTACTACAAAACAAAAGGAGGAGAACATATTAAGGGGGAGTTTTATGTGTGTTTTCTTTAAACTCCTTGTGTCATGGTATTTCTTTTGCTTCATATATGTAGGTATTTTTTGCCTTGATGATTTCCCAGACTACACGATTAAGACTTTTAGTTGAAGACAACCTCACAAGTTTTTTTTTCCTTCGGGTTTGAAGGGCATTAGTTGTACTTTTCATAGGGGTTATTTGTCTTTGATTTGGGTTTGGAACCGGAATAACCAAATGGAGAGATTTGTAAGAGGGAGTGTAACAAACCTCACTTTTGAGAGCCTGTTTTATATTTATTTACTAGGTGTAGTAATTAATTATAAAATGATGGATGCTTAGTAAATATTAATTTAATATGAAAAAAGTTAATATTTACTGAAATGTTGTATGATTACTTAATGAGTAGGTAAAAATATCCATGTGATGATTTATGGTGTCATAAGAATTGAAATGACATTTTGGTTTAATATGAAACCGGAAGTAAAATGAGTTATAAAATTTCCAAATGATCTTTTGGAGGGTGTAGTTAGTCCCGGTAGGTGTGAGACAGTCAAAATAAATGCTATAATGGATTTTGGTATTTTGGGCACTTTTGACTGGTTATAGCTTAAATGTGTAGTTGCGATTTATTATATCGCGTATTAGTCATTAGAGTTGGGCATTTTAGACTTAAGGCCCGATTATGTCTTGCTAAGACTTACTATTCCTCTTAAGACCAAATTGTTAACTTAGAGAGAAAGAGAGAGGAAGAGAATTTTGGGAGAAAAAGAGAGATTTGGAGATTCAAGCTTGGATGGTTATCTACACCAAATCAAATCTGCATTTGCATGATCAAGGCAAGTTACCTACTTGCTATTATATGATTTAAGTGGATTAATTAGTTTTGATAGTTATTGAATTGTTATGGTTTAACATTTTAGGGGTTTTGTTGGATTTTTGGGTATTAACCCTTGGAGATTGATTTGGATGATAAATGTTGCAAATAATGGTAGCTGGGTATATTTATAAAGTTTTAATTTCATTATATAAGCTTGGTTTGGTTGGTTTTGGGTTTGGGAGAAAATTTGGAGTTTAAAACTCCATAGCCAAACTAGGTATTTTTGCAGGGGCGAATCGATTCGGCCATTAGGGAGAATCGATTCGCATAGTTGCAGATTCCCAAGTCTTGGTACCCGAATCGATTTGGGTTAAGGCCGAATCGATTCGGCATTTACAGAAACCTGGGTTTATTTTCCGAACCGATTCGCTTTCAGAGCGAATCGATTCGCTGGGGCGAATCGATTCGGCCCCTAGGGCGAATCGATTCGGGTCCTGCAGTTTTTAGTCATTTTTTTTAATAGTTTTTATCTTTTTCTTTAGGCTTAGGACCTAGGAACCTTCTAGAAAGAAGTAAACTTAGAGTCCTAAAGTAGTAATTGAGTTTGGTCGCCACCCTAGACAAGAATTGGGTCATCTGGGGTTTATTCCAGGAAGGTTTAAAGTAATGCTAATGCATTACTTCTTTTATTGAAATTTTTAGAAGTTAGGAAGTTAAATGCCCATGCTTGGAGACTTAAGGGCTTATCAAAATTATATGAACTTTGGGGACTTGTAGGATCATAATGATCATTTGGAGATTTAGCCGAAACTTGAAATTTGAGGAATATTAATGACGATATTCGATGGGAATAGGTTCGAATAAAATGAACTCAGACGTCTAGAGATGATAGGTTCAACTAAAATGAACCCAAAATGTGTTAAAGATGATTGGTTCAAATAAAATGAACCCAGCTGTTTAATGATGTTACGTTCGAATAAAAATAACCAATCACATGGATAATGGAAATGGAAATTGGTAATGAATATTGAAAATGAAAATGAGATTTAAAAATGGTAAATTTTAATTTACTTATACACACCTCTCTAAATGACATCATAAGGGAAGTTCGAGCAGTTGGTGATGCCCTCTGGCTAGTGAATGCAGGGTGGATATAGTCCTAGGCCATAGGCGGGGGTTTTATATGTTTTTCTGCGCTGGTGAGGGGATTCCGTGTGTGGTCCTGACTCTCCCGCGGGCATATGGTCGCTTCCCGACGTTACGTTATGATCCCAGGCTGCCTTGTTTGATAGGCCCCTGGAAGATGATGGTCATTTAGGGGCGCGCCCAGTGGGAAAACTCGGAGGGGCGGTCTTAGAATAGTTATATGTATATGAATATAACTTTTCTGCATCAAGTGGGACTTGATGGATATATGCCATAAAGAGCATGATACGTGCCATAAAGATCACGGAAATGAGAATAATGAGATATGTGCCATAAAGAGCACTTTATTACTAATGGTATTCCTATTAAGGAATGGAAAGATAGAATGGAAAGATAATTAACTATGGAAGTTAATAAATGGTTTTATTCCTATTAAGGAATATAAATCATAATGGAAATTTGATAAATGAGGAAAGGTTTTAAATTTAAGTAATTTACTTTTCTTTCTTTTATGTAGATGAGATTTCATTTCATCATTTAGTTAAATTGTAATGTAAATTTATCATCCTTATCATTCATGCATAATTGTTCATTTCTATCATTCTTTTTATTTCTTCTGGTGATCATATAGAACCCGACCCTGATCGGTTTACTTTCCTTATTGTGTATATGTTTGTATCCGCTCAGGTGCTCCACTGCAAGGATGCCCGTTTTGATGTTCCCATTCCTTTGCTTTCGACGAGCTGTAAGATTTTGCGGGTTATTACAGGACATCATATTAGACGCTTTCTTCTTTGTATTCTAGATATGATCGAGTATTTTCATCGGGCATGTGGCCCAAACTTTTGTACTTGTTTAATGAATGGATTATGTAAGATATTTAAATTGTTGTACTTCGTTGTATATTGTTGTGGATCGACAGCTTATTCGGTCCTTTTGTATACATTCGTGTTAGATGTATTATATTCTTGTGGAATTCCACTTGCTTATCAGATCTGGGTTGTTTAAATTTAATTTCTTAACTGCTTTTAAATTTCTAAACTTTTTGGCAACTCGTTTTCTGACTTATTGGGTGGTTTTCCCGTATACTCAGTTTATATTTTGTTGATGCTCAGAATGATATCCATCCATGATTCCTGTTACGTTTGAGTATCGGGCTGGCCACCCCTTATCTCGGATTCGGGTTGTCACATATGGTATCAGAGCCTCAAGTTCTAGAGTCCTTAGGATCTATGTGGATTTGTCACGTTCTACCGCAGCGTTCTTTGATATAGAGCCTAATGTTAGGACTGTGTAGTTGTCTATATTTACGATCTTCTGCGAGATAGATAGTTTCAGATAGTATTTTAACTCTATTATTTCTCCATCTCAAATGCCGCCTTGAGAGGTCGCCCAGCGAGACGTAATAGGGTTGTAGAGAGGAGGTATATTCTCCACCTTCGCCACAAGGGATCGTTAATGCTGTGGATGTAGCAAATATAGTAGCTCAAGCGGTTAACGCCACCATGACCGCAGTGGTCCAACAAATTTCCACAGGCTCAATAATGGGCTCACGATGTTCAAGCTCCTATGGGACTTACTCCGTGGAAAAGGGTTTGGGAATCCTTTCTAAAGGGCGATCCCCCAGAAATTCGAGGGAGGCATGAATGTTATCAAACCCAATAAATGGAAAGAGGACAAACAACGCCACCTTCGAATGATAGAATGTAGCGAAAGTCCTTGCCACTTTTAAGTTAGTCGGATATGCTTTATACTGGTGGGATACAAAAACCACACCAGAGCAGAGAGACACAATGACGATCACTGAGATTTGGGCTTTGTTCGATCGTGAGTACGTTCATCCCGCAGTTCATAGGGAGATGAAAAAGAGGCTCCAAGATGTTGTGCAAGGAGAAGAGATATGTGGCAGAGTATGAAGAGGAGTTCACTTTCTTGGTGAGTTTTGTACCGGATAAGGTGACTCCGGAAGATAGGAAGATCTCAAAGTTTATGTGAGATCTAAACTGGAATCAGGCAACAATTCCTGGGTAATCTAGCTTTACAAACCTTTGGTGAGGTTATGAATGCAGCCTCATCCCATTGCCATGAGCATAGGTTATATACACCGGGTAGAAAGAAAGCTACTGTCGTGGGGCAAGAAGGAAAGCTTGGAGAACATAGGATTTAAGGAGGATCATTTCCCTCATCCCAACCTTCGGTTAGTAAGCAGAAAGAGAGGGACCCTCGACAAGGGATTTCATCTAAGAAACAACATTTTGGAGGGTTTATTGCTGGTGGCAATAACATTAGGCACAGTAAGGTGCTTTGCAATATGTAGGTCGGGGTGGTCGTGGAAGAAAAGACCATCTGGGACAAGGCATTATCGAGTTTAGAAATAATGGGGGTCGAGGTCGAGAGGATATGAAGGGACGGTGCTTCCTATGTGGGGAGGCAGGTCATTGAGATGGAGTGTCCTCGATGGATTGGGGGTCTGTAAGGACATTTTTCTCATGTCCAACATGTTACATTTGTGTATGTCGTACGCCGCTACATTTGGCACGTCTCCTCACGATCTCACATGACGGCCTCTATCCGAATTTCGGGAATCAAGCATTCAACATCTCCATTAATGTGTCCCACATCTTCCTCAACGACTTCACGTTCCAAGATTTTAGGGACTTAATGCAAGTGGTACGCAAGGGAAGTCAAAACAGTGAAAAAAAGGCAAGATAGGAGTGTTCAAGGGTATTTTCGTAATTTTACATCCATAGTTCAGAGGTCTGGTCAACTAGAAAGTTGAAGATCTCGCCGCAACGAAGATACTGGAAAAAACGGCACCTCAATCCGAGCTACGGTGAAGGAGTTATGGCCTTTTGAAGATAGAGAAAATTCCTTAAAGAATGTTGTTTTTTTTGTACGCTGGATAGAATTTTAGAGTTTTAAGAACATGGGACTCTTCATATTTTTTCCTATAAATACCAACTTCGGGGGAGTTGTTTTGCAAGACTTTAGGAGACGAATTTGAGAGTCCAAATACATCTAGTCTTCATATTTTTGAGTCCCAAGACTCATGTTTTGATTCACACATCCTTGCCAAATATTTGTGAATCCTTTTGCAACCCAAGAACACAACTTTGGTTTGTTCAACCCTTGTGGAGGAGACCGTTCTTCTTCTTCATTGCAGTCCTACTGGAAAGGGATAATTCCAGCCGCGACTACAGAATCCGATACCCGAGGGTAATTCTTAGTCAACTTGTATTTTCATTGTAATCCGATTGTAAGCCGTTTTCTTACAAATTATAGTGAAAATAAATGGTTTTGCCCCTGAGGGGGATTTTTCCTGAAATTATTTGTTTTTTTCATGCATGCTATATTTTATTTGATAAATCATCTAGATGCATGTCTTAGGGTTTAACTAAAATTTGGGATTAATTAAAATTGGTTTTTATTTGAGAAGTCGCAATATTTCCGCTGTAGCTACTCTCTCAAATTGGTATCAGAGCGGGTTACGCTAATTTATCGCGTGATCTTGATTTTTCAAGGATTTATTTTTTTGATACAATTTGACTTCTCACGTCGTCAAATTGGTATCAGAGCCTGTTGCACTAAGTTATTGTGTTTTGATTCTGATTTTGCACAAAAATGGATTTTGATGGTTTTGATGATCTTCGATGTCAAATTTTTGAAAAATTTTGGAAAATTCACACAAACTCTTGTTTTAAATCTTCTGTTGAAAACGAATCTGAGAGGTGTCCTTGTTGTGAGGGTGTTGGTCACACGTTACATGAGTGTACCACAAATTTAAAGAAGAAATTGAATAAATCGATTTCTCATGTTTTTACCCTTAGTGATTGTGATTCGAAAGAAGAAGTTTTTTATGCTTCTAGGCGAGAGTTTCCCATCCGTGTGATTAGTGATGATAGTGAAAGTGATGGGAGTGTGGATGAAAGTGAGGAGGAAAGTGTAGATGAGCATGACTTGCAAACTGCTTTCAATGAACTTTATGCTGAAACTTTGAAAACAAAGAAAGAAAATTTGAAATTGAAAGCTCGATTGAAAGAGTGTGCCATAAAAAATAATGATTTTTTAATTAAAGAACTTAGGGCACATGAGAAAATTTTGAAAGAGAAGCTTGAGTACGTCGAGGGTGAGAGAGATAGTCTTAGAGGGTTGATGGAGACTATGAAAAAGGAGCTTTTAGAGTTTGAGGATTCTAAACTAGTACTTGAATCTAGGATAGGTGAACTTGAGGTGAAATTGAAAGATTCAAGTAAAGTGAAATTTGATTTGGAGTCTAGGTCTGAAAAACTTGATAAGATTTTAGGCACAGTCGAGATCAAAATGGATAGGGGTGGGATTGGTCTTGAAAAATATGTTGCACCCATTCCCACACGTGTGAGAGAACCTCCTATGATCATTAGGAGAGACCCACCTAGGCAAATTAGGAGAGAGCAACCGATAAATTTGAGGAGAGGGCCACCTTTAGGGAACACAAATCGCCCGATTCACTCTTGCACACATTGTGGTAGGCAAGGTCATCTTAGGAACTTTTGTTATAAGCTTATAAATGGACCTAAGAAGGTTAATGAAAGAATAAATTCGATTCCCAAAACCCCCACACTTCGTTACACATCAATTTGGGTTAGAAAATCGAATTTAGAGGCTTATGGTTTATTTGTCCACGATTCCCGTTTGCTTGCACGTAATTCACCCCATGTGAAATCTTTTGGTTGATTGTGATTGCATGTTTGTCATACACAAGTTGTGGTTTCATGATGTATTTTTACTAGTGTGATGACTTGTACCTTTTGTATATATTTTTTTGAAAATTTTTGAAAAAAAAAAAAAATTAGTTTGTTAAAATTTTGAGAAAATCCAAAAAGATTTTTGTATTTTGTTTGCACCTTTTATGGATGAACACTTAGGATGACCGAGTCACAACATCATTCCATTATTTTCATGTGACTATTTGATAGTGTTTTGAGACAATATGTCAATTCATCCATGTGCTTTATAATGTTCGGAGTCATTAAGATGTAATTAATTGTTACTTCCTACATGTTTGACTCATGTTTCCTTTATTGCACACATGCACGGATTTATTTGATTATTGTGCTTGTCTTATCACATGTTGGTTGGGTGTTTTCACTTCAATCCTGTCCTTAAAACGAACCAAGTGCGATAATTTTTTGATAAGGAAATTGTGCATATAAGAACCGTTTTGTGAGTTTGTGTGCTTTATTTTAAAAATGGGGAGGGGCTGCGAAAGGTAATCATCTATCCGTTGCGCAAAAGCCACCGTTAAAAAGGACCTAAAAAATTGAGGAATTTTATTATCCGAGGTCCAAAGAGGTTAAAAGAGCCCGAAAAAAATTTAAAGGCAATATAAAAAAAAAAAATCATGCCAATTATGGGCCATTTAGGTTTTTGCACCAATTCTCCAAAGTTTGAGAATTTAGATTACCTCTAAAAGAATATATATATATATATATGAGGGAGTTTGGTTGGAGAATTTGAAACGGGTTTGCACGTCCTTGAAATGCTTGAAAATGCGCTACATAGTTTTGGACGTTATTGGTGTGGAAATCACTTTGACTTTGATTTGTTGATTTGCATAAGACGATGTCATCTAAATTCAACAAATTTTTTACACCTAAGGATACTTTTGATGCTCATTCGTTAGGGGTACACATATGCATCGTGCACATATGATTGATTGAGTTGATTTACCTATCGAATGTGTTCACACCCATACATTCCGTTCCCATGACTTGGTTGTTTGAGTCTAAATCCATGGTGTGATTTTGGTATCATGTTTTACATTTTTTTTCAAAATGGTATCTATTTTTTGTATAAAAAATTGAAAAAAAATCAAAAATAGTTTGCGAAGATTTTTTTTAGCATCTCCTTGCAAGAGCACGTTTGTCATTTGATTGATGCCTTGATTTGTATACCGTGACGCCCCAATTTTTCTTGCTTGTCTGATTCATTCTTCTTATTTGTCTATTTGGGGACATCATAAAAAGGGGGAGAAAGAATTATCATTTTATGGGGGAGTTTGAATTTTGGGGGAGTTTTGAGATTTGACGTATGCTTATCATATATTGGTATCTATGTTTATCTCATTTCAAACTCGATACGTCACTTGGTATTTTTCTTTATCTCATGTGTGTAGGTACTATATTGATGATCACTGAATTGCACACCCTGATGAGAAAAGATTTGAGAATTTTAAGATTGAAGATTTGAAGTTTTGAAGATTTGAAGAACAAACGATGAAGACTTATTCATTTGTATCTTTCCAGTTTTGGGTTCATGGAAGGGTAGATTTGTATAGGCAATTTTGTTATTTGATAATTCGGATTTTTATGAATGTACCGGCATAGACATAGGGGAAGATTTGTAAGGACATTTTTCTCATGTCCAACATGTTACATTTGTGTATGTCGTACGCCGCTACATTTGGCACGTCTCCTCACGATCTCACATGACGGCCTCTATCCGAATTTCGGGAATCAAGCATTCAACATATCCATTAATGTGTCCCACATCTGCCTCAACGACTTCACGTTCCAAGATTTTAGGGACTTAATGCAAGTGGTACGCAAGGGAAGTCAAAACAGTGAAAAAAAGGCAAGATAGGAGTGTTGTGTTCAAGGGTATTTTCGTAATTTTACATCCATAGTTCAGAGGTCTGGTCAACTAGAAAGTTGAAGATCTCGCCGCAACGAAGATACTAGAAAAAAACGGCACCTCAATCCGAGCTACGGTGAAGGAGTTATGGCCTTTTGAAGATAGAGAAAATTCCTTAAAGAATGTTGTTTTTTTTGTACGCTGGATAGAATTTTAGAGTTTTAAGAACATGGGACTCTTCATATTTTTTCCTATAAATACCAACTTCGGGGGAGTTGTTTTGCAAGACTTTAGGAGACGAATTTGAGAGTCCAAATACATCTAGTCTTCATATTTTTGAGTCCCAAGACTCATGTTTTGATTCACACATCCTTACCAAATATTTGTGAATCCTTTTGCAACCCAAGAACACAACTTTGGTTTGTTCAACCTTTGTGGAGGAGACCGTTCTTCTTCTTTATTGTAGCCCTACTGGAAAGGGATAATTCCAGCCGCGACTACAGAATCCGATACCCGAGGGTAATTCTTAGTCAACTTGTATTTTCATTGTAATCCGTTTTCTTACAAATTATAGTGAAAATAAATGGTTTTGACCCTGAGGGGGATTTTTCCTGAAATTATTTGTTTTTTTCATGCATGCTATATTTTATTTGATAAATCATCTAGATGCATGTCTTAGGGTTTAAATAAAATTTGGGATTAATTAAAATTGGTTTTTATTTGAGAAGTCGCAATATTTTCGCTGTAGCTACTCTCTCAGGGTCAGTTTCCTAGGACTCCGCAGTATCCATACGTTCAGTTTCCACCTCAGGTACCTGATCCGGTTGTTCCCATGCAGCAGGGACAGTTACTGTATGGGAGAGTTTATCAAATTCAGGAGACTGTACTTCCTCCAGCTTCGTTATCACCGCCAGCCATTAAGGTTAAGTTTCTATTTCGGAGGTACTTGAGTTATGTGTTATTCGATGCAGGTGTTACGCGCTCATTTGTTTTATGAGCTCTTCTCAGACTACAGATTTGATAAGATCTGCTGAGAGTATTTTTATTAGCGTTTAGTTTCTATGGGTGATGGTTCGCTCAATTCCTTGTCTGTAAACATATAGGGATTTCTTGTGATTCTTGTGGTACTTTGTGATTTGAGGCCTATTTACTCATCCTTGACATGGTCGGGTATGATGTGATTGGTATGCCTTATCTCCACGACCGACAAAGTTGAGTAGTAGCGTATAGGAGGGGTTCCTTGTTTGGATTCTGCTTTGCGGGATGCTCCACGTGTAAACCTCGACGACGTTGGAAGTTGAGAGATGTTGTTCTTTCTTCTTTTAGTTAATTCCATTTTATTTTATTTTATTTTATTTTGCTGGTGGAAAGGTTTAGCCGAGAATCACGTAGAAGGGTGATTAATGGATATTAATGTGTGAAATAGAAGAACTGTATATAGTTCTCTCCTCTGAACGATGTGAGGGAGACTGGCATGCGAAGTCGAATTAAGACTTCGGGTTATGCCTTCATAAGAAGGCTATTTGAAAAGGTATATATATATTGTGGGGTATATAATTATAAGGCTTTATGAAAAGTGAATGTTTGAATTGTTGAATCTTTAGTTATTTAAATGGTAATGTATATAAGTAAAATCTTTTCGGTCCCGAACATATGTCTTAGACCTGTATATCTTGATGACCGACAACGCGAGGTAGTAGTGTAATGGGAGGGTTCCTTGTTTGGATTTCGCTTCGGCGAGACGTCCCACGCACGAAACCGAGCAAATATTGGGAGTTGAGAAAGGTCTTGGGCACTAGGGATATACTTAGTATTATGTATATACGACTTAAATAGGATATAGGTAGGTAGACCTTAGGATTTTTTGGACATAAGGCCTTTAGTTTATGTGGCGTTAGTTTAGCAAGGTTGTCGGGAGTTGACCACAAATAAGTTGTGTGTTAACTCTAAGAGGGATTGTTTCCTAGTAACGAGAAGTGTGAGATTTCGAGAAGTTTGGTTGGTTAGGCCGAAGGAGATGAGGTCTCTCATAGTTAGAATGTTACGTTGGCACTCAACTTTTGTAAAGAAGGGTGAATTGATTCTCACTCCTGAGCCCATGTTTTTAAGCTCGAGGGTGAATTCAATTGACAAGCCTCTGCCAGGACGAAGAGTAATAATACTGAGGCATAGACTTGTTGTTTATGCGCCTCATAAGTTTAAACTTATGGGAAGTATTATCACATGTTTGAATTAAAATTCATTATGGGGGTGATCGTTGTATAGGAAAGGGAAATACTACTTCCTGGGAAGAATTTAATCCTTCGTGCGAGCAGCATTTTGTTGCAAGATGTCGTAGGAGAGACAAGGGTGGTTAAAGCCACATACACAAGCTGTTGATTTAGGGAACAAAACTCTGCTCTATTGATTTTGAGGGCGGGGTGCGTTTCCATAAGAAATTTTTTGTCTCAAATGAGACGGATTTAAGAAAGACAGAAATGGTGGAATCTCGCGTTTCTAAGGTTGCGGTGCATCAGGGTAACGACTTATATGTCAAGATATGTGCAACCAGTAGTAGTGGCCGGACATGGAGAGGTTGTTGTATTATGTGGGGTGCCTTTGATTATAGTTTCCGACTGAGACAAGATTTTCATTTCCCACTTGTGGCAAGTTTCCAAGAAGCAATGGGAATCAGATTGAAGTTTAGTACTTCTTATCATCCTCCGACAGATGGCCAGACCAAAAAGGTAAACCATATGTTGGGGCATATGCTCCTTATGTGCATGCTTGACTTTGAGAATAGTCGGGAATAGTGTCTCCCACTAGTTGAATTCGCTTATAATGATTTGTAACGATTCACTATCGGGATGGCGCTTTAAGAAGCCTTGTATGGTAGGCCTTATGGACCTCCCGCTTGTTGGTCAGAGGTGCGAGATGATAAGTCTCTCGGACTTCTAATGATCCAAGATACTTCTTGGAAATTGAGCTCATTCGGAATCGCATTCATATAACCAAGATCGACAAAAGAGCTAAGTCGATGCGGGGAGAAGGCATGTGGAGTTTGAGGTCGGTGGACCAAGTGTTGGTGCGAGTGTCGCCTATGAATGGCATTAAGCGTTTCGAGTAGAAGGAAAAAACTTGCACCACGTTATGTTGGACCTTTCCTATATATGTTAAGGTGGGTCCGGTAGCCTATTAACTTGCTCTACTGAAATATTTTCAGCAAGTTCATAACGTGTTCCATATCTCTCCTGTATGGAAATACAAGAGATGTGATGGTGCCCTTAGGCACATTTCTTTCGAAATAGATGCAACTTGACGTTCCTTATGAGGAGTAGTCGGTTGCTATTTTAGAGCGTGGAGATCGGCGATCAAGATCGCCGGTGGTACCGTTGGTTGTGGTGCAATGTAGTCACCATAGTGTCGAGGAGTCGACATGTGATCGCGGGGATGACATGCAGGAAAGGTATCCGCATTTCTTCTTGCAATGTACGCCTGAATTTTGGGGGCAAAATTCCCTCATAAGGGGGGGAGTATGTAACAACCCTCACTTTTGAGAGCCTATTTTATATTTATTTACTAGGTGTAGTAATTAATTATAAAATGATGGATGTTGAGTAAATATTAATTTAATATGAAAAAGGTTAATATTTACTGAAATGTTGTATGATTACCTGATGAGTAGGTAAAAATATCCATGTGATGATTTATGGTGTCATAAGAATTAAAATGACATTTTGGTTTAATATGAAACCGAAAGTAAAATGAGTTATAAAATTTCCAAATGATATTTTGGAGGGTGTAGTTAGTCCCGGTAGGTGTGAGACAGTCAAAATAAGTGCTATATTGCATTTTGGTATTTTGGGCACTTTTGACTGGTTATAGCTTAAATGTCTAGTTGCGATTTATTATATCGCATATTAGTCATTAGAGTTGGGCATTTTAGACTTAAGGCCTGATTATGTCTTGCTAAGACTTACTATTCCTCTTCAGACCAAATTGTTAACTTAGAGAGAAAGAGAGAGGAAGAGAATTTTGGGAGAAAAAGAGAGATTTGGAGATTCAAGCTTGGATGGTTATCTACACCAAATCAAATCTGCATTTGCATGATCAAGGCAAGTTATCTGCTTGCTATTATATGATTTAAGTGGATTAATTAGTTTTGATAGTTATTGAATTGTTATGGTTTAACATTTTAGGGGTTTTGTTGGATTTTTGGGTATTAACCCTTGGAGATTGATTTGGATGATAAATGTTGCAAATAATGGTAGCTGGGTATATTTATAAAGTTTTAATTTCATTATATAAGCTTGGTTTGGTTGGTTTTGGGTTTGGGAGAAAATTTGGAGTTTAGAACTCCATAGCCAAACTTGGCATTTTCGCAGGGGTGAATCAATTCGCATAGTTGCAGATTCCCAGGTCTTGGTACCCGAATCGATTCGGGTTAAGGCCGAATCGATTCGGCATTTATAAAAACCTGGGTTTGTTTTCCGAACCATTTTTCTTTCAGAGCGAATCGATTCGCTGGGGTGAATCGATTCGGGTCCTGCAGTTTTTAGTCATTTTTATTTATTTATTTATTTTTTATCTTTTTCATTAGGTTTAGGACCTAGGAACCTTCTTGAAAGAAGTAAACTTGGAGTCCTAGAGTACTAATTGAGTTTGGTCGACACCCTAGACAAGAATTGGGTCATCTGGGGTTTATTTCGGGAAGGTTTAACGTAATCCTAAGGCATTACTTCTTTTATTGAAATTTTTAGAAGTTCAGAAGTTAAATGACCATCCTTGGAGACTTAAGGGCTTATCAAAATTATATGAACTTTGGGGACTTGTAGGATCATAATGATCATTTGGAGATTTATCCGAAACTTGAAATTTGACGAATATTAATGACGATATTCGATGGAAATAGGTTCGAATAAAATGAACCCAAACATCTAGAGATGATAGGTTGAACTAAAATGAACCCAAAATGTGTTAAAGATGATTGGTTCAAATAAAATGAACCCAGTTGTTTAATGATGTCAGGTTCGAATAAAAAGTTCCAATCACATGGATAATGGAAATGGAAATTGGTAATGAATATTGAAAATGAAAATGAGATTTAAAAATGG
This sequence comes from Sambucus nigra, assembly GCA_949130495.1. NCBI lineage: Eukaryota > Viridiplantae > Streptophyta > Magnoliopsida > Dipsacales > Adoxaceae > Sambucus > Sambucus nigra. Next base: position 266,066,041 of record OX422217.1, read on the forward strand.
TAAATGTTAATTTACTTATACACACCTCTCTAAATGACATCATAAGGGAAGTTCACGCGCTTGGTGATGCCCCCTGGCTAGTGAATGTAGGGTGGATATAGTCCTAGGCCATATGCAGGGGTTTTTATATGTTTTTCTGCGCTGGTGAGGGGATTCCGGGTGTGGTCCTGACTCTCCCGCGGGCATATGGTCGCTTCCCGACGTTACGTTATGATCCCAGGCTGCCTTGTTTGATAGGACCCTGGAAGATGATGGTCATTTAGGGGCGCGCCCAGTGGGAAAACTCGGAGGGGCGGTCTTAGAATCGTTATATGTATATGAATATAACTTTTCTGCATCCAGGGGGACTTGATGGATATATGCCATAAAGAGCATGATACGTGCCATAAAGATCACGGGAATGAGAATAATGAGATATGTGCCATAAAGAGCACTTGATTACTAACGGTATTCCTACTAAGGAATGGAAAGATGGAATGGAAAGATAATTAACTATGGAAGTTAATAAATGGTGTTATTCCTATTAAGGAATATAAATTATAATGGAAATTTGATAAATGAGGAAAGGTTTTAAATTTAAGTTATTTACTTTTCTTTATTTTATGTAGATGAGATTTCATTTCATCATTTAGTTAAATTGTAATGTAAATATATCATCCTTATTATTCATGCATAACTGTTCATTTCTATCATGCTTTTTATTTCTTCTGGTGATCATATAGAACCCAGCCCTGACAGGTTTACTTTCCTTGTTGTGTATATGATTGTATCCGCTCAGGTGCTCCACCGCAAGGACGCCCATTTTGATGTTCCCATTCCTTTGCTTTCGACGAGCTGTAAGATTTTGCGTGTTATTACCGCACATCTTATTAGACGCTTTCTTCTTTGTATTCTAGATATGATCAGGTATTTTCATCGGGCGTGTAGCCCAAACTTTTGTACTTGTTTAATGAATGTATTATGTAAGATATTTAAATTGTTGTACTTCGTTGTATGTTGCTGTGGATTGACAGCTTATTCGGTCCTTTTGTATACATTCGTGTTAGATGTATTATATTCTTGTGTAATTCTACTTGCTTATCAGATTTGTGTTGTTTAAATTTAATTTTCTTAACTGCTTTTAAATTTCTAAACTTTTTGGCAACCCGTTTTCTGACTTATTCGGTGGTTTTCCCCTATACTCAGTTTATATTTTGTTGATGCTAAGAATGATATCCAACCATGATTCCTGTTACGTTTGAGTATCGAGCTGGCCACCCTTTATCTCGGATTCGGGTTGTCACAGGGAGTTTATAATTGCTCATCATATATATTAATTTGGCATATTCCATTACATATTCATCAGCATGTACTTCCCAAGAGCTTCAAGTGAAGATAAGAGAGTGATCGAGCAACAATCAAAGATCGAATGAGTTGAGATCATTACTACAATCATCGAGAAGGTATATGGTTTTGACTAAGCATAAATAATTTATTTAGGGGTTTCTTTTGAAATTGTTCAAGGCTTATTTTCAAAATTATTTTTCAAAAAAACTATTTTTTTCTATAAATTGTTCGAATGAATTTATTTCTTCATTTGAACGAGATTGAGAGTTCGTTCAAATAAGATCCAAATGAACATCAAATAGTCATTGTTCTGTTTACATAACTTATTTCATTTTAAGCTTATTCGAACGAGATTTTCTTTAGTTCAAACGAAATCATATTTCTATTCGAATGAGGTCCAATTTTCGCTCGAACAAGCTGCCTTAAAATTCGTTTGTCTATAATAAGGGGTTTTGGGATCAGCATTTCTCACAACCTTTGGAAAAATTTATTTCCCCATACATATCTCGAAGATTCCCAATTCATTTTTTGTTTAAAACTCTTTTATTTTTCATATCCAATCCCTTGAATTATTTGTTGAGCATTTATTAAACCCTAGAATAACACCATACCATGTCCATGCCCTTGTATAGTTGATTCTCTAATATTAAACTTATGGAGTTGATCCGTTATCACTGAATATAGGAATAGTGATTCATGAGGTTGATCGATGGAAATCGAGGCAAGTTGAGTTTGATGTAGGGCAGTGTAGGATCTGCATCATTTGTTGTTGACAACAAGGATTGAAGAAATTATTCTATCACTTAGTAGGTCTCTGAGTTTTGTAAGTCTGTAATTATCATTCTGTAATACCTAGGTGTAAATAGTATTGAATATAGTTTTGCCCAAAAAGGATTTTTCCTCATCTCTTGCCTTTTATTTGTTAGGTTGTGCTTTGTTTTCATTTTGTCTCCATATCTTGCTTGTTTCGGTTCACCTAATTTAACAAAGTAAAAGTTGGACAAAATAGAATTTGGTTTATGTGTGTGACCTACTCTACGACATATACATATAACTGGACCACTATGCATTTTTTTTAAATCAGTATCATAGCTTGTTTCTATAAGTTACTTATATGAATCATTGTGGTTATTTGGATAACTCATACAATAGGATACCTATATTTATGGCACAAATTAGACCTATTGAAAAACTCAATTGAGATAAAATCTAAAGTCTGTTAACGAGTGTTGATGCAAAAAACTAGAATAACTCTAATTCTTTAATCATAGATAAATATGAGTAAGTAAAAGAGACAAAAAGGTTTTCAAAGTGGTTCGGCTATGAAGAAAAACCTACGTCCACTATTTTTCTTATTGCCTTGTGTTTTCCTTTCAATCACTTGCCCTTGATGAAGGGATTACAACGTATTTATAGCCCAGTGGGGAGACAAAGAGATGGAATGTTAAAGGATGGAATGCCTTTATAACAATACATAATGTCCATAATGTTTTTGACCGTTGGCATTTTACTGATACTGTTGGTCAGCCTCCCTACTGTTGGTCAGGCTTCCTGTATGTTGGTCGGCATTCCAGGCTTTGGTCATTGGTAATGCCTTGCTAACTAGGATTATAGCCATAGTGGATGACATATGTCTATCTCTGATTGGTCCACATAAGTGGGTAATTTTTTGTATCAATAGAAGCCCCCAATGTTCCATGCTTGATGCTTGCTTGAAAGTATGGAGCATTTAGTTTTGGTAATAGCTCAAGCTACATTTTTTATGTTTGGTCGGTTGCCGACTTACCACATTTGTAAAATTATTATCTTCATTGTTAGCGTGTACTATTAATGGCATTTTTATAAATATCCAGAATTATAATGAATCGTCTTGGGACAAATACGTCTTTTTCTGCTTAGCCGCCAAATTTTCAATTGTCGTTTCACTTTAATTACGTTCACCAGTTTTTGAGGCAATCTGTAGAAAGGCACTAAAATCCAGATCATATCTTACCTCAAACCTTATAAGTTTTTACTGTAATTTCTTGAGCTTCCGTGCAATCGTTCTTCCTATCTTCAAGTTCTTTCTGAATCCTCAAGTCTTTGTAAGAATTATTTCTCTTCTTCTTTGCTTCATATCGAATCATGGTTTACATTGTTGTCTCTCTAGATGAGTTTAGAAAGGAATGGAATATACCAGACTAGGTAGACCTATAGTTCCCCAATCTCCCTATAGACGTTTTTTCTATATCTGAAGGTCACTGGATCCCTTCCTTATTCGTTGTTGAATGTGGATTTACTTTTCTCCCAAAACATTTTTGTTTGGAATTTTGTCAATACTTTGACATTGTACCTACAAGAGTATCCCCTAACACCTAGATAATAGTTAATGCTATCCATAGGCTTAATCAAATCCATGGGACCCATATTGGTATCCTTGAGATTATATTTTATTACAAGTGGGTTACCAGTGACAATACCTATTATTTGAAAACTAGGTCTATTAATAAATCCCCAGACGTCAATCTACCTAATTCCAACAGGGATTACTTTGGTCATGGGGTTATTGCTAAAAATTGGCAATATGTACCTCTTGAAGGGGAGAAAGTATATACTGAACCAAGATGCCCTCAAGAGGGTCGTGGCATAGGTTATTCTAAATATATTTTATATGCTTATGATGTTGATTTATCTGCTAAAATGTTAATTAACATTGGTTGTTTGTTTACTTGCAGTTGATAGGAAGAGGAGGTGTCCCAAGGAGGGTGACATTAAGCTTAACGAGCTCAAGTTTCTTTGCTCTTCATCAAAAAATTGGTGAAGAGCATATTAGTTTAACATCATATTTGCTGAAATACAGGAGTTCTATCACCTTCTTCGTTGCTCGACCTTCAACTATTACTCCTACCATTGTGCTTGACTTGGACGAGGACCTAGTGTCCACTTTATCAAGAAGTGGTAAACTTATTATTGTCCCTTATTCTTCTCTTGAGTTAGACATTCCTCTTTGTGCAACTATGGGTAAAAGAAAGTTTCCCAACCTTCTTGGAGATGATGATGCTACTGGAACCCACAAGTATGTGGATGGTGGGGCCAAAAAAAAGGATGATGCTGGGAAGAAGCCCCTAGGATATGATTCCCTCTTAAAAATATTGAGGAGAGGTCATGCTGCTAAGTAGGTTGAAGGAATTTTTTATGCCGGCCAACAGAGCTCGGTCGGTGTTACTCCATCTGATGTTGGATCCTCTATAGCCATAGGTCCTGGCTTGGCCAGGAAATTAATTAAGTCAGGGACTCTTCCAGTCCACAGGGTTGTTGCTTCCTCTATGCCCCAGCTTTAAAATTTTTGGAAGGGATGCTCAAAGTCTTACCATAGTGAGAATTCTTCTTTTTCTCTTTCATACTTTGTATTTTATCTTTGACTTCTTGTACTGATTTTTCCTTTATTCTTTGCAGTTCCTGGTTAATTTCAACCAGATGTTAGAGAAGGACGATGCACTTCGTTCTTCTTCAACTAATATTGGGGAGGCTTTTATTGGTCTCAATAAGTCTTTGATTGACTCCCAACAAGCATTGCAACTGAAAAGAAGACTTGGGAGAACAAAATAAAAACTGTTGAGGATGCTCGGTAGAAGGCTAAGGATGAGGCTGCTAAAGCTCATAAACAAGTGGCTTAGATAGCAAAGAGCCTAACTATTGAGAAGACCAGAGAAAATTCCTTCAATAAAGGATGGGGTAAGGCTATCACTACTGCCTTTTCTCAGATTGAGTATGCAAAGAAGAAATATTTCAAGGATAGTTGGTCGGTTGCTCTAAAGTAAGTTGGCACAGTAGAAGACTCTGAACTCTTCCAAAGCATTGATCATGTATCACCCCCCAACATGGATGATAAAGTTGAACATGATGTTAGTTCTGGGGAGTCATATTTGGTGGATGAGTCTTAAGTTGATCAACCTAAGAATGTTGTTTAGTCAGTCTTCCCATCCACCGAGAAAATCACTCCAGCCATCCATTTTACCAACCAACCTAGAGTTGAAGCTGACAGAGAGAATGTGTAGATTTGCTCGGTAGTTGTCCTCTGTATTATTTTCCTTTCTTTTATTTCTTTTTTTATTGTACTTGTAATTTTCCTTCATATCAATAAAAGGACTTTTTTCTTCTTCATATTGTTTATCATTTCTAGATTGTTCATTCTTTCTTGATTGTTGTCATATATTCCTTTTCTTGTTATTGATTAAATATCTATTTATTTTTCTAGTTCATGGCCAAGATGGAACATCCATATTCTAATGATTCAGATCTACTCAAGAGTTGTAACAGTTTATTTAAATCTTATCATATGACTTTAATCGAGGAAGAATTGTTAGACTTGCTCGGGGCTGATGCCACTGACCAAGCCAAAAATGCTTATATTTATCTCAAGTTTCTTGCTGATTGGGATGTGGACAATAATGTGGCTTACTTTGAGATGATTGAAGAACTTTAAGAAGAGAATAATGAATCCAAGGCTCTCCTTCACGCTGATTATGAGGCCAAGTACAAGGACTTAAGTGGAGCTCGGGGATTTGAGGAGAAGTTGTAGAAGCACCTTTCCATCTTTAGGAAGAAGGAATTCCTACTTAAGTGTGAAGTTGATGAAGATAGGGACATTTCCAAGTTATTAGAGTAAGAAAATAATAAATTAATGAGTGAAGAAGATTCTTTGAAGGATCCTTCTATAACTTTTACTATTAATGAAGGGGTATCACTCTTCGAAACTGAGAATGTTAGGCTAATGGAAGAACAGTAAGCCTTGAAGAAATCCAAAACTGCTTCTACTTACCGACCAAGATCTAGATCTAGCCGACCTACAACTGATGAGGCCAAAACTCAACAAACACTTGCTAACCAGGATGCATAGATAAAGTCCAAGAACTTAGCCATTGCTGAGATGTCTCAAAAAAGATCCAAACTCAAGACGAGGAACTTTCCACCCAGTCTTATCAATTATAAATTAAGTATGGATTGCTAAAGAAATTGCAACATCAGGTTAAATAATTAACCTTTCAGTTTCACAAGCAACCCAGGTAAGTGTGGATAGAAGGGTACAATGAAACTCTTGGACAATTTGAAGATTATTTTAGTTAGGCTCAGCGCGAAGGCTATAAATGGGGTTGGACCAATTGCCTAATAGTTATAAATGTTGACCAGGACAGGAAACTATGGTATTAGGTTGATCCTGGGTTCTTGGATTGTGATAAATGTCCCTTCAATCTTTACGTTAGTTGGATCCCTGTAGAAACCATTCCTCAATGCTTGATCTCTAAATATTTATGAGATTATGGTCTGCATGATGAGATGGAAATAGTTCGGCCTCCTCATTTGTTGAATACTCCAGCAGTAGTAATAAGAGAATTCTTCATGACTTTAACTTTATCAACTCTCCATACACATTGGATGATCCTCCAACAGGCATGGAACCAGCTTCGAGCTCCTCCAAAGCTGAAGGAAAGCGTCCGGTAGAATAATCTTAAAAATAATGTGTTCCCGTATTTCATTTATACACAATATTTTCATGTAATTATCATTAATATAAATGAAATGCAATTTATTAACTTATCTTCTTAATTTATGGATGCTTGAATGACTTTGTTATTTCATTAGTTCTACTGATACACTTAGGCATTTGCATAAATTTAGTATCATTTACCAATGAGATTATCATAGGTTCTACTGATATACTTATATTTCTAAGTTTAATATCAGTTACCATTGATGTGGTCATAGGTTCCACTAGGGCACCTAGATAAAAATCCAAGTTTAGCGCTAGTCACCCGTGGTATTGCCAGAGGTTCTACTAAAGCACCTAAATTTTTAGGTTTAGCATTAGTTACCAATGGTGACCAAGCGTATGTGGAATATGTGTCTACATTCCTATTTAGGAATCGTCACAACGTTCTTCCTCCATTTTTCTCAGTTTGGATAAAACTAGTTGATTTTATGCAGAGTTTCCTGACCAAATACTAAGGACTTAAAATCCTACTTTGACTCGGGTTTGTGTTTTACCGATCAAGTATTGAATTTCTACTATCTTGCCGATCAAATATCGTCTTTTCTAACAACTACCAACCAATTACTAAATTCCTATCGACCAAGTGTTGGGGGATGTATATCACCTAATATTCCCAAAAAAATTAAAAAAATGGAAAAACCAACTTTTTTATTGATACTGAAGCAAATTGATTACAAAATATATTACTTGCTACATTATTGGTAGTACTTCCTAAGATGGTCGGCATTTCAAGGATTTTTGAATTCTTTCCCATCCAAAGATTCAATTCGATAAGTTCCTACTCGAACAACTGCTGAGACATGATAAGGCCCATACCAATTGGCTTCAAGCTTGTTGGTCTTCCGAATCACCTTTTTAAGTACATAATACCCCTCTTTTAAGTTAGTAAGTTTCACCCCCTTGTTATAAAAACATATTGTTTGTTATTAATAGGCAGCATTTCTCAAGGCTGCATCTTTGCGTACCTCTTTCAGTATGTCCGGGTCTAGCCTTCACATCAAATAACTGACAGGATAATCAATGTTCAATACTCTATGAGTTGACAAACCTATTTCAGTTGGTATGATTACTTTTATCCCAAATGCCAGCATGTATGGTGTTTCTCTAGTAGCACCTCTTGGAGTTGTTCGATATGCCCACAAAATTGAGTGCAATTAATATATCCAATTCCTTTTAGCATCATCAAGTCTCTTTTTCAACCCATTTAGCAAGGTCCTGTTTGTCACCTCTGTCTTCCAATTACTTTGAGGATGGCATGTAGCAGAATGTAACTTCTGGATCTTGGATTGGGCATAGTATGCTATGAACTCCTCATTATCGAACTGGGTGCCATGGTCAGTAATGAAGGCATATGGTAAACCATATCTACAAATGACGTTATTCCATATGAACTGGTACACCTTCTCATAGGGAATATCCACTAATGGTTCTGCTTCAATCCATTTGGTGAAATAATCAACAGCTACGACCAAGTACTTAAATCTTCCTCGGGTGGTCGTTAATGGCCCGACTATGTCTATTCCCCTAATAGAAAATGGCCAAGGTGAAGTAATATGAGTCAAATCTGCATGTGGAGTTTCCTATTATTGGAGAACTTTTGGTACTTGTTACACTTCTTTGCAAAAGTTGTACAATCTACCGTCATGGTCGGCCAGTTGAGTATTCATTCGATGTAGTAATGATCCTCCAGCCATATGAGCTCCACAAGATCCTTTTTTTTTTTTTTTTTTTAAGAAACTAGAACTTTATTAATAAAGAGAGAAATAGCCTCTCCCATGGCCTTTACAAAGCAGAAGAAAACCAAAATTCCTATACATCTTTAGATATTTTCCTCAGATAAGGATAACAAATCCTATCAAGTCTAATTGCACCTTTAATATTTCTAGGAAGGTCTAGAACTGTAGAGAAATTTTATTTAACTTGAGATTGCAGGCCATATTTGGATAGAAGATCAGCTGTGGAGTTGGACTCTCTGAAACAATGAATAACTTTGATATCAAAGCTCTTTATTAAATCTTGAATTTGAAGAACTAGATCATTGATCCGCCATGGAATTTTGAGCTTATCATTTATGCAACTTAGTAGAAGTTTAGAATCAGATTCCACTACTAGATTTGTCCATCTCTGATAAATACAGTGCTCCAAACTCTCTTTTATTTCCCTTGCCTCTGACAAATTATTAGAACCATTATCTCCATAATCTGCATATGCCCAGATAAATGCTCCATTAGAGTCTCTCAAAATTGCTCCCATGCCCATTCGTCCTAAAGGATCACATGCACCATCTGTATTTAGTTTATAGTTCATAGGCTCAGGTCTAGCCCAAGAAACTGCTATAAAAGTAGGATGCACCCTCTTTTTAAATTCTATTTGCAGACTTTTACAAGCCTCAATACTTCTATGAGAGGAGGGGGAACTGATCTGAAAGGAAGAAACAATATCATGAGCTCTTTGGATAATCTACTGGATTATATCTGCAGGAAGCATTGTAGCATTATCAAATCTGGCTTTATTTCTAGATAGCCAAATCTCCCATAAGATACAGCAGAAGAGCATTTTGCACAACCATTTTATAAGTAAATCAGAGCTTGAATTCAGCCACCAAGTCATGATCTTAGAATTATAGTTCCCAAGAGGGTGAATTCCTAACATTGATTCAAAGAAGAGCCAAATTTGAGAGGCAATAGGACCATAGAAGAAAAGATGAGGAATGGATTCTTCAGATTTAGAACAGCAGTGGCATCTAGAGGCTATCTTAATACCAACTGATTTGATATTTATATCTAATGCCACTGCATTATGCAGCACTCTCCATGAAAAAGCAGACTTCTTCTATTAGATTTTTAACCTCTGTTGGGTGAACACAGTGCTGCAAAGTAATTATTAACCTTCTTTAGTATAGAACTCCTTTGTCTAACACATACTTTGCCACCTTATTCTTAAGGTTTTTGGCCTCAATTGGGTTTTCTAGTAAAGTTCCTTATTCAATATAAGCTCTGATGGGATCCATCCATGATGGTCCCATGTCTATTGTAATGAAAGTAATCATCAAGTATTCACTAATACTTCGATTGGCAAAAATTTCAATGGGAATGGTTCTCCTGAGCTCAATTTTGGTTGTTAATGCTAGTCGAGCAAGTCCATCATCTCGGGTATTTTCTAATCTTGGAATTTTGCTTATCAAAATAGCATTAATATTGCTATTATTTCTAATGCCTTAGATAGGTATCTTGTCATCAGTGCACCTTTAGCTCCATACAAACTCAAAATTTTATTTACCACCAACAGACAATCACTATATGCCACAAATTGATCGGTGTTTAATGATTGAGACAAACTCAATCCTATAATGAGATCTTTATATTCTTCTTCATTATGTGAGGCTTGAAATTGGAATCACAATCCATGCTCAATATATATCCCATTAGGAGTGTTGAGTATAATACCTGCTCCACATCCTGCTGCACATGATGATCCATCTACATACAAGTTCCATATTGGGATGTAAGTGTCAAACCCTTGGTCGGATAATATCCTATGATGTAATAATTTATTCCTTGCCTCCTTAAATTTTTTATCCATCTACTTCATCTTGGTTGATTATTCTGATAGGTCGAAAGTAACTTTTTTTTAGCTTTCCCCTGTGGGGGTCTGCTCGGGATGTTGGTCGGGGATGAATTCAGTTGAGCTTTCCCCTATTGGGGTTTGTTCTGCTCATATTCTTTTCTTATTGGAGACCTCTTGATAAGTGAATTTTGTAATTAAGTCTTCCACAACTTAGTCCTTTAATGAGGACCTTGGCTGATATATAATATCGTACTCCCCCAGTTCTACTTCCCAATACATTAATCTCCTAGACTTTTCAAGTTTATGCAGAGCTTACCAAAGAGGCTTGCTAGTGTATACCACAATAATATGCGCTTGTAGGTGAGGTTTCATCCATATGTATGCCTCAATCAATGCCAAATCTAATTTCTCCAAACGTGGATATCTAATTTCTGCTCCTCGGAAAGCTTTGCTAGTGTAGTAGACTGGCTTCTGAACTCCATTACCTTTTCGTATCAAAGCAGAACTTACATCTGACTTAGATACGGCTAAGTATAAATACACGTTTTCTCCCAAAACTGGTCGGGAGAGCAACGGGCGGATCCTATATACTTTTTCAACTCCAGAAAAGCTTTCTCGCATTCATCATTCCATTCAAAAGTCTTTCTCATCACTTTAAATAATGGTAAACACCTATATATATCTTGAGACACAAATTTATTCAATGTTACTACTCGCCCAGTGAGCCTTTGCATCTCCTTTTTGCAGGTCGGGGACTATATTTCAATCAACTCCTTGATTTTGTCAGGGTTAGCCTCAATTCCCCTCAGATTCACTATGTACTCGAGAAACATGCCTTCTTGGACACATAATACGCACTTGGTCACATTCAACTTCATTTAGTTCTTCTCAAGCTGATCAAAGGTTTGTCTGAGGTCGGCAATATGATCAGATGCTTTTTTGCTCTTCGTCATCATGTCATATACGTATACCTCCACATTTTTTCCTATTTGTTCCTCAAAGACTTTGATCACCAACCTATGGTAAGCAGCACCTGCATTTTTCAAACCAAATGGCATAACATTATAGCAATAAGTTCCTCGAGGAGTAATGAAAAAATTGTTTTCCCTATCTTCAGGCTTCATCTCAATCTGGTTATAACCAGAATATGCATCCATAAAACTTAGTAGTTTATGCCCTGGTGTGGTATCAATAAGTTGATCAATCCTGGGCAAAGGAAAATGGTCCTTTGGGTAGGCTTTATTCAAATATGTGAAGTCCACACACATTCTCCATTTGTTGTTTTTCTTTTTTACTATAACAACGTTGGCCAACCAATTTGGATATTTCACATCTTCAATAAATGAGGCTTTTTGAAGCTTCTCAACCTCCTCCTGGATAGCCTGGTTCTTTTCGGGGCTAAATACTCTACTACCTTGGCATCCTTGTTGACATTGAGCTCATGGCAGAGGAAATTGGTATCAACCCCAGACATGTCCTCTTGACTCCAAGAGAACATGTTCTTTCTCTGTCTCAGGAATGCCACTAGATCTTGTTTAATAGCAGGATCTAACCTTGATCCCACCTATGTAATTCGTTCTGGATTATCATCGTCTAAGAGGATATTCTCCGTTTCTTACACAATTCGTCCTTTTTCCAACTCGGTCTCCTCTCTTAGATCTAAAGTTTCCACCTCAGATTCTCTATTGGGCTCAGTAATGTCCACTTAGTAAGTGGTTGTGTTCTTTTTTATTTCTTCTAGATCCTCTTTCTCTATAAAGTAATAATAACATTTTTGGGATACTTTTTTATCACCTTTAACCACACCTACTCTAAAGTTAGTCGAGAACTTCAAACATTGATGGACTATTGAGGGAACTGTTGCAAACTTCTTCAATCCTACTCTGCCCATGATGACATTGTAGGTTGACTACATGTTCTTATCCATCACAAAGAAACAAACTTTCTCGGTCCGACTTACTGGCCAGGTGTTGAGCAATACCACCATATTGATTGTTCCCAAAGGATAAAAAATTTCACCAGAAAAATCGATCAAAGGCCTATGGTACGGATCTACTGAGCTTCAAATCCAACTTTTTAAAGCAGGAATAAAACATGATATCTACTGAGCTACATTTGTCAATTAACACCCTGGAAATGATTGTGTCCTAGTATCTATATTTGACCACTAAAGGGTCATCATGGGGGTAGATAATTCCTGACAAGTCATTTTTGGAAAACATAATTACCAACTTTTCTTTATTCACCTTCCTCGGCCTATCTTCTTGAGCTAGATTGATCATCTGGATGTAAGAACAAGCTAGAGCCTCATTGAGGTAAGATTTTCTCTCAGAAGTATGATCTCCCCCTCCAGCATCTCCACCTATAATCATATGACAATCAAAGGTACCAAAACTAAGAGTAAACACCCCACATTCTGGTTGCTTGGGCTTTTAGTGGAAATCGGGAACATCTTCAGGATCAACTTCATGATTTCCTTTCTTATCTTTCGTAGGCTTGTATGGATATTTTGACCTATGCTGAGCTCCTCTGTCGTCCTGTCGATCAATAAACTTATCCAGGCTTCCTTATCAGATGAGGGTTTATATCTCATTTTGCAGAGTAATACAACGATTTGTATTATGATCATGGTCCTTATGAAATTCACAGTATTTGAATATGTCCATCTTCCCAGCATGGGCCCTTTGCTTCTCGGGCCAACGTATCTCCTTGCTGTGCTTAATTTCCTCCAAAACATGATGAATTCCCATCGTTAATGGAGTGTAACTATTGTATTTCCTGAGCCTATCATCAATCTTCTTTTTCCTTGAATCTTTTTTATCCTTATGATCTCTTTGATCTTTCTTCTCAGTTTTAACCTCAGTCTTTGTGATCGAGCTCTACTTTGCTGCCATTCCTTCCTCGGCATTCGTTATCTTGGCTTATTTAGCCATTAACTCAGTCATAGTTTTGGGAGTTTCTTTGGTAAGAGTGTAATAGATAATCTTGGGAATAATTCCACTCATAAGAGCTGTGATAGCTGTTTTCTCCTCGTAATCAATCACCTTTAACTTCTCATTATTGAAGTAAGTAATATAATTCCTTTTGATTTCTCCTACACGTTTTCTTAGACTTAATAAGTGAGCTACTCTCTTTACTAGTTTAGCCCTGAAGAAGAAATTATCAATGAATAGCTCGGTAAGTCGATTAAAATTAAAAAGTTGCCCAAAGGAAGGCTATTGTACCATATCTGGGCAGGACCTATTATGATACCCTAGAATGCCCTGAATCTCATTTCTTTGGGGACAGCATAAATTTTTGTTGCTTCTTGATACTGTTCTATGTGAAAAATAGGGTTAGTTTTTCCATCATACTTAGGAGTAACCACAGGTGCTTTGAACTTCGAAGGAGTAGGAATATCCATAATAGCCTGAAAAAAAGGAGACCCTTTCACAAAGTTTCATTGCAAAGGGTTGTTTGTCTTCACCATTTCTCCCAACCTATCTTCTAATCTTTAGATTAAGCCTTTCCATACATGCTTACCCATATCAGATTTATGCGATGCAACTCGGCTATTCCGACTAACTATCTGTGATGATCTTTTCTCCTAAGAGGTCTTCTCGGTATGGACAGATTATCGGGTGCATGATCTGGATTAGGTCGAGGCCTCATGTTGATCGAATAGTCGTCTAGTATGCCTAGACAATGCGCTGGGAACATTTATATTCCTTTTGGGTCCCAAGAGATCCAAGGGCGATGCTCAGCTTAGTCTTTATAAAGTACTTATCCTTTTAGTAGAAAAAGATTGTTCATCATATGACTCTGAATTCCTAAGGTAAGAATTTACTGTTGGATGATAGGACGTATCACTGGAAGTCCTGTAATGGATATGCCTCATGAGGGAAGAACTTACTCCAGGATGATATGACGCATCTCTAGAAGTTCTAGAGTGGTTATGTGCATTGGTTCTTGGAGGTGGCCATGCCATATTTCTGTGAATAGACAAGGCGGGAGATCTGGCTACAATGTTTGGGCCAACTGCTTGATTGTATCTTGCGTAACATCTTAAACCCTTGCGAGACTAGCCAAAATTCCAGTCAGCTCATTATATTTTGGAGGAACAGATGGAATAGGTGGATTGCCCTCGTTTCTGGCGCCAGATTCCGGAATGTCAGTCATTTTTGAATCAATGAACGAGAATGAAAATCTTTAGAAATACATCCCCACAGACGGTACCAATCTGTTGATGCAAAAAACTAGAATAGATCTAATTCTTTAATCACAGATAAATATGAGTAAGTAAAAGAGACAAACGATTTTTTAAATAGAAGTAAGTAAAAGAGACGAAAACGTTTTTAAAGTGGTTTGGCTATGGAGAAAATCCTACGTCCACTGTTTTTCTTATTGCCTTGTGTTTTCCTTTAAATCACTTGCCCTTGAAGAGGGGATCACGACCTATTTATACCCAAGTAGGGAGACAAAGAGATTGAATGTTAAAGGATGGAATGACTTTATAAATTAGGCATTGACATCAGTACATAATGTTTTTGGCTATTTACGTTTTTCTGATACTGTTGGTCGGCCTCCCTACTGTTGGTTGAGCTTCCTAGATCTTACCCTGTTTTCAAAAAATTTCAGTATCCGATTAGGCGCAGAGACAGGGAAAAGGCAAAGATACATATAATGCCACTCTAAGCGATAGTGATGTCGAGTTGGTGGATTTTGGGAATAAATCACCATATTAAATCTAATTTATGTGTATTCATGGCCAATCACATTGGTACTTATAATTCCTCCCACACTAGTGAGGTAATTTCTAAGAGTGATTTCCTCGATAATATGTCAAACTATTTTGGAGAGACTGAGGGTGATGAAGAGAATTTGAGTGAGGGAAAATGTGACCTCAAGCCCGCCTAAATTGAACTTTTACAATGAATCTTTAAAAACCAAAATGAAAAATTAAAATTTACTTCGAGGGTGTAGGGTTTAGAAAAAATTTGAAAATCTTGAGAGCGTGTGAGGCCTTAGTGAGTTAACTCGAGCAGTTAAAAGTTTCTTCGTGTGAGCAACTTATTATGGTAGGTAGGGAAAAACCCATTTTGACCAATAAAGTGGTTGGTCTTATGAGAGTTCTTTAAACATCATTGAAGATCCTTAAGAAACTTGAAGTCCATATTTTTTAACTCAAGAAAAATTTTAACATGCCCGGGAGGTCAAGGTTACTTTGAATGACAGATCTAATATTGTTAAAAATTTATTCCTCGGTCCTCATTAGGTTATAACAAGAGGTAACGGATAGGTTATGATGGTGCATCCACTTCGAATACCGTACTGAAATTAGTTCTCAAGTTTTTGATGGATCCTTATGGGCCTCAACTTAACTACCTAGGATATCTCTCCCTAGGCATTTTAACTAAGCTAGACCGAAACAAGTCTATGTTTATTCCCATTGCAAACGAAGAGGTCACCTTAGGGAGTTTTGTTTCAAGTTAGTTAGAGTCTCTCACAAACGTGCTCCTACACATCGCCATAGATATTTTTCTAGTCTTTGAGAGCAAGTGTAGTTTTTTGTCAAGACTTCTCAATGTTTGGTAGAGGAATTCCAAACAATGTCTACTCCTTTTAAGAACACCTCTCGGACAAATGATTAAGGTCAAGACTTATTTCTAGTACAGTGTAATTATCATATTGCTATCTTTTGTCCCTATTACTAGATTGTATTTTTATGTTTATATTTTTAACATCCAAAAAAATTTCTTTTTTTTCAGAAAAAGTTTAAAAAGTATTCAAAAAAATTTTATTTTTTATATTTAAAAAATTCATAAAAGCTCAAAAAGACTTTTGTGTTTTGCTTTACACCATATATGGATGCGCATTTAAGATGTTTGAATCATAATTACATTACATCCATTCACGTGAATTATTCATGGTACTATAAGACTTGGCTCCATTTCTTTAATGTGCTTAATAATGCGTTGTTAGCATTTCGTTGTTCTTTGATGATTACTTCCTTCATGTTTGACTTTTTATATCGCCTTTATTACACATATGCACGAACATTTTGAACATTGTACTTGTTTATCATATGTCGAATAAGGTTTTATTATCTCAATCATGCTTAATAACGAACCAAATGTACTAGTAACAAAGTTTTATTGTAATAACCATTGCTCAGGTTTCTTTTCCACGAAAATTTAATTTTTGTTTAAGTAATGGAAAGGGGCTATGAAAGAAGCAATAACCTTTGCATTAAAGTCCACCATTGGAAAGATCCTAAGAGATGATTTTGGCATACAAAAACAGAAGTGTCAAGGCCATTTTTTATTTCATTGATGATTCACTATCATAAGCATTATGATTTCTCTGAAAAATTTGAGAGTGTATGCTTAAAATGTGAGACTTTGAGGGTGTTATAAGTTGAAGACAACGGGTTTGCATAATAAACTTCCTTTAGAAATATTAAATTGTTTGGCGTTATTGATTTGAGAAGCATTAAAATTCATGGCATTTTGCATAAGTCGAGCCAACTTCCCTTTGTTCAAAATTTTTGCACTTAACGTTGAATTGAGTTCTTTCTTGAGGAATATCTCGTTAACTTTGTGCACCTTTGTTTCATATGCCTATTTTGATTTTCCCATGATTTATGTTCACACAACTTCATTTCATTTCCATGATTCGGATATTTTCGTGCTACTCCAAGGTGTTATTTTTTGTATTTGTACTTAATTGTACTTTTTATATGTATGTATTTTTATAGGTAAAAAAATTGAAAAATTTTAAATATAGTTTGTTGATTCGTTAAATTCTCATTGCATATGCTTAATTATTTATTCTTTATGATGATATTTTATATTTAGATTCACGTAATGCTAAAATTTCAGGATTAGTTTCCAACCCTTTGTTCTATTACGGACAAAAAGGGAAAAACATATTAAGGGGGAGTTTTATGTGTATGTGTTCTTTACACTCCATAGGTCACGGTATTTATTTTTATTCATGTGTGCAGGTTCTTTCCACCTTGATGATTTCATGGACTACACGATAAAGACTTTCAATTAAAGATAATGACAGAAATGTCTTTTCCTTTTTTTATTTTGGGAGGGCATTAGTTGTACTTGTCTTAAGGGTTATTCATTTTTGGTTTGTGTTTTGTACTGGAATATCCAAAGGGGAGATTTGTAAGAGAGAATTTTATAATAGCTCATCATATATTTTAATTATCATATTCCGTTACATATTCATCATCATGCACTTCTTAAGAGCTTTAAGTGTAGACAAGTTAGTGACCGAGAAACAATCGAAGATCGTATGAGTTGATCACTACAATCATCGATAGCTTTATTTTAATAAAGCATAAACACTTTATTCATGGGTTGCTTTTGAAAATTTTCGAGGCTTATTTTTTAAATGATTTTATAAAATAAAAATATATTTTCTTTAAGTCATTTGAACAACTTTATGTATTCATTTGAACGAGATTAAGAGTTCGTTCAAACGAACTTTAAACGGACATCAAATGGCTTTTGTTTTGTTTGCATGACTTATTTCGTTTGAAGCTTGTTCAAATGAGACTATTTTTTCGTTAAAATGATGTTTCCTTCTTGTTTGAACATGTTTTTGTTCGAACGACATTTCTCAAAATTAATACCACCTCAAAATTTGTGTTTTCTATAAAAAGGGTTCTTGGGATCATATTTTTTCAAAACTTTTGGAAAAATTTGCTTCCCTATACATATCTCAAAGGTCCATAGACCCTAGTTTGTTTAAAACTCTTTTGTTTTTTAAATACAATCCCTTGAATGATTTTTTGAGCATTTATCATATCCTATAAGAACATAATACCACATTCATGCCCTTGTAGAGTTGATTCTCTATTGATGACCTTATTGAGTTGATTCTCTACTACTGAAGATAGGAGTACTGATTCCTGAGGCTGGTTAGCGGATATCGAGGCAAGTGGAGCTTGTTGTGGGGTGGTGTTGGATCTGCATCATTTGTTGTTAACAACAAGGATTGAAGACATTACTGCGTCACTTAGTGGGTCTCTAATTTTAATAATTCTATAATTGTTGTTCTATAATACCCGATTGTAAACATTGTTGAATATAGGTTTTTCCTGAAAGGGATTTTTTCTCATCTCATGTCTTCTATTTGTTGGGTTGTGGTTTGTTTTCATTTAGTCTCCATATCTTGCATGTTTAGGTTCACCTATTTTAGTAAAATAAAATTTTGGCAAAATAGAATTTGGTCTGCTCTATGACTTTTACATATAATCGGGCCACTCTACATTTTTTTCAAATTGATATCGGAGACTGTTTCTACAAGTTACTTAAATGAATTCTAATGGCTATATGTATAACTCGTACAATAGTTACCTCTATTTGATGGAACAAATTATGCCTATTGGAATAATCAAAAAGATCATCTCCAAATTCGATTGACAAGCATGTTTGGCTTGTAGTTGAAAAGGAGTGGATTCCTCTTAATGTAACTAATGAGAATATTATTAGTCTCAAGACATCACAATTTGACATGAAGAATATTTTAGAGGGAGTAACATCAACTCCCGAGACTTAAACGTTAGTTTTGGTGTTGTCACAGCCGATAAATTTCATCGTATCATGACATGTACCATGTTTATAGAAGTATGGGATATCCTCTAACTCACACACAAGGGTACCAATTTTTTGGAAGATTCTAATCTAAGAAATCTCACAACACAATTTAACACCATTATCATGCTTGAATCTTAAACTTTTGATAAATTTTATGCATGCTTGTCTGACATTTTTAACTCTATATTTAATTTGGTTGACCGAATTCCTTAGATGAGGGTAGTTAAGAATATTTTGATATCTCTTCCGTCCTCTTTTAGTACTAAGTTCATGTTTCTTAACTCTTTGGTGATTTTGGATACTCTTGGGTTAAAAGAGCTCTATAAATGGGGTGGTATGAACTCGACTCAAAAGGCTTTGATAATAATATGAGAGTGTAGTGCAGCAGAATAAAGTTTTCTCAAAATAAACCAAATTAATTAATCCAAAATTTTAGTTAAACCCCAACTCATACATCTAAATGATTTGAAATCATAAAATTAGGAAGCATGTAAAGGAAACCAATTTTCTGGAAAAAATCCCCAAAGGGAAAAAACCTTTTCATTTCACTAATAATTTTTAAATCATAACTTACAAGATTACAAGTGAAATCTATAACGAATATTCGCAAATACCCATAGCACCGCAACCTAAATCAGTAATGGACTCTCGCAATGAATCCACAAGACAGTAAGGAACACCCGTAAGCACTCCCAATGACCGCAGTCATAGTCAGCTTGGCACCTCCCTCAAGCAGTACCTAGTTAACCAGCACCTCTCTCAAGAGCTACCAAGATCAGCTGCAGATTTACCCTCTCTATAAGAGAAAACTTCTAGAAGATTGTATCTTAGGTTCCAAAACAATTCACTAAAAGATTGGGATGTTTTGTGAATGGAAAAATAAGGTTTTCAACCGTGAAAGGAAGAAGACGAAAGTAATCTGCTGTTAGAAGTTTTTGCAGAATGAAATCCGTCTGTCTTCTTAACAAAAGCAAAGTGGTTTAACGTGATTTATATAATAAAAACTTAAGGCGGCGCATCGTTCGAACGAGGTAGAAAGTCACTCAAACGAAAGGTCACTATCGCTCAAACGATAGTTTCTCGCGACAAGGCTGTGTCGCTTAAACAACAGTAGCCTGACGCTCAAATGACTAGGAGAGAAAAATAATTTTGTATTTTGACAAAAAACTCTGCCTCGTCACTTAAAAAAATCCTTTTGACGAAAATTGATGCCTCAACACTTAGAAAATATTTTAGAAAAATATCCCAACACTTTTAAATGGACTGTTAAGGGACTAAAACACGATCTCACCAAAATTCATCTCGTGGAGGATTGAATGTTGAAGAACTTTCATATTCGGATCCGTATTCATGTATCTTCAAACTTTATCTTTTTCTTCAATGGTTTGTAGCGGTATATGACATACACTAATGTAAACATGACTTATAAAATATGCCCTTACAAGTCTCCCCCTATGTCTATGCCGGTACAAAATAAAAACATCTGACTTATCAAATCAAAATTCTTATAAAAATTTAATACCCTCCCATGAACCCAAAAATGAAAGGTACAAAACATGTAAGTCTAAAACTTTTCTTCAAAAATCTTCAACATTAAATCTTCATATATTTATGCTTTTCTCATCAGGGTGTGAAACATATGATCGTCAATCTTTGTACTTACACACATGAGACAAAGAAAATACATTCATAACATATCGAGTTTGAAATGAGATAAACGTAAACAAATATCAAAAATCTCAAATCTCCCCCATAATGTAGAACTCCACCATAATTCGTTCTCCCTTTTTTTTATTTGTTCGAAATAGACAAGGAAAAGAATAAACAAAATATACATGGAGTTGTCATGATAAGAAAATCAAACAACTGCGATCATCAACAGATACTCAAAATTATTCCACAAACTATTTTTTACTTTTCAATTTTTCAAACAAAATTGCAAAAATAATTTAACAAAAATCACACACCATGAATTTACACTAAGATAAGCAAATCATGGAAACGGAATGAATGGGTGAGAACTTATTCGATAGGAAAATCAATGCAATCAAACATAACATTTGTGCACGATGAATAAGGATACTCCTAACGAATGAACTCAAAATCGTACTTAGGTGTCAAATAATGTGAATTCATCAAAGTCTAAAATGATTTCCATACCAATAACGTCTAAAACTGTGTAATGATTTTTTAAGACTTTGTCAGGATGTGCAAACCCATTTTTTTACATTTTTCCATCTGAACACCCTCATAAATAATAAATTTTATTTTCTTTTGAGGTGATCTAAACCTGTTGCCCCCTTATTTTGGCATATTTATCTTTTTACTTCCTTTAAAAAAATTTGGGCTCTTTTAAATGGTCACTTTCATAACGAGTTAATTTTGTACTCTCGCAGCCCTTTCCCATGAACACTCATCTTTTTTTGCAATTTAATTCCTCATGGTAAACGGTTCTTACATGCACTACTTTCATTGTCGAGTTTTGTTGCATTCGTTTCGTTTTAAAGACAAGATTGAGATGGAAACACTTAGACCAACTAGTGATTTGACAAGCACAATAATTAAACAAATATGTGCAAGTGTGCATTAAGGGATATAAGATTCAAACATGTAGGTAGTAATCTAAAATTACATCTTAATGACTACAAACATTATAAAGCACAAAAATGAAATGATGATGCATATCAAAACACTGACAAATCATCATATGGATATGGAATGAAATTGTGACTCGGTCATCCTAAATGCCTATTCAAAAATGGTGTCAACAAAATACAAAACTCTTTTTGTCTTTTTCCAAAAAAATTATCAAAATAAAATATTTTTGGCTTTTTCAATTTTTCTCAAAAAAATGAAAATCTTTTTGTATTTTTCCAAAAAAAAGTTCAAAAACAAAAATCTGTTTGGTT
The DNA here is from genome assembly GCA_949130495.1 of Sambucus nigra. NCBI lineage: Eukaryota > Viridiplantae > Streptophyta > Magnoliopsida > Dipsacales > Adoxaceae > Sambucus > Sambucus nigra. The sequence continues at coordinate 266,087,967 of OX422217.1, forward strand.
TTTCATAAAATATATCAAAAATGGAAAATATAAGTACAAAAATATACATGTAATAACACTAGAAAGAATGAATCATGAAGCACAACTAGTGTATGACAAATATCCAACACAATCAATTGAGAGATCTAACATGGGGTGAGTCGCATGCAATCAAACAAGAGTCCTGAAAAATTAATCCAAAAGTCTCTAAATTTGATTTCCTAACCTAAACAGATTCGGAACCACATGAGGGGGTTTGAGGAATCGAATTTATTCTTTTATTAAACTTCCTAGGAGTATTTTGAAGTCTGTAATAGAAACACCTAAGATGACCTTGCCTACCGCATTGTGTGCAAGTGTAAATTGGGCGGTGCATGTTCCCTAAAGGTGACTCTCTCCTAAAATTCATAGGTTGCTCTCTCAGAATGTTCCTAGGCGGATCTCTCGGAATAACTCTAGGTGCCTATTTATTAACAACCTCAGGAGGCTCTCTTAATCGTGTGGTGTTGGCTTTGGGAATGGATACAACACTATCATCGAATACTATACTACACCTATCCTCGTTGATTTGGATAGTGCCTAACATCTTTTCTCTCTTTTTTGACCTAGACTCCAAATAAAACTTCACCTTACTTGACTCTCTTAAACTCTTCTAAATCTCACCTATCCTCTACTTGAGTACACGTCTAGAATCCTCAAACTCTAAAAGCTCCTTTTTCATAATCTAAATCAAACCTATAAGACTATTCTCTCACCTTTGACATATCCTAGATTCTCTCTAAGCATCTCCTCACGTGTCCTGGGATCCTCAATTAATGCATCGGTGTTATTCTTATCTAAGGCACACTCTTTCAACTTAGCTTCGAATCTCAAGTTTTCCTTCTTTATCCTTACAGATTCCTCATATAAATTATTGTAGGCAACTTGCAGGTCACTCAACTCTTCCTTTTCCTCTTCCTCATCCTCCTCACTCTCATCACTAGTTATAGGGGTGGGAAGCTCTCACTTAGTAGCATAGAAGACTTCTTTTTCTTAATCACTATCACTAAGGGAAGAAACATGAGATGTCAGATTATTACAAATCTTCCTTATATTAGTGGGACATTCATCTATAGTATAACTAACTCCCTCACAACCAAGACACCTCTCAGAGTCGTTTTTAACGGAAGATTTAAAACAAGAGTTCATGTGATTTTTTCAATTAGAACTTTCAAAATTTTGACATCTAAAACCATCAATACCACCAAAAGACATACTAAGAAAATATGGATCAAACACAATAACTTAGTGCAACAGACTCTAATACCAATTTGTAAATGCAGTGGTATGAACTCGACTCAAAAAGCTTTGATACTTATATGAGAGTGTAATGCAGCGAAATAAAGTTTTCTCAAATTAAACCAAATTAATTAATCCCAAATTTTAGTTAAACCCTAAACCATGCATCTAAGTGGTTTGAAATCATAAAATTAGGAAGCATCTAAAGGAAACCAATATTCAGGAAAAAACCTCGAACGGAAAAAACCTTTTTATTTCACTAATAATTTATAAATCACAACTTGCGTGATTATAAGCAAAATCTGCAGTGAATGTCCAAAGATACCCATAAGGCCTCAACCTAAATCAGCAATGGACTCTCGCAACGAATCCACAAGGAAGCAAGGAACACCTGTAAGCACTCCTAATGATTGCAGTCATAGTCAGCCCATCACCTCCCTCAAGCGCTACCTAGTCAATCAGTACCTCTCTCAAGAGCTACCAAGATCAGCTGTAGATTTTCCCTCTCTATAATAGAAAACTTTAATAAGACTGTGTCATTGGTTCCAAAATAATTCACTAAAAGATTGGGATGTTTTTTTAATTGAAAAACAAGGTTTTAAACCCTAAAAGAAAGAAGACAAAGGTAATCTGTTGTTAGCAATTTTTGCAGAACAAAATTCGCCAGGTCTTCTTAATGAAAACAAAGTGGTTTAATACACTTTATATAAAAAAAACTTAAGGTGGTGCATCGCTAGAACGAGGTAAAAAATCACTCGAATGAAAAGTCACTATTGCTCGAATGACAGGTTCTCGCGATAAGACTCCCTCTGCTCATGGAGCCTTGCCTCATATGCATCAATCAGCCTGGATATCTGTGTGGACCTCGCTGGTCCTTGGCTTTCTTTTAAGGCTGGCCTTTCTAAGCGAGCCCTCTGATCTAAACGTCGAACTTTAGATCTAATCATGCGAGGAGCAGGCGGTTCTTGGATATCTCCTGCCTAGGGAGCATTACTACTGTGATCGGACATTTCAAACTCTTATCTTGGTGTGGGATTTCTCATGGAAGATGAACGTTTCCCACACACGGCGCCAATTATGGTGACATTTATTATTCAACACAAAGAAATAAGAGAAGCACAATCACCAAGAAAAATAAGGAATACAAAATGCCAATAACATAACAAAAGATGTACGTGGTTCAGCAAAGTTGCCTACGTCCACGGTGGTGCAGTCAGTATTATTTCTATATACTCCGGAGAGTGATTATAGAGAATACAGTGTGTCCGTATGCGCCGGACCTAGGGTTTATTATATAGATGTCCATTTTCAGGGAGTGGGGGTGTTGGATTCCCCCACCTTTTCCATCTTCTCCTAGAACCCCTCTTAATGGGAACATGGGAGAAGACTAAATCATAACTGATTAAGATATGGGGGTCTGGACTTTGGGCCGCTACAATTGGGCTACTCGTCTAGGCCCATCATTCTACTTTCGGGTACCCACAATTGCCCCTAAATTTGTTGGGCCATACTTTGGGCTCAATAAATTTAAATGATTCTTCATAATGGCTCATTTGTACACCATGCAACTTTTCCCAAAGTTTGAGGACTGAGTTAGGCGGCACTTGCTTCGTGGTATGTGCATTATGATTAGTAACACTCAAAAGTTATCCAGGGAAGTCATTTCTCAATCGTCGTTTCAAGCTTCTTAGTACTCTCCCATTTTCTGCGAGTTCTAGCGATTCAAGTTCTCTTATCTCGGTCTTCATTCTTATTTCTTTCGATCTTCCTCATTATTTGGGCTTATGATTCTTCATTGTCCAGGTTGAACTTTCACCTTGTAAGTCCCCTGTGACTTCTCATTGTATTTTTTCGTTGAATTTGTAGTTTTTTAGGGTTTTCCAATGGCAAAGATTGGTAATAGATCGGTCTCCGAGTTTAGGAAGTTTTACAATATTGCTGAGTGGGTAGAGATTGAGTGCGCCTCTCCCCCTAGAAACGTTAGAGAGATAGAGGGTTCCCATTGGATCCATGTCTTGTTGCTTTCCCAAGGGGGACTTACTTTTCCTCCCAAAAATCTATTCTTGCACTTCTTTGGTTATTTCAACATTCTTCTTGCACAGTGTTCGCCCAATGTGTGGAAGATAATCAATGGCGTGCATAGAATAAATCAGCTTTATGGCACCAAATTAGGGCTCCCTGAGGTCTGCTTTTTCTATTCTTTTTCTAGAACTAGTTCAGGTGTTCTCTATCTCAAAGACAGGAGTCCTGACCGGGTATTGGTAGTAAACCTACCTGATTCCCATAAGGACTATTGGCAAGACGGCTTCCTTGCTAAAAATTGGCAGTTTTCTCCCCAGACTGAGGGGTCGAGGTCTGGTAGGTTCTTTGTTCCCTTTTATGGGGAAGAATACATAGGTATTCTTTGCTCTGTTCTTTCAATTTCTTCACTAATTTGTGATCTTTCTGACTTTTCCAATTTTTTCTTCAGCGAGGCCGAAGAACTTGGAACCTGCTCTCAACAAGGTTCGTCTTTCTGAATTGGTCAAGGCCTAGAATATTAGGGAGCCCTTAGCCGACGACGAGCATCCCCAATCTGTTGCTTTCTTACTCGAGTACAAAAACGTTGGTTCTAGCTTTATAGCGAGGCCGGTAGATAGTATTCCTGAATTTGATACCTTTGAAGAGACTGCTGTTGATCCCATTCAGTTGGACGAGGAGGAGAGCAGTTCTGAGAGTGATATCGTAGGCGGTGCTGAAGGCAATTTTGGCTAGGGGAGCTCCAGTGGTGATAGTTCTTCTAACTCGGAGGAAGTTTCTGAAGCTCGAGAATATTTGAGCACGTCCAGCAGTTTAAGCGAGGAGATGGTTCCTCCAAGGAAAAATTTGATCCGGGACGATGATGATGATCATGTTCTCCTCGCTCAGAGGTCGAAGAAGCAGAAGTCCAGCTCTGGGGTCGTATCTACTGGCTCTCGGTCCTCTGCTCAGGAACAAGATAGGAAGAGGAAAGAAGAAGAAGAGATGAGAGAGAGAGAGAGAGAGAGAGAGAGAGAGAGAGAGAGAGAGAAAGAGAGAGAAAAGGAAGAGGAAAGAAAGAAGATGGAGGATAAGAAGAGGATGGAGGAGAAGAGGAGAATAGATAAAGAGAAATAGGAGGAGAGGAGAAAGATGGAATCGAGGACGAAGGCTGGGCAGTCCTTAGTCCCGGTGTCCGCCTTTGCTCGAGGGGGCCTCAGTTGCCATTTCTCCTCAATTGGCCCCTACGCTGCTTGAGAGGGAAGTTCTTCCTATAGATCGCCAAAGGGCGCTAGGGTCTGATCAATTGGCCCTACAATCTAGCTAGAGGCTAGCCTTGATAATACCTTTTCGTTTCTCTAATGCTTTAATAAGTTTTAGCTGTTTCCTTTTCCTGATGTCTTCTTTATTTTTACAGTTTGTGACTAACTTTGTCGTGCTGTATCGCTCTCACGATGAGCTGGTGAGAAGGAATAGCGAGATGGAGCAGCAAAATGCTACCTTGAAGGTGAGGGGAACTCAGCTGGAGGCTGATCTGAAGACTGCTGACACTGCTCGAGCTTCTTCTGACCTGGCCTTCGTCAATTCCAATCGAGAGAGGGATGCGGCGGTTAAAGAGCTAAACGAGCTGAGTCAGGCCTATAACCTGGTTTGCTCGAGCAAGTTGTCCATCGTAGAGGAGAATAGGGTGCTGATCGAGCAGCTGAAGGAGAACGAGTTTCAGGCAGCCACCATCAAGGAGGATTCATACAACTCTGGGTGGGCTACCGCATATGAAGATGCCGAGGTTCAGATAGGCTACATCAGCCGTCTGAAGTTCAAGAAAGGATGGAACAAGGCCCTCTTAGCTTCTGGTGTCGATATTGACTCTCCTATATTTGACAAGCACGACCCGGGCTCGAAGCTAACTATGGATGAAGAAGCCCCTGCCCTAGCCATAGAAGGCATTGATCCTTCCTCCCAGACAATTCCTGCCGAGGTTCTCCCTGCTCAAGCGACAGAGGTTATCCCTGCTGAGGGGGGTGCTTCTACTGTCGCTGATAAGGGGAAGCAACCATCTACTTCTGGGCAGCCTGAGGTTGCTAGTTAATTTAATTCTAGGGTTACTTTTGTATCTTCGCTTGTAATTTTCCTTTTTGCTGCTCAATGTACTTTGACCCTTATTAATGAAATAAAAAGGTTTCTTCTCCCCAGTGCACTAATTTATTTTCTTTTCGTTGCCCTTTTTATTGCTTGTAGTCGATTGATATTGATGATTATATACCATCCACTTCTCAATTGGGAAGAATTCTTGGAGCTGATGTGAGCTCTGAAGTTCATCATACCTTTGTGAGGATTTGCAAATCACTGCGATTAAGGAACAAGCGCTTCACAGAGCATACTGAGCTTGTTGTCAAACTGAAGGACAGGATCCAAGAGATGGAGGAAGTTGGTGCCTCAGTCTAAGAGGAGGTGAATACATTAAGAGTGATGCTTCTAGATGCTTCTGAGATCAACCAGGTTGGGGAGATTCTTCAACAGGAGAATGAAGATTTGAGGAGAGAGGTCTCATGACTTAGGGAGCATGCGCCGAGCACCTCTCCTGCAGTATTACGAGGTTCTTCCTCGTCGTGAGCCAGAACTGGCCCAAGTGACATTCTTCATGTGCTTCGAGGCTCTACCCCTCCAACCGTTCCATGAGCTGGAAGGAATACCAGGAGTTCAGCTAGGGAAATAGAAGAGCTTCATGGTGATGTCTAGCGAGCGTATGTGATTGCTGCTAGGCTCCAGAGGGATGTCACTCAATTGAGGCACTTGTTTAAGAAAGGACATCGACGAGTGTGGGCCGATGGTTACAATCAGGGTTGGCTAGATGCTCCAATAAGGCTGATAGAGTTTGAAGAGCTCGCCTTCATCAGGGGGTGGTTGAGTGCCTTGAGGGAGATGCAAGTTCCAAGGAACTCAATGCTCTGGTATCGGCATGAAATATATCCTTCCACTCGAATGCTAACCCCTTCCGGAGAGATGATCAGTGGATACCCATTGATGCCATCCCTCGGCAGCTATTGGAGTCAGATGCGAACGAAGTCGACGAAGAGTTAGTTCCCCCTCCTGATGATGGTCGAAGAGCGCAAGTGGTTGATTATCTTGCTCGGAGGCCTCACCCTCACTAAGATTCTATTAGTAGTAACTCTATGTATTTTGTATTGAAGTGATATAAAATCGATGTTTTGGGCGAGCTCACCGACTAAACATGTATTGTATTTGCTGAAAATGTGATGAATTAATATAAAATTTATGTTTTGGGCAAATTTGCCGACTAAACAAGTGTCTTATATTTTCCACATCTTTGCTAAAAAATCTTGAGCCTATCTTGGCTGACTAGATTTGTATGTTCGCATTATCAAGAAAGTGTCCTTCTAGTCCAGTATGCCAACGAGATACCATTCTACCTCACTTTACCTTTTAGGTTGTGTCATCACACTCCCTTAGTCCTAAGTGGGGCAATTGGCGAGGACACACCTGGTGTCGGATGCTCTATCCGATCAGGATTTCATTCAACTAAACATTATTTGGTGACCAATATTGACTTGGCCATATTGCCTAAGGATCTCCTGTAGGACTTCATATATTTCCAGGGGCAATGCTAAGAGGTCTTTTATATTTCATAACGAAAACCTGAGGAGGATCATTTGCCTGCTATAGTGTAATGATTAGTGTGCCTATTACTTGGAAAAGGTGTGTGGGTTATAAATTTTATATATTGACACCTTGTAAATTAGTTAACTGATACTTCGTAGAATGCAGTTGCCAAACAACTTTTTATTAATGACAAGAAAAATGAACATCCAGTTCCATAACTAAAGAACAAAATAAGAATCTAAAAATAGAATTTCTTGAGATTGGCTGCGTTCCATGCTCGGGGTATCTCTCTGCCTTCCAGCATTTCTAAGTGATAGGCACCTTGCAAATCATCTCTTATTATCTTGCATGGTCCTTCCTAGTTTGTCCCTAGCTTACCGTCTGATGGTTTTACTGTGCTGCCCAGGACTTTCCTTAGGACATAGTCTCCAACTCGGAATTCCCTTGGGTTGACCTTCTTGTTGTAGTGCCTTGCGAGCTGTTGCTGATAGCTCGCTAGTTTCACTAGGGCTAGCTCTTGGCGCTCATTGGCTAGGTCGAGTTCAGCGAGAAATGCTGCATCATTATGGCCCTGGTCGACAAGGCTGGACCTCATTGTTGGCAAGTCTGCTTCTAATGGGATGACTGCCTCCATTCCATACGTCAATGAAAATGGGTTTTCCCCCGTTTCTCAACGTGGAGTGGTATGGTAGTCCCATATAATATGCGGTAGTTCATTTACCCATGTACCCTTGGCTCACTTTAATCGTTTCTTTAATCCATCGATCACTGTTTTATTGGAAGCCTCGGCTTGTCCATTGCTCTGAGGATAGGCCACCGAGCTGTAATGGTGTCTGATTCCATGCTCATCACAGAAGCTCTTAAACGAGCCGCTCTCGAACTGCGTTCCATTATCAGTGATGATGGTTCTAAGGATGCCAAAATGGGTGATTATATTTTTCCATATGAATCTTATCATATCTGCACCTCGGATGTTCTCCAGGGGTTCTGCCTCGATCCATTTGGTGAAGTAGTCAATTGCGACCAATAGATACTTGCGATTGTCGGCAACAGTAGGAAGTGGTCCTACAATGTCCATTCCCCATTGGGCGAATGTCCATGGGATGGAAAGTGATTTTAGGTCTCTAGCAGGTTGGTGGACCATAGGAGCATGAAGTTGGCATTTCTCGTACTTGCGAACATATGTCGCAGAGTCCCTTTGCATATATGGCCACCAATAGCCTTCCTTCATTTCTCGGAAAGCCATAGATCTTCCTCCAATGTGGCATCCACAGATTCCCTCATGAAGTTCATGTAAAACTTTATCGACATCCCTTGGGTGAACACATTAAAGTAGGGAACGAAAAATGATCTTTTGTATAGCTTGCCCTCAGGGGATAAGTGAAAGCGAGCGGCTTTGACTCTTATCTGGTGAGTAGTCTTTTTAACGGTCGGAAGTATACCATCCTTCAAACAGTCCCTTATAGGATCGATCCAATTGGGTGATGATTCAATTTGGAGCACATGTTCCACGGTTGGCAGTTTATTGTCACGATGAATGCTCGAATGAGTGAGGAAGTCGATGGGGATTGTCCATTTTAAATCTAAATCGATTGTCAAACTCAGGTCCGCTAGGGCATCAGCATGGCTGTTCTACCCTCTTATAAACTGTTGGACGCTGACTTCCTCGAAGCCAGCCATTAGCCTTTTTGCCAAGGTGAGGTAGGTTGCCATCCTTTCATCTTTGCATCGTAGTCTCCACTTATCTGATTAGAGACCAATTGCGAATCACCGAACACATGTAAGTGTTTTGCCCCCAAAGTGTGTGCCTTCTGGAGGCCAGCTATTAAAGCCTCATATTCTACTTCGTTGTTGGAGGCTGTAAATCCAAGCCTGATAACCTGTTCGAGGATTGTATTCTCCGGGGTGATGAGGACAATGCCTACTCCTGCCCCCTTTGAGTTGGAGGCTTCATCAATAAATAATTTCCAGACTCCCTCTGTTGCATGGTTCTCTCCTTGCTTCCCTGGTTGGGGTTGGTCGAGGGGTTGTTCGGCTATGAAATCGGCAAGGACCTACCCCTTGATTACATTCCTTAGTTGAAATTGGATATCAAATCGTCCGAGCTCGACTGACCATTTAGACTGTCTGCCCGACAAATCCGCCTTCCTTAGGATTGCTTTAAGGGGGTGCGATGTAAGGACAATGATAGTGTGGGCTTCAAAGTAGTGTTTCAGCTTTCTTGAAGCCACTACTAGTGCAAAGGTGAGCTTCTCCAGTGGTAGGTACCGCTGCTCAGCCTCTAATAAGGTTTTGCTCGCGTAGTAAACGGGGTGCTGGATTCCTGGTGTTTTGCACATTAATTCGGAACTGACAGTGTGGTCGGAAATGGAGAGGTATAAGTACAGGGAATCTATTTCCTGTGGTATGACGAGCAGTGGTGGGGAGCTTAGGTAAGCCTTGAGCTCATCTAATGCCCACGAGCATACCGGTGAGCTTTTGTATGTCCCAGATTGTTCAAGGAGGTTGTAACCTATTTATTGCATCGATCTGGTCTGGGTTAGCCTCTATGCCTCTTTTGCTGACCAAGTACACAAGAAATTTTCCTGATTGGACACCGAAAGAGTACTTGCTTGCGTTAAGTTTCATTCGGTACTTCCTGAGGATTTCGAAGCTTCTTGATAGGTTCGAGAGGTGGTTTTCTTTCTTCCTGATCTTGACGAGCATATCGTCGATATAGACTTCCATGGTGTCTCCCATTTGGTTCTTGAACATCTTGGTGACCAGCCGTTGGTAGGTTGCCCCGACATTTTTGAGCCCGAAGGGCATGACCTTGTAATAGTACAATCCAACGGTGGTTATGAATGCTATCTTGTCCTGGTCTAGAGCATGCAAAGGGATCTGATGGTACCCTGAGTATGCGTTCAGAAAACTCATTCTTTCGTGAGTTGTTGTGGCGTCCACTAGTTGATCGATTTTTGGAAGAGGGAAGCTATCTTTAGGGCACACCCTGTTAAGGTCAGTGAAGTTGATGCAAACTATCCACCTCCCATTGCTTTTTGGAACTACTACTAGGTTGGATAACCATTTGGGGAATTGTACCTCCCGTATGGATCCTGCATCCAGTAGTTTTTTGACTACTTTTTCCACGGCTTTTGCCTTCTCGAGTGTAGTTCGTCGTGCCTTCTGCGCGATTGGTCTGAAGGTGGGATCAACATGCAGCTGATGAGAAACCATACTAGGATCAATTCTAGGCAGCTCGTATGGTTACCACGCAAAGGCATCTATATTTTTCCTTAGCAGGGTCGTCAATTCCTTCTTCTCCTGATCTGTTAGGGAAGCTCCAAGCAAGAAGGTCCTGCTATCACTGCAATCTCCAGTTGTGATTTCCTCCAGGTCCGCGATGATGCATTCAAAGGGGAGGAGCCTGGTCTCCTCCACTCCGGGCCTTCCATATTTTAATTTCTATTTTGATGGTATCAGGCCTCCTTGCTCTTCAATCTTCTCGCTGAACTTGTCCGCCTTCTTCTATGATTTTAGGTGGATGGCTATTATGAAGCATCTTCTCTCCATCGCTTGATTGACATGGATCTCCATTACTCCTCACTCGGTCACATACTTGAGTTTCTGATGGTAGGTGAAGGAGACTGCCTTCATTGCGTGTAGCCACCCTCTGCCGAGGATAGCCAGATATGGTGAGTCAATGTCGACCACTAGAAATTTGATCATTTTAGAAACATTTCCTGCCCTTACTGGCAACACGATTTTTCCCAAGGGCATAGTCATCTTTTCAGCGAAGCCAACTAAAGGGACGGTAGCTTCTTTCAGGTCGGCGATGCTTAATTTTAATTTTCTGAACAGGTCGAGATACATTACCTCGGATGAGCTTCCCTAGTCGACGAGCAACTTGTCGATGTCATAGTTTGCTATCTTGAGATTAATGATTAAATCATCATCATGTGGGTTTCTCACTCCCACCAGATCTTCATCTGTAAATACGATATGCTTACTATAGTCGACGTCATCTGCTCGTCGACGCTTTCTTGACTGTGTTTTTGCTGGATTGATCTGAAAAGCTTGCATCACTGCTGTAAGCTTTTTTACCTCCATCCGATCTGAATTTCCCTGAATCTTCTTCACGTCAGATACCCCATGAATTACTGCGAATTCATGGCCGGCATCATCTTTGAGTACGTTATCAGGCCTTGCTTCTCTATGAGCAGCAACTTTCTCTGCCTTTTTTTCCACGAATTCGTTCAGATGTCCGGACTGGGCCAACTCTTCGAGGTGGGACTTAAGAGCCTTGCAATGCTCAGTCTTATGTCCTCCCTCTTTGTGAAAAGCGTATCTCAGCGCGTTGTTTCTCTTTGAGGGATCTACTCCCATTTTCCTGGGCCACTTGATCAATGGCTCGTCTTTGATTTTTGCAAGAATTTTATAAATTAGTTCTCTGAAGACTGTGTTGACCGCCTGAAATGCTTTCGACACATCATTGTTGCCTCCGTTCTTAGAGTCATTCTTGCCCCCATTCATTCCTTCTTTCTTCTGGTTCTCAGTTTTGTCACTTCCCTTGGCAGCGAGCTTAGCTCGACCATTTTACCCTGTGCTGAGGCGGGTCACATCTTCCACCTTAGCATATTTCTCGATGCGGGCCATTAGGTCGTCGATGTTCATGGCTTCTTTCTTTGTTAGGGACTGGTACAGAAGGGAAGAACTAGGTAGCCTAATTTTGAAAAAGGCCATTGCCACTTGCTCCGAGCAGTCCTCGACCTCATTGAATTACTCCTAGTACCTCTTCGCGTAGTCTCGGAGGGTCTCTTAAGGCGTATTTTTCATTGTTAGCAAAGCGTCCATCCTTTTGGGATGGGAGCTACTAGTAATGAATCGGGTCGTAAAGAGCCCGGCCAGGGACTTGAAACTCCTGTTAGACCATGAGGGAGCCTTTTGAAACATTTATGTTCCACATCATGCAGGCTCGAGGGAAAAATTCGGCACATTAGTGTGTCTCGATGGTTCCAGAGGGTTATGGCCTATCAGTACTGCCTAACGTGATCAATGGGATCAGTCTTACCGTCATAAATTTTGAACCTTGGAATAGCAAACTTCTTGGGGGCTTCCTCTTCTTCTATTTCTCTCGAGAAAGGTGACTTCATCTGAGTTTTGAGAGCTCGCCTAACGAGTTCTCGGGTCGACCTGATACCGTGATGTATAGGGTGTTGGTCCATCACCCTTCGGACCAGACTTCGTATGTTTTTGCTGCTGCGATCTGGGCTCCTGTGATTGCGAGCTAGTCGCAGTTGCTTGAGAAGGTCGTCCTTTGACTCGTTTCCCTTATCTTTCTAGGATTCGTGCCTGGGGCTCCTGCCTCGGCTGCGAGACTTGCTCGCCTGAGGGCTAGGAGTGCGGTATGGATGTCTCTTGCAACCACGATAGAGTTCTCTCTCCATCCTTTCTAATCTTCTTTTGAGGCGAGCATTCTCAGCTTCGTGCTTGCGAGAAGACTCCCTCTGCTCATGGAGCCTCGCCTCATATGCATCAATCAGCCTGGATATTTGTGTGGACCTCGCTGGTCCTTGGCTTTCTTTTAAGGCTGGCCTTTCTAAGCGAGCCCTCTGATCTAAACGCCGAACTTTAGATCTAATCATGCGAGGAGCAGGCGGTTCTTGGATATCTCCTGCCTAGGGAGTATTACTACTGTGATCGGACATTTCGAACTCTTTTCTTGGTGTGGGATTTCTCAGGGAAGATGAACGCTTCCCACACACGGCGCCAATTGTGGTGACATTTATTATTCAACACAAAGAAATAAGAGAAGCACAATAACCAAGCAAAATAAGGAATACAAAATGCCAATAACATAACAAAAGATGTACGTGGTTCAGCAAAGTTGCCTACGTCCACGGTGGTGCAGTCAGTATTATTTCTATATACTCCGGAGAGTGATTATTGAGAATACAGTGTGTCCGTATGCGCCGGACCTAGGGTTTATTATATAGATGTCCATTTTTAGGGAGTGGGGGTGTTGGATTCCCCCACGTTTTCCATCTTCTCCTAGAACCCCTGTTAATGGGAACATGGGAGAAGACTAAATCATAACCGATTAAGATATGGGGGGTCTGGACTTTGGGCCGCTACAATTGGGCTACTCGTCTAGGCCCATCATTCTAATTTCGGGTACCCATAATTTCAATAAAAAAAAACTCTGCCTCATCACTTAAAAAAATTCCTTTCGATGAAAATTAACGCCTCGGCACTTAGAAAATATTTTAGAAAAATATCCCAACACTTTTAAATGAACGGTTAAGGGACTAAAATACGATCTCACCAAAATTCATCTCGTGAAGGATTGAATGTTGAAGAACTTTGATATTTGGATCCATCTTCATGTATCTTCAAACTTGAACTTTTTATTTAAAAATTTATAGCGGTATATGACATACACTAATGTAAACAGGACTTATAAAATATGTCCTTACAAGCTCATAAGTGATCTTCATACTTATGAAATAGATATGTTCCCCAAAACCCAAAAGAAGAAAAAAAAATGGATCGCTCTAAAGGATCAATCTAAGAAGAAAGAAAAGTTTTTGACTCCGATTCTGAACTCTATCTAGATTATCTTGCCCTGTTTTCAAAAAAATTCTCAAATTCATCCAAAGTAGAAAGTAAAAGTTTTGATAAAGACAAAAAATTTCATACAAGAAAGAATGTTTTTAGCATAATCAATAGAAAGATAGAGGTGAGTACCTAAGTAAGTTGAATCCGATGGATATTATGAATGCAAGGGAAAGGAAATAAAGCCCATGATTGTCCCACTAGGCTTAAGAGATAACGCAAAGAAAAAGCTACATATAATGCCACTCTAAGCGATAGTAATGTCGAGTCGATGGATTCCATGGATGAATCACCATATGAACCTAATTTACGTGTGTTTATGTCCAGCCACGCTAGTACTTGTAGTATGTCCTACACCAATGAGAACATTTATAAGTGTGATAGCCTCGATAATATTTCAAATGATATTAGAGAGAGTGAGGGTGATGAAGAGAATTTGAGTGAGGGGGGACGTGGCCTTTAAAGAGCCTATACAGAACTTTACAATGAATCTTTAAAACCCTAAAAGAAAAAGAAAAATTTGACTCTTAGGGTGTTGGATTTCTAAAAGGATTTGAAAGTTTTCAAATAATGTGAGGTCTCGGTGAGTCAACTCGAGCAGTTGAAAGTTACTTTGTGGGAGCAATTTGTTGTTGTAGATAGTGAAAAGGTCATTTTGCCCAACAAAGTAGCTAGTCTTAAAAGATATGTTCAAGCATTCTTGGAACTCGTGTGAAACTTGAAGCTCATGTTTTTTAACTCGAAAAAGATCACAAACGTGATCGAGAGGTGAAAATTACTTTAGAGGACACATATAAATATGATCCTTGGTCCAACATTAGGTTTTAACAAGAGGCGAGGGATAGGATACAATGGTGCATCCACTTTCAATACTGCACCAGAATCGGTTCTTGAGTTTGTGATTGATCCTTATGGGCAACGACTTAGACCACATATCTCGTTTTAGGCATTTTAACCAAGGTATACCTAAACAATTCTATGTTTATTCCCATTGCAAATGAAGAGGTCACCTTAGGGAGTCTTGTTTCAATCTAAGAAGAATCACTCATAAACTTGCTCCTACACGTGCTTTCACACATCGCCATGGATATTTTTCTAGTCTTCGAGAGTAAGTGGAGTTTTTGGTCAAGACTTCTCAATATTTGATGGAGAAATTTCAAACGATGTCTACTCCTTTTAAGAATTCCTCTTGGACTAATGATTGAGGTCTAGACTTGTTTCTAGTATAGGGTGATTATCATATTGCTATCTTTTGTCACTATTACTATATTATATTTCTATGTTTATATTTTTGAAAAATCTAAAACTATTTTATTTTATTTTAGAAAAAGTTTCAAAAGGTCTTCAAATATTTATTTTTCATAAAACAATCAATACGATTTTTGTATTTTTCTTTACAACATATATGGATGTGCATTTAAGATGTTCGAATCACAACTACATTCCATCCATTCAAGTGTCTTATTCATAATGTTATGAGACTTGGCTTCATTTCTTTAGTGTTCTTAACAATGCATGGTTAATATTTTGTTGTTCTGTAATGATTACTTCATTCATGTTAGACTCTTTTTCTCACCTTTACTGCACACATGCACGGACCTTTTGAATAGTGCACTTGCTTGTCATATGTCGAATACGGTGTTCTCATCTCAATCGTGCTTAATGACGAATTAAATGCATTATGAAAAAAAAATATAAGAACCATTGCTCGGATTTCTTTTCCCGAAAAATTTATTTTTGTTTATAATAAATGGAAAAGGTCTACAAAATTCTTTGCATTAAAAGACACCATTGGAAAGATCCTAACATGCGATTTCGGCACCCAAAAAGTGAAGTTCTAAGGACAATTTTTGTATTTCATTCATGCTTCACTATCATGAGCATTATGATTCCTATAGAAAATTTTGAGAGTGTATGCTTGAAATATGAGAGTTTACAAGTGTTATAAGATAAAGATCAAGGGGTTTTACAATAAACTTCCTTCGGGAATATTAAATAGTTTGGTGTTATTGATTTGAGGAGCATTAAAATTCATTGCATTTTACATAAGTCGAGCGAATTTCACTTCGTTCAATATTTTCATACCTAAGGTCGAATCGAGTTCTTTCTTTAGGAGTATCGCGTTGACTTCATGCACATTTACTCCGTATGCCTATGTTGATTTTCCCTATTATTTAAGTTCACAAAATATCATTTCAATTTCCATGATTCAAATATTTTTCATTTACTCGATGGTGATTGTTTGTATTTATACTTATATGTACTTTTCATATATATGTACTTTTTATACGTAAAAAAATCTTTAAAAAATTCAAATATAGTTTATTGCTTCGTTAATTCTCATTGCATATGCTTAATTATTTATTCTTTATGATGATATTTCATTTTTAGATTCACATGATACTAACATTTTAGGAGTAGTATCTAAACCTTTGCCTATTATGGACAAAAGGGGGGAGAACATATTGAGAGAGAGTTGTGTGTGTGTGTGTGTGTGTGTGTGTGTGTGTATGTGTACTTTAACCTTCGTGGGTTACGGTATATATTTTGCTTCTTGTGTTCTGCCTTAATTATTTCATGGACTACACAATGAAGACTTTAAGTGAAAGACAATGTCACAAGTGTTTTTCCCTTTGTCGAGTTTGGTAAGGCATTGGTTGTACTTGTCTTAAGGGTTAATCATTTTCGGTTTGAGTTTTGTACGGAATATCCAAAGGGCGTGATTTGTAAGAGAGACTTTTATAATTGCTCATAATATATTTTAATTTATCATATTCTGCTACACGTTCATCACCATGCACTTCTCAAGAGCTTCAAGTGAAGACAAATTAGTGACCGAGCAACAATCGAAGATCGAATAAGTTGAGATTGTCGATACAATCATCAAGAAGGTATATGGTTTTGATTATGCATAAACACTTTAATCTGGGATTTCTTTTGAAAATTTTCGAGGCTTGTTTTCAAAATGATTTTTCAAAAGAAATATTTTTTCATTACCTCATTCAAACGATTTTATGTCTTCATTTAAACGAAATTGAGAGTTTATTCAAACGAACTTTAAATGAACATCAAACGGATTTCGTTCTATTTACAGGACTTATTTTATTTAAAGCTAATTTGAAGCTTCTTCGAACGATAATAGCTTTTTGTTCAAACTAGATTTTCTTTGGTTTGAACGAGATCCTATTTCGTTCGAACGAGGCCTAGTTTCGTTCAATGAGATTTTTCAAAATTTGTGCCCCCCTGAAATTCGTGTTTTCTATAGAAAGGAGTCTTAGGATCATCTTTTCTCATAACCTCTGGCAAATTTTATTTTCCTATACATATCCAAAAGGTCTTCAAACCCCATTTTTTTTAAACTCTTTTGTTTTTCAAATCCAATCCCTTGAATGATTTCTTCAGCATATATCAAATCCTAGAAGAACACCATACAATGTCCATACCCTTGTAGAGTTGATTGTCTACTACTGAAGATAAGAATACTGGTTCCTAAGGATCATATTGTGGAGCGGTAATAGATATGAATAAATTACTATTGACAGCAAGGATTGGAGACATTATTGCATCACTTAGTGAATCTCTAAGTTTTATAAGTCTTTAATTATCATTTTGTAATACCCAATCATAAACAATGTTGAATATAGGTTTTACCCAAAAGGTATTTTTCCTCATCTCCTAATTATGTGTGTTGGGTTGTGGTTTGTTTTCATTTAGTCGGCATATCTTGCATTTTTAGGCTCGCCTCTTTTAATGAGATAAAATTTAGATTAAATAGAATTTGGTTTGTGTGTGCTTGACCTACTCTATGACTTATACTTATAACCTGACCACTCTCAGTTTTTTTCAACCCTTTCTTAGAATATTTCATGCTAAAATTTATAAACACATCATAAATCTAAGTTGTTTTTTATAAGCCCAACATCTTATTTTTACGATCGCACATAAGCTTGATACTAAGGATGTGGCAGGATTGTCCTAAGTACTTCATATTAAATTAACTAGAAAACCACACTCATATACTAGATAATACACCCACACTGTTCCCAATTAGTTTAATATCATCCACGTATAGTTTTAGAATTACCACCACATTTTCGTCATGCTTCTTATACACATAAGTTTCATCTGGGCATTGGTCAAAACCATAAGATTTGATTTTCTGATCAAAATGGTTATTCAAATACCTTGATGCTTGCTTAAGTTCATAAATGGATATCTTAATCTTTTACACCTTGCTTTAATGGCTATTTTCTATGAATCTCTCTAGTTTCATCATTTAGATATACTCGTCGAGACCGTCGTTAAAGAACGTAATATTGACATCCATTTACCAAATCTCAAGATCAAGATGAGTCACAATGGATACAAAATTCCAAATAGACTTTAGTATGGCTATCAACGATAATGTTTACTCATAGTAGATCTTCTCTTTCTCAGTAAACCCTTTCGCAACAAGCCTTTCTATGAAGGTTTCCTCCTTCCTATCCACCCATATTTTCTAACTTTAGATCCACTATTAACTAATGGGATTTATTCAATCTATCACGTATACAAGCTCCCAAACTTTACTCAAAGGCATTGAATTTATCTTGGTATTCATATCCTTTAGCCAAAGCTCAGAGTTCTTATCTTTGAGTGCCTCATCATAGTTTTTGGGATCTAGTTCATATTCCCATGGGATCTCACCGAAGTGGTCACCCAAATACACTAACCTATTAGGCTAACTCTTGACTCTCCCACTATAACATGGCTCCACTTTGGTCTAGTATAAGTGACACTCATATCTTAATCATTAGTAATACTCCCACTACAAGTGCACAATGTACTAATGATATCGGGTTATAATTCATCTTGTATAGGTGGTCTAGAAGCAACTACTTGGGCTTATCCTCTTAGATCTTATAAGATAATCTTGTTCTTTGGGTTTGTGGTTTATTATATAATCTTCCTCTAAGTATTAGGCATTTGTAAAAAAACAAAACCCTTTAGTCCTTAGAATTACATAATAGACTACCTCTAGTTCCTTTTGGGTAACCTAAAAGATACATACATATGTCCTTAATTCCAACTTACTCGGATCCTTCCTCGGCACGTGTGTTGAGAAACCCTATATTTAAATATGCCCAAGATTAGGTTTAAACTCAATCCATAGTTTCGTGAGCGTTATTAAGACCAACTTAAAAGGAACTATGTTTAATAAATAAGTAGTCATCTCTAATGCATAACCCCAAAAATAATCCGATAGATCCCAATAACTTATATTGGATCTAACCATGTCTAAAAGAGACATATTAATTATTTCCTCTACATTATTTTGCTATCAAGTGACGGTTGCAGAAAATTAGGATGTAATTTCCATCTCCAATAAGTGATTCCTAAACTCTCCCAAGAGGTACCCACCTCCAAGATCAGCTCGTAGAGTTTGGATTATTCTACTATGCCTATGCTGCACCTCAGCCTTGTAAACATTAAATTTATCAAATGATTTAAACTTTTGGTGAATAAGGTAAATGTATCCAAACCTCGAGTAATCATAAATGAAAGTAACAAATTACTCATAGCCACAACTTGACTGGATTTTCATAGGGACACATAAATTAGAATGAACCAATTATAACCTATCTTTGGTTTTATTATCTTTGGCCAAGAGGGATCCCTTGGTTTTTGAACCTTATAATGAAGATTTACAGACGGGAAGTGCATCCACTTCCAATGAACTCAATTATCCATTTAGAACTAGTCGTTGGATTATTTTTAAATTAATATGACCTAAGCGTAAGTGCCAAATATACATTTAATTCATCTCATAAGGTTTCTTTATCTTTAGGTTATTTCCATTCATGTTATTCATTTTAGTATTTATCAGTGATGGTGTGACATACCATATAATATAAATATCATTTCCAATGCCATAATGGATAAGATATTTGCGATGAATTGGGATACTGTGGATTAGAAATGTATGGGAAAATCTGGATCAATTTCATGATATAATAGTGATTATCGTTAGAAGCCAAGGCACAATTAGTTATTGAGAAGCACTCGACTTTTTTCCCAAAAAGGAGGCAAGGGGAGAATTCTAAGTCTCACGAATAATGGTATGTGGTTCAGAAAGTTCATAATCCTCGAGAAGAAGCGAAAAAGATGAAATGCAAGTGTTCTTATTGAAAGTTAGAATATTGATAACAATGATGTTCATTTTTCCTAACACTATAAAGAAAAACACAAGATAATGACTTTTCTCTTTTCAATTAAAAACATGATTTATGGTATGATCTACATGAACTAGGTGTGTAGATTCAGGAGCAACAAATTAGGTCTATAGGTTTTTGCAAAGTTTCCAAGTAATTGGACAACTACTTAAAATATAGATGTTTTTAATAATGGGCAATAAGAATAGTGTACCAATATTAGCACTAGGATATCTAATTTAGATTTTGGTGGAGACAAAAAGAACATGTTGAAAAACTATTTTATGTCGTTGTTTTTAGATGAAATGTTTTTTTGGTTTTGAATAAATACTGGAATATTTTAATAAATTTATTTTTATCAAAATTTGTGAATCTTTATCTATTCTCGCATATTAAAAAAATTATACATTATAAAAAACTATCTTACCAATATTTTTAATCACTTAAATGAAAAATATTAATGCGTAATGGTCAAAAAGAAAGTTTCCTTATTAATTGAACCAAATGTGATTTTGACGATTATACTTTGGTCATTTTAATATAAAAGGAATCGAAATACTAGTATAATATGGACAATTGAGTTCATTGGAAGAGGAGTCACTTCCAGTATATGAATCTTATTTAGAAGTTAAGACAAAATCTATAGAATAAAAAAATATATTGGAAATGATTCATTTCGATTTATGTGGGCCTATGAGTATCTCGTCAATAGGTGGTTATAAGTGTTTAATTAATTTTAAGAATGGTTACTCGACATATGGATATGTTTACCTTATGCACTATGATATTGAATTCTTTAATTAGTTCAAAGTGTGTAAGACTAAGGCGGAGTGTATTCATGGAAAATCAATCCAAACCCTATGATCTTATCATGGGAGTGAGTATCTATAGGTAATGTTTAGGAATCATTTATCGAAGGTGGGACAATATTCTAGGAAATGATGTAGTGGAAAGAAGGAGCAAAACTCTTTTAATAATGTAAAGTCCATGGTAAATTATTCAAAACTACAATATTTTTATTAGTATTTTACATTAGAGATGGCTATATACATTTTTAATTTAGTTCCATCTAAATTGGACTCTTTAACTCTAATGGACTATGAAATGGTTGCGATAGCTTCTACTACATGTTAGGATTTTAGGGTGCCTGAAAATTATTATACGGAATGAGACAAGGAAGTTGGAATCGAGGACAGAATTATGTCTCTTTGTTGGTTATCCCAAAAGATATAAAAGTGGTTTATGTTATGTTCCTAAGCACAATAAGATCGTTAATGTTATGAATGTCCCGTTCCTGAAAAGGATCATATGATAAAGCATGTTCCCTGGAATGAGCCAAACCTACAAGAGAATGTAAGGGGACATCGGATTATCAATATTTCAAGACTACCCATACATGAAGAAATAAAACATTATATCGATTATACATGTTGTGGTTTCACTCTTTAAACCATGTATGATGTTTAACTTTTAATTAAAGATGTGCCAGTTCATTTTAAAATAAGAATCATGGTTGTGAGAATTCCTTTATGAAGATTTAAATATATTATAGATATGTCGGTTAATAGAGCTCAGTAGGAATTTTGGTGACTCATCTTCGAGTTGATCATTAGGGGATCGGGATTCCAATTCTAGTACCACTGAAATGTTCACAGCCTAGATATGGAGTTGACATCCTATCAAATGGTTATGATGAAATCCTAGTAGTTTATCTGAAACAACGGGAACCTGTTTGATGGTTTGAGAACTTGTTTGATAGTTCGACAGAGGATTGTGATCGGTACATCCAAGGAATGTATTTAAAGGGACACCTGTGAGATTTTACTTTAAGGATTTTCTTTATTAGACTCAGGCAATATCATAACATTTGCAAAGGGTGCGTGGATTCTTAAATCTACGAATTATAAGGATTGCAATGCTTATGCAAACATAAATTTGATTGATATGGGTTTGATTTGATTTTATATCGGGTCAAATGATCCCCCTACATTAGGTGATAATTGTGTGAGTAGGTTTGAGATCATAATTCAAAGGAATCCAAACCCAGGGGATACCATGCATTATGATACCCCCTTGATAAAATTATATGTTTTGTTTTCAATAAGTAAAACCTGGTCAATGGATTATTTTATAATCCTAGTGGAATAGCAAATAAGTTGAGTCTAAGAATAAAGGAATTCAATAGGTTTTGGTTTAATATCGATTAATAGTAAATTGATTTGACCAATCGCGTATCGTACACTTAACATGGGAAATAATATTATGTACCATAATCAACTTTGCAAATAAGACCTCATTATATTCGAATGATTTCCAAAATACCCAAGTAGTTAGGCCTAGACTCCCAAGAAAGTCATTTTGGCCTAGACTCTCTAGAAAGTCAGTTTGGCCCAAGCCGACCATTTTTTACTTGTATAAAAAGGTGTGGAAAGGGATTTTAAAGTGAATGGTTCATCATTAGTGTTTGATAGGGGTGGAAGAAAATACTATTCACATTTTTTTTGTGAAGAGACCTAGAGAGAGGTCACCACATATCACTCATAACAAAGGATTTTCATCTTAAAAGTTGTCCACATACCTGCCTAGGAGGATCATACACTAGAAGACCTACGCTTCACATAAGGTTAAACAAGGTTACTTGGAGACCTTTGAGGGAAAATAGGATTTCATCATCTTCAACCTTTGTCTCCTCATACGAATCATATCATAATTCGCAAAAGTAATTTATTATTGAAACCCTAGGTTTAATCTTTAGACCTGGTTCTTGATTTATTTTTAATGCATGATCAATCAAAGATATTTAGGCCTGAAATTTTTTCGCGTTTAAATGTCAATCCCAGGTTATTTTTCCCGACAATTGGTATTAGGGCCCGGATTAAGATTGGTAATATTTTCAAAAGGTTCATGTTATCCACCTTGAAACCCTAGTTTTTATATGATAGTGAATGTATGTATGGTTGTATGTATCCGGTACTAACATGGTTTTATAGGGATTGATTTTTACTCCCTCCTTCATGGTCTAATATATGCTTGCATATGTGATTGGATCCTACGGTGGTTTATTCGTAGTTACTTCTCCATTAGATTTGATATGGTTGTAATAATTAGGGTTCTTTAATTATAGTATTAAGTTTGATGTATTTGGATAAGTTGTGAGGGGATGTATTTTTTATTATTTAAAGCCCTATTTTTTAGTTTGCCACACACTGTTTGTCTGTGGGGTAAATTTTTTTTAAGTTATTTACATGCATGGGACAAATTGAGGATGTCAATTTATTTACGGTGATTTCAAATAGCACTTACGGGTTACACAAGTTTATTTGTAGACATGCATGTAAGTGAGGTCTTTCTTGGAAATTACGTATGAGTAACTAATAAGGAGAGTTTATCTATGTTAACGAAGGTTTTAAGAATTTTTTTGTTGAACCGTGAGAATACATCAATAGGAGAGTCATGTTATACATACTATAGAGCACATGGTACCTGACTAGTTGCGTATTGGATTGAAAATCTACGTGGTAATTAAACAAATAATTGTATATAATGCATGGATTGCATAGTGGGGGCTTACGTGTCCCTTTACAATACAAACGAAGAAAAAAAGTTTTTCTTTTGACAAACAAAGCGAAGCTTTATTCAAAACAAACTTATTTTACATGTAGTATTCTTGACTGCAAAACGGGATGAAGGGAAATTGTTCCAATCACTAGATACAATTTGTTCCAAAAATGACGGTAGGCTATTATATACATGAGAGAAAAAAAGACGGGCCACCACAGCAGCAGCCAAGGCATCAGCACAATGACAAAGTTATATACATGAACCTATGAAATGTAACCCACATGCCCTGAATTAGGTCCAAGTAAGGTAGAACTTGCGTTGTATTCCTATATAGCATATAGTAAACTAGTTGACAATCATTTTTTAGATCAATACATTTCACCCCCAAATGAAAAGCTAGGTCTAACTCGAGTTTAATTGCCTAAATTTCTACGATGTCCGAGAATGCATAGGTGATGTTGTGTGAAAAGTCAGCCATAAAATGCCCATGGTCATTGCGCGAGATAATCCCTATTGATGCGAGGCCGGTTTCATGAGATTTGGCACTATCAGTGTTGCATTTGATAAAGGAGGACGATGGTTTGGTCCAAGTAGTGAGAAACGGATTAAAATAAGGTCGAATAAATTGTTCTGTAGACCTGCAAGCCTGAATAAACTATGGCATTTGTTGGGACATGGATTGAAGTATGAGCGAACGAAGGACAAGCTGGTGACGAAAAATAGCTTCGTTCCTAAAGAACCAAGAGTTCTGAGGATGAAAAATGTTCTAAGGTAGTGAGTGATGATCGATGGTGGGTACTGGATTTTGTCCAGGCGTCGTAGTAAAGGAATGGGCGAAATGTTGACTTCCAGATCAAGAGTATGAAGGTGGAAGAAAGGGGGGCAAGTAGTAAAGATGTGAGAATTTCTATCCTCCTGATCACATAGGGAACATTGCAGAGATGGGAGTTGATGGGAGTAGTGGAGATGATTTAATGATAGGTGACCATATTGTAGTAAGAACTAGAGAAACATATGCACCATCGACGAAAGGTGATTGTGCGACAACCATTTCCATTGAAGTGATGTTCGGTATTGGATAACTAGCGGTGAATGCAGCCACCAGTAAGTAGAGCGAATGGAAAAACTCTAAATGGGTCAGGCCACGAGTAGGGTTCATCATTAGGTTGGTCTACGGGTATGAAGATGGCCTGAATATGCTGTAGGAAGTCAACGAGCAGCCACCTGGCTAGTCGCTGAAAGTCCCACTAGGAATTATAAATGAAAGAGGCAAGCGACGCATCAAGCACTGTACTGGGGAGGTGCCAAAACATTGTTGCCACAATGTCATTTAATACCTAAATATGGCGACCGAAGGAAATATGTCCTTGGCCTACTCTCCATTTGATCCCTTTTGGAAAATGGGAAACAACTTAGAGATCTTGGTCCAAAACCATGAGCATGGTGACCATTTCGGTGTTGCAAGCAGAGTAGCTTGAGGAAAATATTTATGGGTAATAGTACGAGTCCAAAGATTCTTTTGTTGGTAAAGATCTCTCCATAGTAGCTTGAGCATGAATGCGTCATTTAATGTATGTAGATTTTTTATGCCCAGCCCACCCAATGCCCCGGATAAAGTTATGTTCGACCATGGAACGGTAGGCATTTTATAGGATAGTTGTGTGGCATTCCAGAAGAAAATTTTAAATTTTTGGGTGAGGATTATGAGAACAGACTTACGAAGAGGGTAAACCAACATAAAGTATGAAGGCATGACAGTGCAAACAACATTGATGAGCGTGACTCGATCCGCTGATGGCACGAAATTATTGTATCACATATAGTGCCGACTTTCAGGCACATCGATAGTCTGAAGGAATAATTTTTGCGTGACACGCCCAGTAAGTAAGGGGAGGCCCAGGTATTTATCATGTCCACGATATCGAGAAATCCATAACTTCATGATAAATATGTGATGAACTTCATGTGGAGCAGAAGGACCAAAGGTCAGAGAATATTTTTCATAGTTAATGTCTTGACTATAGAGGGACTGAAATGTGGAGAGAATATAATTAAATCGCTCAAGTATGGATATAGAAGGCTGGAAGAAGAAAATGCAGTCATCTACAAAGGCAAGAGTCAGTATTCTAGGTCCTATCCGAGATACCTGTAGAGCAGTTATATGTTATTTTTTGCACTACCTATCCACTGTACAGGGAAAGACATCCAAAGAGAGAATAAACAAGTAAGGTGAAAGTGGATCTCTTTGTCGAAAGCCACGGGTGGGGTAAAATATTTCACAACGTGGCCATTATTAAGCTTTGGTATGAGGGAGTGGAGATACAAGTAGTAATGAGTTGGATCCACACCTAAGGGAAGCCATGCTTTCAGAGGACCCATTGAATAAATGGCCATTTCAGCTGGTCATAAGCTTTCTGTAAGTCAAGCTTGATAGCATACCTCCCCTTTTTTTCTTTGGATATTCTCTTGGAATGCAAGATATCATGGGTGAGTAAAATATTGTCTTGAATGTGCCGATTAGTAATGAAAGTTGTTTGGTAAGATAAGACAATTTATTGCAGAATAGGTCTCATTTGGGCGACCAGAATATAGGAAATAAGCTTATATATGACGTTACACAAGCTAATTGGTCGGAAGTGTGTCACTTCTGTAGGATTTTTTATTTTCAGAATAAATATAAGTAGACCCCTATTGAGCTCAGATAGCATGTATCTTGTGTTAATGAATTGAAGTGTAAGCCCACTGACCGAGGCCCGATGACTGGCCAGTGATTCTGGAAAAACTCGGTCGTAAGGCCATGTATCCTCGAGCTTTTATTGAGCCCCATTCGGCGTAAATCTAGTCTAACAGACTGGGCCATGGTTGATTTGGTAGCCACAGAGTTACATCCCACATCATCTGGGTGAGGGAAAGTAATGGTTCATATATGTAGATTTACGCTCTTATAACATTGAGGCCTTTTATCTCCATTGGTAAGGCATGTGATTGATGATGCACATGTCAGGGGTTCGAATTCCACTGACACTAGTTTATGGATATAGAGCTAACAAAAACCCCATACCGCTGGGTGCGGTGGTTAAAGTGGGGACAATATTGGTGGTGGAAGAGTGGGGTGTTAGATAATGGTATCAGAGCCAGTACCCAGACGGAATAAGTGTGTCAACATATTGGGTGATGGTTGATATCATCTTAATGAGGAAGTTAGGCTCCCTAAGGGGGGTGGATTTTAACAGACTGGGCCATGGTTGATTTGGTATCTCGAGAGTTACATCCCACATCGCCTAGGTGAGTGAAAGTAATGGTTCATATATGTAGATTTACACTCTTCTAACACCGAGGCCTTTTAACTCCACTGATAAGGCATGTGATTGATGATGCACATGTCAGGGGTTCGAATCCCACTGACACTAGTTTGTGGATATAGATCTAACAAAAACCCCATACCGCTGGGTGCAGTGGTTAAAGTGGGGACAATATTGATGGTGTAAGAGTGGGGTGTTAGATAATGGTATCAGAGCCGGTACCCAGACGGAATAAGTGTGTCAACATGTTGGGTGATGGTTGATATCATCTTAATGAGGAAGTTAGGCTCCCTAAGGGAGGTGGATTTTAACAGACTGGGCCATGGTTGATTTGGTATCCCGAGAGTTACATCCCACATCGCCTGGGTGAGTGAAAGTAATGGTTCATATATGTAGATTTACACTCTTCTAACACCGAGGCCTTTTAACTCCACTGGTAAGGCATGTGATTGATGATGCACGTGTCAGGGGTTCGAACCCCACTGACACCAGTTTGTGGATATAGAGATAACAAAAACCCCATACCCTTGGGTGAGGTGGTTAAAGTGGGGACAATATTGGTGGTGGAAGAGGTGGGTGTTACAGCTAGAAGGTTCTCGTCGTCGGTAACTTTCTTAAGAAGCCGAGATTAGTCTGATGCATTTAAGATCACAAATGGGGCATCCTCATTAATCGTAGGAGGGTTGGTGGTGGAAAGTAGCTTCATATAAATTGTTGCAACTGAGCTTAGATAGAAGGCAATGTGTTATTCCATCTGGTTTTCGAATGGAATATTGAATTTATGTTATTCTCTCAAGAGTGATCAGCAAACAGTCATGAAAATATTGAGTATTCTTATCACCATTGAGATACCATTTCACTCTATTTTTGTTTTTCCAGTACATATGCTCGAGCATGAGGCAGCGAGTCAGTTGATCTTGGAAAAGGGTCTCATACTCACTGAAATCCCAATCTGGTTATTGTTCAATATGACATCGAATCTGTTGGAGTTGTATTTGTAGGGTGGAAATAGCATGGGTCATGTTACCAATATAGTAACATTTCCATACAATGGCTTCCACTCGAAAGTAGCTTATTTTATGCAGGAAACATACTCCGATTAACCTATAACTGATCATTACCATTGGTATTCAAGCATCGCATGGAATGATGGATACTGGGCCCATTACTTATTGTAGATGAACTGTTGGGTTGGTTTGAAGCATGGTGGCAATGTGTCCAGAAGTAAAGGGAAGTGATCTAAATTTCGTTTTGTAGGTGAGTGACAAGTGTGTACGGGTAAGCGTCCATCCACTTATCATTAACAAGACCTTTGTCTAGTCTTTCCCGTACATGATGACCAAATGAGGTGTTGGCTTTACAGATGAATGAAGGTCTAGTAAAACCTAGGTCAAATATATTACATGCATGCATGAAAGTAGTAAGAGCGTATCCATGTCCCATCATAAACGGGAGACCACCTAGCTTCTCATGGGGTCCTAAAATAGTATTGAAATCACCTAAGAGTAGCCATGGATGGTGGACTATCGTAGAGAGTTATTGAAGAGTGTTTCATACCTGGGTTTGATTGCATGGTTGAGGCGGCATGTAAATCATCGTGAACTCAGTAGGTCCAGCCACTAGGTTGTGCTACATAAGAATATGGATGAATCTAGGTGATACCGCCAACTCATGCATGGTGATGACTCTATCCAACCACGGGATCTAGATGCCTCCTGACTGGCCCAATGCTATAGAAACTATGTTATGTTTAAATTTCAACCTCTTAATCTCAGAAATAGATCGACGCGCACCTATGCAAGTGTTCAGGATCACCAACATTTGCGGGCGATGTAGCCAGATGAAATGCATGACCTCAGGGTTGAAAGTTGAACGTCCCACGCCTCTAGCATTACACATTAAGATCCTCATGAGGTGAAGTGGAATGGTGGATGTCCTCAACCTCTAGTCCGAAACAAGGTAAACATACTCATTTTGTCGAGGGAGACTCGTCATGAGCTATCCCTAATTTGGGACTTTATGGTTGTGGAATGTGTAGCATGATTCCACCTCCCTCTGGAACTGATCGCGGTGTTGTGTGACCTCTAAATGTACGTTGTGGTTTAGAAGTTGGTAATGTATGATTTGTGGCATGGTACAGTGGGGTGAGAGTAAAAGGTTTTTTAGTCATCGTTGAATAGGGGCTAGTTTATATGCTGGTCGAGGAGATGATTTCTTACGTTGTCTTCTTATAAACGTCAAGGGTGGGATAGACGTGGGAAGGGAAGTGGATGTAAACTTGAACCCAGGTGGAACACTGGGTTTGTCATTGGGGATGGGAGTTTGAAGGGTCGAGGGATGGGCTGGTGGAATGGTTCATCACTCACTGTGCTCGGTGGGTTGCGGGTTTAGACTGGGGAGTATGGAATCCTCCTATAGGTCGCCATAGAGTACGGCATAGGCTTTAGTGGTTATAAGGGTGTATCCTAAATTAAATAGGAGGGAAGGGTGCATAGTAGGATTATATAAACTAGCCATGCAGATAGGGGAGTCGCGTCATTTGGTGATGATGCATCGAGGATGGCAACATGTTGTTCTATAGTAGCAGTCCTAATAGACTGTGTAGGTCGATTAATCATGCAGGGGGAAAGACGTCTTCTACGTAGGTTAGATTAGATGAAGCAGTGGTATCATGTCCGTTCATTGGAGGTTGGTTTATTTCCACTGAAGTCAACAAATCAGGCCCTTGTCAATTATGGGAAGTTTCTTCTAGATTTGTATAGGGAGGTCGAGTATCAGATGCAACTGGTGGGCCCATGTCTATATATGGAAATAGGCTAAACCATTTGTGGATGGAGCCATGAAAAGTTGAGGCCTTTGGCACCCATTTTTTGGTATCTTCAAGAATTATCTCCTCTGGTATCGCGTTCGGCCGACTAGAATTTAGCAACACTGCGTTTCTGCTGAGTCCGCCATCTTCAGTAGGCCATTTTTTTTGCCTCACCTATTTGTGAGTAGGTGGTCTTCATGATACCACCTGACATTTTCTTTCTTTCTCAATACGGTCATACACAACCTCCATGTGTTGCATTATATTTTATGGGCGGTATGTTTGGTTGTATTTAACAATCCCACAAAAAAAACAAATATTCATTTTTATCTCATGCACAAGGTCACAAAGAATGTGACAAATTTTTATTTTTTCGGAAGAAGTTTTGTAATATTAAAATCCACTTACAACCTAGCATATCAAACTAGTCCCACCGACTCGGTGTACATATCTGTAAAACGTATAGATGTAGTGTGTGATATCGATTTCAAATTATTTGCAAGTTTCCAATTAAACCTTATTTAATTAGATTCTATTTTTAAACAAACTTAATTCAGCCCCTACACATGCATTAGGGGTGGCAATTCGGGTTAGTCGTGTCATTTTTGGGTCGCGTTGATTTTTCTTCTAGTATAAGCTTTGGGTACTCTTAAACATCATAAATAATTCAAGCCATGCATGAAAAATAAAGACGACCAATTCAAGAAAAAAAACCTTTGGGGTAAAACCTTTTATAAACACTTTGAAGAATTCACAAGACCTTTGACTTACATACAACCTGATAATCGCCCACAAGTGTGTAATGCACGGTGCCTTCAGCAAATCTTCAAAGATATGAGAGACAGTGAAATACCCTTCAAGCGTTGGTTTGTCGTCTTCGGCTAGTCCACATGCAGAATGACTACGCTCGGTATCCACCGATCAAATATGGAGATCCCTTCTCCACAAAGGTTGAACAAAAGTAAAGTTGTGTTCTTGAACACCAACACAATTCACTAAAACATATGGGAGTTTTGTGAATTGAAAACCAAAAAGGGATTAAACCCCAAAAGGAAGAAGCCAAAAGAATTCTGCTTTCGCAATTTTTCTATTATGTAAAATGCTGGGACTTCTTAAAGAAAATGAAACCACGGAATGAGTTTTTATAGAAAAACATGCTGCCTCAAAAACAGTGCTCGTTCGAACGAGATCAGCATGTCGCTCGAACGAAGGACAGTTGTTGCTCGAACGAGATTGCGTGACATGCTATCTCACACGAACACATTGCTATGTCGCTCGAATGACTGTGGCGTCAAAAAATTATTATATTTTAATGTCCGCTATAAAACTTAGAAAAAATACTCATTCTCAAAATCTGACAAAAACGTCTGATCCAACACTTAGAAAATATTTTGTAAATATATCGCAAAAGCTCTAAGTGAAAAGTTAAGGTACTCAAAACATAACCTTACCGAAGTAAATGACGCGAATAAGAATGTGTCTCTGAAGTGCGTACTCTCTAGGCTCAAGCGCAAGCCTGTCGCTCAAGTAATAATTCGATAAGTCGGGTATCGACCCTCAGGTAAATAGGACAACAAAGTTGTAACGACGTTGGACAGACGAAGGAAACCTAACTTTGACTCGAAGGAAAAAGGAAAAGATGATTTGAATGGTGAAATAGCTACAACTATATTTAATTTTGAAAATGATTAACTAGAGAAATCAACGATGAATGAAATGCAATTACTCTAAATTATCTAAAATATTGACGATGATTGAACTAGACTTGAACTATATGATGAGGAAAACGGGACGGGAATACAATCCCTCAACCCTAGTGTATTGCTGGTATAAAACTAATCGTAAATCTAAGTGATTAATTAGACCCATAATTCAGTACTCCCAAGCATTACATATATGAGGTTCAAGCCCGCACCATACATGATCAGAGGATGAGTAAATCGGTATTACGATAGCTACACTCGAATTGCATTCTGAATCATACCGATTACCCTAAAGAAAATGAGATCCAAATATCTGCAATGGTTGTGTCACTACGCAATACGGTCATAATAAATCCTTATGTTTAGAGGATTAATTTTATACTCATGCAACTATCACATCGGATTGAGTTCATGCATCCCGACCCTAAAGAATCTAGCCGGATAAGTTGTACCTAGCTATGCATGAATTAACTACGTTGCATGCGAGAGAAATCATAATGAAACTATCTTGAAACATGCAAAGAAGTGTTATGAACCCATAAATTGTTTGAATCATGCAAGAAAAATAACCATGTAAGAACAATAATAAGAAGAATGAAATTTGAATTAAAACTTGAAAACAAACCCGGAATGAATCAATCTTGAAGAAACAATTCAAACGATGTTCCTAGGTGTTCTTCTATTTTTTTCTCTACCAAAAAATGTTCAAAACTATGAAAAAACTTTCTTTTTTAAGTCACTACCATCGTACAAATACATTTTAGAAGAAGTTGTTACAATATAACACTCTTTGGACCAATTAGTTGTCAAGGAAAAATTCGCGTATCAGGACCCCCAAATCGATTTGACCCCGAACCGGTTCACAGTGTGGTTCGGGAATTTCTGCTAGTTTAGGTGTCTCATTTCTTCAATTCAACACTTAGAATTTTTCCTTGTTTTCTTCTTTTCTTTCTTGGATTTTTCCTCAACTTCAAATGAACATAACTCCTTCACCGTAACTCGTATTAGGGTGCCATTTCTTCCAGTATTCTCGTTGTTCCGAGATTTTCAACTTTCCAGTTGGCCATACCTCTGGGATCAGAATATAGAATTAGGAAAATTCCCTTGAACTTGCCTTCCTAGCCTTTCTTTCATTGTTTCGATTTCTCTTTTATACTGCTTGCATAATTAACCTGTAAAACACATAAGAGAAATGCAAAACATGAAATACTTGCCAACGAAGGTTAGTAGCATAAATGTGAGTTAAATCCATATCAATTGCATCACTCGGGTTCACAAAGGTACCGAAATTAAGGGGATAAATATACAATATTTATTCCCAATCAAATCCCCCTAACTTAGAACTTTGCGAGTCCCGAGCAATGTAAAAGAAAACGAATAATGTCACAAATCGTTTAAACAATTTATTGGGATAGAATACATTTTTCGCGAGCAAGCGATTGCATTTAGCATATGCAACAAACCTTTAAACCCCTAGGTTACCCTAATAGGATGAGTGTTGTCTCGTGAGGGTTTGCTGTGAATATACCCAAAAAATTCGACTCACAGAAAATTCAAAATACGCAAAAATTGTATAACTCAAACTTTTCCAGAAAATAGTTGTCATCAAATCATGTTCAAGAGTCTCAAATCATAGTACGTGTGTGAAGTCAAAAATTTAATCGCGAATTTCCACTAATTGACCGTTACGTTACTTATCCGAAAATTCCTTTTGATTTCAAAATCTCATGTGATGCTCTCACAAACGAATCACTCAGAAAGTGGTTATTCTCTTTATATGCGTGAGTTATAAGAGTAAATATATTGGAAACAAGTTCACGCACACAAATAGAAAGATGGAAATTTTATGGTAATCGGATCTCATCAAAGGATTACGGATATAAGAACACGGGAACATTGCCTCTGATTCATATTTTTTATCTGTTTTATTTTCTTTTGGTGTTTTAGCTCTCCACGCGGTAATCAATTTCGCACTTTTGGACTCGGTTAGGACTTTTACGGGTTGACGGTGTATTAGGTAAAATTAGAAAAGGTTAAGAATTTTGGAATTGAAAATTTTTTCTTATGATGTCTGTTAGTGCTTTTTCAGGCTTTTGCTCATTTTCTTCTTCTTTTTCTATTTTCTTCTATTTTCACGCTTTTCTTTTCTTGTTATTTTTGTTGAGCATAGTTATTCTTTTCGTAACCCTTTTTGTTACACTCTTCGGACTTAATTTCTGACTTTTTCCATTTTTCGCAATTCCGGGCTATTTGGGTTTTTCGGGTTGTCAAACGAAAGGAAAAATTATTCGGCTCAATTTTGGGTTACAAAAGGGATGATTTTTCATAACTTTTTATGGCCAATATTTTTAGGTAGCAAACGATGGCCTACTTCATTATCCAAACTACTAATTGCGTTACCATATGCGTTTCGATATGAATTTAATTTAGAAATTTCTTCGGCATGTTTTTCAAGGAAATATCACACACATTTCTCAAAACCAATCAAAGTGAAAGACTTGAGATCCTCGACGACTTATTAGACCGCTGAAAATAACTTTGAGTTAACAATTAACTCGGATTGATTTATAAATTTCACAAAAATGAAAGGATCGAATCTCACCAGGGTTGTTAATCTCCACACTTATTCGTCAAGTCGTCAATTTTCATCCATTTCCATCTTTGGTCAATTTCGTCTTTGTGTATTGTGTTTTTACAATTTGAGACTTTAAACCGACTTTTAATGATATTTTTGAAAATTTTGAATTCTAATTTTTATTTATTTTGAAGAAAAATATTTTTGGATTTTTCAAAATTTTATGATTTTTTTTAGATTTTTGGGGATTTTTGAAAATTTGTGAAGTTTTAGAAAAACGCACTTGTGACCCCCCCCCCCCCCCCCTAACTTAAACTTTTGCATTGTCCTCAAGCAAACGGACTAAAATCTAACTCCAAGCGAATTAAAAGTGCGGATAAATAAAACAAAAAATTAATATAGAAATGCAGAATTTTATTATCGAAACGGAGAATCATGAGTTACAATGGAGGGTAGAGCAAGCAACTAAACAATGTAAACAACCACCATTACACATAAACATCAAGTACATGGCAAGGGATTCATTGGGGAGGCGGATGTGAGGGCCCGGGTGCGTTGGGATCATATGGATCATAAAAGAAGGTCGGAGGTGGTCCGCCAAAGTTGACCTCGTATAAATGCGCTTGGAGACGATGCATCATGCTCGTGTCCCTTCAGTAGGCCTCTTGATCCTGTTGATAGGCCTCTTGTTCTTGATTATATTGGATGATGAATTTGTCAAAACGGGATTCCACCGCCGAAAGGCGCCTATTAAAATTCGCACCAGGTGGCTCAAAGTCAGAGTCATCCTCGTCTTCATCATACTCTTCTTCTTCCCTCACATCCATCACTGGGGTGCCATGTTCTTCTTCCCCCGCACCCTCATCGAGAATTGGACGGTCAGGGTGAGCCACTCGCATTTGGCGTTCATTCCGAGTGGTGGAGGTGCTTCCAATTGGGCAGGGGAGTCGGACTTGTTGCCCCGGGTATTCCACCCCGGCATCAATCAGAAGTTTCGTGATGAGGTGGGCGTAGGGGAGCGCGGATTTTCCCCACTCATCGTAGGCAGAATTGATGATGTCCGCATATAAGAGTTGGTCCAGATTTATCGTGCTCTTGGGGTTGAGTAAATGGTAAAGGAAGTTGGCGTGACGTAGCCGGACCACCGAGTCATTGGTGGTTTGGTGGATTGCTCCACATGAAATTAGGTGCCTGAATCGCACCGTATTCGAGAGACTTCCTATAGGGAAAGGAATCTCGCACCCATTCCTCCCTTGGTGCCATTTGGTAAATACATTCTTCTTTGGTGCGGAGGGCACCATTTGTGGGATACATGAATGGCACGGGGAGGATAACCCCTTTTGCCTGCATTTCGCTCGCAATGATGGCGACGGAGAATGGAATTTGAATACCGTCAAGATAGGCCCCATGAAGCGTAGATGATTTGTGAATGAGTGTCACGTAGAATTGGCGAATTGCATCTTCGAAAACGTTATTGCTCGTAGGAGAGAGGAAGAAGCACCACCCTCAGCGATTGAAAAGGGCGGTGATGTCACCGAGAAGTTGCTCCCAATTGGTAAAGCGCTCGATATGGATTGGGCACGTGGTCGAGAAATAGCACTCAGCCCAATGGCATTCTTGGATGCACCGAAACACCCCCTAACCTCGTCATTAAGGACGGTGGTGTCATCATATTTATGAAGACAAAAATTGGTTTGGCGTGGACGCGACATGGTGAGAGAGAGATAAAGTTGTTATGGTGTAGAAGAGAGGGAGAGTGAAATGGAGTGTGATAAAAGGAGAGGGGTGAGTGTTAATTTATAGGTGTGGGGGGTTGGATTTTAGTGGGAAATGGTAATATGAGTTGAAGGAAAGGAAGGGGGAGGAATTTGGAGTGGGAAATGAATGGAGGGAAGTTTTATAGGATGAATTTTCGTAGGGGAAATGAATGGAGGCAAGGGGGAAAAGAGAATGAATTTGGAAGGGGGGGAGATGAATCTGCCAGGTACCCCGAACCGATTCGACCCCCGAACTGGTTCACCCTGGGGTTCGGGGGAGGCTGCTGTCCTGGAAGTTGGATTTCTCTCTTCTTTCAAAAATTAAGTGTTCGCTCATGCCTCCTCTCATGCGTATGGATCCTAGAAATATCCTAGACCCTCAGGTGCCCTAAAAATGCTTCAACCATGCCCTTGAAATGCATGCAACCTCGCTCAGAAAGTATACTATCTCGCTACCTCTCGTGAACTGTCTCTGGACTCCTAAATAACCTAACTCACACACTACTACTGTACACAAACAATTCACCCCATACGCGCCGGGGGTACGACGACCTCTTATTTTCATCTCAATTAACCCTATAAACGGGGTCCGACAACCAAATGGTGTCGACTTATTCCACACATGCCTCTAGATATGGCTTTAGGCGTTGTCCATTTACCTTGAATGTATTTCCCCCTTTTAAATCGTCTAATTCCACAGCTCCATGAGGGAATGCATTATTTACAACGAACAGGCCAAACCATCGTGACCGCAACTTGCTCGGAAATAGATGAAGCCTAGAGTTATATAGAAGCACTTTTTGTCCCGGAAGAAACTCTTTGCGTAGAATAATGTTATCGTGCGCGAGTTTCGTCCTTTCCTTTGAAATTTTTGCGTTCCCATACGCATCATTGCATATCTCTTCTAACTCATTTAATTAAAGATTGCGAGCTTCGCCGGCTTTATTCATGTCATAATTCAAATTCTTAATCGCCTAATACGCCTTGTTCTCTAATTCAACGGTAAGATGGCAAGGTTTGACATACACGAAGAATAAGGGGGACATCCCGAGTGGATTTTTATATGCGGTGCGATAGGCCCATAGTGAATCATTCAATCAAAGTGACCAATCTTTTCGAGTGGGAATGACTGTCTTCTTGATAATGTTCTTGATTTCCCGATTCGATAATTTGACATTCCCATTCGTTTATGGGTGATAAGTCATTCCAACCTTATGAACGACGCCATACTTTCTCATGAGCTTCGGTAATGGCCTGTTGCAAAAGTGCGTGCCATTATCACTAATTATCACTTTTGGAGCACTGAAGCGGGAAAGTATGTGTTCGTGTAGGGACCTAATATCCATTTTGCTGTCATTTGTCTTGGTAGCTATATCTTCCACCCATTTATAAATGTAGTCTACCGTGATAAGGATGAATAGGAAACCAAAAGATGGGGTAAAAGGGCCTATGAAGTCAATACCCCAGTAGTCAAAGATCTCAATAATGAGTATCGGGGTTAATGGCATCATGTCTCGTCAGGTAATCACCTCCATCCTTTTACACCTATTGTAAGATTTGCAATAATTGTTCACATCCCGAAATATTGTGGGCCAATAGAGGCCGCATTGAAGAATCTTAGCGGCCATATTTTTCGTCAAAAAGTGACCTCCACGAGCTTCCAAATGATAGAATTGGATGACTTTCGGGATCTCGTCATTCGGTATGAATCTTCGGATGATTTGGTCGACATAATATTTAAAAAGGAAGGGATCGTCATAGAAAAACATACGTGACAAAGTAATGAACCTCTTCTTATCTTGCGGTGTCCAATCGGGAGGGACAGCTCCCGTGATAAGGTAGTTCACAATATCCGCAAACCAGGGCGAAGAAGAGGTGGCAAAGAGTTGCTCATCTGAAAAATATTCGTCTATGGGTATCGGATCACTAGGTACGTCAGATAAAAGCCGTGATAATTGGTCAGCAACGATGTTTTCTACTCCTTTTTTGTCTTTAATGGAAAGATTAAACTCTTGTAGGAGTAGGGTCCACCTTATGAGGCACGGCTTTACGTCTTTCTTCGCAAGTAAGTATTTCAATGCCACGTGGTCGGTGAAGCAAGTGATGGGCGAACCGATAAGGTAGGACTGAAATTTTTCAAGAGCAAAAACTATTTCTAGCAATTCCTTATTTGTGGTGGAGTAATTGAGTTGTGGTTCGGTAAAAGTCCAGCTAGCGTAGTAGATGACATGGGCTTGTTTGTCTTTTCTTTAGCCTAAAACAGCCCCTATCATATAATCTCTAGCATCACACATAAGCTCGAATGGTAAGGACCAATTCAAAACTTGCATGATGGGAGCGGACACAAGCATGGTTTTCAGTTTTTAAAAGCGTTATGGAATGCTTTCGTCCACTCAAATGGCGTGTCCTTCATGAGAAGGTTGCTGAAGGGTCTAGCGATGGCGCTAAAGTCCTTAATGAACCTTCAATAAAACACCACGTGGCCTAAGAAGGAGCGCACGTCTTTGAGCGATCTTGGTGGGGGTAGATCGGCTATGTCATCAATCTTAGCTCTATCAACTTCAATTCCCTTGTATGAAACTATGTGGCCGAGAAATATTCCCTCAGTGACCATAAAATGGCATTTCTCCCAATTTAGCACTAAGATCTTCTCCACACACCGAGCAAGTACTTTTTCTAGCTTTACCAGACAAAGATCGAAAGAGGTGCCAAAAATGCTAAAATCTTCCATGAACTCTTCAAGTCTTCTCTCAACCATGTTGCTAAATAGAATCAATATGCACCTTTGAAAGGTCGCGGGTGCATTACACAAGCCGAATGGAATACGTTTGTAGGCAAACATACCAAAGGGGCAAGTGAAGGTCATTTTCTCTTGGTCAAATACATATACTCAATTTGGTTATATCCGGAATAACCATCAAGGAAGTAATAGTAAGGGTGGACCGCTACCCTCTCAAGCATCTGATCAATAAATGGAAAGGGGAAATGGTCTTTCCTAGTTCCCGCATTGAGTTTCCGATAATCAATGCAAACGCACCACCCGGTGGTGGTACATTGGGGAACTAGCTCTCCCTTAGCATTTCCAATCACTGTCATGCCCGACTTTTTTGGGACAACTTGAATAGTGCTCACCCACTTGCTATTCGAGATTGGGTAGATAGTCCCGACATCCAATAACTTAATAATTTCAGTTCTCACCACTTCTTTTATATTGGGGTTTAGACTTCTTTGCATTTATCTCGAGGGCTTGACATCCTACTCGAGGTGGATCTTGTGGGTGAAAATCAAAAGACTTATCCCCTTCAAATTAGCAATACACAAATCGAAAGAACTTTGGTGCTTCCTCAGAATCTTTAACAGTTTACCCTCCTTCTCTTCGTT
Organism: Sambucus nigra; assembly: GCA_949130495.1. Lineage (NCBI taxonomy): Eukaryota > Viridiplantae > Streptophyta > Magnoliopsida > Dipsacales > Adoxaceae > Sambucus > Sambucus nigra. The sequence goes on from OX422217.1 coordinate 266,126,716, forward strand.
TAAGCTAGAGTAGACAACAATAGGAAATGTCTCGTCCTCTCCTAGGTATGCATACTTAATATGGGAGGGTAATTTCTTCAATTCGAGGGTCAGAAATTTTTCACTAGAGGGAACCATGTGTGCCTCCCTTGGCGATAACTCCTCGAATCGAGAAACCCAACTTACATCTCTCGCATCCTCATCCGACGCTTTCTCATCAAGCAGCTCTCTCAACTCCTCAACTTCCCTCTCAAATTTAGTATACGTCCCCTCACTCTCGTGGCTCGACACTAAGTAGGACCCTGGGGCATCTCCACAATAATTTTCCTCAAAGTACTCCTCTACGATCTCGTCTATTAAGATCACTGCATGAAGATCATCTTCTTCCCCCGTATGTTGGGCTATATGGAAGATGTTAGTCTCTAAGGTCATGTTACCAAAGGTGAGTTGCATCTGCCCATTTCGAGTATTGATAATTGCATTAGCCGTAGCTAAGAATGGATTCTCGAGAATGATGGGGACATGATTGCTCGAGGAGAAGGAGGTCTCCGTGTCCCAAATGAAAAAGTCTACCGGGAAGTAGAAAGTGTCAACTTGGATGATCACATCCTCAACTATACCTCTTGGTATCTTCACTGTTCGATTCGCTAACTGGAGAGTGATCTCTGTGGGCTTAAGGTCGCTCAGATCAAGTTGCCTACAGATGGCGTAAGGGAGGATATTGACACTTTCTCCCAAGTCAAGTAAGGCTTTTTTAATTTTATTTTCTCCAATGATGCAGGAAATGGCGGGTGCACCGGGATCTTTGAATTTTGGCGGGAGATCATTAAGTAGAATGGAGCTCATGTTCTGTGCTAGAAATACGTTTTTCTTTACCTTCATCTTTCTCTTTACTGGTAACAAGTCTTTGATGACTTTTGCATAAGCTGGAATATGCTTAATGGCATCAAGGAAAGGTAAATTTATCTTTACATGCTTTAGCAAATCTAGCACTTCATCACGGGGATTACCTTTGTGGGAAGGAACCAGCCTTTGAGGAAATGGTGCCACGGTGGGTGGTTTCACTACTACCTAGGGCTCACTAATGTCTTTTTTATCACTCTCTTTCAAGGGGACATCGTCGTCCTCTTTCGTGCAGGGCGAAATCTCCTTGTCTTTGGTTATGTCGTGTGGGGGAGGTGATAAATCAACTACTCTCCCACTACGAAGAGTGGTCACAGCTTGACATTTCTCCTGATGTTCTATCGAGGTGGATTTAACACTATTTTGACCTTGGGGAGGTCTTTGGACCTGGGCAGGAAACTTTCCTTTCTCTTGGATACTCAACAATGATTGCATTTTTGAAATATTTGCATTTATGTCGTTGATCATGCGCTCATATCTAGCATTTGTTGCATTCTGGGTATTGATAAATTGGTTCATTGTATCCTCGATATTTCTCCGCGGTGGAGTGATATATGCCCCTTGAGGTGGTGGTGCTTGCACACGTCCTTGCATATGTGGAGCTTGTTGAAAGTGCGATGGTGTAGGAGGGGAAACATGTGAATTAGGATTCATCGCAGCATGTTGTTGCCCATAGATAAAACCAGGATGGTTTTTCCATTAAGGGTTGTAAGAATTCATGTGTGGTGCACCAAAATTATCCTTAAATCCTCCTATACCACTTACTTTCTCTTGAAGCATAACTTTTTAGGCGGGTATTATCGGGCACTACTTTGTTGAATGACCCACCTCACAAATCGTACACCTTCTTGACGGGGTTTGGGATGGATCCAGTTGGTCCTCTTGCACACACCTCAAGTATTTCTCCCATTCCTTTCTCAAGTAGATCGAATCGGTTGTCCATCATAGCATTATTTTCCACGTAAAATAGGCTAGATGCCAATGGAGTGGTGGTCGCTTGACGCATTCAATTATGAGCATTAAGGTCTGATATATCCCATGCTTGGGTAGTATCAGCGACATACCTCAGGTGAAGCTCAGCATCGTTGGCATCTAGGTTGACAAAGGGACCATCACACATGGTTTCAACGAGTTGTTTGGAGTTTATATTCATCCCATTATGGAAGAAGGAAATGATTTGTAGTTTATCAAGTCCATGAGGGAACGAATTGACTAACTCATTAAAACGCTCGTAGCATCGATCGAACAACTCATTTTCTAGTTATCGAAAAGTTTGGATTTGATCCTTGATGGAGTTCGTTCGATGTGTAAAAAGAATTTCTTAAGAAATTTAGATTGTAACTCATTCCACGATGAAATCGAGTTTGGAGGTAAAGACCATAGCCAGGTCTTAGCCTTGTCCTTTAGCGAGAATGGGAAGAGTTTGAGGTGGATCACATCTTTTGTGCAAGTTTGATCGCTAAGGGTCTCGCACGCCTCCTCAAATTCCATGATGTGGAGATATGGATTTTCTGAATCCATTTCATGGTAGGTGGGAAGTATCTGGATCATTCCATACCTAAAGCGAAATTGCCCTGCATTATACGGGAGTAAAATGCATCCTGGAGTGACAGTGCACTCGGGATATAAGATTTCTCTTAACGGGCAGTATGGGGCCTCTTCCTCACCAGCGGTTGCACTACCGTGTTGTGACATATCTCTCTGTCATAATGACTATGTGTCCTCACTTGGTATGCTCGGAGCGTGCTCTGAAAAAGTGTCCTAAGAGGTAAAACGGAGTATTATTTGTAATCGAGTGTGACGGTGTGGGAGGTGGAACCCAGAATTGTGGAGCGTTAGGAGTGTGAGGGCTATCGGGGTCGTACTCAACTATCGGGTTTTCGTGAATGTGGGTTGGAGTATTATGGGGAGTTAGAGTGAGTTCAGAATTTTACATTAACAGACTTATGAGAGATGATGAGGAATATTTTTGTGATTTTAAATTTTTTTATGTTTTGGGATTTTTGAAAAATTTTTGTCAAAGTTTGAGATTGACTTGATCTAATCCTAAGTCTACTTAATTCCCCGACAATGGTGCCAGAAACTTGACGCGACTAAGAATGTGTCTCAAAAGTGCGTACTCTCTAGGCTCAAGTGCAAGCCTGTGTCTCAAGTAATAATCTGATAAGTCAGGTATCAATCCTTAGGGATATAGGACAACAGAGTTGTAACGACGTTGGAGAGACGAAGGAAACCTAACTTTGACTCTAAGGAAAAGGGAAAGATGATTTGAATGGTGAAATAGCTACAACTATATGAAATTTTGAAAATGATTAACTAGAGAAACCAAGGATGAATGAAATGCAATTACTCTAAATTATCTAAAATATTGACGATGATTGAACTAGACTTGAACTATATGATGAGGAAAACGGGACTAATACAATCCCTCAACCCTAGTGTATTGCTGGTATAAAACTAATCGTAAATCTAAGTGATTAATTAGACCCATAATTTAGTACTCTCAAGCATTACATATATGAAGTTCAAGCCCGCACCATACATAATCAGAGGATGAGTAAATCCGTATTGCGATAGCTACACTCGAATTGCATTCTGAAGCATCCCAATTACCCTAAATAAAATGGGATCCAAATATCTGCAATGTTTGTGTCACTACGCAATACGGTCATAATAAATCCTTAAGTTTAGAGGATTAATTTTATACTCATGCAACTATCACATCAGATTAAGTTCATGCATCCCGATCCTAAAGAATCTAACCAGACATGTTGTAACTAACTATGCATGAATTAACTACGTTGCATGCGAGAGAAATCATAATGAAACTATCTTGAAACATGCAAAGAAGTGTTATGAACCCATAAAGTGTTTGAATCATGCAAGAAAAATAACCACGCAAGAACAATAAGAAGAAGAATGAAATTTGGATTAAAACTTGAAAACAAACCCGGAATGAATCAATCTTGAAGAAACAATTCAAACGATGTTCCTAGGTGTTCTTCTATTTTTTTCTTTACCAAAAACTGATCAAAACTATGAAAAACTATCTTTTTAAGTCACTACCATCGTACAAATACGTTTTAGAAGAAGTTGTTACAATATAGGACTCTTTGGACCAATCAGCTGTCAAGGAAAAATTTGCGCATTAGGACCCCCAAACCGGTTCGTAGCTACCCCAAACCGGTTTGACCCCGAACCAGTTCACAGTGTGGTTCGGGAATTTATGCTAGTTTTGGGGTCCCATTTCTTCAATTCAACAATTAGAATTTTTCCTTGTTTTCTTCTTTTCTTTCTTAGATTTTTCCTCAACTTCAAATGAACATAACTCCTTCACCGTAACTCGTATTAGGGTGTTGTTTCTTCCAGTATTCTCCTTGTTCTGAGATTTTCAACTTTCCAGTTGGCCCCACCTCTGGGATCAGAATATAGAATAACGAAAATGCCCTTGAACTTGCCTTCCTAGCCTTTCTTTCATTGTTTCGATTTCTCTTTTATACCGCTTGCATAATTAACCTGTAAAACACATAAGAGAAACCCAAAACACTAAATACTTGCCAAAGAAGGTTAGTAGCATAAATGTGAGTTAAATCCATATCAATTGCGTCACTCGGGTTCACAAAGGTACCAAAATTAAGGGGATAAATATATAATATTTATGCCCAATAAGTAAACTTCGCCGAGTCTTGAATGATGAAGAACTTGATTAATTTCGAATCCATCTTTGATGATTTAATGATCTTGAATGCTCTTTGACGGTGTAGTGATATATGACATAATACATTGATAACGGACTTATAAAAATATGTCCTTACAAATCTCCCCCTATGTCTCTACCGATACATACATAAAAAATTCAAATTATCAAAAACCAAAATGCCTATACAGATCTACCCTCCCATGAATAAATTTGCAAGTTCACAAACTGTTCTTCAAACATCTTCGTCAAATCTCAAATCTTTTCTCATCGGGGTGTGTAACATAATGATCATCAATCTTTGTACCTACACACATGAGATAAAGAAAAATATACCTTCGTGGCGCATCAAGTTTGAAATGATATAGGAGTAAATCATTAGTAATCAAATCTCCCCCATAATGTAAAAACTCCCCCATTATATGATAATTCTTTCTCCCCCTTTTGATGATGTCCCCAAATAGACAGATAAGAAGAAACAATCAAAACATGGAGTGTCACGATAAAGTGCAATGCAAACATGGATCGAATTACGCGCATGAAAAGGTATGTCTCAAATATTTCACAAACTATTTTTGATTTTTCAATTTTTTATACAAAAATAAGATACTTAAAATCACACCATGGATTTAAACTCAAACAACCAAACCATGAAAATGGAATGAATGGGTGTGAACACATTCGATAGGTAAATAAACTCAATCAATCATATGTGCATGATGCATATGTGTACTCCTAACGAATGAGCATCAATAGAATCCTTATGTATAAAAATTTGTTGAATTTAGATGACATCTTCTTATGCAAATCAACAAGTCAAAGTGATTTCCATACCAATAACGTCCAAAACTATTTAGCGCTTTTTCAAGATTTTCAAGGACGTGCGAACCCGTTCTAAAATCTCCAACCAAAATCCCTCATATATATTTTCTTTTAGAGCTGTATAAACTAAATTCTCAAACTTTGGAGAATTGGTGCAAAAACGTAATTGGCCCATAATTGGCATGAATTTATTTTTATTGCCTTTAAATTTTTTCGGGCTCTTTTAAACCTCTTTGGACCCCGGATAATAAAATTCCTCAATTTCTAGGTCCAATTTAAACGACTGCTTAATCACAAAGGATAAAAAATAATCTTTCGTAGCCCTTCACCATTTTTAAATACAGCACACAAACTCACAAAATGGCTCTTACATGCACAACTTTCTTATCAAGTTTTATCGCGCTTGGTTCGTTTTAAGGACTAGCTTGAAGTGAAAACACCCAACCAACATGTGATAAGATAAGCACAATAATCAAACAAATCCATGCACGTGTGCAATAAAGGAAATCATGAGTCAAACATGTAGGAAGTAACACTTAATTACATCTTAATGACTCCAAACATTATAAAGCACATGAATAAATTGACCTGTTGTCACAAAACACTATCAAATAGTCACATGAAAAAAAATGGAATGTTGTTGTCACTCAGTCATCCTAAGTGTCCATCCATAAAAGGTGTAAACAAAATACAAAAATCTTTTTGGATTTCTCAAAAAATTTATCAAAATAAAATCTTTTTGTATTTATGAAAATTTTTCAAAATAAAAAAAAATCTATACAAAAAGTACATGTCACAACGCTAGCAAACATAAATATCATGAAATAAAAAACTAGCGTATGACAAACATGCGAACACAATCATCTATATGATATGGCAAGAGAAGAATCATGAGCAAGCAAATGGAAATCAACTTGTCTAAAATCTAGCGTATCCAAAAGTGATTTCCTAACCCAAACGGATGTAACACATCGACACGGAATTTTGGGAACCGACAAAACACTAGACTTCGACTTCCTAGGACTTTTTCCGAGATCAAAACAAAAACGCCTAAGGTGACCTTTCCTACCACAATATGAACATGTGTAAACGGGTGGAACGACACCTATGGGTTGACATTTTCTAATGTCCTTGAAATTGGTTGAACCTATAAAACAAATAATGGTTTTGGCTTTAACACTAGAAGCATGAGAACAAGATGATCCATTACCATCACTATCAAATCTACTCGAGTCTGTCAAATCATTTTTTAACTTCAAAATTTTTTACTCAAGAAAAGAATTAGACTCTTCCAATTTAATGGGACGCCTTTTTCAAATTTTCACAATTCCTAAAAGGGTATCTCTCTCTCCCTCAATTAAAGCAAACTTTTCCCTAAGAGTCTCTTCACGTGCCACAAATTCATTGACTAAAATATTTTTGTCCTCTTTGGCACAAACACAAACCATCGAATTTTTAAGGTCCTCTAATTCTTTTTCTAAAAATAGGACCCTATCATCACTCTCATTTTTGGACAATTTTAAAGCATTAAATTCATGGTCCAAAGAAACAAGTTTTTCATGATAAAAATCTCTTTGATTTTGAACCGTTTGCAAAAGATCCATCGCGGATTTAAACCGAGAATTTTCTTTTTCCAAAAAATCAATTCTTTTAGAAAAACGTCAAATTCAAATGATTTGTATCATCAAAACTATGACTTGTGTCATCAAAGGGGGGCATCCAATTACGTAAGTGCTCCATTGGAAAAATTGTGATTTTTCACAAAACTGATTTTAAAAAAATCAATGTCACACAATTTTGCGAAAAATAGGAATACACGATAAATTAGCGCAACCCGCTCTGATACCAATTTGTAAAACGTATAAATGCAGTGTGTGATATCGATTTCAAATTATTCGCAAGTTCCCAATTAAACCTTATTTAATTAGATTCTATTTTTAAACAAACTTAATGCAGCCCCTACACATGCATTAGGGGTGAAAATTCGGGTTAGTCGTGTCATTTTTGGGTCGCGTTGATTTTTATTCTAGTATAAGCTTTGGGTACTCTTAAATCTATGCAAGCTAATCGGGTCATGTTCAGTTCATTTTGGGTTATTACCATAAACGGGTTATCAGGTCAAAAATTGACAGCTCTAACATGCATCTAAACATCATAAATAATTCAACCCATGCATGAAAAATAAAGACGATCGATTCAGGAAAAAACCCCTTTCGGGTAAAACCTTTTATAAACACTTTGAAGAATTCACAAGACCTTTGACTTACATACAACCTGATAATCACCCACAAGTTTGTAATGCACGGTGCCTTCAGCAAATCTTCAAAGATACGAGAGACAGCGAAATACCCTTCAGGCATCAGTTCGTCGTCTTCGGCTCGTCCACACGCAGAATGACTACGCTCGGTAACCACTGATCAAATATGGAGATCCCTTCTCCACAAAGGTTTAACAAAAGCAAATTTGTGTTCATGAACACCAAAATAATTCACTAAATCATATGGGAGTTTTGTGAATTGAAAACCAAAAAGGGATTAAACCCCAAAAGGAAGAAGCCAAAAGAATTCTGCTTTCACAGTTTTTCTATTTTGTAAAATGTTGGGACTTCTTAAACAAAACAAAACCACATAATGAGTTTTTATAGAAAACACACCGCCTCGAAAATAGTGCTCGCTCGAACAAGATCAGCATGTCGCTCAAACGAAGGACAGTTGTCGCTCGAACGAGATCATGCGACATGCTATCTCGCGCGAATGACATTGCTATGTCGCTCGAACGATTATTGTGTCAAAAAATTATTATATTTTAATGTCCGCTCCAAGGCTTAGAAAAAATACTCATTCTCAAAATTTGACGAAAAAGTCCGCTCCAATACTTCGAAAATATTTTGTAAAAATATCCCAAAGGCTCTAAGTGAAAAGTTAAGGTACTAAAAACATAATCTTACCAAAGTAAACTTCGCGGAGTCTTGAATGATGAAGAACTTGATTAATTCGGATCCATCTTTGATGCTTGAATGATCTTGAATGCTCTTTGATGGTGTAGCGGTATATGACATAATACATTGATAACGGACTTATAAAAATATGTCCTTACATTATCAATTTTCAATGGCGTCCCCAACGTCATAGCTACACAATATAACACACTTTATCATAATGTTCCACCGATAATTTAGAGAGTTGACTCCACATGCTCATTTGCATAATAGTAATTGTTGATGATCGAAAGTTTTTCCACCACCTCTGAACTGAGAGGTAATGGTCATCGAGGAACCATGGTCCACTCGACGAAATGGCGAGGTAATCATCTTAAGAGGATACTTTAACAAAATAAAATTGGTTGCCTAATTTGTTAGATAAATACTCACCTTTAATTTCCATAAGTGCGAGAGTCAGAATGCCAAGCGCTGGAAGGGAAAATGTTTTCCAAGGAGTTTGATGAAAAGTGTGCTTTTCCATTTTTATCGAAGAGTTTACAATTCATGTCTTGATATGGATACGACAGGTGTGCTATCGTCAATTGTATCATCCGTCCCCAACTCATCATCAGAATTCATCTTCCTCAGTATTGTCTTGCATAGCCCATGCAAAGAAGAGCGTATGCCCATTCCTAGTCTAACGCATATCATTATCTTTTGTGAAAGCTCCTATTGTAGGTAACATGATGTCTCATGGTGGTTCATGAGTTGTCCTGGTATGAATTTATCTGCACATCTTAGAGTCTCTTATCATCGATGTCCACTAACGGGGATGACTCGTTATTGCTTATTATCGTCGCCTCTTTGTTTAACTCAATTTGTAGTGTCTTGGTGGTAGGGTTAGGTGGGCATGAAGGGGTTAGTTGAGAGATAAGGTAGGTTCCATAGGAATCAAGAAAGTTTTTTGGGGTTCACTTTTACATCATATTGAGAATGACCTGAGGTAAAAGAAAAATGAATAAAACATTCAACCCAAATTGTTGTGTCCAGATATGGTTTAATATAGAGTAAATCTTATCCCTTTTAAATATGTATGTGGGTTGATCTGTACATGGGAAGAAAGTATGGATATTTATTTTTTAGTTCACTTGAATGTCATGAGGTGTGACAGGGAAAAATGGTGGTTGGTCCTTTTGCACACGTACAACAAAAAATTTAATCATGTTTTTTGGTTCTCATGCATTTCAAGTGGTGGAGAAGGAAGCTTTCGTAGATTAGTTGGAATTTTTTAAATAATCGTGAATATTTTGTACGAGGAGCAGGTGATGGAATCCTTATGGATTTCTAAAGGGATTGATGCACTTTGGCACAAATTTCTTATTGGGACAGTAAGAAATAATGCTTTAGGATTTTTATTTTTTTTTTGTCGCGTTATCTTATGTGCTTATGTGTAACAATTCGCAATTTATTTTATTATTTAGTGAACTAATAATGACTCGAAATATCATTTTTGACCCTCAATTACCGAAATGACACATTTTTTTATTTTATATTAAACCTCTAGTCGGGATATATGTATATAAATTTTTATTCCCGATCTCGTTACGCCTTTAAGCCCCGAGTAAGTTTTTTTTCTAAAATTCTCGTGCATTTTACTGTCGCATAGTTTTAATATTTTATGCATTTTAAACCATAAACCCAAACCCGAAATTATTGTTAAGACATCCAAAATAAAACTTTCGAGAAGTTAGTTAAACAAAAATTTAAGCCCGGATTTAAATTTTAAACTTTAGAAAAACATTGGGGTTTAAAGTAAAATTAACCAAACTTAAAAATAAATATCTAGATATTTATAGATATTTTAGATATTTTAATATTATAGTAATTTTGTAAACTGACTCTCTCTCGGTTAGTTGGTAAAAAGCCAAAACAAAAAAAAAGAACCCATTTTTCCTACCTCCTACAGTGAGGAGAAAAAGAAAAAGGAAATAGGAAAAAAATGTGAGAGTGTTTGGGACTCAATGGATTAATTCACATAATTAGTTGCCACGCACACAAATCCAATTTTTAAACAAATTTAATATTGAATTAATTATGGTGTGCATGCGAATTTTGTTCAAATATCGATTTGTAATTTTTAGTCTAAAGATGCAAAAGTACACGAGATGAGGAAAAATCCTTTTACAGGACAAAACCTTTTATTCAACACTATTGGAAGTTTATGAATACAAATGACGTACAAGACACTTAGTTACACTGTTAGACGAGTAGATCTTCAAAAACTCCAAGAGATACGACTAATCTCCATAGCCGTCCACATGTAGCAGTCTACCCTCGGTATCCACCGATTCAGCCTTCTTCTTCAGCAATGAAACCTCATTTCATAAATTCAGTCGTAGAGAAAAATTTGTACAAAGATAACTCAGTAAGAATCCTTCTTTGATTAATAAAATTAATCCTTGGTTGTGAACTTTCATGGAGGTTTGTGTGTGTATATATACACGGTGGGTGGGTGTGCATATATATATAGTTACACGAATGTATTAGAGAGAGAGCAACTGATTTTTTTTAAAGTGTTGGTTTTGATCTGTTATGGAGGTTTTTGTTTTGACCAACTATGAAGGTTTGAGTATATATATATACACACACACAATGTGTGTATATATATACAAGGTGGTGTCGGTGTGTATTTTGGGGACAGTGTGTGTGTGGCCGAGTGTGTGTGCGTGGTGTTGGTATGTGTGTGTGTGTGTGTGTGTTACTGTGTGTGTTTTAGTACATGTGTGTGTGCATGTGTTTTAAGTTATATATATATATATATTCTTATGTGGATATATTTATTTGTTGGATTAGTTTAAAAATGAAACACAATTAATACGTGGGTATGTACGCGTGTGCGTTACGAAAGTAAGATAAAAATGAGTTTTATAATGTTAAGGCCAATATATTGTCCTTAACAAACTTTTACGCCATGCATAGGTCACTGGAAGAAATATCATTAATTTTAAACCTCGACGGTGAATTTAAAAATACACGGAAAAAGGGTAATTTTGTCATCTTTAGTTCACATCTTTCAAACCGTTACTCAAAAAATAAGCAGAACGTACCGTTGGATGCGTAGTGTTAAAACGAGCATTACCATGTTTAAAATTTTTATAAATGACACTATTTCTAACGTCACTAGAATTATACAATTTTATCAATTATGGGCCCAGAATAATAGAAAAAATCATCGTTTATATTCTGTAAAGCTTGTACTATAAATTTTTCTACATTACTTACCGTGTTTTACAGTCAATCAAATTCCTCGATTACTAACTTTAAAAATCATTACTTTATTACATTTTTCTCCTGAAAGTTATTTTGATAAATTGTATCAACTTACACAAATTGAAGTCAGATCCTACCGAAAAATGTGTATTAATATTAAATTCACTATCCATATTTAATTCAACTTCGAGTCGAGCTACGTTAAAGTAAAGATTTTATCACAGTATGGAAAAAATAAATAGTGTGCATACGTATGAATTAGTGAAGTGTTTGTATTGATTATTTGTAGTAACATTTACATTAAATCACAGCCAGAGATACCAAATACAACTTGTACCAAACCCGTCAACATCACACGGAATTAGGGTAGGTGATTCTATTTCACTATTAAATTCGAGCTTATACCTTTGAAATTATTGCATTATTTATATCACTATGTGATGGCCTCTGAACTCTTGTTCTCATTTATCGACTCTTTTGTGTAGTTCATATTACCGTGAATATTTATTCAATATTTATCCAATTAAACTCTAGCCAACTAAACCCTGACAACCTATGATTTCAGTAAACCCATTGATTTAAATTAAATTACCCGGATTGCGGTACACCCATGTATCCTATTAAGACCCTGATTTCATGTAGTACTTGTGCCCAAGATTTTATCTCTTTATTTATAAAGTTGTATTTATGAATGAATATTGATATTGAACCATCATCGTAGCTTTTGTGGCTTAAAGTTAATTTACTGGAATTTTCCAGTCGTTCGAACGATAAGGGACTTCGTTTGAATGTACACTTCTAACGAGATTCCAAAGGGCTAGAGGAAATGACCATGTTTCAAGTCGTTACCCGTACCCAAGATTTTATCTCTTTCCTTGTAAAGTTGTATTTATGAATGAATATTGAGATTGAACCATCATCGTAGCCTTTGTGATTGTCAAAACGAAGCTCTTATGTCTTAAATTTCATTTAGTGACATTTTCCAGTCGTTCAAATGAGGAGTATTGTCATTCGAACGAGTCGTTCTAACGACTTGAAACATGGTTGTTTCCTCGCGCCCTCTGTAATCTCGTTAGAAGTGTACATTCGAACGAAGTCCCTTGTCGTTCGCATGAAAGGGGTTGTCGTTCTAACAATCGGAGCTGAACTCAAAAAATTCTGCAGATTTTAATATGTTGTCAACACCATGGCCCTTGGATTGATGATGTGTTGAAATCTGAGGGAATATGATGATTTAAAACGTGTATAAAATGTTTGAGTTTTTGATTTATTGTGGGATTATTCGGGGTAATAAGAAGAGATAGAGAGTGGGTTCCTTCCCCACCATTGTTATCAGAATTTCTATCTCTCTCTAAGTTTCAAGAGTTCATCTTCTTCCCCAAGAATTTCCCACCATAGTTCCACCTTAACACCACCATAATACACCATTATATACATTTTCAAGCCTTGTTCGTCATCCTCAAGCTTTATTAAAGGTAGAAGGGGGTAGAGAGTCAAGCAAGTAGGAGAATCTTTGGAGCATTTTTGAAGAGCCTTGGAGTACTTGGAGCTGGAAACTTCTATAGTCGTCTTCTTCTTTGTCTCCCCTTCAAACCATAAGGTAGGGTTTTTTCCTTCCTAAGATTTTAAGGTTTCTAGCTATGAAAAATGTGTAGGATGCATACTAAATAATATTTTGTGCCAAAAAAATGAAATTATTTGCTAATATATTAAAGTCTTTACAAAAAAAATGAAATTTGAAAGAAGACAAACCCTAAATGGGTCTTTTATGAATAAATGGCATTTTTACCTTGAAATATGGAAAGAAATCATGAAAAATGTAAACCCGTGATTTATATCTTGTTTAGTTTATTTTGAGTAATTTCCAGGCTTGAAATCCTCCTTAACATGTGTAGATTCATATAGTATGATAGAAAGTGGCATTTTAGACTTGATAAATCATGTTGAAATGGGTTTTATGAGATAATGATTAAATGTAGAAAAATAGCCCTAAATATGTGTTATAAATATTATTAGAAAAAGGAAAAATGATATTTGAAATCACATGAAATAATAGGGCTAAGTAGTGGACATTTGGCAAAAATGGTTTTTACATAGTTGAATGTATTTTATATAGAAGACATGAAATAATGAAGCATGATTTTGGACATAAAATCATAAAGATGATGCTTTGAAAGAAAATGTTGGTTTCTAGTGACATAATGAATAAAATATATTTTTCACAAAGTTATGATAAAAGAAAGGTAAAATGGTATTTTTGACAAATTGAGGATCCTAGTGGTTGGATTTCCTTGTTAGACCCTATCGGTCAATTTTTGGTAAAAACAGATAACATGGATAAAATAGCACGTTGATAAGAAGAAATAGTGATTTAAACCGTAGAAATGATGAAAACAGTAAAAGGGGTTGGAATAATGTGGACATTAGCAAAAATGTTAAAGCACATTAATATGAACTCGGATGACACCGGAAATAATTATGAAGGGCCCGAAGGCCTGGAGTGAAAGATCCAAAATCACCCGCCAGAGAATATGGTAGCATATCTTGCGGTATAGGGCCCGTTAAAGTATGCGGATATTAGAGGATTACAAGAAAATATAATGGAAAAAAGGAATGAATATGGTTGTGCCCAAAATGCACAAGTAAGACAACTTAATGAATTGTGATAAAAGGAGAATAATGAATAAAATATGATTAATAGTTTTGAGACCCTGTAAAAGGATGGTATTAAACGGTTAAGTGTGAGTATGAGTTCATCATTCGGGTGCATTGCATGGTTGTTGCATTAATACAAGCTATGTTGACAAACATTTTCAGAATTGATTAAAATACATTTATATGTATATAAATTTTGTAGAAAACGTATAGCTTAGTATTTTCCACCCTGCTAAGCGTTCGCTCACCCCTGCTTTTATGTTAAAAACCCCAACCCCACCCCAGGTACTTCGAGTAGAAATGTCGGGAAGGACACCACAAAAGACCCAAAGGGAAATCAACGTCATTAGTGGCTCTGTAATTTAAATAAAATTGTAATATGAAACATTGGTAATTCTGGATTTTTAACATTTTATTCGGTCCTTTGGCCATTATTTGTAATAATATAGAAATAACTACGGTTTATTTCTTATTTAATTAGCATTGGGAGTTAAATCATGTAAGGACACAAATTTCCAATTGAGTCCATATATAGTTTTGGCTCAATTCCGGACAAAAACATTTATTCATAGGATAGTATTTATTTGTAATATTCACAAGCCTATGAAGTATGTATTGAAGACGTAGAGGCAAAGAACTTAAAACTTCATCAAAATGCCGGTTTGTGTGCCTCGTTTCTACGTCATCAACTAAGGTTCCATGCTCCCAAGGTATGAATGTAATTATATGTATATAGGAGCTTGGAACAATATGTATTGGGTGTTATGTTAATAAAAACTGCATTTTATTTTTCAGAAAGAATCAATTAGAAACTTAAAAATAAGTATATAAAAGTTTATAAAAGTTTCTGGGCCAAAATCGAATTTTACAAACTTTCTGGACGTTCGTTAGAAATGTCGTTCGAACGAGTTTTTTTCGTTCGAACCAGATTTCGTTCGAACGAGTTTTGTCGTTCGAACCAGGTTCGTTCGAATGAGTTTGCCAACGACCCTAATCTGGTCAGTCGTTCGATATGTCGTTCGAACGAGTTTTCGTTCTAACGAGATATCTAACGAGATTCTAACGAGCCCAGGCTGGTCGCTCGTTAGAAGTCTCGTTCGAACGAGAGTCAAGTTCGTTCGAACGAGATGTCAGGCGGGAACGGTTTTGAGCAGTTTTTGGCAGTTTTTTCCCCACTTCTCCACTTGGTTTTCAACCAACTTTTTCATACTTTATTATGTGCGGGAAACACATTTTCCAAGATAACTTTTCCATCCTAATACATCTCCTAGAGAGAATTTGAGAGATCATTCCAAAAAGGAAAATGTTCATGTTTTAAGTGTTCTTCAACTTAAAGAAAAAATCTTTAAACACTTAGTTTACACCCATTGTTGTTTATTCCAAGTTCCATATATAGATATCAATTGCTTGGAGATTGTTTTAGCACCGGTTTTTCTCTACACCGAATTGAAGAGAAGTTCGTTTCATTTCTACCCATTTGGAGAAAGGCTCCATGTTGGGGTGACGGTGTGCCTAATTGCCCGATCGGTGGGAGTACGAGACCGCGGTGGAGCTCCGTTGGTTATCCGCTAATTTGAGGTCGATACAAGAAGAAGCATCATGGCTTGAGAGGGTTCGAGTTTAGGAAGTAAGTCTTTTGTCTTGTATTTTGTAATACCGTTTTTAGTGGATTTGAGGCTAGGGCCGTCCCGAGGTTTTTTCCCGTTAGTGGGTTTTTCCTCGTATATCGCGGTGTAGTGTGACTGTTGATTTTATCTTGCTCTATATCACTTAGAACGCATGCTAGATTATTTTCAAGATAAAATTTGTTTTTACAATCACACTAATTTAAATTGAGACTTTAATTTAATATTGGATAAAATTGGTTTATTCAAGTCACTTGCATTAATATGGTTTCGCCTAACTTTGAATAATTGTTAATGATGACTTAGGCAAAATTCTAGGACTTGAATCATGTTTTAATTTGTTTATTAAGATATTAAAACCCGGCCTTGTTTATTTGTTGAACCATCACCCATCGCAACGCTTCCGCATTTATTTAAAAAGGAAATTATATTTTAATCACCGGGGATCCAACTGCGTCTTCAAATTGGTATCAGAGCCAAAAACGATAAATTATTTCGTTAAGATTCTTTAATTTTTGGCTAAAATGGATTTTTCCCCATTTTCAAAATTTCCTATTTTTGATGGTTCTAACTACGCGTATTGGAAAGCGCGAATGAAATCGGCACTTAAATCTATCGATGAACGTGTTTGGATGTCTGTTGTTACCGGGTACTCCCCACCAACTCATCTAATTGAAAATGAACGTGTTCCCAAACCCATTGATAGATGGACCGAAAATGAGTTTAAACTTGCAAATTTTAATTCCCGTGGTTTAAATGCCTTATTTAGCGCTGTCGCACCGGATGAATTCCGACGTATTATGACATGTGAAACCGCTAAGGAAGCTTGGGATATTTTACAATTAACTCATGAAAAAACTAGTGTCGTTAAAGCTTAAAAACTCCAAAACCTCACCACTCAATTTAAAACTATCAAAATGGATGAAAAAGAAACTTTTGATAAATTTTATGCTAGACTTTCTGATATTGTTAATTCATCCTTTAACTTGGGAGAGAAAATACCTGACGACCGTGTAGTAAAGAAAATTTTAAGGTCCCTTCCCGATAGATTTATTGCAAAGGTGACCGTTTTAAATTCTTTACCCACTTTAGCCTCTACAAAATTAGAAGAGTTAGTAGGTGATTTACAAACCTATGAACTAGATATGTTTTCCTCTAAAACTGAAACGAAAATTGAAAAGGGCGTTGCTTTAAAAGCCCGAAAAGAGGTCAAACAAGTAGTAGAGAGCGATAGTGATAGTGACTCGGAAGACATGGCTTTGTTTGCTCGTAAATTTAGAAAATTTCTTAAATTTAACAAAGATAAAGTTAAAAATGATTTTAAGAAATTTGAATCTTCTAAACATGATAAAAACGAGAAGATTTCTAAAGCCGATAAGATCCCTAAACCTAGTAATGAAAATATTGATAGGGACGAGTCTAATAAATGTTTTGGTTGTGAAGGTTATGGCCATAGGGCTTTTGAGTGCCCCACTAAACTAAGGAAAGAGGGTAAACGACCCATTTCATATAATGCGACCCTTAGTGATATTGATAAGGAAGAGAAGCCCGAATCCCCCACTAAGAAAAATTTTGTGACTTTTATGGCTAGACATGTGAGTGATAGTGAGAACTCATTGAATGATGAAATTATAGCACATGCCACTTCCAAGGTCATTGTACATGATTCTCTTATTTTTTATGATAGTGAGAGTGAAGAAGAAAGAGAGAGTGAAAATGAAGATGAGGTTGATATGAGTGAACTTCAAAATGCTTTTCATGAATTATATAAAGAATCTATTAAATTGAAAAGAGCTAATTTGAAGTTAGAAGCGAGTTTAAGAGAGAGTGTCAAGGTCATTGATGAAAGTGCCTTAATAGAAGACCTTAGGACACATGAAAGGACTCTTCAAGAGAAGCTTAACTATGTAGAAGGCGAGAGAGATAGCCTTAGGGGTTTAATGGAATCCTTGAAAAAGGAGCTTCTTGCTTTTGAAGAGCGAAATGTTTTACTAGAATCTAAAATTTTAGAATTGGAAAATAAATTAAAAGATTCTAGTAATGTCAAATTTGATTTGGAGTGTCGTTCGGCAAAACTAGATAAAATGTTAGGAACGGTCCAAATTAAAAATGACACTTGTGGTTTAGGCTTCAACTCTTGTAATGATTTTAACCCTAAAGTCAAAACCAATGTTTTAGGAGAATCAACTAGGAATAGCTTTAAAGATCACTCCTTAAGTAAATCTTTTCGACATGTTCTCACTTGTACACTTTGTGGTCGACAAGGTCATCTTAGGAAATTTTGTTTAGATCTTAAACGAATTCCTAGAAAATCCCATAGTAAAGTAACCACGATAGTTAACGTTCCTACACCCCAAGATAGTAATTCTTCATTAATTTGGGTTAGGAAATCCGACTTGGTTGCCTTACAAAATAGGGATTTTGATTCTCATTTACTTACACATGCCTCCTCCCTTGCTAAATCTAAAGGATAAATGTGTTAGTATTTGCATACTTTAGCGTTTGCACTTCATGCTATATTCATATGCTAAATGTATGCTTGTTTAGTCATTTTCTAGTCATTGCCTAATTTCATATCACATGCTAGAAATTATGACTTGTTTATCTTTTTGTATTATATTTTGTGTTTGAATCGACTGCATAATATAAAAAGATTTTTGTTTATCATTTGTGTTTTATTTATTTCATTTAAGCTTAATGAAAAATACAAATGATTTTTGTTTGTCCTTTTGAGTAAATATTTATTTTTGATTAAAAATGTTAAAAACTCAAAAATATTTTATTTTGTGTGTATTTTTGTTTGACACACTTTATGTGGCATATATTCGTGTTTGAATCCTATCGTTTACGCTTCCATGTGGCTAGAACTTTTGGTTTAGATTTTCAATCCTTAAAATGTTCTTTACCATGTTTTATATGGAGTAGTTGGATTTTGTATTGTTTAAATGGATTCTATTTCTATATGCCTCTATTCACACATGCACGAGCTCTTTTGAAATCTTAATGTCACATGTTATATTTGAGCTTTTTGAGGTGTTCTCCTATTAATCTAGTCATCTACATATCTATGACCTAGGAGGACTAGTGCATGTCAAAATCCGTTGCATGTGAGATTTGTGTGAAAATGAAAACATGATAAATAAATATATGCACGGGGAAGGGCTCCGAAAGGATGAATTCAATCCTTTGCGATAGTAAGCCACCGTTGATTAGATCTAAAAGAAATACGTGATCCAAAGGCCTAAAAACAGAATATTGGGCATTAAACAGAAAGCAATTGCCAAGGCCTATGTTTGTATGATATATTCATTCAAAAACAAAAAAATATATATGCTCATTGAGGGAGAATTGGATGGTATATCAACGGTTTGCACAATGTCCATTTATCCTAGTTGTCTTTAATGTCATGACTCTATTTGGTTTGTAGAATCATCATCATGCTAGGCTTGTATGCATTGTGTATGTTTGTTCATTGAGTTCAATCTTTATATTGTCACATGAGGTTATATTTAAATGTGATGAAGTTTGCAATCAAATGAGAACTCCGTGAACGTTTCTTAAGTGTTTGGGTCTAAATTTAATTGTTGCTAGTTCACACCCCTACACTTCCGTTTCCATATGACACATTTTTGCCATACGAGTGTGCAAACTTATTGTATTTTGTGTCATGTGTGTGTTTATATCTATCTATATATGCACGTACTTATTGGTATATTTATAGTATATATATATATATATGATATTTATTTGTCTTTGCTTTGCTTTTATTGCCCATATGCTTTCATGACGTTTCACTTTAAGCTTTCACATGTTGTTTATTAGTTCTTTATCCTTTGCCTATTCCCGAACAAAAAGGGGGAGAATGATGATAGGGGGAGAAATGGTATCTAATCCTATTATTATCGTATCTTCGTTTTGGGGGAGATTTATCTTAGGGGGAGACGTCTTTCTAAGTAGGTCATGTGTTTAAAGGGAGAATTAATTTAGGGGGAGTAATTAATTAATTGCATTTAATACTTTGATATTCCCTATGCATTTAATGAGTTTGCTTAAGTGTGCAGGAATTATTCTAAAGCGGCATCTATCTATGGCAAAGCGTTTGATCCTTGGGTTGAGTCAAGATTGGGCGGGTTATGTTTTGAGTCTAGTAGAGCTTGACGGCCCTTTAGGATTTTTGTTTGGTTTTTGTCCCGGAATAGCCAAAGGGGGAGATTTGTAAGGACACAAATTTCCAATTGAGTCCATATATAGTTTTGGCTCAATTCCGGACAAAAACATTTATTCATAGGATAGTATTTATTTGTAATATTCACAAGCCTATGAAGTATGTATTGAAGACGTAGCGGCAAAGAACTTAAAACTTCATCAAAATGCCGGTTTGTGTGCCTCGTTTCTACGTCATCAACTAAGGTTCCATGCTCCCAAGGTATGAATGTAATTATATGTATATAGGAGTTTGGAACAATATGTATTGGGTGTTATGTTAATAAAAACTGCATTTTATTTTTCGGAAAGAATCAATTAGAAACTTAAAAATAAGTATATAAAAGTTTATAAAAGTTTCTGGGCCAAAATCGAATTTTACAAACTTTCTAGACGTTCGTTAGAAATGTCGTTCGAACGAGTTTTTTTCGTTCGAACCAGATTTCGTTCGAACGAGTTTTGTCGTTCGAACCAGGTTCGTTCGAACGAGTTTGCCAACGACCCTAATCTTGTCAGTCGTTCGATATGTCGTTCGATATGTCGTTCGAACGAGTTTTCGTTCTAACGAGATATCTAACGAGATTCTAACGAGCCCAGGCTGGTCGCTCGTTAGAAGTCTCGTTTGAACGAGAGTCAAGTTCGTTCGAACGAGACGTCAGGCGGGAACGGTTTTGAGCAGTTTTTGGCAGTTTTTTCCCCACTTCTCCACTTGGTTTTCAACCAACTTTTTCATACTTTATTATGTGCGGGAAACACATTTTCCAAGATAACTTTTCCATCCTAATACATCTCCTAGAGAGAGTTTGAGAGATCATTCCAAAAAGGAAAATGTTCATGTTTTAAGTGTTCTTCAACTTAAAGAAAAAATCTTTAAACACTTAGTTTACACCCATTGTTGTTTATTCCAAGTTCCATATATAGATATCAATTGCTTGGAGATTGTTTTGGCACCGGTTTTTCTCTACACCGAATTGAAGAGAAGTTCGTTTCATTTCTACCCATTTGGAGAAAGGCTCCATGTTGGGGTGACGGTGTGCCTAATTGCCCGATCGGTGGGAGTCCGAGACCGCGGTGGAGCTCCGTTGGTTATCCGCTAATTTGAGGTCGATACAAGAAGAAGCATCACGGCTTGAGAGGGTTCGAGTTTAGGAAGTAAGTCTTTTGTCTTGTATTTTGTAATACCGTTTTTAGTGGATTTGAGGCTAGGGCCGTCCCGAGGTTTTTTCCCGTTAGTGGGTTTTTCCTCATATATCACGGTGTAGTGTGACTGTTGATTTTATCTTGCTCTATATCACTTAGAACGCATGCTAGATTATTTTCAAGATAAAATTTGGTTTTACAATCACACTAATTTAAATTGGGACTTTAATTTAATATTGGATAAAATTGGTTTATTCAAGTCACTTGCATTAATATGGTTTCGCCTAACTTTGAATAATTGTTAATGATGACTTAGGCAAAATTCTAGGACTTGAATCATGTTTTAATTTGTTTATTAAGATATTAAAACCCGGCCTTGTTTATTTGTTGAACCATCACCCATCGCAACGCTTCCGCATTTATTTAAAAAGGAAATTATATTTTAATCACCGGGGATCCAACTGCGTCTTCAAATCAGATTCTTTATAAATTATAAAGTGGTCTCCCTTTTTTCCAACTTAAAATCGGCAACTTAATCCTTAGTAAATGGTGCAATAAATAGGGTTTTTCTTAAATAATAAAACTAGACTTCCCCCTCCCCCTTAACTCCTTGATTTGGTGTGGGTTGATTCAACGGTGACCCAAATTCGGTCGTGGTGTTACATTTCAGTTATTTTACCCGATTGCAGTACACCCTTGCATCTTATTAAATCCTAATTTCAGTATTTTACCATGAATGCAGTACACTCCTGTAATTTATAACCATTATCAGTGAAATCCCTTGTAGCATACCTTATGATTCAGGGATTAGACCACGGTATACCACGACAGTTCCAATTGGCATGTAGGACTCAGATGTTGAGTGCCTACTTTTTTTTATTTTCTACATACATATGAGTGTCACTCTAGTTAGTGTGCCTAGCAATTTTATTATTCACTAATTATTTTGGGATTGCCTATCCAAAGTTTTGGATGATATTGTAACTGTGTTGCTATGTATTTGAAGCTCCAATAATCGATAATTTATGGGCTATCTTGTTACAGTTTGAACCCTTATAATCACCATATTGTTCTTTTAAATATCACAGACTTCAGTATACCCCTGTTTAGTACTGTTGAAAATTGATTTTGCTTCAGATTACCACAAATTGTGTTATATTACTAACAATTCAATCCCTGTTATACTATTTAAATAGATTCATATATGTATATTGTTATATAAGTAGAATTATCTTCTTAGCAAAGTTTTGCTTATTATTTTCCTTCAAGTTATTTTTAATAGGTACCTATAGGCAATGATGAGCATTTCAGGATAGAATTATATGAAGATCGGGAATAGTGTTGGTTAGAGAATAATTAAATGATGATGATTGTTAGTTAGAAACTGAGGTATGTATATAGAGTTATACTGTTGAAACTATGGGTTCTAACATCATGAATTATATAATTTCTTGTTTTGAAAGAAATGATGATTTTCAGTATGGTTTAGTATTTATTAGGATAAACCTCACACTCGGGAAACTAGGATATGACAATGTGGTATCAGATCTCAACCAGGTTAAGTAGCCTATGTGGTACATAAGTTAAGCCTTATTATTTGTAGAGTAATTCAGATCATGAGGATAGTGAAGATGAAATGTTTAGACTTGAGTAAGAAAAATAGATCTTCAACATTACCTATAAGATATTAGGACTTTATTTCGGAAATGGTATAAGTGGTAATTAGTAAGGTGAAGATATTTATATATGGATTACGAGAATAAATCCTTGAACTAAAATATGGAGATATGTGATTAGTTCTGATATTCAGATTTTACGTAGCCAAAAGAATCATGAAGAATTTTGGGATTATCAAAGAGGTGATTGAGGATTAGAGGTATACTAAGAAATTTATCTTAGGAAGGTATTGTATACACTATATTCAATAAGTATGTATGTGCAACACAGTTCTTTGTTTAAACTATTTAATTGATACTCCCCTCGAAAATGAATTATTTCATTTGGAATTCCAATATTTTCATCTTTGAAGTCATCACACTTCTCTATTGACCTTTTATTATCGTCTTTCGCATTGTACACTTGTTATACTGTATACTATTCCCATTAGATTATGAGAAAAAATTACTTATGTTAGAATGGTAACTGTCCAGGATTAGATAAGAAAATATTTAAGGAGTTCCTTAGTGAACATTGGGAGTTTATCTAGAAGCAAGTTAAGGGAATCAGAAATGTTACGATTAACCGGGTTACTTTTTAGAACGTAATGGTATTACTTACTGGATCATATCCCATAATTATAATTTTCCCAAAATCCTACACAAGACTGGTTATGAATTCCAATTACTTAACCAATACCATATGCCTTATGGCCACTATTAATTATTTTCCTAGTTCATCATGATTCAAGATATTACTGAAATTTCGATATCACCAGAAACATTAAGGGTTCCGTAGTGATACATGATTTTTACCTATAAACAACTATAATTGTTATGATCAGATGAAACCTTTACTGGTCCCTTTACATGACCTTGATACCCCAGATGAATTTCCCTTATGAACCATTTTTTCAAATAAACCCTAACCTGAAACCCAGATAATCTTGTTATTAAACAATATGTCTTT
This sequence comes from Sambucus nigra, assembly GCA_949130495.1. Classification (NCBI taxonomy): domain Eukaryota; kingdom Viridiplantae; phylum Streptophyta; class Magnoliopsida; order Dipsacales; family Adoxaceae; genus Sambucus; species Sambucus nigra. The sequence continues at coordinate 266,150,555 of OX422217.1, forward strand.
TCACCCCTCGTAGAAGAATGATAAAACTAATAGCTTCCTATGTTTGGAAAAAAATATGAATAACCCATGTGAATACAAGTAGCCCATGTTAATGTTTTTTTAGTCTAAATTACTACGACTTCCTAAGTTCTTATATGAAATAGTAGTTGTTTACTTTAATCAACTAAATCTTTACAACATACCTTGCATTATCTGAAACCCTTAGTCCCAGTTTACTTGTCCCTTTCCTTATTACGCTGATATGAATACTCAGATAATTACAAGTTAATAGTAATACAATTTATAGATATTTACCCGAACCTTATGCTTCAGTTATAAAGGCCCCATGACATCATCTGATAACTTACTCCCATAAATCTTGATTTTGTTACGTTATAATGTTATATTGTTCTGTTCCTTATTCTATGCAGTTATTTACTTTCAAAACATGTAAGATCCTTTATGAAATATTTGAATAGATACTTTATTTACTTCAAAAGTCCATTTTAAGTATAACTATAAGGTATCCCGGAATAATTCTTCAAATATAGTACCCCTATGACCCTTTAGAGTTCTAAAGCACAGAAGGATTAGAAATAACCCTCAACTAAACCCTTATACCATCAAAACATTAACATTGTTACAAGTTCTTTGTCAGTTGTGTAATGAAACCATCCAAATTAAGATAACCATCGGTTCAAAACCCATTCCAATTACTTACATCCACCCAAGTACTAGTGTCTCAGATATCCAGTTAGCACCCATCTAAGAGTAATTCGTGTTTTTCATAATTATGTTATCTCCTGCATAAATATAGACAACTATAATCTTCTATTTTATGGTAAGGAGTTTCAAGTAACTTCAGGTCACATAAGTTTGAAATACATTTTTGCCTAAAAGGATTATAATTTGAGACAGAGACGTTGAATAAAATTTCGGAGGATTATAGATTCAAGTTAGACTACTATTCAGAAAAAGTAAACATTGTAGCTAATTCCTTAAGTCATAACCCAACTGAAAAAACTTAATAATCTGATTTCTTAGGATGTTCCTGCTACCATATAGCAATATGATCTTTAGCCAACCCCACACTTTTCCAAAATTCACCAATCCCATTTCTTATCCAATCCTGAGAAAGAAAACCTTAAGAATAACAAACTCTAAGATCCCTTTGTGACAAAGAAAAAACCATACGTGAGACACATGAGTTATCGTATGATAGGGAAACAGTCCTACAATTTATTAATAGAATACATATACCGGATGAATCATCAGTGCGACAAGCAATATGACAAGAAGCTCATCGTTTTAAATTCATGATAGACCTCATAAACTTAAAAATGTATCATGTACCTGTAGACACCCTATTTTGTTACCCCCTAAACTCTCCTTAGGTCCCTAGCACCTCCCTTTATCACTACAGATCCAGGTCATACCCCGAGTACTGACCTATAAGACATCGGGCACTCCCAGGCTCCGTTTCACCAAAATTCAAAGTCTTTAGCTTGACCGAGACTGAATGAATCTTCGAAGGGCACTGAAACCCCTTTTTAACGGTCCATCCCGTGCGCGATTTTGACTTACCATGCGGACGAACGAACTGTTTTCCCCCAAAAATCAATCAGGAGGCCACTGGCAGCTCCTGGACTCCGTTTGACCTAGGTCAGCTCTTCAGCTCGATCGAGACTGAATGAATCTTCGAAGGGCACTGAAACCCCTTTCCAACGTTCATCATGTGTGAAATTCTGACTTACCATGCGGATGAACGATCCGTTTGACTCCGAAAGGTCACCGAATGCTTTCAGGTCCTGATTGACCAAAGTCAACTCCCCGAACCTGATCAAACTCTTTATAATGTCTAAGTATATCTCCTAAACTTTCCAATGGTCCACCCCGCGTGCGATTCAGACTTACCATGCAAATGAACGATCCATTTGCGTCCAACGATTCCCCATCCAATGGACTGATGAATGTTTTCGAGTCATATGTGACCCAAAGTCAACTCTCAAACCCGGGAGCAGTCCAAAGTACTTTCGAAGGTCTCTAAATTACCTTTCCAACAGTCCACCCCGTGCGCGATTCTGATCAACGATTTGCGTTATGTGACTAATTTTCCAAAAAGGCCTGAAAGACACTGTCAAACGGTAGGTTCGAGACCCTGCCTATCGGCAGTGTGCCTAAACACACCTGCCGATTGGAAGGACCGGGGCTATGTCGATCGGCAATGCTCTGGGCCTATAAAAAGGAGGCCTTACCTCATTTGCAAAGGGAGCCTAGATCTAAAACATATCACTCTCAGCATATCCAGAAAACCTCTCTCGAAGTCAGCGTGATTTCCACACCCAAGTCCCTTTTTAACCTTCACTTTTCACCATCCTTTTCATTAAACTTCGTGAATTTACTACCCTCCATCATCATCCCAGTCTAAGGGTTTCTCTCTATTCAAGATCAAGCTCAAGATCTTCAAGAAGGTCCAATTTCCTCAACTAAATTCTCATAAATTTGCAATAATTTATTTTATTACTTACCACTTTCATTATCTCATCTCACACATCCTAATATACTTTTTATTTAGTATTATTGCACATCTCTTATTTTCATATAAATAAAAAACCCAAAAAACAAGAAAAAGAGGGTTTGCTCATAAATTCCAAATGGGAATTCTCACATTTTTTCTACACTTTTCTCACAACCAAAACACTTTTTCTACACACACACATACACACAAATAAGAGAATCCCCCGGTTGGATTTATGGGATAAACCCCACCCCTCATTTTGTATGCTAACTACGTGGACTTTGATGCCTCTATAGGCTACGTAAGCGTCTCGGGGTAAACTCGAGTCCTATTTTTTACTTTTCCTCTCATTTTCTATTTTCTCTAATATCCATTCTCTTATATTATATTTATACATATATTTGTTCTTAGTGGCGTATTATTCCACATACGTTATCGTTCCATTATAACGGTCAACGTAAGGATAATCGCATGAATATTACTTTCTAATATTTGTATACCTTCCTACGGATGACTCTCTTTACCTCTTCCATGGTACAAGTCGATGATTCCTATCTCCACTATATATACACATGCACACACATCACGGGGAAAATAAAAGGAAAATAACAAACACTCATGAGAGGCCGAAAGGGCGGAATGGGTGCCTAACACCTTTCCATTTCGTAACATCGCCTACGGACCTTTCTCGAATCACTTTGGTTTCGTATGCACCAGTACGTCTTTGGATGCTGTCCTTCGGGATGGATTCCCCTTTTCTTTTGTCTGTTTTGAGTAAAATAAACTGGCGACTCTAATCTCTCAACATTTTTCACCTCACCTTAAATGACGTCGGCCGAAGCGCTCCCGAGAGGGACCCGCGGGACCCAAGGATCCTCACTCTCACGCAGCCCGCCGGCCACGAGGATCTGGATCCGGGAGGGATGGACACAGTGGTGACTCTACTGGGGATGTTCTTCTTTTGAGGGATAGACTCTATTTAAATGGATTTTATGTTTATTTATATTCTCCCCCATTTTACACGTTCCCCTTTATTACTCATGTGTACCCCATGCTTATGCTTCTATTCACACTTGTAGAAAATTCTCCATGTACACTTCACACCACATGCACCTAGGATCACATGTATCCTCATGTTGCACGCATCACCCGTACTTTGTGTACCATTGGTACTTGTACTTTGCTCCCTGTTTGTCATAATCAAGAAAGACTCTCATCATAAGATACTAATAAGAGGATCATGCATGATTCACACGACATCACCAAAGAGCGTTTCTATTGACCAATTTTTTACCCAGTAACTAGAGGGTCACTTCGTGATGGGTGTTGGTCCAGTAGGGCGCAGTTAGCCTAAGCGATATGACTCTCACCTTCCATTGGCCAAGTACCTTCGACGTATATCGAGCGGTTCCCCCGCATCGTACCGCTTGATCGAAGTTATAGCGGGAGGTATATCGTAGGGAACTCATTCACGTACGCTGAGTATATCGAATTCTCTCTCACACGTACCATCCCCATGAGGTATATGGTGAGTCAATTCACGCACACTTAGGTATATCAAATGGCTTGTCCACACGTACCAATTTCCCGCAAGAGCAAGACGTATATCGGGGAAGTCACGCCAAAGGGGGGAACCCTTTCCGATTCACCCAACCAACTGCATACCCGCATATAGGTGTCAACCCTAGGACACACATGTTATATTGCCAATTTCAACTCGAAACTCTGCCAAAATTTCGGATCAGCTTGCCGCCCGAATTTTTGCGCATTTTTAAAATGGGACCCTGTCTGTGAGCCTCGTCACAAGTCCAGCCATAGCTTTGCAGATATTACAAACCCAATTTTTTCCAGGCTCGGGTCCCGTTCGGCATTTCATTTTGCATTTAGGAGAATTTAATGCAAATGAGAACATAATAATTATAATAATCATGCTGAGATCCGTCTCCCGAAAAAAAAATCCAAAAACATTTTTTGTCCTTCCCTTATCAAAAAGCCAAAAACATTTCTCCTCTCTTTATCAAAAATCCAAAAATATTTTGTCTTTCCCTCTCAAAAAGAAAAATGTCAAAATATTTTCATCCCTTTTTTCTCAAAATTAATACCATTTTTGTGCCTTCTTAGGTCGGTCGCAAACCCATGGTCTGGCTCCTTATTGGCTTCGATCTTCAGTCAAGTCACCCCGAAGTTCCATCCATTCCCCTATTACTCCTTCCGAGTCCAAAATCCATCTGCCTTCCATGGAGAATACAAATCAAGTACCTGTTGTGCAGCTGGATCTAACGGTAGTCCTATCTCAGCTTGTGTCCAAGATTAACAACCTCCAAACCGAGGTTCGAGAGATGCAACGAAACTCGATTCTCGTTCCTCAAGAGCCAAAGGCCCTATTCCCTAGTGCTAAGGGTCCACCTGACCCATTTGGGTTCCCGAAGAATATCTGCATGCTCCATGTGTCCCTCTTGCTAATGGGTCGCCGCCTGCCCAGCTTTCGATGCCGAATCTTTCCCAGCATGGGGCTAACTTGCCTATGGTCATTAATCCAAAAGAAGAAGAATTGAAAAAAGTCAAAGAGGACCTCAAGATGCTCACTAAGAAGTTTGACCAAGTCATAATCTCAGGAAATTACATGGACTACACCCACATGTCTCATTATCCTAAAGCAAGGTTACTCGAGAAGTTCGAAATGCCAAACATCGAGAAATTCGAAGGAAGTGGGCCCCCGATTGTTCATCTCTGAAGTTATCACCATTCCATGACCTTAGTAGGGGATTATTAAGAAGTGATGGCCCAATTGTTTCAGCAAACTTTGAAAGATAGAGCCTTTCGATTTTTTTTGTCTCTCGAAGAATCTAGAATTCATAGCTGGGAGGATGTACCCCTAGAATTCATGTCACAGTACAAATATAACAAAAAGCTTGAGGTCACCCGCTATGATTTAGAGCTGATCAAAAATAACTCTGGGGAATCAGTCAGTAACTTCATCGCCCGATGGAGGGAAAATGCAGTAACCATGACCAATCGACCTTCCAAGGAAGAACAAGTCAGCATAGTGAAGAAGAACTTCTTACCCCATGTCCGACCAACGATGGGAGGACAATACTATCCCCCACTTCCTAGCTCTCGGAGAGGCAGGAGTGGAAATCAAGGAAGGTCTTTCCAAAATAAAAATTGAACCAAAGAAGGTGTCCGAATAGTTCACCCCCAGAAAATATGACAAAACTGCCAATGCTACAGTCTCAACAAGCAATAACATCTCTCAACCAACCACAACATGGGCACCAGAAAGCCTCCATGTCCCAGTCCGAAAGGAATACACTGAGCTTCATGCTCCCCTCTCCAAAGTTTATCAAGCCCTGTTAAGCCGAAACCTTATCAAACCCTTGGATCCCCGTCCATTGCCAAATCCAATCCTAAGAAACTTCAAGGCAGATGCTCATTACTCCTTTCACCAAATAGCTGGCCAGACCATCAACCAATGCTTTAGCTCCGAAATGTAATCCAAGGTCTAATTGACCGGGGTACCATCGCCCCACCAGCCAATCCTAAGCCAAACACTACTAATAGCCCACTTCCAAATCATACCAATGCCATATTTCTAGAAGAGAACCCGGAATTAGATCCCTCAACTCAAATCACACACATATACTTTCCTAAACCTCTCCAAATTTGCCCATATTTCCTCCTACACCCTACTAGCCTCACTGATCATGCATTGTCACTCCTTACCATAGCATGCATTGTTGTCCGTACCCGTTCTAAAAATGGAAACATGGAATTGTCAGAGGTGTTAAACCAACTCCTAGAGTTCGGGCTGAAATTGCCCTCACAGATGATCATTGACTGCCAGAGATTTAGTACGCTATTCTTGGAAGCAAGAAAAATGGGCATGAGAGTTAGATAGTTGGGTAGTATCAACCACTGAAGTCAGCCTATATGATGTCGTCCAGATTATGACCGAATTATTCAAAAAAACCAACAACAGTTGCAGTATGACTGAGTTATTCGATGCTTTGAGGCTACAAGGGCGCCTGGTCCCTTCACCTTTACACATCCCCATAGAATGGGATGACCTTTATGAAGAAGTCGTTGAAGTTGTGGAATGCATCGACTTTACATGGAAAGACAGAATTATTGCCACCGAATGGGGGGAAGAATTCAGAGATTCGAATAAAGAACAAGCTTTCAAGAAAACTGGCCCGATAGTCGACATGTGTGGAATGATATCATTTCAAGAACTCCTCGGAGAAATAAGCAAGGTGGCAGAACAACCCGAGAACGACGAGGAAATGAGATTCATGTTCTTCCCTTCTTCAGTAAATCACATGACCAGATCAGGGAGGCATTACCAGATCCCAAACTCACTACCGGCCAATGACAAGGGGAAGGGCATGGAAAACCTTCCTATGACAGAAATGACCCTCTAGAAGAGCAAGATCCTTGATCAACTGAAGAAAACTCAAGCTAACATCACTCTATGGGGGCTTTTCATGTCTTCCGAGCTGCACAGAAATGCTTTGATCAAGTTGCTCACTGGACCCACAGTTCCTCCTTCTACCACACCAGAATAAGATGTAAATTTGGTCGGATCCTTGACCTCTACCCGAATGCTATCCTTTTCCGAAGAAGAAATCCCCAATATTGGGTCAAACCATAATTATGCACTCAACATCTCCGTCGAAGTTGTGGGGAAGGTTGTACCACTCTCTCTTATCGATAATGGGTCCGCCTTGAATATCTTCCCACTAAGAACCTTCAAATGTTTAGGCCTGAAAGAAAGCGGCCTCGCTCCAACCTCCGTCGTTGTGTGTGCCTACGATAATACCCTTCGGGAGGTGATGGGATCCATAAAGCTTTTAATAGGGGCTGGCCCTATAAACCCTGTCGTCGAATTCCAAGTTATTGACATCCCAGCCTGTTTTAACTTATTATTAGGACGACCTTGGCTCTACAGTATCAAGGGTGTGTCTTCCTCACTCCATCAGAAATTAAAGTTCTTTATCGATGGACGGGTCATTACCATCTTGGGCAACGGTGACAATGCCAATGGTGCAAGTACCAGCAGTCCAATTCTTGAGATACAGTATGGGTCAAATGATATGCTCCTATCAGGATTCCGAGTTGAACCACTTCTACTCCCGGCAGGGGACAACTTCAAAGAGAGGGTTTATCCAGAATATAACCCTCATGGCAACGTCAATGTGATTCAAATATTTAGAAGCATGCACTTCATGCCCGGACTGAGGCTAGGATAAAGACAGCAAGGTATACTTGAGCAGATTAAACTGAAGAAAGCTTTCCCTCCTTGTGGTTTGGGATATCAACCGTCAGAACAAGAGCTCATAATGACCCGCCAGTCTCGACCAAAGAGAGGACTAGACTGCGTCCAGACTATCCCAGGTGACTCCTTAAACGAACGATTCATCAAAGAGGGTGAGGACTTCCCCTTTTACGGCTTTTTAGAACCATGGTATGACCATATAGATAAGAAGGTGAAGCCTGGAATGGAGATCGTCTTCCAAGATAGCTACCCATGAGCCGAAGGTTCCCAACTCCAAGTACAACCGCTCATCAAGGATACTGAGGAAAGTGATTCCGAAGATTACTTCAACTTACAGACACTAGGGTTGACACTCTGCATGGTTCACTTAGGAACTACATCACCGAATTCGTCCCAACTGATTAAAGCTACTGATACACCTCTCCTCAACTGGCATGATGCGCCAGTTCTACCTGCTGAAATCTCCCTTAATCCCAATGTTTATCCCATTTCTTCTTTTGTTGTCTATCATTGTTCAAATGTAATCGAGTCCTCTTTTGACGAGGTTCTCAATGTTGTTTTTCCTATCAATGAAATAAACGAAGATTTTGAGTATCTTTTTGTGCCTTACTGTCACCCCCTAACCCCATCAGGATATAATTAACTAAATATTTTACAAACCACAATTATAATTTATTTATTATTTTAGTAATACATATTGAAACAACTTCAAGGTTAAAATGCGAAATACTAACAATCCAATCGTTTCAAGGAGACATAATTTCAACAGAACTCACATATCATTTAACTTACTTACAACTAGTACAGTGCATAAAACAAACTAATAGGACCCTACTTCTATTTACTCAACCTCCTAGACCTGGCAGTGGCAGCTGGAAAACCTGAAAATGTAAAGATATAAAACCATGAGTTTAAAATCTCAGTGAATGTACTATAGCTATCTATAGTAAAAGTACTATATTAACATCTCAATATATCAATATATACATCTCTATGCCAAATTAGTCCATATACATATCCGGAGTTAATAAACCCCACATCTCCTGCCCATAGGCAATAATCATATCCATAGGTTTTAATAACCTAACATCTCCTGAATTGCATAGCAACTCAACATATCTTGGCTTTTAATAATCCATAACATCTCCACATCTCTTGGCTTTTAATAAGCCATAACATCTTAAAATCTCATGACTTTTAATAAGCCATATCATCTCAATATATAATACATACACATTATATCCCAAATCAACTCAGTAAGTACACTCACCTTGTGTTGTTAACTATGTATTCACGTTTCCCTCAAGTGGAGCTGAACTTGGTTGATTTGACCTTACACATGTTAATCCAACTAAATCAGTATTGAAACTCCATCATAAGTATTATCTTAATATAATTATGTAATTTTAAATGAGTACACAACCACAATATGATTCTACTCAAGTCATATTCCATGAAACATATGTAAACACGAAACGATGGTATATATGTTGATAAGGTCATGAACATTCAACCCTAGAAACTACCTCGTAAGGAATTTATAACTAAACTCAAGTAAACATAAAAGTATACTTCTGAATATATATACACTTGAAACATGTGCTCAAAATACCCTTGGGAAGGAGCAGATAAAAATATTCTTTTATGGGATATCCAGTAGGGCCTGAAATTATTGTCCTCCATACTTAACCTTCCCATATTCATTAATTGCACACATACAGGTGTCCAACCTTATCAATATAAAAACATATATGAATATACTTTCCATCACAAGTGACGGTGTAATTTTTCAAGCTCCCTAGGGCAAGTTATTACTATTTCTTTACAACACAAGAAATCTTCCCTACAAGCTCCTCTATTGTTTCTTCAACTTCCAAGAATTTTCATAATTTTCTCCTGTATAAATTTACATGATTTTCAACAAACTTTCATTACACATACTGAATAGTACAGAATTAAAGTTTCATAATATTTGGACTTCATTTGCTATCTCAAAAGCTTGACCAAATTCAAAGCATACCGAAATGAAATATACAAATATCAACTATATACCAATTTGCAACAATCACTAAGGCCTAACCATAAGAAGTTAAATTCTAATTTTCGTATATGATATGAATATATGAGTCTATTTTCATATCCAATTGGAATTTCTGAATTCTAGTAAGCACACAAAGGAATATGCAAGTTTGAATACAAAGGGTTTCAATAAAAAGCAATATGACCTATAACACCACTTATCTCACATATGAACCAATACATATTATCACAAAGGAGGATGGAATTTTAATCAATACTTCACGATTTATATACTTTGAAATAAGTATAATAGAAGATTAAAACAATATTAACACATAATTTTACCTTGGAAACACCTTAAGAATTTTCTTGGAATTCTTTTCCTAGCTTTTAATGAAACCCTTTCTTCCTTAACTTCTACTTTCTCTTTCCTCAAGCCAAAAACCCTTAAAACTGAACTTAGGCTTAAATTGGCTGAAGAAATATGTTAGAAGAAGAGTTTTAAGTCAGCCAATGCTACCTCCCAATCCATCCAATCAAATTAAAACATTTGGTTTAATAAAAGACAATTTACCACTTAAGGGAATTGACAGATTTGCCCCTTTTTCGTAATTTTCGTCTAACTTCTTACCCAAACATCCGTTTGATGCAACGTTTGTTGTGTTACCACCGTAACTCACATGTCTAAAACTATGTAGTTTTCACCTCAAGTCAATTGTAATGTTATAAGGGTCAAAACTAGTCTTAAACAGGAACATTTCTATCGAAAATAACCAAATCTTGTGTTCGTAAACAATTCGACATTTCATGATTTATGAAAGTAGAATTATACTAACCATAATCACTTAACATTAGATATACTAATAACACATTATTCATATCACTTAAGATAATTATTATTTAAATATAATTTACCATAATTATATATAGGTTGTCACAACCTTCCCCTTTAGAAAATTTCGTCCCCGAAATTTAATACGAATGTCACTTACCAAACAAATGGGGATACTGTTTATTCATGCTATCCTCCGTTTCCCAAGTTGCTTCTTTAATTTCATGGCTCATCCACATAACTTTAACTAAGGGAATAATTTTATTCCTCAATACTTGCTCCTTACGATTAAGAATTTCCACCGATTCCTCGATGTACGATAAGTCTTCTTTCAGTTCAATAGGTTGGGTTTTCAGTTGATGAGATGGATCTGCCAAATACTTACGAAGCATCGATACATGGAACACGTCATGCAAATGAGATAACTCTGGAAGTAATGCTAATCTATATGCCAAGGTTCCAATTCTTTCCAACACTTCATATGGTCCAATGTATCTTGGACTTAGTTTCCCCTTCTTTCCAAATCTCATAACGCCTTACCACGGTGAAATACGTAGGAATACAAAATCCCCCTTCTGAAATTCCAATGGATACTTCCTCTTATCTGCATAAAATTCCTTCCTACTTTGTGCTATCTTTATCCATTCCCGGATCATTTTGATCTTTTCAGTTGTCATATCTATCAATTCAGGACCCAAAAGTTTCCTTTCACCTACTTCATTTCCACACAAAGGCGTTCTACATCTCCTCCCATATAAAGATTCATACGGAGCCATACTAATGGTGGACTGATAACTATTATTATACGAGAATTCCATCAATGGCAAATGATCATCCCAACTACCCTTGAAGTCAAATACACAAGCTTGTAACATGTCTTCTAATATTTGAATCGTCCTTTCAGATTACCCATCGATTTGTGGATGAAATGCAGTGATGAACTTTAAACTTGTGCCCATGGAATTCTGTAAATGAGGCCAAAACTTAGAAGTGAACGTTTTATCTCTATCTAATACAATTGACACTGGTGCCCCATGTAAACGGATAATCTCATCAACGTACATACGTGCATATTTGTCAACAGTGTAGGTAGTCTTAACTGGAAGAAAATGAGCTGACTTTGTCAATCGATCTACAATCACCCAAATAGAATCATCCCCCTTTGGAGATCGTGGTAATCCTACAATAAAATCCATCGTTATATGTTCCCACTTCCATTCTGGAATAGGCAATGACTGCAATAATCTTTCGGGTTTTTTATGCTCCGCCTTCACTTGCTAGCATACTAAACATTTAGCTACAAATTCTGCAATCTCACGTTTCATATTATTCCACCAGTAATAATCTTTCAAATCTCTGTACATTTTGGTACCCTCAGGATACATAGAGTAAATAGAACTATGTACCTTGTCCAATATATCCTTCTTTAAGGAAGGATCATTCGGTACACAAATTATATTTTATAACACAACGATTCATCCTTCTTAATTTCAAAGTCACTCTCTTCACCATCCAGGATTTCCCATTTTTTCTTTTCAAGGAATGGATCACTAACTTGCAAATTTCGTATGCGTTTTGCCAGTAAAGGTCTCACTGTAACGTGTGCAAATAACGCCCCCGTTTTAGATAAGTTCAACTCGACTCCCATCAGTCTTAATTCCATAATATTTCCAACCCGTGCACATTGAATACAAGATAACCTCCCCAATGACTTTCGACTCAGAGCATCTGCAACAACATTGTCCCTCCTGGGATGATGGTGAATGGTACAATCATAATCTGTAATTAACTCCATCCAACGTCTTTGTCTCAAATTCAAGTCTCTTTGTGTAAATAAATACTTCAAACTTTGATGGTCAGTGAAAATTTCACACGTCTCTCGATACAAATGATGTCTCCATAATTTCAAGGCAAAAATAATAGCCGTAAGTTCTATATCGTACGTAGGATAACTACGTTCATGCGTCTTTAACTGTCTAGATGCATAAGAAATTACCTTTCCATGTTGCATGAAAACACAACCCTGACCCTGATGTGAAGCGTCAGTATAAATCACAAAACCTTCTCCACTGGATGGAACAGTGAGAACTGGAGCTGATACTAGCCTATTTTTCAACTTTTCAAAGTTGTGCTGACATTCATCACTCCACACAAATTTCACTTCCTTTCGAGTCAATTTATTCAACGGTGAGGCTATAGATAAAAACCCCTTTATGAATCTTCTATAATATCCAGCCAATCCTAGGAAACTCCTTATCTCCGTTAAATTCCTCGCTCTTTCCCACTACATAATTTCCTCTACCTTCTTAGGGTCAACATAAATTCCATCTCCCGAAACAACATGCCCGGGAAATACTACCTGATTTAACCAAAACTCACATTTGCTAAACTTCGCAAACAATTGACTATCTCACAAAACTTGCAATATAACTCTTAGATGCTTCTCATGTTCCTCTTGGCTAGGTGAGTATATCAAAACATCATCGATAAATACAATCACAAAAGAATCTATGATAGGATGAAATACTCAATTCATTAAATCCATAAACACCGCAAGAGCATTTGTTAACCCAAATGGTATTACAAAAAATTCATAATGACCATAGCGAGAACGAAAAGTTGTCTTAGAAATGTCACAATCTCTCACCCTTAATTGATGATAATCCGATCTCAAATCAATTTTTGAAAACACTTTAGCACCCTGTAATTGATCAAAAAAATCATCAATACAATCCCATGGATATTTGTTTCGAATAGTCACCTTGTTCAACTGTCGATAATCAATGCAGAGTCGCATGGTGCCATCTTTCTTCTTCACAAATAATACTGGAGCGTCCCATGGTGATACACTGGGTCGAATAAAACCTCTATCTAGAAAATCTTACGGTTGAACCTTTAACTCCTTTAGTTCCACGGGTGCCATTATATATGGAGAAATAGAAACTGGAGCTGTACCAGGCACTAAATCGATAGTAAACTCTACCTCTCTGCTAGGTGGCAATCCTGGTAATTCATTTGGAAACACATCTGCAAAATCCTTAACGACTGGGATATCTTCTAATTTTTGCAATTCCCTATTTGTATCCACCATATATGCTAAAAAGCCTTGACAACCCTTATTTAACAATTTCCTCGCCCGAAGGGCTGAAATAAGACAGTTTGGAACCACATTTATTTCCCCAGTAAATTTGAATTCTTCCTCCCCCCGCATATTAATTGTAACCTCCTTACGAAAACAGTCAATTGACGCATGGTAGGAAGATAACCAGTCCATACCCAAGATAATATCAAAATCTCGAATATCTAGTGGAATTAAATCAATGGTCCACTCCCTTTCCCCCATATACAATATATAATTTTTATACACAAGCTCCACTAACATCACATCCCCCATAGGTGTAGAAATATATAAACCACAATCTATATAAGAACATGGTCTACCCAAATGCATGGTAAATGATAGTGCTACAAATGAATGAGTAGAACCTGGATCAATAAGCACATAAGCATGTTTGTTCATGACAGAAAATGTACATGTCACCACCTCTGGAGTAGCCTGAGCATCCTGTAAAGTCATAGAAAATATCCTTCCCGGAGCCCTGGATCCACTAGCCTGTCCTTTACCTCCTCCTCTTCCTGTGCCTCCAAGTGATGAGCCTCGACTAGTAGTAGCAGATTGAATCCCTCCTAGTAGCATAGGACAGTTCTTTTTGGTATGACCAATTTGATGATAGTGATAACACTCTACCCCCTTTAACTTGTGACAATCTAGACTGATATGGCCCTCAGCTTTGCAAAAATAGCATGTAACAGGCTTAGACTGCTCATTGTCATTCTCCTGCTATCTATTCTATTGGCCCATCGATCATGTACCCCTAAAACTACTTGGTGTCCTATTATGAACATAATTTCCAGTCCCTCTACCGTGCTGAAATCTTTGACTCCCTTGTTTTGAGTATTCTACATTGCCTTTCTTTTGCTAAGATGGATCAAATCTACTCCTCTTTCCCCTTTGTTCCCTATTCTTTATTGCATGGTTAACATCTCCTTCAACCATCATAACTTTGTTAACTAACTAATTGTGACACCCCGACTAATTAAATACCAGGTAGCTACTCCTTTATTCAAATTAATACAAAATGTCAAGTTGGTTCAGTTCATAGCATCACTGTCGAAAAACATTTTTACAATTACTAGCCACCTAATATTTAAAAAGTGAGTTGTCAATTTTAAAATAAATAAGATTAACATACAAGCCGTTTAAATTATGAAATACTACCAGTATTTTCGTCTCATGTCTTGGTACATCTTATCCCCGCCAGGATGAACTGCGAAGCGCGAACCGTGCGACTCTGCCATTACATCGTGTCGCAGGTCTTCCCCTTCTGGAACAACCAGTCTCCCATTGAAGCTTAATCCCCCGTCTGAACTAACAGTATAGGACTCGGCTTCCTCTGCTAGTAATCTAACTATCTGCTCTTGACGGAACGAGTTTTTTTCCTGGTCCTATATCACTCTCACAACAATCTGAGGCGTAACAGTCATCACAGACATGAATTATCGGGCCATTGCATCCTGGTGTCCCAACTCCTTCCACTTTTCTCTCCACACTTAGGCCACCTCACCTACTGGCCTATGGCTCAACGCGTCTGCTACCACGTTAGCCTTCCCTGGGTGATATTGGATATCGAACTGATAATCCTTCACAAACTCAAGCCACTGTCGTTGATGCATATTCAGTTCCTTCTGCATGAAGAGGTATTGTAGAGACTTGTGGTCTGTGAACAACCAAAATTTCTCCCCCAGGAGATAGCGTCTCCAAATTCCAAGAGCAAATACGACTGCCGCTAATTCCAAGTCGCGGGTGGGGTAATTATTCTCGTGAGGCTTAAGCTTACATGAAGCATAAGCTATGGCTTGTCTCTCTTGTTGCAGTACACCTCCAAGTCCTTATAAGGACGCATCGGTGTAGACTAGATACTCAACCCCTGGTCTGGGTAATGCTAATACAGGCGCTGAGGTCAACTTGTCCTTCAACTCATCGAATGCCAATTGACAGTCATCGCTCCAGATGAATGGAACACCTTTGCGAGTCAGATGTGTCAAAGGACCCGCTATCTTAGAGAAACCCCGAATAAACCTCTTGTAGTATCCTGCCAAGCCTAATAAACTACGGATCTCAGTCGGTGTCGTGGGCTGACCCCACTCCCTCACCGCCGATACCTTTCCCGGATCAATTGATATCCCTTTTGTCTAAAATGATATGCCCAAAAACTGTACCTCCTTCAGCCAAAACCCACACTTCTCGTACTTAGCATATAGCTCATTCTGACGCAGCGTCTGCAAAACCTGTCTCAAATGCTCGGTATGTTCCTCCTTTGTTTGGGGGTAAACCAGAATGTCATCAATAAAGACGATGACGAACTGGTCTAGAAACTCTCTGAACACTCTATTCATCAAGTCCATAAACATGGCTGGAGCGTTGGTTAGCCCAAAAGGCATAACCCAAAACTCGTAGGAACCATATCTCGTCAAGAAATCAGTCTTTGAGACGTCATGTTCCCTGATACGAAACTGATGGTATCCCGATGGCAAGTCAATCTTTGAGAAGAAAGAAGCTCCTCTCAACTGGTCGAATAAGTCATCGATTCAGGGCAATGGATACTTATTCTGTATCGTGACTTTATTCAACTCCTGATAATCTACACACAACCTCAACGATCCATCCCTTTTCTTTAGGAATAACACAGGGGCACCCCACGGCGAAGTGCTCCTACGGATAAACCCCTGATCCAACAACTGCTCTATCTGATCCCTTACCTCTCTCATCTCCGCTGGAGCCATACGTTAAGGTTCAAGGGAAATTGGCCCAGTGCCCGACATCAAATCGATAACAAAATCTATCTCTGTACTAGGAGGTAATCCAGGTATATCCTGAAATACATCAGCGGACTCACAAAAAACGGGAATCAAATCAAGTGGTATTACCACTTCCTTAGAGGTCTCCTCCTCTATATAATACAAGTGTGTGGACGATCCTCCCTCAGGATGAGGCATCGCCACTAAGAACATCTCTTGACCAAGAATGGCAAAAATAATACTCCTGCTGAAACAATCAATCATAGCTCGGTACGTAACTATCCAATCCATACCAACAATCGCATCGTACTCAGTCATCTTTAATACTAACATATCAATAGGTAAAGTAAACCTCCCAATCTCTACACCCACACCTCTACAAATAAGAGAAGTCACAGGATCCCTACTCAACGGTGAATCTACGCAAGTAATCGTGCTCTCTGCAGTGTCTAACAACCCCATAGTGCGTGCAAATCTCGTGGCTATGAAATAGTGTGTGGCCCCCGTATCAAATAAAATACGCCCCATAGTCCCCTGAATAGAGAACATACCCTCAATAGCAGGTGGAACATGTGGGACTGCGGCCTGCTGGAGCTGATAAACTCGCCCGTACTGAAGTTGTCCTTGCTGGACTGGGACTACTAGGATGGGTGGCAATGTTGGCATCTGTGGTGGTGCTGGGAGGGCGGCGGGAAACATATGTCTCTGGGGCTCGTGTCGGGCACCCTGCTGCTGCTGTTGTGGAGCCCTTCCCCTATCAGGACACTCCTGGTGCTTGTGGCCAATTTTTCCACAAGTGAAACATTTCCCCGCAAAGTTTCCCCCTCTCTAACTCTGCTTCCCACGGCCCTGGTGGTTGTTGCCATTCCTCCCCTCGCCATACTAGCCCTGCTAAAACTGCTGTTGTTGGCCCTGTTGGCCCTGCTGACCCTGATGGCCGTGATGAAAACCTCCCGATCGGAATCTCTTAGAATCCCCCTGCTGGGAACTCTGATCACCCTGCCTGTACTGACCCTGAACTGAATGTTCCCCGCTAGCACCATTTCCCCTGTCCTACTCTGATGACTGGACTCTCCTAATCGCTTACTCTCTGACAAGTGAAAGCGGTGGTCCTGGCAATGAAGCAGTGTTGCGTTAACCACATCAGAATAAGTGGCCAACAAGAGATTTCCCAGTAAATGATGACGGATCCTCCAAGTCAACCCATCCATGAACTTCTATATCTTCTTTTCCTCTGCCGAAATCTCATCGGGGACGATGTTCAAGAGATTTGTGAACTCGGACTCATATTCCGCCACTGTCTTCCCCTCCTGCTTGAGGTTCATCAACTTCCTCCTCATCTCGGTGTGAACGGCTGGGGGAAAATACTTGCAGTCGAACCGCACCAAGAACTCCTGAATAGAAAGGATATCTCTCTCCTCCGCGGTGGTAATGGACTCCCACCACTGCAACGCTGACCCTATTAGCTTAAAAGTAGCCAGTATTTGTCTCTGTACATCCGTACACGCGTACATCCTCAAGTGACTTTGGATGTCCTTCTTCCACTGACTGGACACAACGACGTCGGAGCTACCTCCAAACTCCGGAGGGTGTGCTTTCTTAAAATCATCACGAACAAGTTCCCAAGAAAATGGGAATGCATGAGCCTGTACTGGCACTACTACCGGTGCCTGGGGTGGTGCCTACTGCACAACTGTTAGGGCGGCATTTACCACTTGGGCTACAATAGCGGCAACTTATGCGGCATTCATGGATCCCTGAACTAGTGCAGGCTGTGGCTCGGGCTGAGCATCCCTGGGAACTCGTTGTGCACGTCGTGGAGGCATTTGAAATGAGAGTAAAGTCTTATAAGTTCGCAGTTATTATCTCAAAATAGATGGAGAGCGAAACATACACAATAGAGTATAACAATCCTATAATATAGGGCTCTACATCAAAGAACGCTTAGCGGAAACATAATAAGCCGTACATATCCTAAGGACAGTAGAACCTGATGCTCTGATACCACCTGTAACACCCCGACTAATTAAATACCGGGTAGCTACTCCTTTATTCAAATTAATACAAAATGTTAAGTTGGTTCAGTTCATAGCATCACTGTCGAAAAAACATTTTTACAATTACTAGCCACCTAATATTTAAAAAGTGAGTTGTCAATTTTAAAATAAATAAGATTAACATACAATCCATTTAAATTATGAAATACTAATACCACAATCACAACACAGTCACAATAGAACAACAATGGAATAACGGTGAATCTGAAGGAATACTCCTCTAAATAATCCGAATAAATAATCCGAATACTGAATACAACCAAATACAACGTCTGAATCATAAATTAATTAAATCCAAAACTGAAATAAACTGAATAAATAAGCTGTCTCTAAGAGAAAAGGAGCGACATGCCCTACAGATAAATAAGTCTGAAATGGAATCAAGGTAGAAAGTGGAGGCGTCTATAATCGAGGTCATGTAAGTTCCACAGCAGCTACAGCTCGTCACTGGAATGGAACTTCTAAGCTTAGTGTCCTTGTGGCTGGGCACCTAAAAGGTTTTTACAAAAAAATATATTTGAAAGCAAACGGGTCAGAGCCCGATTGTGAAAACAGTTTAAAATATAGCAAGTGTTTAATGTCATTAAACAGTGAATATAAAATACATGATAGTGCGTGCTCTCACATGAGTTCCTCACCTCTCAACTAATTGTGCAAGCCTATCGTACCCGTACCCGTTCTAGTTATTCCACTATCTAACTAGACCAATCCATAACCTGACTTTACTATACTATTCATGGTTTAATTCTCGACATCTTAATATAAACTGAGAGTTTTACTTTCATTCCTCAGGATTAGTTACAATAATTACTAAGAGTTTTCCCATTTTTAGCACTATAAGGATGTTACATTAATTCACACTTGTACTTATATAAACAGTCCATTTCAATATTTCAGTATATCAATCTCATCATAAATATACAATAATGGCACCCCTAGACTAAGCTTCAGTGCACACATACTCTGCTATCAAATCCCGGTACATCATGTACATAAGGATCACGTATTTTGAATCTCTCAAGAATCGTTTCGATAGGTAACAATCACACATAATGGAGGCGAACATAGTTCATATCACATGGGTCATGCACATACCTACGCTCCCATGATCAGCAGACTTATTAACTCACCAATAAGTCATTCTCTGACTTATGTCCTCGAGGTACCAATCTAAACCCCCCCCCCCCCCCCCCCGTAGGCACACAAAGATTAGATGGCCCTGATCGAACGCCGACCTCCCGTGATAACAAGTATGGTAGGTATGTTATACACAGATAACCATGTATACTAAGCATTCACACATCTTAGATTTCTTATAATATTATTAGAGGTATATTTTACATTCCTATACCGTCATTAATGTAGTACACTTACAAGTTCCAAAAATATACATTATAGATTTTCAACCCTTCTCACATCGCAAATACCAGTACTTATCCCTTAACCCCTAGAAGTCACCCAGTCCATTATATAATTTCTAAGTTTTAATCATCAACGTACTCTAATCTCACAACTATACCCACTAATCACAAGGGAAGAATAACACTCAATTAGATAGGCCTACGGAAAGTTCAAAACTAAAATCGGGCCTAAAAAGACCATTCTGTGTACTCGTTAGAAGTCACTGAAATCTCGTTCGAACGAGGTCATTCGAACGAGTGTCATTCGAACGAATGGCTTTGAATGAACTCTGAACTCGTTAGAAGTGACACTGGCATCTCGTTAGAAGCTCTTTCGAACGAGGTCATTCGAACAACCTGGGTTGGTCTTCTAACGAGATGGCAGGGAATGCCTAGAATTTTTTTCCAACTTCGTTTTTCCCAAATTTCTTTCTCCAAATCCATCCTAAGTTCATATTAATTACGTTTTTGTGTTTTTAAACTACTCTAAGCCACCCTAGGTCACTTCTTAACATATTTTTGGGGTCAAATCTTATAAATCAACATGTAATCACCATAAATTCCCAAATCTTACCCCAAACCCTATGAACATGAACACAGAATTTTATTACACCTAAATAATCATCATAAATCCATTTTTAAATCATCAAAGTTAAGTTTTGGGTACCAATTTTTGTCCATAATCATTCTACATGCAATTCCTATCCAAACTTATGAGTTCCATGACAAATACATTGGGTTTCATCAAGACTTCCAAAATACATGAAGTTTCTACACTAAACATGGAGGAAATATTCATTGAAATTAATAACATCAAATCACTTGCCTTAGGTTTCGTTCTTCAGATTTGTTGTCGGATATTATGTTGATTCTCTCCTCTTTCTGGTTACAATCCCTTTCAAAATGATGGTGATGGGAGATGGTTTGGTTTGGAACCTTTTTCAACTTCTCTCTAACTTCTCTCAAAACCCCCCGTAGCCCACTCTTTTGTTTTTGGCTGGTAATGGCCTTAGTGGCCTCTCTAATAATATTTAATTTAACTCTAAAATTCATGGGTTTTAATTTCTTAATTTTTAAAATTACCAAAATACCCTTCTAGGTTGCCGGTTTGGCCTAAAAGTGTCCCGGGACCCAAACTAAACTACCGGCTAGTGTTTTCTGACTATTTCGACCCTTCCGGACACGTTGGAGCACTCAAAATGACCATTAGGTTGATAAAAATATAATTTAATTTTTAATCTAAATAAATTCATTCCTGACGCGATTAACACGCGCGTCCCAACTTAATTTCCCAAATTGTCGTATTTTTGCCTCATGAAAATTTCAATATTTTCAATACTCATATATTACCATATATTCTCAGTAATATTTTATTTTAACATCATACACAAATACCAACTCACATCTCACTAGTATTTAATTCCGGGTTAATTTCCAAATTAATTCTCATTTAATTCAATTAACCCAATAATTAAAAATCATTAAAATTATGGGGTATTACAAGAAGTATAATCTACCATTTCAAGTGCAGTGAGTCTAGACTTGATAACCAAATTCAACCCATCATAAAATCTGGTGCATTTGTCCTCCTCATTGTGTAAGAAACGTAATGAAAATTGAGACAAAGATATAAATTTAGTTTCATACTCCCTGACCAACATATTCCCGTGAGTCAATGATAAAAATTCTCTCTCTTTTTGCTTCCGATACATGCGAGGAAAATACTTTTCATATAAGGCTTTAATAAAGGAATCCCAAGTAATTACCTCACCTCCCTCTGGAGTAAGCAATAAATGTTTGGAAGACTCCCACCAATATTTAGCTTCTCCCTTTAACATGAAAGTAGCCAAAATTACCTTCTGCGCGCCAGGTACATTCATCACCATGAAGATAGTTTCTGTGTCTCTAACCCAAGCCTCAACTTCTAAATGATCTACAGAACCTGAGAATGCTGGGGGGTTCAATTTGATAAATTTATCGTACAGAGTATTCTTCTCCTCTCGTTGTATTTCCCTTTCTCTTCTGGCCAAAGTCTGCTCCTCCAAGTACTTGGCTTGTTGTTGTGCTATTTGCGTCATAAACATGTTTTGTTGTTCTTCCATTAAAGTCATGGCGCGAGCCATTTTCTGCATATCTGTAAGTTGTTCAGGAGCCCCCTCTACATTATTTGGATTTTGTTGGTTTACTGTATTTGAAGACTCCTCATCCACCCTCTCATGAACATTTGCTCCTTCCATAGCTTACTATTTGTCATAAACCACAATTATAGAAACAAGAATACAACATTTATTTCTAACATAATAGTTAGTATTTATCACAAATTAATATAAATGATCCACACAACGCTATTTCTTCCACTGCCATATCTAGACTCTCAAACCCCAGAATATAAAAATCAAAAGCTCCGATACCAAATTGTCACCCCCTAACCCCATTAACCTCATTAGGATATAGTTAACTAAATAGTTTACAAACCACAATTATAATTTATTTATTATTTTAGTAATACATATTGAAACAACTTCAAGGTTTGCGGAATACTAACAATCCAATCATTTCAAGGAGACATAATTTCAAAATAACTCACATATCATTTAACTTACTTACAACTAGTACAGTGCATAAAACAAACTAACAAGGCCCTACTTCTATTTACTCAACCTCCTAGACTTGGCAGTGGCAGCTGAAAAACCTGAAAATGTAAACATATAAAACCATGAGTTTAAAAACTCAGTGAATGTACTACAGCTATCTATAGTAAAAGTACTATATTAACATCTCAACATATCAATATATACATCTCTGTGCCAAATTAGTCCATATACATATCCAGAGTTAATAAACCCCACATCTCCTGCCCGAAGGCAATAATCGTATCCATAGGTTTTAATAATCTAATATCTCCTGAATTACATAGCAACTCAACATATCTTGGCTTTTAATAAGCCATAACATCTCAACATCTCTTGGCTTTTAATAAGCCATAACATCTTAACATATCATGACTTTGAATAAGCCATATCATCTCAATATATAATACATACACATCATATCCCAAATCAACTCAGTAAGTACACTCACCTTGTGTTGTTAACTATGTATTCACGTTTCCCTCGGGTGGAGTTGAACTTGATTTATTTGACCTTACGCATGTTAATCCAACTAAATCAGTATTAAAACTCAATCATAAGTATTATCTTGATATAATTATGTAACTTTAAATGAGTAAACAACCACAATATGATTCTACTCAAGTCATATTCCATGAAACATATGTAAAGACGAAATGATGGTATATATGTAGATAAGGTGATGAACATTCAACCCTAGAAACTAACTTGTAAGGAATTTATAACTAAACTCTAGTAAACAAAAAAGTATACTTCCGAATATATATACACATGAAACATGTGCTCAAAATACCCTTGGGAAGGAGCAGATAAAAATATTCTTTCATGGGATATCTAGTATGGCCTAAAATTATTGTCCTCCATACTTAACCTTCCCATATTCATTAATTGCACACATACAGGTGTCCAACCTGATCAATATGAAATCATATATGAATATACTTTCCAGCACAAGTGACGGTGTAATTTTTCAAGCTCCCTAGGTAAAGTTATGACTATTTCTTTACAACACAAGAAATCTTCCCTACAAGCTCCTCTATTGTTTCTTCAACTTCCAAGAATTTTCATAATTTTTCTCCAGCATAAATTCACATGATTTTCAACACACTTTGTACACATACCGAATAGTAAAGAATTAAATTTTCATAATATTTGGACTTCATTTGCTATCTCAAAAGCTTGACCAAATATAGGGCATACCGAAATGAAATATACAAATAACAACTATATACCAATTTGCAACCATCACTAAGGCCTAGCCATAAGGAGTTAAATTCTAATTTTCGGATATGATATGAATATATGAGTCTATTTTCATATCCAATTGGAATTTATGAATTCCAGTAAGCACACCAAGAGATATGCAAGTTTGAATACAAAGGGTTTCAATACAAAGCAATATGACCTATAACACCGCTTATCTCACATATGAACCAATACATATTATCACAAAGGAGGATGGAATTTTAATCAATACTTCACGATTTATATACTTTGAAATAAGTATAATAGAAGATTAAAACAATAGTAACACATAATTTTACCTTGGAAACACCTTAAGAATTTTCTTGGAATTCTTTTCCTAGCTTTTAATGAAACCCTTTCTTCCTTAACTTCTACTTTCTCTTTCCTCAAGCCAAAAACCCTTAAAACTGAACTTAGGCTTAAATTGGCTGAAGAAATATGTTCGAAGAAGAGTTTTAAGTCGTCCAAGGCTGCCTCCCAATCCATACAATCAAATTAAAACATTTGGCTTAATAAAAGACAATTTACCACTTAAGGGAATTGACAGATTTGCCCCTTATTCGTAATTTTGGCCTAACTTCTTACTCAAACATCCATTTGATGCAACATTTGTTGTGTTACCACCCCAACTCACATGTCTATAGCTATGTAGTTTTCACCTCAAGTCAATTTCAATGTTATAAGGGTCAAAACTAGTCTTAAACAGGAACATTTCTATTGAAAATAACCAAATCTTGTGTTCGTAAACAATTCGACATTTCATGATTTATGAAAGTAGAATTATACTAACCATAATTACTTAACATTAGATATACTAATAACACATTATTCATATCACATAATATAAGTATGATTTAAATATAATTTTTCATAATTATATACGGGTTGTCGTACTTACATTAACTGTTTAGATTCTAATCCAACTTTTGATGATGATGATTTTGCAAATTAATGATTCTTAACTGATCTAAATAAGGTTAATAATAAACAACATAACCATTTTAAAGTTAATGAAGAAGATATAGTTGTTGTTAACCTCGGTTCTAGTATCCAACTGCGCGAGATTAGGATAGGGGCTACCTTCGACGAGCGTGAGCGTGCACAACTCAAAGAATTGCTAAAGGAAATCATGGATGTCTTCGCATGGTCCTACGACGATATGCCTGGCATTGATCCTGAAATAGCTCAGCACGAGATCTCCACTCTCCCAGATTGCAAGTCGGTCAAACAAAAGTTGAGAAAACTCTGCACCGAGTGGTCGCTCAAAGTCAAAGAAGAGGTGGTCAAACAGTTGAATATAGGCTTCATTCGTGTGATCGAATATCCCATATGGCTAGCCAATATAGTGCCCGTGCCAAAATCAGGAGGAAAAGTTCGGATGTGTGTAGACTACCGGGATTTGAACAAAGCCTCTCCAAAGGATGATTATCCTCTACCCAATATCGACATGATCGTGGACAACACAGACAGTCATGCTCTCAAGTCATTCATCGATGGTTTTACCGGATAAAACCAAATCAAAATGCACCCAGACAACCAAGAAAAACCACATTCATTACCCCATGAGGAACCTTTTGCTACACCGTCATGCCATTTGGTCTCAAGAACGTTGGGGCTACCTACCAGAGGGCTGCCACAACCATCTTGCACGATCTTATTCATAAAAAAGTTAAGTTCTATGTGGATGATATGATTATCAAGTCCAAAACTAGAGAGGGTCATGTTCCTGTTCTCCGAAAGTTCTTCGAACGATTGCGACAGTATCAGATGAGACTCAATCCATAGAAATGCGTCTTCGGCGTTACAAAGGGAAAACTCTTGGGATTCATGGTCAGTAAGAAAGGGATATAAGCGGATCCCGCCAAGTTGAAAGCCATACTTGAGATGCCCCCCCCCCCCCCCAACAGAGAAAAAAGTTCGAGGTTTCCTTGGGAAATTGCAATACATCAGCCGGTTCATCAGCTAGTTAACCTCCATCTGTGAACCTATCTTCAAACTCCTCTGAAAGGATTCAACCAAGATTTGAAACGAGGCCTGCCAAGAAGATTTTGACCGAATAAAACAATATCTGACCCAACCCCCGGTACTTTGACGGGGTACGAGGTTAACTATACTGCTTTGGAAAAGGCGTGTGTCGCACTTGTCTGGGTCACCCAAAAAACTTTCCCCATCAAACTTATATCCCTAATGAACCCCATCAAATACCTTCTTGAGAAACCCGCCTTGTCCAGCCGAATGGCCTAATGGTTGATGCTCCTAGCCAAGCTTGATAATGTGTAGATCATGTAGAAAGCCATGAAAGGAAGAGCCATCTCTAATTACCTCGCTGATTAGCCCATAGAAGAAGTTGATGTCTGGATATCTGAATTCCCAGATGAAAACATCATTTGCACTACTCAAGACTACCTTTGATGGTAAATGTTCTTTGACGGCGCTGCCAACAAAAGGGCATATGGCATTGGGATACTTCTTATCGCCCCAGACAACTCCCATCGCCATCAAATTGGATTTCCCCTGCACCAATAACATGACTGAGTACGAGGCGTGTATGGTATGCCTCAAAGTTACTCTCAAGAAAGATATCCAATGCCTAGATGTCCAAGGGTATTCCACCCTCATCATCGGTCAAGTGCTCAGAAAGTGTAGAGTCAAGGATAAGAAACTCTAACCCTTCTATGCCCACTTAGAAGAACTAGCCTCCCAATTCCAAGATACCACCTTCCATTACCTACCTCGAGCAAAGAATAACCTAGCTAATGCCCTTGCTACCCTGTCCTCCATGGTCGACATGCCCGAAGGAATCAAGATGACCCCCTTCCTTGTTCAAAAGCAAGACAAACCAACCCACTGCTACCACATTGAGCTCCTCACCATTGAAGATCCTGAACTAGAAAATTTTTGGTACTATGATATTTGGCACCTCCTCAAACATGGTAGGTATACCGAGGGTTCTAACAAGAAAGATCGAGCAACCCTTCGAATACTGGCTGCCCAGTACATCATTTGTCATAAAGCAATGTTCAAAAGGAGCTTCGATAGAACCCATCTACACTGCATCGCAAGGGCTGACATTGAAAAGATAATACAGAAGATTCACAGTGGGGAATGAGGACCCCACATGAACGGTCACATGCTTGCCAAAAAGATCATCCGACAGGGCTACTACTGGACCACCATGACCCAAGATTGCACCGC
The DNA here is from genome assembly GCA_949130495.1 of Sambucus nigra. NCBI lineage: Eukaryota > Viridiplantae > Streptophyta > Magnoliopsida > Dipsacales > Adoxaceae > Sambucus > Sambucus nigra. The sequence continues at coordinate 266,177,564 of OX422217.1, forward strand.
CTATTTCTGGAGATGCCTCAAATGTCAATAATTGTCCAACCTTCAGCATCTGCCTCCGCGTGAATTATATAACATAACCTTTCTGTAGATGTTCTCCACCTAGGGCATCGACATCATAGGGAAGGTTATACCAAAGGCTTCCAATGGGCATGAGTTCATCCTAGTTGCCATTGATTACTTAACCAAATGGGTCAAAGCTCAGTCATACGCAGTGCTGAACGCCAAGAAAGTTGCCAAATTCATCAAGAAAAATATCATCTGTCGATATGGGGTCCCTCACGAGCTAGTATCAGATAATGGCTTGCACTTTGAGGCAGAAGTCATAGAGGTGGTCAACGAACATGGGATTCAGAGACACAAATCTTCTCCCTACCGACCTCAGACCAATGGTGAAGTTGAAGCTGCCAACAAGAACCTCAAAGTCATCATCAACAAGATGATCGAAAGTTGTCGGGATTGGACTGGCCAGATCCCGTACGCCCTCTGGGGATACCGAACCTTAATTCGAACCTCTACTGGGGCTACCCCTTACTCTCTAGTTTACGGTATGGAAGCAATCCTACTCGTGAAGCTGTAAATACCCTCATTATGTGTCATGCTTGAGATCAAGGTCGGCGAAGAAGACTGGTGTCAAAGTTATCTTGACGAGCTGACCCTCCTAGATGAAAGGAGATTAAAAGCACTTTACCACATACAAGGGTACCATCGCCGAATAGAGCAATCATTCAATAAGAGATTCAAGGACCGTGGTGTCCGAGAAGGGGACCTAGCCCTCAAAAAAATCATAGAACCCATCTGGGACCCCAGAGGGAAATTTAAGCCCAAGTGGAGCGGACCCTACATTATCTAGAGGATATTTTTTAGCGGTGCTGCCATGCTCACCGACTTAGATGGGGAAGAGATGGCTCGTCCATTCAACCTGGACCATCTCAAGAAGTTCTACCCTTAAGTTCGAAATCTCGGCGCGCTACGACTCTTCTCATCTCCCTTCCATTCTGGAAAAAAACTATTCATTTCCTTCTACCCAGAACTACGTGGGCCTGATCCTCTGCAAGTAACCATTTTCAAACAAATTAAAAAATTTCAAAACCCCAGAGGTACGTAGATAGATCATACACCTTACATTAGCACAGCCCTTTCTTTTTCATAAAATACTATTCCTTTCTTATCTCTGAGAACAACCGTCAATTCCAACATATACTTGAACAAAAGTATTATGTATGCCTTAGCGATCGGTATAGATAATTCAAACAAAACTCATCAAAGGCACAGCTGGATGATCAAAAACTTATTTATTTCCCTAATAAGAAATTTCGGTATAAATTACATAAGAAAAGGAACGGATAACTCCCTTCCCCCTACCCTCCTAAAAAGACAAATAAAAACCCCACATTTATTCCCCATAATAAACTCTCCGAGAGTCTTATCCACACCTACCAGAGGAGCCCGTTCTGTCATCATCATCTACATCCTGGGGTCCCCAAGTTTCCCCTGCCTGAACAGAGTGTCGCAGACACTCCATGGACCGATAGGCTCGAACCAGCTTCAAAAAAAACCACAACACCCCCTTCCATGGTGTCAAAAGAAGCAAGCCACTTTTGTCCATTCTCCACTGCCAACATCTTGCTGACTACTCTCCTCCACAACCACTTCATATAATCCCCAGGGGCATGCCAAACTCTCCCAACAGACTGAGCATGATGGGTCGACGGATGCCAACTCTCTCACAGAGAGCCAAGCCGCATGCGCAAACGCTCAGTCAAATCCTCTACCGGAAAGAAATTTAGTGTCCGAGGAGGCACGATCTGTGCCCAGCCAAATTGGCACAAAAGACGCCAAGGGAAATAAAAAGATGTCTATCTGAGACAAACCAGTCGCACATATGAGTATTCTCCTAGCTCCAGAATAGGTAACAATTGTCCCCACCAAGGCATTGAGCAGTAAAAATTCTTAGCCCCATTCTCCACAAACCAATTCTCCCAGCTCGCAATGTCCAGGCAAACGTAGAAGAAATGACATGAAAAGAAGTTGGGTACAGCCAACAAAGGATATTCTGGAAGAGTCACCAGGCGGAGCCTTTCAGACAACCATATGAATAACATCACGGGGATACCCAGCAGGAAGTCAAAACGACCTTCTCGCCAGGTATCCAGACCGTTCAGGGTCTCCGCCAGTATCAACGTTGTAGGATTGCGATGGTATAACATCCATGAAGTAACGACTGTAAGTTATGGGTCCACCAGTAGTTCCCCAGTCACCAGCAGTAATTTTGAAACCAGGCCTAGAGCAATGGCTCCAGCATCACCTACTTCCAGCAAATGCACGGACTGCAACACCGTAGGGATCATTCCTCCAATAACCAGTGATTTAGCTTCCAAAGGCAAATATGAAGAAGCCCAGCCAGCAAATCCCTGGGAGAATGGAAAAATTCAGGTAAAGCCGCAATAACACAGGGATTTATCCCCAGTGTAGGAGGGTAGTGAGACTGGGGTCTATGAATAACTGGAAAGGGTGAGGCGTGACCCACTCCAATGAACACTGCCTGCAAGGTCTTCAAGGTCTTCTGGTGCAACTTTTCAAGAAACTTTCTCCTTCTGGTAACAATGGAACTCAAGCTTCAACTCACTCCCTGCAAGAAGATAAACTTTCACATCAAAAATAGTAATTTTCTCAAGGAAAACACCTGAGAATGATGGATGTCAGTGGGGAGTGAAAGAACAAGGCACTCAGTACTAAGAGAATGAGCAGGGAGAGAATACTAGGGAGGTCTGGTGTGGTTTTGGTAGAGTAACAGTGCAATTTCAATTGTCTCTCCATTGACCTTGGCCAGAGGTCTATTTATACTAGGGCATTAGGGCTGAGTTGGCATTTTTAGGCACCAAAATTAATAGGGTTGGTGGGGGAACAATGTCTGAAGTGTACCATTTGTCCCTACCTGCAGGCAGCCCTGCCTGTCCCCTCCTGCATGCGTCACCTGGCGCCAACCAAGGTCAAAAAGCACATATATCCCCTAATGAAGACAAGATATCTGATTTGGTAATTATCTTTTGAAATGGTAACTTGTGGTGCAATTTTGTAAATCTTGAGAGAGGAGGCCTTAAGTACCCCTCTCTTCTAAAATTATTGTTTTTCTTGAGAGGGACCTCGAGGACCCCCTCTTTTGGAAAAGTCATTTTTTTTATAAAGAGTTTATTTCTTGTGAGTAGCCAGCCCTTTGGCTGCTCACTTCACTTGTGACCAAGTGTGAAGTGTGTGTAGTCTTGAGTGACTTCTGGGTCTTCCTACTAGTATTCTCTCAATCCTATAGTGCTAAGTGGTTGAGCTTGCTCAACATACCTTGTCCCTCAGCCGCCAAGCCAAAACTCCCAGGAGGTCCCAACTAGCCTACTTGAGCCCTGCTTGCTCACTAGGCAACCTGTACAAGAAAGCAAAGTGTTAATACTCTTGTCGTTTTTAAAGAATGAAGTTTCATGATGAGGATTTGCTCATGGTAGCCACTCCCTCGTCATGGCCACCCTGGGTGGGTTCCTTCTCAATATGAGTTTCTGCCGGGACCCTTGCGGTAACACTTTTCGGATAACATATTTGCAGTGACCCTTTGCAGGGCACTTCTCAAACGTTATTTCTACAGTGACCCCTGTGGTGGCACCCTTCGGATGACATTTCTGCGGTGACCCTTGTGGTGACCCTTCTCAATCTTGGACTTTTGCAGTGACCCTTGTGGGGTACCTCTCAAATGTCATTGCTGCAGTGATCCTTACAGTGGCACTTCTCAATCTTGGACTTATACGGTGGCCCTTGCGGGGCACCTCTCGAATGTCATTGCTGCAGTGACCCTTGCAGTAGCATTTCTCAATCTTGGACTTCTGCGGTGGCCCTTATGGGGCACCTCTCGAATGTCATTGCTGCAGTGGCACTTCTCAATCTTGGACTTCTGCGGTGGCCCTTGCGGGGCACCTCTCGAATGTCATTGCTGCAGTGACCCTTGCAGTGGCACTTCTCAATCTTGGACTTCTGCGGTGGCCCTTGCGGGGCACCTCTCGAATGTCATTGTTGTAGTGACCCTTGTAGTGGCGCTTCTCAATCTTGGACTTCTGTAGTGGCCCTTACGCGGTACTTCTCAAATGTCATTTTCGCGGTGACCCTAGGCGGAGGCCCTAGATGGGGTCCTCTCAATATCTTCAAAAAAAGTATTTTAATTATTATTTTTTATATGTAGACACCCTTCTACACCCAGCATGACAAAAAAGTCCTCATAGGTAGGACAAACTTCATCCAACCCAAAACGGAATACATGGTCTTCAGGGTACAAAAATTGTACTGCCTCCATCAACATGTTCCACTCAATGGACTGATTGTGCCATAAAGAGACTCGACGCATGTTGAAAGCATCATAGTCGACGTTATAAGAGCACATCGCTTCCAAGGCTTAGAGGTAGTTAGAAAACTTAATGCTACCAGGGAGAGCCATCTTGCAAAACTAAGTAAACAAGTGAAGGTGTGATGAAAATACTCCACCCCTACCCCTTTTAATACTTGAAAACCCTCACAAAAGATATAATCCCTGCAGAAATCGGAGGGAATCCTACCCTACAAAGTACAAAAGGCTGAAGATATCACTAATCAAAGCTTTGAATTGATGGGACTGGACTTGACTGCCGATAGGCAGGGCAAAGTGCTTGCCGATCGGCAACACCCTATTTTTGGAAATTTTCCTTTTTCCTCTTTTGTCGAAATCAGAAAAAACCAATAAAAATAAATTGATGTTCTCAATAAAATTTCAAAAGTCTCCCTTCCACCATTATATAATTTCCCATTTTTCTCCAAAATCCCAAAAATATATCTTTTTACGGTCTCAGCAGCAAAGTAAAATGCGCATGTGCATGCATTCACTCATTCACTATTAACAAAAGATAAAAAAAACTTCATAAGCATTGCATATATATTTTTCTGTGTTACATCAAATTTTGTAGGAAATAAAAGAAAAGAAAACAAAAACGGGACTCAGCCCGAACCCACCTTCTCATTCTCTCTCTCTCACCTACCCTTCACCCCTCTCTCTAAGAGCTTCCACCCCTGCGACGCGCGCTCTTTTCCCTACGGCGAGATGATGCACCACCTCTACCCGAGCCAGAGTCCTCCCCAGACGAAGCAGACGGAACCAAATAAGAAGGAACTGGGACTGTGTCCCAAATATGGGCAGTCGTCGAAGATATCCAATCTCTGATGTCCCTCAGCTAAGTGGTCGACACCCGGACTTACTACAAAGTAAAAGGCAAAATAAGTATCAAAAGAAGTATCAAAATAGAAAAGGAACCAAAAAGAGGAAAAAACTGAAAGGTATATCGCAGGACGAAGGACCTCCTCTGTCAAACCCAGCTCCTACGAATCCATCGCATGAGGATGGTGCAACATAATCACCATCCCTCCATCAGCTCGTCGAATGTTGTACGAAGGAGTTTGTAATCGCACGAAAGGAACCTCTGAAGTCATCGTCGTCGCCGTCGTCGAACCACCGCTGCTGTGGGAAGAACCCATCGCCTAACTCGAACCCGCCGGAAGGAAAGGCAAGGCATCATATATGCTGGGTGCCATCAACTAGATCATCATAAAATCCATATAGTCATACTGCGCAGCCGTATCAGTATACAACAGGTAGGACTTGCCGATCATTATCATGATCCTCACATCCTCCGGTAGCAATCGCTCCCACCACATAGACATAGGAGGCTATGCAGGTGGCACCACCACCTCCTCCTCAATAATCTACCGAACCACTCGCTCCCCGAGATACCAAGAATAGCCGAACTCATGGGCCAGCAAATGCCTCATCTGCGCGTTCACCCCGGTCGCTCCCGTGTTCTGAATGGTTGTCCCCCAGGGGTAAAACATCACCTAAAAATACCCAAGCAAGCATAAGTCAATACAAAATCAGAACATGCCAAAAACCAAGATTAAAAAGGAAAGAGTCTTACCCTACCACTAGTCAGGCCATTCAAGACCTAACGCACCACCTCTAGAGAGAGGGATCCCTTTGACTGCCGATTGGCCTTTTGCCATAGATAAAATCGGCAGAAGTCCCCAACAATCTCGTCCTTCAAGGCAATTAGCTGGGTATTTCACCCAATCACCTCATAGAACCACGTCTTCCAAAGACAGGAATTCACAATAAAAAAAGACACGTAAGGAAAATGTGAATGCATAAAAGGAAAATGCGCAAAATTAAAGGATACCTCAAGGAGATATGTGGCTCCAGTAAAAGTTTATCGGCAGCATCGGTTGAATGCATCCAAAGAAAAATAGAGGGTCTCCAAGGTAAGTCTCCCCCAATCATAGAGAGGGATGTTCAAAAATATCCTCAAATACGGCAAGAACCACAAATAGACGACGTCGCCGCTCGACACCACCATGAAACCTCCTAGCACTAACAATATGAACAATCGGGCCATCTACCTCACCTGCAGCCCATCCTCCACATCAACTACCCTAATTGGTAAAACATCCTTCAGTAAGGACAACCGAATGGCACCCTCTACACCATGCCAACCGGCACCCCCTTAAAATTTTGTACAAAAAATTCCTAAAAAATCCAAAAAAATCCTCAAAACATTCCTAAAAATCCTAGAAAATTTAGAACATTTTCACCAAGAAAATTTCACACTCCCTCAAGCGAAACCCCTATTTCTCCATCGAAACTCCCAAAAACCAAGTGAAACTCCTCCCGAAAACATCCCCGGAAGATCTCTAAGGATTACCTCCTATCCCCAAAAGGTCTCAAACCTCCTCGAGCAATACGTCTAATACCTGGACCACCTAATAACTTCCCCAGTGAAGTTTACGGCATCAAACTTGCCTTTCCTCCGTGAAATCCCTAAGATCATAAATATTTCCCAAGCAACTAGCTCCCCAACTCAACACAATATCACGAGGTAATTTCCCCAGCGGAACTCTAGCAAGTCATTTTCAAAGTCTCCAACGGACACTCTGCTTTTTCCCAGCTTATTCCCCAGCGGAACCCGAAATCTAATCTTTATCCACTCTTAGGTCAAAATTGACATCGGTCTTGGATTGTCACCTTAGTTAGGTCAGAATTGACCTCGATCCTCGATCGTCACCACTCTTATGCCACGATTGACCTCGGTCTTGGATAGTCACCATAGTTAGGTAAGAATTGACCTCGGTCATTGGTCGTCACCACTCTTAGGTCAGAATTTACCTCGATCTTGGATCGTCACCTTAGTTAGGTCAGAATTGACCTCGGTCCTCGGTCGTCACCACTCTTAGGTCAGAATTGACTTCGATCTTGGATCATTACCTTAGTTAGGTCACAATTGACCTCGATCCTTGGTCGTCACTACTCTTAGGTTAAAATTGACGTCGGTCTTGGATCGTCACCTTAGTTAGGTCAGAATTGACCTTGGTCCTCGGTCGTCACCACTTTTAGGTTAGAATTGACCTCGATCTTGGATCGTCGCCTTAGTTAGGTCAGAATTGACCTCGATCCTCGGTCATCACCACTCTTAGTTTAGAATTGACCTCGGTCTTGGATCATCACTTAAGCCCATAGAATCGGCTTCGACACACAGAATCGGTTATCTCAACTTAAGCCTGCAGAATTGACTTCGACCCGTAGAATTTGTCATCCTCATCTTCAAGTCCTCAGAATCGAATTCGACCCATAGAATCGGGCATCCTCATCTTTAAGCCCTCAGAATGGGCTTCGACCCACGGAATCGGTCACCCTCATCTTTAAGCCCTTAGAATTGGCTTCGACCCACAGAATTGGTCATCTCTACTTAATCCTGTAGAATTGGCTTTGACCCGCAGAATCAGTCATCTCAACTCAAGCCCTCAGAATCGGCTTTGACCCGCAGAATTGGTCATCTCTACTTAAGACCGTAGAATTGGCTTCGACCCGTAGAATCGATCATCTCAAGTTAAGCCCTCAGAATTGGCTTCAACCCACAGAATTGGTCATCTTTACTTAAGCCCGCAGAATCGACTTCGACCCATAGAATCGGTCACCCTCATCTTCAAGCTCGCAGAATTAGCTTCGACCCACAGAATCGGTCATCCCCAGCACCTTCTCAGGAATTGACCTAAAACTTTCCTCCAAACCATCCCTTAGGTCCTCAGAATCGACCTCGACCCTATGAATTGGTCATCCTCACTCCGTAGGTCCTCAAAATCGGCCTCGACCCTCTGAATTGGTAATCCTCGTTCCCTTAGGTCCTCATAATTGGCCTCGACCGTATGAATCGGTCATCCTCCCTCCTTAGGTCCTCAGAATTGGCTTTGACCCCCCGAATTGGTCATCCTCCCTCAAAAGCATCATACGGTGTCTATTCGACGGCTATCGTCTGTTCCAAACTCACCCGTCGAGGGGCTCTATAGACACCCCATTCTGTTACCCCCTAAACTCTCCTTAGGTACCTAGCACCTCCCTTCATCACTACAGATCCATGTCATACCCCGAGTACTGACTTAGAAGCCATTGGGCACTCCTAGGCTCCATTTAACCAAAAGTCAAATCTTCAGCTCGACCGAGACTGAATGAATCTTTGAAGGGCACTGAAACCCGTTTCTAACGGTCCATCCAGTGTGCAATTTTAACTTACCATATAGACGAATGACCTATTTTTCCCTGAAACTCAATCAAGAGGCCACCAGCCGCTCCCAAACTCCGTTTGACCTAGGTCATCTCTTCAGCTCAACCGAGACTGAATGAATATTCAAAGGGCACTGAAACCCCTTTCCAACAATCTATCCCGTTTGTAATTATAACTTTCCATGCGGATGAACGATCTGTTTGACTTCGAAAGGTCACCGAATGCTTCCAGGGCCCGGTTGACCAAAGTTAACTCCCCGAACCTGATTAAAATCTTTGGAATGTCGAATTACACCTCCTAACCTTTCCAACGATCCAACCCGTGCACAATTCGAACTTACCATGCGGATGAGCGATCTATTTGCATCCGATGATTCCCCATCCAATAGACGGTTGAATGCTTCCAAGCCATTTTTTACCCAAAGTCAACTACCAAACATGGGAGCAGTCCAAAGAACTTTCAAAGGTCTCTGAATTACCTTTCCAACGGTCTACCCCGTGCGCAATTCTGATCAACGGTTTGCGTTCTGCGATCGATATTCCGAAAAGGCCTGAAAGACACTGCCAAACGGCAGGTCCCAGACACACCTGCCGATTGGCAGGACCAGGGCTATGCTGATCGGCAATGCCCTAGTCCTATAAAAAGGAGGCCTGACCTCATTTTCAAAGGGATCCCAGATCTGAAACATATCACTCTCAGCATATCCAGAAAACCTATATCGAAGTCAGCGAGATTTCCACACCCAAATCCCTTACCATCCTTCACTTTTTTACCATCCTTTTCATTAAACTTGGTGAATTTACTACCCTCCATCATCATCCCAGTCTAAGGGTTGCTCTCTATCATTCAAGATCAAGCTCAAGATCTTCAAGAAGGTCTAATTTTCTTAACTAAATTCGCAATAACTTGTTTTATTACTTAGCACTTTCATTATCTCATCTCACATATCCTAATATACTTTTTATTTATTATTATTGGACATCTCTTATTTTCATATAAATAAAAAACCTAAAAAAAAAAAGAAAAAGAGGGTTTGCTCATAAATTCCAAACGGGAATTCTCACATTTTTTCTACACTTTTCTCATAACTAAAACACTTTTTTCTACACACATGCATACACACAAATAAGAGAATCCCCCGGTTGGATTTATGGGATAAACACCACCCCTCGTTTTGTATGCGAACTACATGGACTCTGATGCCTCTATAGGCTATGTAGGCGTCTAGGGGTAAAACCCGAGACTCGAGTCCTATTTTTTACTTTTCCTCTCATTTTTTATTTTCTCTAATCTCCATTCTCTTATATTATATATATATATATATATACATATATTTGTTCTTAGTGGCGTATTATTCCACATACGTTATCGTTCCATTATAACGGTCAACGTAAGGATAATCGCATAAATCCTATTTTCAAATATTTTTATACCTTCCTACGGATGACTCGCTTTACCTCTTCCATGGTACAAGTCGATGATTCCTATCTCCACTATATATACACATGCACACACATCACGGGGGAAATAAAAGGAAAATAACAAAAACCCATGAGAGACCGAAAGGGCGGAATGGGTGCCTAACACCATCCCATTTCATAACATAGCCTCCGGACCCTTCTTGAATCACTTTGGTTTCGTATGCACCAGTATGTCTTTGGATGTTGTTCTTCGGGATGGCTTCCCCTTTTCTTTTTCTTTTTTTTGAGTAAAATAGACTGGCGACTCTAATCTCTCTACATTTTTCACCTCACCTCAAATGATGTCGGTCGAAGCGCTCCCGAGAGGGAAGCGCGGGACCCAAGGATCCTCACTCTAACGCAGCCCGCCCGCCGCGAGGATCTGGATCCGGGAGGGATAGCCATAGTACCAAAGAAATAGAATTGATAGCCGAATATGAGAATGATAGTAAGAACTTTATGAGTAGATGTCTTACTTGTCACCTAATCAAAATAAAATCCAGTGCCCTAGTGTACTTCTCTATACTCTTCGGGTCCCGGAATGGAAAAAGGATCATATCACAACAGATTTCATTAGTGGATTGTCTCGTGCGTCCCAAAGATACAACTTACTATGAATGATAGTAGACTGGTCCGCCAAATTTTCCCCTTTTTTCACTGTTGATTATTTCCAAAAGTTAATACAAGAATTTATAGTAAGACGGTTAATAAATATGAGCAATTCGGTAGCTTATTGAGTAGAAAAATAGGCATTTTTAGAAACTTAAATTACATAAAATATTGGAATAAAGATTTTCTCTTTAATATTATACAACCCACTCCAAGTGAATAAGTTTAGCTTGAACCTTTTATGACTTAACATTATCCTACCTTGATTACACAAATCAGTTCTAGTAAGATTCCAAAAATTAGTAACTACAACTTCATAAACCTCGGTGTTTAATCCCATAAATCAGTTGAGTTGGTATACTCTTATAAACATTATTCAAACCATAGTCTCATCATGTGAACGATATCGAGGTTAATGACTTCATTTACATTATTATACGAACTACATTTAAGGAAATTATTTTCATTCCCATTAGTACATCCTAGACTAAGTAAACCCCATCCATTTATCAGGTCCAAAAATTATCCAAATGTATAGGGTATATCTAGAATAGCCTGGTGTATCTTAAAGAATACTTTTGCCTTGCATGACTATGGTAGATTCTTAGATATTAATTCTAAAATATCTCTATACTAATCTAAAATTCTATACAAGCATTCAATCCCCCTAAACTCAGGTTAATCCACATCATTCTCCTCCCTTTATTTAGTTTTTTCTTTAAGAACTTCTTCTCTATCCCTTCATTCTCATCTGTCTTTCTCCAACACCATTGAAGACAATGTCTTTGATGTTTTTTTTTTTTACTTTCTTCTTGAACGCTTCATTCGAAATCACTATATAAAAAAATGAGCCCTCCTCTCCTACTAATAAAATCTCACTCTAAACCCTAATTAATCACCAAAACTCTTAATGGCTTTCCTCTTTAAATAGATCCATTAAAATCAATCTCACTTCAAACCCGAAAATTCTCATCTATCCTAATCCCAGAGTCCATTATGCGACTCTCTTCCAAACAAAAATCCTGAGTCGCCCACTCTCTCTTCAAATCCAAAAAAAAAACAAAAAAGATCCTGGACATCTGTCATGCCACCTCTCTCACCCCCGACTCCCACCTCGACCGCATATCCTTCTCTATCATCATCACCAAACCAACATAATCCAACTATTTCGAAGGCATCCACTCATTTCTCAAGGAACTCAAAACCGACATGACTTAAAAATTGAACGCTTAATTTTCCACTCCATCGTCCTCTACGTCATTTCCACTTTCGAACAAATCCACTAATTGGGTATTACTCCAACCATCAAATCACTAAATTCTCTGCTCTTTTCTTGTGTTATCGCTAAAAAAAATACGATGAGTTCAGAAGGATTTTTATTTATGGGGATTATTTGGTTTTTGGTTCTTCTCATGTCTCTTAGTTTGTAAAACCAAGCATTTGGTATAATATCTTATAATATGAACTTGTAATTACCCATCACAATTCACAACCCCTTCTCTCTCTTTATTTCGGTGTAGAGAGGGGGATATATATATAGAGAGAGAGATATGGGGGTTTTAAGAGGGAATAATAGGGACCATAAAGGAAGAAAATTTTGACAAAAAGCAATAGGGTCAGGAGGTGGATGAGTATTCTTCCTTTTTTAAGTGTGATGGCTAATGGCTTTATAATAATATGCTAAAAATTAAGAAGTTTTTTTTCTTCTTCTAATATTATTATCGTTAGTTTAAGTTCAATCACTTAACTTTGTTTTGGGGGTGTTTGATTTTATTAGGGTTTCATTGTTATTTGGGGCTCTATAGTGGAGTTTTGAAACTGATAATTATGTTACGGGTGTGATGTGTAAGAAATATACTTAAGTTACAATATGTGAACAAATAGTGTACTCGAATCATCATCAAAAAAGGAAAAATTGAAAGATCGTTCAGTACCATTTAACCAATACCTAAATTTATATTAGTGTACGTGCTTGAAAAAATAACTGTTGGAATATATCTTGGTAATACACATACACCTGTATGAAGAATTATAATATACACACATCCTGTAAATTATATTCAGTTAGTTAATTTCGTTATATTCAGACTGTGTTATGTTAATAAATTTGGGATTTATTGTAATTAATGTAATTAGCATTGAATTTTATTTTTGTTTCCTATTTTACAGGTCAATGTATTTACAACTAACGAACTCAGGACGCTAAGTTGTAGTTTTGTCGAGTTCGGTATTTATCTCACAAATTGATGAAGTAGTAGAAATGCAAGTTTATGGTGTATAATCTTAATAATAGCAATACTAATGTAAGAAGCTCTCACATTGAAATATGTTCATACTTTTTTAGTTTGTGTTATTTGTTAATATCTGAGATTCACTTTGCCTGCGCATTGCGGGGGCTTACATCTAGTTATACATCATAACCATACTGATAATTAGTAAAAACCACAGAAACCTGAGAACCAATCAAATCAACAGACCTATTGGAAATACCCAAAAACTATCAAACGGTACCTTATGTCCAAATTATTGGCTTTATAGAAATCAAATCCTATAGATGCATTATTCTAGTAGTTTTGAAAAACGTGACTTATGGTTCGGATATCATCACCTTAAATTGAGTTTAATTTGGGAGCAGTCCTAACTATTCGAGTATAAATTATCGACCTACATTATCAAAGGAACTTATACTTCTTATTACCTTTTGTGTAACCAAGTGGAAAATACCTTTGTTACAAGATCAGTTTTCAACCTCTTTTTATAGCACAAAATACATTGTGTGAGACGAACTTCAGATAACCAGACTATACGTAAACCCTCATTACATAAACCTCTGTTTCGATACCCGATACTTGCAAAGCTTGTAAATTACCGATTAATTATATGAAACACCTTTTTGTTTCAATCCTGGCCATATCATTATTCTTTATTCGATTTTATTGCATAACTAATCACGAGAGGAATGACCTTTGATAAAGTTGTCATAATTACGTGATCAAAATACATACCGATCATTTCGAATGTACTACATACCCGAGACGATGTATGCACTATGAGAATCTCAAAACTTCAAGGATATAGGAATTTTGAGGACAAAATTTTTTTGGGTGGGTAGATTATAACAACCCGCAATTTGTTTTATTATTTAGTGAATTAATAATGATTCGAAATGTCATTTTTGACTCTCAGTTATCAAAATGACACTTTTTATTTTATTTTATATTAAACCTCAAGTAGGGATATATGTATATAAATTTTTATGTCTGATCCTGTTACGCTTTCCAGGCCCAGTAAGTTTTTTCCCCTAAAATTGTTACGCATATAACTACCGCGTAGGTTTTAATATTTAATGCATTTTAAACCACAAACCCAAACTCGAAATTATTTTTAAGACCCAAAAAAAAACTTTCATGTAGTTAATTAAACAAAAATTTAAGACTCAAATTTAAATTTTGAACTTTAGAAAAAATTTGGGGTTAAAAGTAAAAATTACCAAACTTAAAATGAATATCTAGATATTTTAGATATTCTAATATTATAGTAATTTTGTAAACCGCCTCTCTCTTGGTTAGTTGGTAAAAAACCAAAACAAACAAAGAAGGACCCATTTCTCCTACCTCCCACGCTCAGGAGAAAAAGAAAACCAAAAGAGGAAAAAAAATAGAACTCCAATCTTGTCTCCTATAACAATCCACGAACATGTGATTAAAAAACAAAAGCAAACCAAAAACAAAACCCAACCTCTTCATCTTCTCATATAACCAATAGCCCACAAAACAGGAAAAGAGCACCCATCTTCATCTTCTTCAACCCCGAAACCCCATGGATGAAGACAAAATTGTGGTAAGTTTTCTTACATCCTCTGTGTTATTTTTCAATATACATGTGTGTATATGTATATGTATATGGTATATGGGGTTTTATTTTTTCAAGCTTTGGTTGTGAGATTTCATGGAGTTTATGTGTGTGTGTGTGTGTGTGTGTACGGTGTGTGTGTGTGTGTGTATATATTTACACGCATATATTAGAGAGAGAGCAACTGGGTTTTTTAAAGGGTTTTTTAAATGTTGTTTATTAGCTGTTATGGAGGTGAGTTATGGAGGTTTTTGTTTTGACCAACTATAGAGGTTTTAGAATATATATATATATATATATATATATATATATATATATATAGAGAGAGAGAGAGAGAGAGAGAGAGAGAGAGAGAGAGAGAGAGAGAGAGAGAGAGAGAGAGAGAGAGAGAGAGAGAGGCTCCTGTGCACACTAAGTTTGCACACTAAGTTTGCACATTATCTTTTATATATAGTAAAAAAAATATTTTTGAGTTGATTTTTTTTGTGTGATATTATAACATTTCAACGGACTCACATAAAAAAAATTAGCTCAAAAAAACTTTTTTTGCTATTTTTAAAAAATCGGTCAAACTTTCGCAGTTTTTAAGCCCTTTAAAAACTGTGAAAGTTTGACCGATTTTTTAAAAATAGCAAAAAAAGGTTTTTTGAGCTAATTTTTTTTATGTGAGTCCGTTGAAATGTTATAATATCATATAAAAAAATTGGTCTGCGCCAGCACTAAGTTTGCACACTTTTAAAAGGTAATGTGCAAACTTAGTGTGCATAGGAGCCTGCCTCTATATATATATATATATATATATATATATATATATATATATATATATATAGTGATATTCTCAAGTGCAGACTAAACCGTGCGCATTCGGTGCGGACTTTGTCATGTTCCTCACGTGGTCGCCTCGTGGTCCCTAAAGAAATTTGATTATTTTCTTTAGATGATCCCCCTCTTGTTTTATATGAAAACCTTAATTTAAGACTAGATATTTAAAAGATTTATAATTTAGACCCATATTGGTATCAAGACCCTTAAAGGCTTTAGAAACTCACCAAATACCGAACAAACCCCTAATTCTGATATCAGAGCCATAAAACGCTCCTTTTAGACTTATAGTAAAAAGACTTTAATGCCCTTGGGATTTATCTCTCGCATTTACCAAGATATTTTTGGAACCAATCCAGACTACCATCCCGTACCTATAACTGATTTAAACCCAGTAGGTTACTTAACCTCACATATAGACGGTTGTTCACATACTGAACACATCCCAGCCAAACACGCAGACAGTAGACAAGTCACTACTAGTGTTATTAATAGCATAATAGATCAAAATAGGTGTATACTCCTTATACTAAGACAATTAATAAAAGACACTCAAACCCTAGAAACAGAGATCAAAAATATCTCTAAAAGATTACTAGAAATAGATAACCAAATCCCGATAGACCTAGTACATGACAAGAAATAAATATTAAGACTAATCATATAGAAGTCCTTAACAAAGACATTTTAGAAATTAAAACTTTAATTAAAAATCAAGATAATGAGCTAATTAAAGTTACTAAAGAACAAGCTAAGCTTATCCCTAGATTAGATATTTATCTTCCTAATGGCAATAGTTAGATTAGACTGGAATGAGGTACCAAGAGACCTCTCCATTCAGACCTTATCAGAATTTTATCAAAGAATTTTAGAAAACATAAATGATGATAGAATTTATTACAAGATAAATGAAAATGAGATTGCCAACGCTGCTAAAGAAACTAGACTCATATTAGAAAGATTAAATTTAATTTCTACATTTATAGCTGCTACCCAAGACTATAACAGTAGCTTTGTTAAATACTTGCATTTAGATTTAAAAGCTAAGACAGAAGGATTAACCACCTTCTACACAGACTTTGTTAAATTCCAACAAAATTTAGCAAATTGTGTTAATAATGTGTAAAGCCATAACCTATCCAAGATGGATAGTATTATTAATGAACTTAGACTAGACATGCCCAAGTAGAAGAAAAATATGAAGGAATTATAAACGGAATTAAGGTTGTATATAATAAACCTTCCTAAGCAGAAATAGACTCTCCTTTTATTCTAACTCATTTAGATAAAATATAAAGGAATGTAGAATCTATAAAAGTTAGATCTATGCAACAACAAGAAAAAGATAATGAAGTAAAAGACTATATCACAAATGTTGCCAAATCCCTAGTTAATTATCTAGCTAGACATGGTGAAGAAATTTCTGAAAAGACAAGAAAAGAGAATAAGAATTTTAAAGAAGAAATCCTTAGTCAGATAAAAAGATAAGATTATTCAGACTTCTTAGAAATAATTGAAAAATGACTTGAACAAAAACAGGTACCCACCTGTAAATTTAGATAACCTTCTCTTATGGAAACTAGAGAAAAGAATACCATAGGTAGACGAGTCATAAACGACGGATTGGATAAGACTAGTAAGATAGTTAGCTCTATCCCAAATATTGGACAGAGTAATTGTATGTCTAAAGACTTAAAGATTCATCCTCCAATGTTATAACATGGTGGAAAGAGAGAAATTTCACCAATCATCTCCAATGGAAGGAATGGGGTGAAGTTCACTGGAAGATTATTGAAGATTCCATTAATAATGGACAACTTCCAACCGTTAGATACATAGACTTGTTTAAAGAAGGTGCCACTCCTAAGACTCCTAATTATAACATGACTTACCATTGTAGGAATCATATATTAGACAAATCATATACTAAGATCCAAGTATTTGACTCAGAATGGCTTAGATCTAGAGGAACTGATAGGAAGTTCCAATTCCTAACCTTTGTACTCTTTTAAGCGAGAATCTGAGGATTACATAGACCTCGGAATAATATCAACATATTATGTTGTTTAGTAGATAAAAGATGGAAAGATTTTGAGAAAATCCTTATTGGGATAGCCCCGTTGGAAATGTCAGACAACATAGGATACTTTAATGTCATTTCGACATTTATAGTAACCGTAGACACAGCCAAACATTTTAAGTTAATCTTATATGCTAGTGGCTATGAAGATTATATTATCCCAGACACTAATATAAATATAGAATTCCAAAGCTATGTGAAGCTCTCCCAATTTCCTTATGAAGGAATGCAATCGAGAATTCCTAGTGGTAGACTTAATGAAGAAATCTTAGTTAGAACCAACGTTTCAGACTACAATCATACTTACAATATTAGGAATACTGGACCTATGAAAGAAAAGCTGAGGCCCTTTGGCAATTGCCAAAATTTCAAGAAACTAAGACTATACAAAATAAACCTTTGTTTATTAACCAAGACGATGTCACTGGAAATGTTACCATCCAGTTTGGTCCACCTAAGATTGTCAATAAGAATATCCAGATAGAAGAAATTAGATTTAGGAATATGGGAGAAACCATAATCAATGATCCTTCAGAGGGAGAATGTAGTATTAAGACTAGTTCTAGTTTATTAAGACAAACCCCTGTAATTAGACCTAGAAGACCATTTGAACAAAAAGACTTAGTTAAAGAAAAAGCTAGGATCCAAAACTTTGGACATGAACCCTCAGAATTGGACATGAAGAAATTTAAAGATCACATTAAGAAAAGTCATTATGTTAGATTTCAAGAAAGAGAAAGATTTAATATGATAGCCCAAGACCGCATATTAAAATTAAAAGAATCTAAGAATACAAAAGAACTTCTTAGAAAATTAAGACTAGTAGAAGAAGGGGAAGAAAGATTAATGCCAGCTACACATGTAGAACCTAATAAACAAGAGATAGGAAGAAGTAGTAGGTTAGAAGATGCTCCTAGACTTTTTAGTAAACCAATAGGAATAAATATTCCTATATACTCGAGCATTTTAGTTAAGACTAAACCTGACTATATAAAAGACTTTCCAACTAGTGACAAGAGTTTTACTCTTGTTAAGACCATGGCAAGTCAAGCCATAAATCCAGTAGGTATATACCTTAACCTAGACAATGTTCAAGATAGTAAGAAGGCCTTAGATGAATGGCTTAATCAGATGAACATATGTTTTGCATCTAATGAACAATGGGATGCCAGTTCATGTAAATAATACTTTGAGCAATCCATCAAAGGTATTGCAAAAGATTATTTAGATAGTTTAAGAAAGGCTACAGATGAAGACCCCTTAGCAAAGATTGAGAAGATAAAGGAGAACTTAGAAGAAAGATAAATTGAAGAATATATTCAATTGTTCACATCAGAATTCATTGGAGCTGGATATCTAGCTCAAATCAATGAATAAGACCTAGCAAAAATTAAGTTAGCCCTCCTTAGCATTTGCAAACTAGATAAGATAAATGAATATAGCAATAATTATGAGAAGCTATATTACAAAATTAAAGAATTTGTAGATACCTTAAAAGATGAATACTTTAGAAAGATACCAGTCATAGGACAAATCCTAATTAATGAATATAGGAATTGACCAGGAGTAGCTGGAGTTAAGAATAACTCCCCTGGTGAAAGAATCAATTTTGCCAAAGACTATATCATATCTAGGAGACGTGATATAACTCAAGGAAATTTAATAGAAGAAACTTTTAAGCAGATCCCTCCAATCACATATGAAAGAGACATCGCTTCAATCTAATGGGGATGCGGAAGTGAATCTAAAAAATTCAAAAAGAAATTAGAATGGAAACATAGGAATTTTAAGACTAAACCTCTAGGATTTCCAAAGAAGTATAGATTTAGACCATCTACTACCTTTAGGGAAAAGAACTCTAAGAATAAGAAAAATAAATTTAACCATAGAAGATATTTTAAGAAGAACAGTGGTAAGTATAAGGACGTTCCTAATTATAGAAAGGAAAAAGATGTAGCTCAAGCTAAGACTGCCATCAAAAAATGTTGGACTTATGGCAAAGAAGGACATTTTGCTAAAGACTGTCCTAATAAGAAAGATAAATAAGGTATTAAGATTATCAATACAATATTAGACTATGCAGATCAAGAAGAATTAGATATCCCATATGCTATAGAAATATCAGACATAGAAGATGATGATAATACCAGTATATATAGTGCGTACACAAACAGTGATTCAGAAGACCATAATAGTGATACTGATGACTATGAAGACTCTCAGGATACTTTAGACTTGTAGATGATGCAAACTAATCAAGATGATTCAGATAATGAATATGTAGACTTTGAAGAAGCTTGGTATAAGTGTATATTAAGCCCCTTTTTAGAAGAAAAGATGGGCAGTTAGTAATCCTGAGTTACTAACCTATATACCTAGATGTTAATTTGATGAAAGACATTATTTCACATTTGAAATGAAATTTTGCAAGAAAGACTTTAGATGTGTAGAGTGCTTTGAGACTATACAAACAGAATTATTTATGGTTTGTGTTATTTGCCAATTACACTACCATAAAAACTGTTGGAGAACTAAATTTAGAGAAATTTATACTAGCCAGTATGATGCTCAAATAGACTTGGATATTAAAACATATTATCAAGACATTGATAGAAATATAGCCAAAAGATTGCAAGAAAATGAAGACTTCAAAGGAAAGGGAATTTCCTATGATTTAGAAGGATACCATTCTGATAGTAGTTCAGAAGACCTAACAACCATAGAATTTATAGATAAACCCCAGAAAGGAATATCTATTTTAGAAAAGAATAATTTAGGAATTTCTACTAAACCACATGCTTGTTTTGTAGAAATGTTTATACAACATAAAGATTATTCCAAAAGACTTTCAGCTTTTATAGATACAGGATGCTCGTAGAGTATTTGTAAGGCTAATGCCTTTCATGAAGACTATTTTTTAGGAAGTACTCAAGAAATTTATGGTAAAATGGCTAATGGAGATCCATTTACCTTATATTTCCAAACTATTCCTATTTATTTTAAATTAGGAAATTAGACCAACGAAACCGTTAATCATCGGTTTTGGATAATGGATCCTCGTCCTAGTTTCACAGGAAATATTATTTTAGGACAAGACTTTATTAGTAAATAGCATCCTTATACTCGGTATAATGATAAGATATTAATTAGTGATACAATAGAATTTAATATTAAATCCCCTCTAATAGATCATAAGACTGCCTTTGACCTTGTGCAGGTCAAACCCAATTATAGATCCATAAAACATCAGAGTTATTCAGCTAAGCATGGTGGACCTAGACCTATAAACCAACAAGAAGCCCTAGAAATTACTAAACCCTTACAAAAAGAATTTAAGTGTCCAGACCAAAAGTGTTATAAACAAATAGCGCTTATACAACAAGACATTTTAGATCAAGCCCATCATACCTTATTACAGGTTCAAGCTATATCCAAATAGAAGAAAATGGATATAGAAGTAGAAAAGGAAAAGATTAGGCAACTACCAAACCCTAATTTAGGATAAAATCCCATTGCTAAGTGGGATAAAGACCAAAGTTATTATGAAATTATCCCTATTAACCCAGACGCCACTATTAATGGAGGAGCCTATAAGAAAGGATACTCACAAGAAGATAGGGAAGAATTTAAAAAAGACATAGATGAAATGATTAAGTTAGGCATTATTAGATAAAGTAAAAGTAGACATAATAGCCTTGCCTTCTATGTTCAAAATGAATCTGAACATAAAAGAGGGAAAAGATGTATGGTTATAGATTATAGACAATTAAATAAGAATTGTGAATTTGATTCTTATAAGATACCAGACAAGAATAATTTAATCAATTTGATTAAAGATAGAATTATATTCAGTAAGTTTGATTACAAATCAGGCTTCTGGTAAATAAAGATGCTTCCAGACAGTATTACTTAGACAGCCTTTAGTGTGTCCCAAGGAAAATACTAATGGCTAGTAATGCCATTTGGATACTTGAATGCTCCTCAAGTATTACAAATAAGAATGGATAATATATTTAGACCTTATTCAGAATTTTGTCTTGTTTACATAAATGACATTCTTGTAGCCAGTAAGACTAAGACAGAGCATGTACACCATCTTAAAAAGATTATTTTTGAATTAGACAAACATGGTATTGTTATTTCCTAAAGGAAAATGCAATTATTTCAGACTGAGATAGACTTTGTGGGAATGCATATTAATAAAGAAAAATTATCCTTAACAGAACACATAACGAAAAAGATTCTTGAGTTTCCAGATCAACTCAAAGATAGAAAACAATTACAATCATTTTTAGGATTGCTTAATTATGCTGCAGACTTTTTTAAAGACCTTGCTTCAAAAAGACGAAGCTTAACTACCAAATTAAAAGGAACAGACAAAACTAATCCTTTTTATTGGACTAAAGATGATTTTGAAGTCATAAGACGGATTAAAGATGTAGTCAAGAATATTCCTTTACTTGAACTGCCTAATGCAGAAGACAAGTTTATAGGAGAAACAAACGCATCTGATAAGAAATGGGGAGCAGTATACTTTGCCATTGATCATCAGACCAAAAAGAAGAAACTTTGTAGATATAGTTCTGGAACCTTTACTGATCCAGAAACAAGATACGCTGCCCATGAAAAAGAAGTATTAACTATACTAAGGGAAATAAAAAAATATATGTTTTTTCTTATACCTTAACATTTTACTGTTTATACTGACTCTTCTTATGTAGTAAAATTTAGAGACTTAGATTTGTCCAAATCAAGGACTAATAGACTCATTAGATGGAAACAATTGCTTAATGGTTATGACTTCTCTGTTATACATATTAAGGGAAGTAAAAATACCATTCCAGACATTATATCTAGAGAACCAATATTTGTTAACACTAATATGATATCATGTTTTATGTTACAATCAGAAGACCTAGACAGCATGAGTTCCTCTAGAACAAATAGACTGAACAAAGAAGACGTCGCAGACTATCTTAGACGCATTAGACCAAATGATGGTGTAACGCAAAGACATACTCATATTCAAGACTCCCAAAAATACCAATCCTAGAGAACTTTGATGATATCTTAGTTCCTCCTGGAAAATCTAGACAAGAGATTATTGCTCAAAATAAACTCATTAGAAAAATGTATTTCCCCCAATATAGACCCGATCAAAGATATCCAGACTTGATAAAATTTAGACGATAATTTTTAGATGATGAAAATACCCTTATAGACGCTATATGGTGGAATGTGAAGAATAGACTATGGATAAAGTTGAAACAAAATTTGGTAGCCATTGCCAGATTTATGAGAACACAAAGACTTGTAGTTACCCAGCTCAGTGGTACTGCAATGCCTAGACCGCAGACTCAGACTTATGCTCAGACTCTTAGAGAATCCTACAAAACTAGACCTGCTGATAATTTTTGTTATCAGAAAAAGACTTTTAAGACTAAGATTGTTATACCTTTTGGTCATAATAATCTTCCATTATCAGAAGACTATCAGAAAGACTTTAATAACATTATTAAACATTTCAATATGTTATTATCTGAGACTAATGGAGATGCCTTAATGATGAAAGATTTCTTTAAAGACGTTCCAAAGATCTATCTTTCTGGGAAGGCAGAGATGACCGAGATAACCTTAGCAGACTATGGGTTCATTGAACTCATCCAAATAGATACTATAGAAGACTTTGTGTCTCTTGGAAAAATAGTCCATGAGTATGTTAAGAAGGTAGAAGACTTCGTTCCTTTATTTTCTAGAATCTATCAGATTGCTCCAAGTTCCTGTAGAGGAATGAGAGTTGAAGGGTTTAGACTTATTAGATTTTCCAATTTTGTATTTGAAGAGGTTGAGATTTTATCTGAAGACGAGACTAAAGATTTAATTGTTGATAAGTCCAAGCTCCAGATTGTTTAAGCCATGGAGACAATGGAAATTATGGAATTATTGACAGGACAAGACAGATGGTACACTGCCTACCGCAAAGAAGACTTGATAATCCAAGATGATGAGCCATTCAATGGAAGGCTCAAGAAAGAATCCAAAGAAATGGTAGAGATAGCTTTTCCAGCCAGCCTTAGAATCGTAGGCCTCATTGATGAATTTTTCAACAATGTCCTACCAAACCAAGACAAGGAAGAAGAAGACACGGATGGGACAAAGACAAGCCCCTCGTTAGCAGAAGAATTACTAAAGATGGAAGATGCCATGCGCTAGACCTACTCATTATTACAAGATGACAAGACTCCATTTAGATTCCCCTGCAGCATTTAGCTCAGACATGCCCCACACGGGCCCCTGGAATGCTTCTTTTCATAAAGAAGAAAAAGACCCTCACCAAGATGTTAGGTTAGAATTATTGTTAGACGATAGATTTACTTTATGTAAAGTAAATAGTATAGAAATTTAATAATTTGTATCTCTTTAATCGAATCGCTTTTGGTAGGAGGTTACCAGTCGTTTGTAGGCCCTTACGCTATAAAAGGGAGCGTCCAGTTTGATTTCAGATATCGAAGTTTAGAAGTTAGAAAGAGTGTGTAAGCTTGTAGTAAGTAATATGTACATGAGTGAGTACACTTCTCATAGCTATGGGAGAGGGGAGAATTGTATTTACATATGCAATGCAATAAAAGTATTTTTCTTTCCAGAAATCTCTTATGTTGAGTTGTTATTATTTTTCAAATTGTCTTCAACTTTCTGTTCATAGAGGACTATTATGTGGAACCTCTGGTGTAGCACACAAGGTGTTATACTGGTGAACCGCCGTCAGGTGCCGATTATCCGTTAGCCAGGTGGGCATTAGGCATGAAGGCATACAGGCAAGAAACGGGTTCAACGCCAAAATAGTGAATTGAGGTGCGACACATAAAGAGAGAATTGTAGGAGGCTGAGATCAAAGAAGAATAGTAGCAAGGCTGAAGAGAAGAAGGATGGAAGATAAAGATATTGCAGACCAAAAGGAAGGTGTAAATCGAACCAAACCCTTAACTATTTTACATATTATTGTTTTAAAAAAAACTTGTATGAGCCTACAAATCACTATAGACTTTTTAGAATGTGTTAATCAAACTAATTTAGACTTGACTAGAGAAATCCAAGATTGGACTCTTACAGACACTAAAGATAAAGAACTTATAGAATCTACTTTAATATACGCAGGTGGTACTTTCAAATATATAGACCAGATTATTGAGTGGTTAGGAAGAGAAGTACATAAAATAGAAATAATTAGAACAGGGATCCATGATCTCTTTAGACAAAAATTAAAAACTAAAGATTTTGCAGAAGAATTATCAAGACCTGAAAAATATCAAGAATACACTAGGATACTTGAAGATGGTATAGACTTATTAAAATTTATTAGACGAAAAAGGTTAGCTGAAACAAAGGCCATTTTAATTAGAGCCGGAGTAATCCGCCCTCTCCTTAAAAACATAGAGACAGCTGCCCCTAGAACATACCGTATATTTGTGTCATCTTATGGTGATAATAATTTAGACCAATTTATAGATAATGATATAATTGATATTATTAATCAAATATATAAAGAAACTAGACTAATAAACCCACGATACCGTATAAGGTATTTAAGACTAGAATATTTTCCATCAAAACCTCTTGCAATTTCTAGACTCCCTGAAGAAACTATTTATATAGATAATCCTCGCTATTCAGAACTCCAGTACGATAGTGACGGAAGAAGCTTGAGAAGTAGCAGTAGCCCTGAAACTTCTACACTTAGACTTCTAGATTAATTAAGCTTTAAAATAAGCTTTAAAGACCTTAGAAATCATTAGGGTAGAAATTCATATTCCCAGAAACCCTAGAAAGAAAATGTGGTCCTTAGGTGGTCCATAAAAGACAAACGCGGTCCTAAGACTCATTTGGACGTTTGTTAATCCGCATTCTATCCGCATAGAAAAATCCGCATAGGAGCCGGACTCATATATATATATATATATATATATATATATATATATATATAGAGAGAGAGAGAGAGAGAGAGAGAGAGAGGTCCTCAGTTTGAGGACCATTTTTGATAAAATAGTAAAAAATATATTTTTGGGCTATTTTTTTTATGATTTTTAAACATTTCAGTAGGACCATAAAAAAATCAACTCAAAATGAATTTATTTGCTATTTTAAAAAACTCGGTCAAACTTTGTCAATTTTTAACAGCTTTAAAATAATTTAAAAGTGACAAAGTTTGACCCATTTTTTTAAAATAGCAAAACAAATCATTTTGAGCTAATTTTTTTTATGATCCTACTGAAATGTTTAAAAGCCATAAAAACAAATCGGCCCAAAAATATTTTTTTTACTATTCTAAATAAATGGTCCTCAAATTGGGTCCTTACTTGAGTCTGCCTATATATATATAGTACTGCTCTTGTGCATACCAGTTCGCATTTTAAGAGTACGGACAGAACACGTGTCACCTGGCGATGAGCCCAACAAAAAGAGAGAGATGGACTATAATTTAGCCTATAATTTCTAGGCTCACCGTCAGGTGACACATGTCCGATCCGCACTCTTAAAATGCGGACTGGTGTGCACAAGAGAAGTATTGTATATATATATATATATATATATTGTGGATATCTATATATGTTGGATTATCTTAAAAAGGAAACCCGAGTTAATACGTGGGTATGTACGCTTATGCGTTACCAAAGTAAGATAAAATGAGTTTAATTACGTAAACGCTGAAATATTGGCCGTAACAAAGTTTTACATCACGTATAGGTAACCGAGAGAAATACCAATAATTTTAAAGCCCGATGGTGAATCTAAAAATACACGCAAAAAGGGTAGTTTTTTCATCTTCAAAATTCACATCTTTCAAATCGTTGCTCAGAAAAATATGCGAAACGTATCGTTGGATTCGCAATGTCGAAAGAAAAATTTTCATGTATAAACATTTTGTAAATGACACTATTTTTCACGTCGTTCAAATTAGGCCATTGTGTCAATTACAGACCTAGAACGATAAAAAAATTATTGTTTTTATTTCGTAAACATGTAACATAAATTTTCCTATATTACTTATCGTGTTTTACAATCAACCAAACTTCTCGATTACCAACTTTAAAATTCTTATTTTATTATATTTTTATCCCGAAAGTTATTTCAGTAAATTGTATCAATTTACACAAATTGAAGTCGGATCCTACCGAAAAATGTGTATTAATATTAAATTCACTACTCGTATTTAATTCAACTTTGAACCGAGCTAGGTATAAAGTAAAGCTTTTATCACAATATGGAAACAACAAATAGTGTGCATATGTATGAACTAGTGAACTACCTGTTTTGATTATCCGTATTAACATTTACATTAAATCACAGTTAGAGACATCAAATACAACTTGTACCAAACTGGTCAACATCACACGGAATTATGGTAGGTGATTATATTTCACTATTAAATTCGAGCTTATGAAGTTACTGCATTTTTCATATCACTATGTGATAGACCATGAACTCTTATTCTCATTTATGAAATCTTTTATGTAGTTAACATTGCCGTGAATATGGATTCCATATTTATTCAATCAAACTCTAGCCAGCCAAATCATAACAGCAGGGGCGGACCCATGTAGGGCCGAAGCGGGGCGGTCACCCCAGTTCACTTTTTAAAAAAAATTAGGGCATATACCAAATAGTCCCTCAAACATTTTTTAATACACGTTTACTCCAAGACTTTTTATTTTGCTCCAAAAAGTTCTTCACCATGCCACTGGCGCGGACCTTTAAGAATAAGATCATATTAGTTAAATGGGTGTTTGAGGGACTTTTTGGTACAAAATAAAATGCTTAGACTAAACGTGTATTAAAAAATATAAAATTTTGATTTCTTCCACCACTTACACTGTTGCTCTCTCCTCCACCAGGTATAATTTGATCTCCGATGATCCGATCCCCAAATTTTATTTATATTTCATTATTTGTTTATTTTGTGAAATTATATGTAAAATTAAATTTATAATAAAAAATTAAATGTGAAATTAAATTTATACTGAAATTATTGATTTATGTTGTATTAATTATCGTATGATATTTTGATAATGGTTTTTAGTGTTGAAAATGAATATTATGCCCAAAAAAAGTAAAGCAATCCAAAAAATACCCGATAAAACTCGAAATAACCCCTATAAAAATCGCCTCGGGGGCTCCCGCCCCCGAACCCCAGGCAACACTCAAAAGTTTTGCCCCAGTTAACACAAAATCTTGAATCCGCCACTACTTAATAGCGTATGATTTCAGTAAAATACCTAAATTGAAATACACCCTTGCATCCTATTAAAACCGAAATTTCAGTTGTTTTACCCTGATTGCAATACACCTATGCATCTTATTAAGCCCTTTTTTCAGTATTTACCCTGACTGTAGTACACCCCTATAATTTATAACCATTGTCAGTGAAACCCCTAGTAGCATACCTTATGATTCAGGGATTAGACCTCCGTGTACCACGGCAGTTCTAATTGGCCTGTAGGACTTAGATGTTGAGTGCCTAGTTTTCTTATTTACTACATATGTATGAGTGCCAATCTAGTTAGTGTGCCTAGCCATTTTATTATTCCTTAATTATTTTGCGATTGCCAGTCCAAAGGTTTTGGATGATATTGTAATGGTATTAATATGCATTTGAATCCCTTATAATTGATAATTTATGGGTTATCTTATTATAGTTTGAACCCTTATAATCACCATACTATTCTTTTAAATGTCACAGAGTTCAGTATACCCCTCTTTAGTACTTTTGATATTTGATTTTGCTTTAGATTACCATAATCTGTGTTATATTGCCAGCATTTCAATCCCAGTTATGCTATTTAAACAAATTCACATATATAAATTGTTATAGAAGTAAAATTATCTACTTGGAGATGTTTTTCTTATTCTTTTCCTTCCAGTTATTCTAAACAGGTACCTAAAGGCAATGATGAGTAGTTCAAGCTAAAATTATATGAAGATTAATTTTACGAGGATGATTGTTAGGCAGAAACTAAGGTATGTATATATCATTGTACAATTGAAACTATAGGTTGTAGCACCGTGAATTATCAATACAGTTTCTTCTTTTGAAAAAAATGATGATTTTCATTATGATTTAGTATTGATTAGGATAAACCTCACACTTGGGAAACTGAGATGTGACATTACATGTACAAAAAGACTAGTACCAACAAACGGATATTTTATGTTTGGTTCCATATGATGTATACAAGACACTCAATGCAAGACTCAGGCAGTAGCAACAATTATGTCTCATAAATGGTTCCAAAAATTACAATCCCAGATAATTTCAGTTTCAAAGATTTCAGTCCCAATGGGACACTAGGCCATGATGAAAGGGATTTAGTTTTCTTTTATTTTATAATTGAATATGTTATATATTAATTATAATTGTGACATTTTAATTATTATCTGGCATAATTTTATGTGCTAATTAAATTGGTTAATTATGGACACATGGATTAATTATGTGACCAGCCTAGATCACCATTTTCTCTCGAAAATTCATTTTTATTTATTCTTTTCTAAATTGAATTTAAATTGGGTAATTAATTTAAAGGTATAAATTAAATTTTGATCCTCAGGGTTTATTTTAATTTAAAAGTGATTTTATTTTCAAAAAATTAAAAAGGTGAGATCGAGTAATTTAATTTGTACAAGTAAATTGAAAATTACCAAGAATTTAAATTTGGTCTTTTAGAATTGAATAAATAAGTTTTTTAAAACCCTCAAGTTTCAAAATACTAAGTGGGGATGGCTTTCAACATAAACCTAACGGTCTCCATCAGGGTTTTACGAATGAGATGTGATTAATTTCTCGCGTCAACTTTGGTATTGCCTCCAACCGGATGGAATTAATTAGGGCATCAAGGATTCATTAAAAATTTACTATCTGTCAGGAAATGAATCACGTGGCACAAAAAAAATAGTGGAAAGTGTCACCGGTTTTAAATGTAGGAATCTTCCAATCATTTATTTGGGGATCCCCCTATTTGCAGGTAGGAAAAAGAAATCATACTTCACTAATTTTATTGACATGCTGGTTGGGAAACTTAATTACTGGAATCATCAAAGTATATCTCAAGTGGGGAGGGTTACTCTTATCAAATCAGTGGCATAATCTATGCATCTTCATCTTCTGGCGGCAATTAATCCTCCTATAAATGTTCTCAATCACATCAATAGATTAGTAGCTCAATTTTTATGGGGAAAACAGGAAGACGGGATGACGTTCCAATGGGTGAACTGGAAGGACATCTGCACTACAAAGGAAGAAGGCGGCCTAAATCTCAGATCCATGACTGATCTTGCTCTTTCTTATGCTCATAATTTGTGGTCAAATTTTTTTAATTCCAATTCTTTATGGTCCCGATTCATGCATGCCAAATACAAAAAGTTGGAAGCTCAAAATATCAGAGGAACTATTTTTGCATCTTCTCAGGTATGGAAGCGAATGCAAAATAATTGGGAGTAATTTTTTGAAAATTTTGAAATTGGTTCCGAAAAATGACTTTTGTCAAAGAAAGTAAATTTTTCAATTAAATCAGCTTGGCACTTAGTGAGAGATAAGGGTTGTATTCAACGATCATTTTCTCTAATTTGGAATAAGAGGATTTCCCAAAAAAAATCAGTTTTCATGTGGCGGCTCCTCCATAAAGGAATTGCAATTGACAAGAACATCACAAGAATTCTTATACCTCTTGCCTCGAAATGTAGATGTTGTATAGTGGCCTGTGAAGAAGATAAAGACCATCTTTTTTGGGGTAGTCCTATTGAACAAAATATTTGGCGTCGATTCTACAATATTATTGGTCTAAAGTTTATCTATTCAAACTTTAGTGGCAATTTAATGAATTGGTGGATTAATTCTAAAGGTGACAAGATTAGAGGAATTATATGTCGGATTCTACCAGCCTACATCTGTTGGAATTTATGGTGCGCGAGAAACAAAAGCATGTATGAGGGTGTCCCAATGAAAGAATCATCGATAATTATTCTGATTTGTGTGGAGATTAAAATGGCATTTAGGATTTTTCCTATTCTAAGCATAAAATCTAGATATTGTATGGATATTATAGAGGCTTTGTCGCTTATAGGAGCTCACATTGATCCTTTTCTGATATAAGCCACTAGTGGGGGGTTTTTCCCCATCTTTATCTCTAATAAAATCTGGATTCTTCAAAAAAAAAAAAATCTTAAGTGATAATTCCAAGAATTAGAATTTGATTGAGTTAAATTCCCCCAACGGGAAAGTCAATCATGAGCTAGATATATTTCAAGGAATGAACTGGTGGTGTACACTTAGACATGACTTATCGATGGTATACACTTAGAAATAACTTTTGATATCCTTTCCCACTTAGTCACTATAATTAGGAGTGGGACCAAAAGTCATTGGCTATTCATAATGTTAGACAGTGTTGGGGTTTTATTCTTAAGACCATGTATGACGTTTACTTTTTAAGTAAGGGTGTGTCAGTTCATTTTGAAATAAGAATCATGGTTACGAGAAGGCATTAAATTTGGTTTATATATTATAGACATCTCGATGAATAGAGCTCAGTAGGGATTTCGGTGAGTAAGCTTCAGTTGATCACTAAGAGATCGAGATTTTGATTCTAGCATTATTGAAATGTTCACAACCTATATATAAGTTTGATATCATATCGAAACGGTTACGATGAAATTCTAGTAGTTTATATCAAACTACGGGAACATATTTGATGGTTTAAAAACTTGTTCGATAATTTGACAAAGGATTGTGATTGGTACATCCCAGGAATGTATAAAAGAGGGTCACCTATGAGATTTGAGTTTAAGGGGTGTCTTGATTAGACTCTTGCAGTCTCACACCATTTGCGAAGGATGCATAGATTCTTAATTCCAAGAATTATGAGGATTGAAATGCTTGAACAAATGTCATTTTGATTGCTATAAGTGTGATCTGATTTATGTTAGGTAAAATTATCTCCGCATATTGGGTGACAGTTGTGTAAGTAGGTCTAAGATCATAATTCAGAGGAATCCACATCCAGAGGATACCGTGTATTGTGATACCCCCTTTACAGACTTATATGTTTTGTTTCCACTGCGTAAAACCCAACCGGTGGATTATTTTATAAGGCGTAGAAAATAAGTTAAGTATGAGAATCAAGGAATTGATTAGATGTTGGTTACAGTTGATTAGCAGTAAATTAATTTGACCAAGAGGGTATCGTACACTTAAGATTGGGAATCATATTATATACCATAATCGGCTTTGCAAATAATACCTCATTATATACGAGTGATTTATGAGATAATTAAACTAGAGTGCAGTCGTGATTATATAGTGACGTTAATTCATGATTAAATAAAGAAAGGAAATAATTACGGTGATTGTAATTGGGATGTCCGAGTATTTATTTGGAGATAATTTATTTAGTTTTTTTAGGTCCCTAATGTAGTCGATATACCCAACTAGTCTGTCCTATACTCTCAACAAAACCATTTTAGCACAAGCCCACCTTTTATACTTGTATATGATATGCCCCAAGTGTGACCTCGGCTCAGAGACACCAACCTCGGCCGAGAATGTAGCCGACGCTGGAAAAGCCTTGGGTCCGTGATAACAACTCTCGGCCATAGAAGGGTCGGCCCAGGCCGACACTACCACCAGCCACGTCATGGGTGGCACTGCATGTATCACAAGGGTCAGCGACACTTCAATTCTCCTGGGGATGACAACCTCGGCCCAAAGTTGGCCGAGGTAGCAGGACGCCATACTTCTACCAAGGTCAGCCTCATCAAGAAATCAGTCGATGTTCCAAGCACATGCCAGCTTAACCTCGGCTCTAGACGACCCCAATCCCTTGTCTCGGCTTAACTTACGTCGAGACCTTCATGGCCCATCTCGGTTTTCCCGGGCAACTAAACTTTATCAACCTCGACTTCTTCCAGACTGAGGTCATGACCAAACATGATGGCCGAGCACCTATTGACATTTGGATAAGGACACGTGGACACAAGTTAGTTTAACAAATCATTCCCCACACGTGGGGAGAATATTTCATCATCATTCTCTACATGTGACAGTGATAGATGTCTTCTTCATATTGGCCAGATTACATACACACATGCTTATTGCATTAATGGGGGGTACATTACACCCCCCGGGTACTATATATAGAGGTCATTCTCTACCTTGCAAAGGATCGAAAAATACGGCCCTAGCTGAAACTCTGTCTAGATACACAGTAGAGAGAGAAAGCTTGAGAGATTGTATCCATGGTCATTAGTGCCTTATTTTAGTGAGTTTATACACACACACACAGTGGACGTAGGCCAATTTAGGCTAAACCACTTATATTTTGATGTTCTCTCCTCTTCTCCTCATCTCATTCTCTTACCTTTCATGTGATTGTGCTGCCATAGTTTGATTGATTGAGCTTAAAAACACCTTACCTGGTGGTGCTGTTTCTGGCATCATCATTTTGGCGCCGTCTGTGGGAATGAGAAGCTATCTCTCCCTCTTCTTCATCTTAACCTCACCGGAGACTCTGGTGGTGAACCAGGCACCACCCCTTGCGTGGAGTTGTTTCACCATTAAAAGAGGTCCTTTAAGGTATTAAGCTCACCTGATACTTAAGCTCTTTACTAAGTAACACATGGCACCAGAGTTGCCGCCGCCTCTTTCGCCACCTGGTGGTAGGGGGCCTAGTTCCAGTCAGGCACCTCCCCAGTCCGAAATGGCGGAGGTAGCTGCAGCCTTGAGGCCTTTGGCTGCAACACAACAAGCTATGCAGGAATAATTTTCACAGCTCAGCCAAACTATGATGAGGCCACCTGGAGTCTCACCGGATATGATCACTCCGACGGCTGTCCAGCCTCATCCTGATGCCAGGGGACCACCCCAGGCACCGATGAAGGACCATCTTGCACCCCAGTGGAGAAGGGACGTTGCTGACCCTAGGTGCTTACGCCTGGAGAGGCAAGGAAACCCTTTCCCGGAGGACAGGTATGACGATCTGGAGGCGGAAGAGGTCCCGAAAGACTGTTGGGAGTCGTATGAGGTGTCGAATAACACAGTACATCCTCTTCGGTAGAGCCAAGGTTGTATCGACCGAAGAGGTGAAGAGGCCCAGCAAAGAGGGTTAGCTTTTGATCGGTTGAGCAGAGGGTCAGCCTTTGAGAGGCTGGGCCCAGTGAACGACCTAAGGCAGAGGCTATCAAGGTCGAGAAGCGCAGCAGCCTCGCAAAGAGGAGACAGACAAGGTCGGCCCCGGGAAAAAAGGTGTAGAGAGCAAGAAGAAGTCAACAGCCGACGCTGTGCTCCGGTAGGGAACCCTCAGTCCACACCTTGGAGGTGGGTGGGGATAACCTCGTCCAGGCTGATGGTAGAAGACCATGGAACGACTCTATCCAACGTCTTGAGGAGAATATAGGAGACCTCATCAAAAGTAGGAACCCCTTGTAAAGGGGTTACTCATAAGGCTCTCTATTTGTGGCTAAGATAGTGAGCTTCCCGACCCCTGCTAAGTTCAAACCACCGATGGTATCTCCCAAGTATGACGGTAGCACAAACCCTGTACACCACATTAAGATGTATCAGTCAGCAGCAGACATCTACTCAATACCTGATGAGATGAAGTGTAGGGCCTTCTCTGGGACCTTAACAGGAGCGGCGCACAGCTGGTTTACTTCTCTTTCGAATAACTCAATTGATAACTTCAAGGGCTTGGCTGAACGATTCATCCACAACTTTTGTTTTGGGGTAAGACCTCAAAAAAAGATCACTCACCTACTGTATGTCAAGCAAGGCAAGGGCGAGAGACTAAGAGACTACATCACCAGGTTCAACAAAGAGAAACTTGAGGTTGAAGACTATGAAGAGAATATATCTATGACCGCCCTCATAGGAGGTCTTCAAAAAGGAAAGTTGTTGTGGAAACTTACGGAAGACTCCCCAGGTCTATGGAGGAGCTACTGGCGACTGCGAGAAAAGTCATGAATGCAGAGGAGGCAATGGCCGCCAAGTATGAGGATGAGAATCACGGTAGTAGTGGGAAGTCCCAAAGAAAGAAAGATGGAAAGAAGAGATCAGGTGATGACAAGTTTGCTCACTATACTCCTCTAACTGTGAGCTATGAGCACATCCTCAACGAGATCAAGAATGACAGGACTCTGAGATGGCCAGAGAAACTGAAGGCCCCACCACATAAAAGGAATAAAAACTTATGGTGCGAGTTCCACCAGGACCATGGACACGTTACAGACAGATGCTTCGCCTTGAAGGATGAGATTGAAAAGATGTTAAAATCCAGAAAGTTGAGGAAGTATGTGGACGGTAAGGCTCCTAAAGGGGGAAGAGATGACCCTAAGAAAAGGAGAAACGACAGATGCTGTGACAATTCCCCAGCCAGAAGAGACAATGATTCAGAAGGTGAAGATGAAGACGATCCGGATCTTCCGCCGAAAGATGACAACACCCCGATGAAGAGGGTTGGTATGATCTCCTTTGGTGTTGACACCATATGCGGAGGACTTGCAGGAGGTGGCTCTGAAGTGGCTGACAGGAAGGCTTATGTGGCAGAGGCCAAGTCAGTGGCCAAGCTTGAAGTTATAAATCTAACGTCTTCCGATACAGTGCAGAAGAGGAAGAAGGTGGACATGGACGCCCTTGTAGTTGGGTTCTCCAGACTCGACTTCAAAGGTATCTTAGCCCCCCATGATGACCCTTTGGTAATAATAATAAGGGTGCATGGGTGCGAGGTGCAGAGGATCCTCATAGACGGGGGGAGCTCAACAGACGTGATGTTTTGGCCTTACTTCAAGAGTCTAGGTCTTAGTATAGCAAGGTTGGTACCCTATCATCACCCCTTGATGGGCTTCAGTGGCGAAAAGGTCCACCCCTTGGGCATGTATGAGATGGAAGTACGGATGGGTGATGAGTGGCCTAAGAGGTTGACCAGGAAGATAATTTTTTTCATAATGGAAGAGAACGTATTCTCGACCTATAACCTCATCATAGGAAGAGTGGCCCTTAAAGAGTTTGAAGTTGTGCTATCGACGGTCCACCAGATGCTAAAATTCCCGACTCCCTATGGGGTAGGGGAAGTGCAAGGTAACTAGACCATAGTGCAAGAATGTTACTTCAACTCGGCCAAAGAGAGAGAGGACCATAAGAGGGCAACCACCACTTATAGCATTGATACGCTTAACCCAAGAGATGAGACAAAGTTGAAGAAGGGAGAGGCCGCGGAAGAGGTAGAATCCATCGTCCTCAATGAGGACGAGCCGGAAAAAACCATCTAGGTCGGTAAAGCCCTAAAGTCATAAATCAAGGAAGAGCTGATAAACTTCCTCAGGAGGAGGCAGAGTGTCTTCGCTTGGAGTCACGCAGACATACCAGGCATCAACCCTGAGGTCATGAGTCACAAGCTCAACGTGACTAAAGATGCCAGGCCTATTAAGTAGAGATGAAGAATCTACTCCAGGGAGAAGTACGACGTCATCCGGTAAGAGGTCAAAAAATTAGAAGAGGCTGAATTTATAAGAGAAGTCATATATCCGGAGTGGTTATCGAATGCAGTCATAGAACCCAAGGCCAATGGGAAGTGGAGAATGTGTGTTGATTTCACTGACCTAAACAAGTCTTGTCCAAAAGATAGTTATCCCTTGCCTCGAATAGATCAGATGGTGGATGATACAGCAGGACATGAGCTCATTAGCTTCATGGACGCGTACTCAGGCTATAACCAGATCTTCATGGATGCGGAATACGCAGAGAAGACAGCCTTCATTACCGACAAAGGGACGTACTGTTATAAAGTGATGCCCTTCGGACTAAAAAATGCAGGGGAACCATACCAACGTCTTCTAAATAAGATGTTAGAAGAGAAAATAGGTAAGACTATGGAGGTATATGTAGACGATATGCTAACAAAGAGCTTGAAAGCTTGAACTCATGTGGCTGACCTCGAAAAGACCTTCGATATTATGGACTCATACAGGATGAAACTCAACCCCACGAAGTGTGTCTTCGGGGTAGGAGCTGGGAAGTTCCTGGGATTCATTGTCAATCAAAGAGGAATTGAAGCAAACCCTGAGAAAATCAAGGCACTGCTTGATATGAAGACACCGAGGAGTATCAAAGACATCCAAAGACTCACGAGGAGAGTGGCCGCACTTAACAGATTTGTTTCCAGAGCAACGGACAAGTGTCTTTCGTTCTTTAAAGTTCTTAAAAAGGCCTTCCAGTGGGATGAAGAGTGCGAAGAAGCATTCAAACAACTTAAGTCTTACCTTGGGTCTCCCTTGCTACTGTCTCGACCCATAATAGGAGAAAAATTATATGTGTATCTGGCAGTCTCCGAATCGGTCGTCAGCGTAACCATAGTACGGGAGGACGCCGAGATCCAAAGGCCTGTGTATTTCAACAGTAAGGCCCTTTAAGGGTCTGAACAAAATTACCCTCGTATGGAAAAGTTAGCTTACGCCCTGATACATTCTTCAAGGAAGATGAAGCCTTAATTCCAAGCCCACTCCATGGTTGTTCTTACCGACTCACCACTAAGACAGGTCCTGCATAAACCCGAGAAATCTGGAAGGTTGATGACTTGAGCTATTGAGTTGGGGGAGTATGACCTTACCTACCAACCCAGGACAGCCATCAAAGGGCAAGCCCTCGCAGATTTTGTTGCTGAATTCACTTGGGAAGAGGCCGAGGTCAAGAATGACGTAGAGGGGGATGAAGGGTCAAATAGTAGTGTCTTCCTGGACCAGGAAGAGACGACACCCAATGTCTCCCGAGATTGGGAAGAGGTGGCGTCCAAAAAGATCAGGAGCAGAGTAGTGGAGAACAAGGAGGACTGATACCTCTTCAGGCAGGGAGTCATGCCAGAGGGGGCTTTCTCATCGAATATAGACATTTGGAACCTCTTCGTTGATGGTTCCTCATGCGACAGTGGAAGCGGTGCAGGGTTGATACTTTCAGCCCCAGATGGTGTTAACATCGAATACGCTTTGAGATTCAACTTTAAGGCATCTAACGAGTCAGAATATGAAGCCATGATGGCCGACCTATCATTAGCAAAAACTCTTGGTGTAAGGCGACTCCTACTCCACAGCGACTCAAGGTTAGTTGTCAATCAAGTATTGGGGGTCTATGAGGCCAAAGATGAAAGGATGGCCAAGTATCTGAAGAGGGTGAGAACAATGTTAGAATATTTCGAAGAGATAAAACTAAACAGAGTACCTCGACAAAGTAATAGCAACGTAGACGCGTTGGCAAGGTTGGCCTCATCGACGAAGACAGCCGTTAGAAGGACAGTTTCGGTCGAGGTCTTAGGGAAGGCGACCATCGAGGAAGAAGAGGTATTTAACCCTTGTCTCAATTTGAACCTAGGAGACTCGTGGATGGACCCCCTCGTCAGATATATCAGAGAGGGAGAGCTACCTGAGTCCAAGCTAGAGAGGAGGAAATTAAGATATAGGGTTGCCAAGTTCTCGATGATAGGAGACGTCTTGTACAAGAAGGGATTTCTATTACCTCTCCTCAGATGTGTGCATCCCACAGAAGTTCCCCGGGTCTTACAGGAATTTTATGAGGGCTCTTGCTCTAGCCACATAGGGGGAAGACCCTTGGCCAAGAGAATCATCACACAGGGATACTGGTGGCTAACCTTGTCCAAAGATGTTGTAGCCTACGTGAAGAGGTATGATAAATGTCAAAGATTCGCCACTATTCCTCGTCAACCTCATCAACCTATGACGTCAATAACCTTTCCATGGCCATTTACAGTATGGGGGATTGACTTAGTAGGACCTCTACCAAGAGCTGTCAACAGTTATCGATTCTTGATAGTGGCCATTTACTACTTCTCAAAGTGGGTGGAGGCAGAGCCGATGATAACGATCACAGAATAGAAGACCTTCTAATTTATTTGGAGGAACATCATATGCAGACACGGCCTCCCGAACACTCTCATCTCAGACAATGGGACCCAGTTCAAGAACTCCTCTTTAGAAAAATACTGCCTGAGAGTTGGGATAAAGAAGTTCTTCTCATCTCCTGGCCGACCTCAGGCAAACGGTTAGATCGAGGTCACGAACAGAATAATTCTCGATGGAATCAAGAAGAGGTTAGAAGATGCGAAGGGAAGATGGACTGAAGAGGTTTACGTTGTGTTATGGGCCTACAGAACCACGGCAAGGACACCTATAGGAGAAACCCCGTTCATGCTTGCACATGGCTCAGAGGCCGTCATACCTACAGAATTGGGACTCCCTACTCATAGGGTTCAGACTTATGACCCTGATAAAAATGGGGAAGAGAGGAGGCTAGACCTAGATCTAATTGAAGAAAGGAGAGAAGATGCAGAGATCAGACAAGCAGCTTACCAGCAGAGAGCAACGAAATTCTACAACCAAAGGGTGAAGTTAAGACCCATCGCAGTGGGAGACTTAGTGCTAAAGAATACCTTACAGAAAATAAACAAGCTCCACCCAAACTGGCATGGTCTCTATAAAGTGACAGAAGAGGTTGTACCTGGCACCTACAGACTAGAAAACTTAGAAGAGGAACCTTTCGCTAACCCATGGAATGCTGATCACCTAAAGAAGTATTACATATGATGTTGCAAAGAGTTTTATGTAAATGTACCATCTTATTATGAAGAGGTTATTAATAAAAGATCAGTTCCCATGACGATTCTTGTTACATCGTGCACATATGTGAATTTATGAGGATAAAATCTTAGGCAATGACATCAGACCCTTATAACACCATTCAGTGGTGACGAGGTCTGAAGTCAGACACCATAATAGGATGACCTCAGACCCTTAACATCATTAATTTGGTGAGATTAATTATGAGGATAACATCTTAGGCGATGACTTCAGACCCTTATAACACCATTCAGTGGTGACGAGGTTTGAGGTCATACACCATAATGGGATGACCTCATACCCTTAACATCATTAATTTGGTGAGATTAATTATGAGGATAACATCTTAGGTGATGACCTCAGACCCTTATAACACCATTCAGTGGTGACGAGGCCTGAGGTCAGACACCATAATGGGATGACCTCAGACCCTTAACATCATTAATTTGGTGAGATTAATTATGAGGATAACATCTTAGGCGATGACCTCAGACCCTTATAACACCATTCAGTAGTGACGAGGTCTGAGGTCAGACACCATAAAGGGATGACCTCAGACCCTTAACATCATTAATTTGGTGAGATTAATTATGAGGATAACATCTTAGGTGATGACCTCAGACCCTTATAACACCATTCGGTGGTGACGAGGTCTGAGGTCAGACACCATAATGGGATGACCTCAGACCCATAACATCATTAATTTGGTGAGATTAATTATGAGGATAACATCTTAGGTGATGACCTCAGACCCTTATAACACCATTCAGTGGTGACGAGGTCTGAGGTCAGACACCATAATGGGATGACCTCAGACCCTTAACATCATTAATTTGGTGAGATTAACTATGAGGATAACATCTTAGGTGATGACCTCAAACCCTTATAACACCATTCAGTGGTGACGAGGTCTGAGGTCAGACACCATAATGGGATGACCTCAGACCCTTAACACCATTAATTTGGTGAGATTAACTATGAGGATAACATCTTAGGCTATGACCTCAGACCCTTATAACACCATTCAGTGGTGACGAGGTCTGAGGTCAGACACCATGATGGGATGACCTTGGACCCTTACAACACCATTCAGTGGTGACGAGGTCTGAGGTCAGACACCATAATGGGATAACCTCAGACCCTTAACATCATTAATTTGGTGAGATTAACTATGAGGATAACATCTTAGGTGATGACCTCAGACCCTCATAACATAATTCAGTGGTGACAAGGTCTAAGGTAAGACTACTAAATTAGTGCATGCAGACACCATTACACAAGCTTCAGACCTAAAACATCACATGACAAACATTCAATAAAATGAAATAATCCTCCTCAGAGATCACCATACAGTCAAGATTTAAAAATGAAGAGTCAACCATGTTCATTCAGAAATTACAAAAGTGTAGAGATTACAAATATTCAGGGGTTACAAAGAAGCTTCACAATTGAATTTAAGGGTTTGAGGGGGGAATGCTGGTGTCTTCGGCTTGGTCCTGCTGGACGACATTGGTCACCTCGGTAATGTATTCCCTGTGGTCAGCCCCTCCCACCTTTGTGTAGTCCAGCATTGCAGTCTCTGCAGGCGCAGCAACCTCCTCCTCCACCTCCTGAAAGGACTGGGCAAGCTGAGGATTAGTAAAGCCGAGGCCTATGAAATCAGAGGCTTTCAAACTTCCAGCCTCCATCTCCTTGATAGTTTCCCACTTGGTAGTATCTTTGATACCTCTCTCAAGGTACTTAAAGCTAAAGCTCATAAATTCATCAGAGGCTTTGTATTCATCCAATATCCCCTCAGAGGCGTCATCAAG
Organism: Sambucus nigra; assembly: GCA_949130495.1. Taxonomy (NCBI): domain Eukaryota; kingdom Viridiplantae; phylum Streptophyta; class Magnoliopsida; order Dipsacales; family Adoxaceae; genus Sambucus; species Sambucus nigra. The sequence continues at coordinate 266,218,473 of OX422217.1, forward strand.
GGCTGCCTTCACTGCCGAGTTGACCTTTTGCTGCAGAACATCATCCTTGGCCTTCAGAGCCGCAGCATGGTCCTTCTTGAGCTGGGAGATCTCATTCTTCAACCCCTTCACCTTCTTCTCAGACTCACCCAGCTCAGACTTCAGGTAGTGAATTTCTCCCTTCAGAGTGCTCTGCACCAGTTGGAGAGGTGGTGCATAGCTGCCAAGCCCTGCAGATTATGCGATCATGTATAAGTTGGAGACCAGATCAGAGGTTACACTTGGAAATTACAAAGAAATATGAGGTAATACCTGAATGGACCTGTGGATGCCGAACTCAATCAGCAAAGGTGTGTCCAATGATCGAAATAAATGCTTATCATCCTCGGTTATGGTAGAGCCGAAGGCATCCAGAGCCTGCAGACTGTGGCCAACGATGTTGTCGGTAATCTTCAATTGCTCTAAACGAACCGTCAGCGCGTCTATAGAAGAAATGGGGATGGCATAATCGCCCCCCTTTTTCTTCTCCCTCTGATCCTCAGGGGCATGTTCGGTAGGAGCCCTCTTCTTGGTGGCTTGAGGCTTCGAGGTTTAGGGTGCTGGAGGAGGAGCATTAAGTCCTGCCTTCTTCGCCAGCCTTGTTAAACTTGGGGCTGCCATCTCCCAAAGCTCGTATGAGATATCCTTCGGACGCTCTACAAAATTAAAAGTTCTGAGTTAAAAGATCAGACATGAATTAACTCAGAGGTTCAGCTTCGAATAAAAAATGCTTACCAAGCTCGGCAAGAGGACTTCCACCTAGACCCATTTCAGAGAGGTAGTAGGGGGTCATCAAGTGTTCGAATTTAACTAGCAGACCATGCATCCCCTGATTTTGAAGGACTTTCACCTTCTGAAGGTTCTGCAGGCTCAGGCCAGGGTCGGACTTGGCAGACATGGTGACCTTACCCCATCTTAGGGGCATCCTCGGCTCTAGCAAGGATGAGGGAACACAAGGACTAAATTCCCATGGCCCTGAAGCGAAGAAATATTGAGGCTTCCAGTTGTGGTTGGAAGTCTGAGTTATTTGGAGCATCTTTTTCTCAGGCTTTCGAGCTACAAAATGATAGTAGCTCGGATGATTTTTGGCAGATGAGGGGACATAGCAGCTAACAAAGATCTGAACTGGAAGGTCTGAGTGGTGGACAGCCCTCCATAAGACTATGGCCCAAATTATGACCCTCCAAGCATTAGGGGACAGTTGGGAAGGGGCCAAATTAATGAAGGCAAGGATGGACCTAATAATGGGATGAATGGGCAAACGAAACCCTAACTTGAACATCTGCTCGTACAAGCAGATCTCACCATTTCTGCCATTATAAGCCCTCTCTTCCCTCAGAGGTCTTCTAAGCTTTATGGAGGGGCTGATGGAGTACAGATATCTGAAGCAAAGAATGTCTACCTCAGTAACGGTACTCTCAATCTCGGCCGCCTCAGAGACGTCGACATCACTTTCAACGTCATCATCATAGTCATTATCTTGCTCAACGTCGGCCGGAGCAGACGTTGATGGATTACTCAGGAACCTCTGATCAAAATCGGCCCCGGTGACGGCCGACAGAGGAATGGCGTCAAGTATGGGAGGAATAGCCACATTTGGCCCAATAATCTCAACCTCTGAGGAGGAGGAGGAGGAGGAGGTGCTAGAATCATTATGGGACGAGGCCCGGCTAGAGACCTCGACCTGATCAGGGACCTGATCTTGCCGAGTTGTGAAGTTCGTGGCCTCCTTGAAGGAATCCACAGACATGGGGTCTGAGGTGGAAGACTCAGACTCAGACATCGGTACCGGTTTGGCAGGGGCCTCTGTTTGGCTAAGTTGTTCCAATAGATCAGGGTATATCACCTTCAGGGGTTGGAAAGATGGGTCTAAGAGGGAATTCTTGTGACCTACGAGCCTCCTCCTGTGCTCTTTCTATTTGTCTAAAGTTTTTCTAAAGTCTTCTCTCTGAGAGAAGGGAACTCCTCAAGAAGTTGATAGAGAGGTCTGAGCATCAGAGGTAGACACTACACTCATGGAGACCTAAACTACAAACAGGACTAGTAAAAGGGATAACGTAATCTAAGGATCAAACTACCAAACTTAGCAAGAACTGCTCGCCTGAAAGTATGGAGATCTCACCAAAAAACTCCAAGACTTGTCAGAAAACACAAAAGTAAGGGAAAAAGCAAGGAAAATGAAGGGAAGAAGTTACCTGAAGATGAAAAATCAAGGAAAAATGAAGAGGAAGCGAGAAATCTCCACCAAGGACTTCGAACCCAAGATTTCTAGAGAGAGAAGCTGCTGTAGAAATAAAGTCACTCCAGGCAAGAGAAATGAGGAAGATGGAGGGAAAATGGGGTTTAATCCCTTAAATATGGGGGCACATTTCCCAAGGCCCATCATTGCCTTGGGAGCCCCAAAGAGCGGCTGACAATGCATGCTTTCTAGGAAAGCCACACCTCAACACTGGACAAGTGTCAAACGAACATTAGCACATAGGGAAAAGATCTCGGAGGTACAGAGATCCCCCAGTCACTTGCTCTCACATGTAACTAAGGGCTGGGGGGTGATTGATATGCCCCAAGTGTGACATCGGCTCAGAGACACCAACCTCGGCCGGGAATGTAGCCGACGCTAGAAAAGCCTTGGGTTCGTGATAACAACTCTCGGCCATAGAAGGGTCGACCCAGGCCGACACTACCACCAGCCACGTCATGGGTGGCATTGCATGTATCACAAGGGTCAGCGACACTTCAGTTCGCCTGGGGATGACAACCTCGGCCCAGAGTTGGCCGAGGTAGCAGGACGCCATACTTCTACCAAGGTCAGCCTCATCAAGAAATCAGTCGATGTTCCAAGCACATGCCAGCTTAACCTCGGCTCTAGACGACCCCAATCCCTTATCTCGGTTTAACTTAAGCCGAGACCTTCATGGCCCATCTCGGTTTGCCCGAGAAACTAGACTTTATCAACCTCGGCTTCTTTCAGGCCGAGGTCATGGCCAAGCACGATGGATGAGCACCTATTGACATTTGGATAAGGACACGTGGACACAAGTCAGTTATAACAAATCATTCCCCACACGTGGGGAGAATATTTCATCATCACTCTCTACATGTGACAGTGACAAATGTCTTCTTCATATTGGCCAGATTACATACACACATGCTCATTGCATGCATGGGGGGTACATTACACCCCCCAGGTACTATATATAGAGGTTATCCTCTACCTTGCAAAGGATCGAAAAATACAGCCCTAGCTGAAACTCTGTCTAGATACACAGTAGAGAGAGAAAGCTTGAGAGATTGTATCCATGGCCATCAGTGCCTTATTTTAGTGAGTTTATACACACACACAGTGGACGTGGCCAATTTAGGCTGAACCACTTATATTTTGGTGTTCTCTCCTCTTCTCCTCATCTCATTCTCTTACCTTTCATGTGACTGTGCTGCCATAGTTTGATCGATTGAGCTTACAAACACCTTACCTGGTGGTGTTGTTTCCGGCATCATCAGTATAGGTATGGAAAGGAATTTTAATCATTATCATTTATCATTAGGGTTTGAGAAGGATGAGAGAAAATAGTATTCTCATTTTTGTAAAGAGGCCTAGAGATAGACCACCGTGTCTCACTGTAAAGGCAAGGGTGTTCATCTGAAAAAGGTGCCACCCACCTACCTAACTTTGAGAAGGATCATACATTGGACGATCCTAGCATACAAAAGGTTAAATCAAGGTCTTTTGGATATCTTAGAGGGCAGTAAGGATTTAATTACCATCTCCTTTGTATCCTTATACAAATCACAAAAAAGATTCGTTATGGTATAAAGTATTGAAAACCCTGGGTTTAATCTTCAAACATAATTCTTACTTTCTTTCCAATGCATAATTAATCAAAGATATTAAGGGCTGAAATTTTTCCTCATTTAAATGTTAATCCCACGTTGTTTTTATTAATAATTCGTATCAGGGCCCGTGCCCCGGTTTAGATTAATTATGTATTGAAAAGGTCCATGTTGTCAAACAAGAAACTTTAGTTTTGACATGTTGTATGGATTTGTACTGACATGGTTTTTTAGATTTTCTAAGTTTATAACCCTTTCATCATGGTCACGTATATTTATTTTGTGTGGTTGGATCTTATGATGATTTGTTCATAATTATTTTTCGCTCCTAGATTCGATATAGTTGTAATAATTATATTTTTAATTATTTTATTGTATTGGAGGTGTTGGAAGAAGGTTGTAATGGTTATTTTACTTTAAAATCATGTGTATATATGGGTTTAAATGTTTGGCAAAAGTTTCATAGAGATTCTGAAAGTTTTGGATGGGCCATGGAGGTTCTTGGATGGAAAAAATAATACAAGGAAGAAGATGTCAAACTCAGGTTTTTCGGATCAATTCAAAAATAGGACCGGATTAAGTTAAAATCCGGATCTATTCAAATTTGGGTTGGATCGGTCCTGTTTAGTGCAGGCAGTATGAAACATTTTGGAGATATGAGCGTCGGATGTCCTTGAATTTTGGATATGTTCTTGTTGAAGGGGAGGCAAAGTTGTGGTCCAAAAATCAGGTCGATTGGTAATCATTAAGGTCGCATGCATCATTTTTTGGAGATTGGATCGTCGAATTTCCTTGGATTTTGTATATGTTCTTGATGAAAGTGAGACTAAGTTGTGTTCCAAGAATCAGCTCGATCGGACATCGTTAAGGTTGTCTGCATCACCTTTTGATGATTTCTATCGCAACTGGAGCACTAGTTAGAAGAGGAGTCTATTTCAACAAGAACTCTTGTTTTGAAAAAGTCTACATCAAGTTGGATTCTAGTACAACAAGGACTCTTGGACATGAAGAGTTTTAGTTCAAGATGAATTCTAGGCCACATTTGAAAGGGCATTAACTATCTTTTAATTTTTCTACATTTAATTATTTATGTGCTTACATGCATAATTTGGCATTCCAATTAGATTAATTATAAACACTTAGTTTATGGACAACATGGATTGTTTATTTTGAGACCGATTTAGATCACTGAATTTCTATGGAAATTTGTATTTTGTTTTATTCTTTTCTAAATTGAATTAAAATTTTAAGTTGTGATTTAAATTGAGATCTCCTGATTTCTATATTTTGAAAATTTTAAATTATATTTTTATTTTAAGAAAAATCAAAATGTGAGGTCAAAATATTTATTTCACATAAGTAAATTTGAAAATTATGAAAGATTTAAATTCGGTCTTTTATAATTGAGTAAGTGTTTTCTCAAAACCCTCAAAATTTTCAAAATACTAAGTGGGAGAGTGATTTAAACATAAATGCCAGAGTCTCCATCAGTGTTTTAAGATTTAGATGTAATTAACTCCTCGAGTGAGTTAGGTTCCCCTCCCTTCCCCCTCCCCCAACAAATGGAATTAATCAAGGCATCATGGATTCATTAAAACTCTTACATTATAATTCTGAGAAACTAGAATGTGAGTGAGTTAGATCCCCTCACAGGGAAGTCCTTCAAGAGTGGGTTTGATTTCAATTAATGAACTGGTGGTAGACTTAGACACAACTTTGATATCCTTCCCGATAGTAATGAAATAGCTAAAAGGCAAGTATTATCAATATAAGTAGTTAGAACTTTATAGTAATGGTGTCCATTTCTTTCCTACCTTGTAAAGAAGAGGACATGATAATGGTTTTCTCTTAAAAATAAATGGTATGGTCTAATATATGGTAAACTAGTATGTAAACTCGGGAACAACAAATCAGGACTATAGTTCATTGCACGGGTTCTTGGTAACTGGGCATTTACTTAAAAGAGGGATGTTCCAAGTTATGGGAAATTAAAATAAGGTAATGGTATAAGCAGTGGGAAATATTTTACAAATTATACCGAGGACATAAAGTTAATGTAGGTAAATTATCAATCTACCAGTTTTTTTAGAAATGTTGGTTTTGATTTTCTCATTTGGTTTTGAATAGGTATTTGATTGATTTTATAAAACTGTCTTTGTTAAAATTATGATATCTTTAATTTGTTATGCTACATTAGAAAATAATATATACATGATAGGTTTATCTCACCAATACTGCTAAAAACTAATATAAATAACTTTTATGGACAAATCATTAAAGAGAAAAAAAATAGGCTTTAGACTTTTTTGGATATGATAAGGTCCATGGTTAATATGCAAGAGTGAAACATTCTTTTTAGAATTTTACGCAAGGCACGGCATATACATTCTGAATTTAATTTCTTCTGAATCGGTCTTTTCAACTCATATTCAACATTGGAGTGAGCACAAGCTCATTCCAGGGCCAAGGAGGTTAAAATTAAGGATTAAAGTATGTATATTCATTGCTTATTTCAAAGGATATAAAGATATTTTATATAAAATTCCTAAGTACAATAAATTAATTGATTGCATCAACGATCGGGTCATGTAGGACATTTATGTAATAAATATCAAGCCCAAGTGTAAGTTGGACTTACAAGCTAAACTTAAATGTCTTATTACAAATGTTGCTAGACCACCCGTATAGGATGAAATACAAACTGATTTCAATAATACACTACCTTATCATAGTAGGAGCATTACTCATGATCATGGTATACGTGACACATACACTGGATCTTAAGTGGCGCCACATCATAATGGAGCATTAGGAATCATCCGTGTTTTGGGTGATCATTTTGATGAGATCCTAGGCAAATCCGAAATGGGTCCCGAGAACTACAATGAGGCATCCAAGACAAGGATTTTTGCTTTGGCTTAATTACTATGAATACCAAAAGGGATTCGATGTATTCAAATTAAGTTTTGGGACTTGAAGAGTTATTGATGGGGTAAAACCCATCGAGCACAAATGGACCTACAAGTTAAAATATAGATGTATAGGAAGGTGAAAACCTTCAATGCATGGCATGTGAAAAAGTTTACTCAAAAAGATATTGATTGACTATGAGAAAATCTTCTCACAATAGCCATACTAAAGTCTGCCATGATTCCTTCAATGCTAAGACTACATTCTTGAATGATTGTCCTGACAAGTACATAGTAACAAGTCAGGAAAAGAAAAGTTATTAAGATTATGATATCCATATATGTATTTAATCTAACATTAATGTTTGGGGTCATTCGGTTTGATCAGATAATCAAGTTCTAATTTTGATTGAAGTCTGAATAACATGTGTTAGTGCAAGAAGCATGACGAAAACATGGTGGTATTTTTTAGTACAATTTATGGATAATATTTTCTTAATAGGGAACGATGTGGAAGTATTGTCTTACATAGGAGTGTGGTTATACAGATGATCGATATAAACTACTTAAGATAAGCTACACACATCTTTTTGATCAATCATTTTCTAGATCATTTATAAATGATGTTAGGATTATCCGTAGTCGATTATATCAATGTTGTATACACATGATCAGCATCGAGATTCCATCTTTTCAAGTTTGGAATCATTTTGTTTGGAAATCAATGTCTTAAGACACTTGACTAGATGGAAGGAATGAGAAATATACATAACACTTCAGTGGTGGGAAGCCTCGTGAATGTTATATATTGTGTGCAAAGACCAAAATTTGTTATGCCTTCAGCATGGTCAACAGATTCCGGTCTAATGTTCTTGTACCTTTTAGGTACCAAGACTAAGGTTTTCAGTCAAATAAGGATTCCACGTTTTCTACCCCGGAAGCCCTGTTTACCCAAGGAGGTTGACCTATACGTTGTAAGAGTATGAAGCAATCTTGGATTTCTGACTTCACTAAGGAAGCCAAACTTATTATCATTTCAGGTCATAAAGCTCATTAAATGCAACCGGCAGTTCATTTTTGAAACATTACCATCGTAATCTTTATCAAAAAGAGTAATTATGGGTGTGTCCTTTTAAGATTCAACGGTCAGTATAATGTTCGAACAGACCATAATTTATTTTTAAAGAATTTTCCAAGTGGGATACATTCTTTAATGATGATCAATCACCTAGGTTGACTAACCATCTAAGACGACCAACCTTTCAGACCTCTCTGCCCCATCCAAGCCGAAGAGCTTTGGGGACAATTGTGGAGTATCAATTAAGCGTCCCAAGCTAAGCGACCTGAATGGTCCTGACCCGGATGAATCTCAATCTAATAAATAATAGATAAAGATCGTTATAATAAATACCCCAAAAGATAACTCCCCCATGCGTGGATCTAGGAGGATATTGACACAAATCATGCAGTGGCCTAATCAACAGAGCACTCTGAATAATATTATTTTGTATCCTCATACTTTATAAATGTAACCCTCACCCCATGGAAAAGGGGACATGTAACTTCTTGATACCGAATCATAAAAACGAAATAAAAATAGAGAAACACCTTGTGGGCGTAGGCTATTGCCGTACCACATAAATCCTTTGTTGTGAGATTGATGTATTCTTAGTTCATCCTTAACTGCTTAGATTCATTAATTATTATTATTTGCACTCAGATGTTCCTTGAAGTGCAATTGGCTGGTACACTTTAGGATTAATAGTCTTATGACTACAAGTTCAAGAAATCATGTCACCCATAAAAGGGTTAAGCACATTGAGTGTAGGTTTTACCTAGTTCGAGAAATTGAACAAGAATGTGATTAGATTATGACCAAGGTTGTATCGAATAACACTTGGTTAATCATCCACTACCAGGCAACAAACTACCATAAAGATGGGTTGGGGGTTCGATACATGGATTTAAGACTAAGTGGGAGAGTGTTGGAGTTTTATTCTTAACACCATGTATGACGTTTACCTTTTAAGTAAAGGTGTGTCAGTTCATTTTGAAATAAGAATCATGGTGGAGAGAATGGTTTATGTTTGGTTTAAATATATTATAGACATGTCGGTCAATAGAGATCAGTAGGAATTTTGGTGAGATGTTTTTGAGTTGATCAAAAAGTTATTGGTATTCCAGTTCTAGAACTATTAAAACATTCACAACTTACATAAGGATTTGAACTCCTATCGTAATGATTGCGATGCAATCCTAGTAGTTTATCTCAAACTACGAGAACATGTTTGATAGTTCAAGAACTTGTTTGATAGTTCGACAGAGGATTATGATCGATATATCGCATGGATGTGTAGAACAGGTTTACCCATGAGATTTGAGTCTAAGGGTTGTCTTGATTAGACTCGGGCAATTTAACACCATATGTAAAGGGTGAATTAATTATCAACCTCGAGAAATATGAGAATTCGAATGCTAGTGCAAACATCATTTTGATTGCTATGGGTGTGATCTGATTTTATATCAGATCAAATAATCCTCTCTTATTGGGTGATAGTTGTGTGAGTATGTCTGAAATCATAATTCATAGGAATCCACATCCATGGGATATCGTGGATTATGATACCCCTTGATACACTTATATGTTTTGTTTCCACCAAGTAAAACAAGTCCAGTGACTTATTATATAATCTAGATAGGATAACAAATAAGTTAAGTTCGAGTTGAAGGAATTGATTAAATGTTGGTTAAAATCGATTAACAGTAAATTGATTTGACCAAGTGAGTATCGAACACAGCGTGGGGAATCACATTATGTACCATAATCAAATTTGAAAATAAGACCTCATTATAACTGAGTGATTTGTGAGATAATTAAATTGGAGTACAGTCATAACTATTTAGTGGAATTAATTATGATTAAATAAATAAAGGAAATAGATTACGGTAGTTGTAATTCGAATTTTCGAGTAGTTCTTTGGAGATAATTTAATTATTTATCTTATGTCCCTAGTGTAGTCCACATACCCAAGTAATTAGGCCCGGAATCCCAATTTAGAATAAGCCCACATTTTTGTACTTGTATAAAAAGGTATAGGAAAAGGTTTTTGTAATACCTCGTATTTCTGCGTATTAAAAATTTTATTAATTCGGGAATTAATTGAGAAAATACGTTTTATTTAAATTATGTGAGTGAAGTAATTTAATGTGATTAAATGATAAATGTGGTTATTAAATATTAATCCGTAGATAGATACTGATTAATATTATATTGTAATATTTACTAAGTGTGAATAGTAAATAAGTGATAATGAGTGTGATACGGCATAGCGAGTGATATGTGCGTATTTTATTTTATCTCAATCGGGAGTCGCATGTAGGATAATTTGAGGTTGGTAAAGGAAATATATTTTTAGTGACTCTGATGATAATGTAGAGGTCACGGATGAACCCGAATGGGTCGAAATAGTCAAAAAAGTGTACCTGGGGGTATTGTTTAGGTTTCGGGTCAATTTCAGACCAAACCGGCACCTATTGAGGGCATTTTGGTCATAAGGCAAATAGAGGTTAAGGGACCACCGAAATTCTAAGTGTTATATCTTATGTTTAAGAATTTAATCTAGGTTTAGAAATAGTTAAACCCAAAGAAAGCCATTAGAGAGAAGAGAGAAACCAATTATCAAGGCTTAGGAGTTGTTCTCGGAAGATTGGACCTTAATCTTGCATCTTAAGCATCTAAAGAGTGAAGATTTAAAGAGAGAACCATCAATTCATCAGCAACACCATGATTTCAGACCCTACAAACCTAGAGGCAAGTTTTTTATTGCAATTATTTTGATGTTATAATACCCATCTTAGGAGGGTTTCATGAATTGATGATATATTACATATTCTTGGAAGAAAAAGATATTTTTTATGCATGTTATGGGTAGGAATTACATGTAGTGTCATTCATATATGTAGAGGTTTGATAATCAATAGATGAGTAATTATCAATATGAATTAAACCTAGGTTTAATATTAAAAATTTAAGAAAAGCATGGAAACCTGCGGTTTTGAGGATTTTATGATTTAATATGTTCTTGATTAATTATTGTAATGATTTGGTGTAAAATTCACGTTGGAATTCATCATAATGCATGTATAAATGGTTAGGAATGATTAGTTTAAAGTTTGGTGAAGTTTCTTGAGGTTTAGAGGTATATTAATGGTGAAAATGCATGAAGAAGACGAAGTAGCCAAATCTGAACCATTTCGAATCGATTCGGCCAAGGGCGAATCGATTCGGGTAAGGCGAATCGATTAGACCTAGGGCGAATCGATTCGACCTAGGGCGAATCAATTCGGTTACCCAGAAAATTGAAAATTTCCCCTTTTTGCCTTAAATCCCTAAATCGTTGTTGTGAGATTTTTTAGGACTTTGGTAAAGTAATATTGAGAGATTAAAATATTACAGTAGGCTCATGATGAGGGTATGGTTTGGTCTTATTGAGAGGATTATGACGAGAATGAAATTGGGTTAATTTTTGGGTCGTAAATGATCTGAGAGAAAGATAATGAATTACGGGGAGTTTGGGAATGGAATTGATGAAGTAGACCAGTAGGGTGAGTTAGGCTTAACTACTGATATTTATAAAGGGGTAACTAGGACTCTTAGAGTTGTATGAATACTCATGAATACGATAAGTGGGATAATTCGTAAAGAAATTTAGTACGGTTTGTATACGAGAGAGATATACTAAGTATAAGCATGAATACCTAGGTTGTGTGAATACCTATCATATGAATACTTAGGCGTTGTGAATACCTAAAGTATATTATATGTATTGGGATCAATGGAATATCCAGACCAATACATGAGAGTTTGATTTGGGGTCGAGGCCTATCCAGACCAATATCGAACATAAATAATATTAGGGTCGATGGAACATCCGAACCAATATATATATATAACATTTACATTAGGGTCGAGGGCTATCCGAACCAATGTAAATGACATGATAAATTGGGGTCGAAGGAACATCCGAACCAATGAATCCTTAATATGTGATACGAGGTTATTATAGTGAGATATATATTTATTTGTATATATTGTGCTTGATATTTATACAGTACGATTAATCTACATATGTGTGACAGTAAATACTTAAATGGTGTATATCTAATAAGGATGAATTAAGTCAAGAACCATAATTATACGATTCATCTAATAACATATGTGAGTGTTAATTATGATTGTGTATGTCGGAATGATAAATTAAGTAGAAAGACTTAATGTAGTGATTTAAAAGATAACATGTGAGGATGTCACTTATGTTGATTATTAACGTATTAGAGATGTTAATAAATTAAGGTACTATATGGGCGGTACGAGAACTTAGGCGTGTAGATAAGTTCAGTTGGATACTTTAGTCTAGTTAGCTTGAGCAGTATAGCTAGGTGGGCTAAGTATAGAATGTTAGGCGTGCACTATAGATGAGAGGTGAGGAAAGCTCAAGAGAGAGCGTGCGTTAACATGTGTAATCAATAACTAAATTTTAATGTAATAAACGCTTGCTAAATATTTTCAAAAAGTTTTTGTGTACTAACACTTGCTATAAATATTTTCAAAACCTTTAAGATGTCCAGCCACAGGGACGTCAGGCGTGACTTCATTCCAAGGACTCGGAGTTGTAGCATTATGGATGATGATAGGATTTGATTAGACGATTCTTCCATTCAGATATAGTGTAGGATCTCATTTCATATTCCATGTATGGACATGTTGTCCGTTGACAGTTTTCAGTTTTTTAGTTCTTTTATTATTATGGAGTATTTGGTTTCGGATTTTTAGCCGATGGTTTATTCGTCAAACCCTTATTCATTTATATATTGTGATGGTTGGACTCTAGTATAGTGTGAATGTTTAATTTAGTTTTCCGCATTGTTCATTTATCTGTTTTAAAGAAAGATAAAATTTGGCACCGGTCTAATTTCACTTAGGTGGTTAGTAATTAAAAAGTTTTCGACAGTGATGCTAAGAATGGACCATATGAGAAACCTATTTTAATTTAATAAATCCTAATCAAGCGATGTTTAATTAGATGGGATGTCACAGTTTTAAATAGAATGATTCATTATTAGGGTTTAAAAGAGGGGTTAGAGAAAACACTATTCACATAGTTGGTAAAGAGGCCTAAAAAGAGATAACCATATCTCATTCATAAGAAAGGTTTTTCATCTCAAAAGGGGACCACAAACCTACCTTGCTTTAGGGAGGATCATACACTAGAAGTGTGGACACGTGTGGATCTTGTTCACCCCGTTTGTGGAAATGCCCTTAAAACACAACCCACCAAAAACCCCAAAAATAAAACCTTTAAGAGAAAAATGTAAATAAGAGAAAGAATCAAGAAAATGAAAAGGACCCTCTCGGGATCCTTTAACAACGAGGTTAAAGACCCCCATTCCTTTAACGGCATGATTAAATGTATTTTACTGCACGATCATCCCCTTCCTCTATAATTATTAAAAGATCTTGGGAGATCTTTTCTCAACCCTACACGTGCCCCCACCCCCTTTTGCACCCTACACGTGTCATGTCCTTTAAACGTGCGATTAAAGGACCCCTCTGATGCGCGGTCAAAGGCCCTACCCAGACCCCTATAAAAGGAGGTCCACAGCAACCTTTCAAAGGACCCCAAAACCCAACATTGATTCATTTTTCCAACTTTTTCAATCTTGATAGCCTAAGATATATGATTTCATTCTGAAAACTCCTGAAAGAAGTTATTACTTTAGAAAAGTCTCTTATCCCCAAGAGAATTTCATACTTATGAAAAGTCACTTCCTTCACAGTCCTGAAAGAGGTTCGTAATTCTAAAAAGTCGTATCCGAGAAAAACGAAGGCAAAACTATGCGCGCATTCCACGAAATTCAACGCTTCTAAACGAAGCTCTGCCCAACTAAATGAATCTCTGCCCCTCTCGGGCACCTCAAGTGGGACACTTCCCTGGGAAAAATTCAGTTCATGTTACAAAGGTAAGAAAACACTTCCCGAATCTCTAGTAAAATATCCCGATAAATATTGTGATAAATTGTCCATATATATTTATATCTTTCAACTTGGCCCTCGTTTAGGGGATCAAGTATGCACTCTATAGCGTTTATATTTTAAATCTTGTTTTTTAACCCAGAACCTCTATTAATTGAATCGTAAAGCTTGGTTTTTAAACCATCACCTCTATTAATTGAATCGACATGCTCCTATGTTAAATAAATGTTAATCAAATTCCATAGCAACTAATACAAATATAAAAAAGTAATTTCTAGTACCGTTCTCAGAAATTGTCAGTGAGTCGAGTCAACCTTAAACTTTGCATAAGCCAAAGTCTAAAATTTGACTACTCTCACTGCTTCTCCGAGTGAACAAAGCACGTCTCTACGGTGGCATCCCTGAATATGATTTTTCATACCAATACGTGTCAAATGTCGACCTTTGATTAAAGTATTTTCAACATATTATATCAATCCAACACAATGAAAATTATATATTAAGTACTAAGCTCTATAAATACTAGAATAGTGTATATTGTGTACATGGTATCCCATTACCTACACTCTTAATTATGACCCATTTGGTGGAATTATATTGGTTTTGATCCCAAGTCCTCTTGAGTATGTAGGCATTATACCTAACTGAACTCGTGAAGCCCAAGTCTCATGATACGTCTCTTGGCGTATTATTTCTTAGGGATGCCTCCATCTCTAGTTCAATCCCCTTTATCTCTACTCTTGTAAGTAACCAAGGATGTTTAATACATTACATCCTTAGTGATAGACCTACAAAGTAGTTTTAAGAACAACCCCTTCTGGCTAGTAATAGCCCCACAATCATACCAAATTATGTCTTTTTCGATGCATTCAGGTCCACTTCCATTCTGACCTTCTACAGAAGCTACCCTCTGCCTTACAGATAACTTACCTCCTCTCCAATCCAAGTCTTACATTTGCACACACATCACATTGGAACATGTGACTGAATAAACTCTGTAATATTTGATCTCGTGGTTACACGAGTATGTAAGCTCAATACCGAGTCCTTTTTATGAGAACAAGACTCGACAATATCTCTCATGATATATTCTCATCTGCGGAGATGCATCAATTTCCCTTTTCTCATCCATTATCCCTTGTTAACCCGAATGAGTTAACAAACTATCCCAAAACCACGATTTCTCACGCACACCCATACAAACGCGCAAACATGTGAATGTGAAAGACCCTATACGGTGTGTAGGCAAGGATGCACACAAACAAAAAGTCTAATTTTTATTTTCATTTTCAATTTTAAAGATCAAACCTTTAAATAGATTAACCCAATAAAACGTTGTTCACCAATTTTATCTTTTTAGACTAAAACATGGAACAAGGTGATAAGCAGACAAAATAAGTAAATTAATCGCACAACACGCCAATGTGCGAGGAAAACGCACAACGGGAAAAACCTCGGATGGCGCAACCACACAATTCACTAAGATACGGGATTGCACAAGTTGACATATGACTTACTCAACGACTCGATCCCCATAAGCCTTAATGTGTCATCAATCTTCAACCACTCCTCTACAGTGAAAACATCGGAATCCACCCATGCAAGCTGCCATAATGCATGAGTCCACTCATGCCTTGGTAATTACCGATGAGGCTTAACAACCATCTATGAATTGGAACACGGAATCCACCGCTTCTTTAACGCAACATAGCAAACGAAGTATGAAGTCCACTGCACAAAATAGGTTCTCAACACAAGATGTAGAGAAACAAACTTTGGTGCCCAAAAATAGGATCTTTGAAGCATATGTAAGATGAATCTTGGATCCCAAACTTATTGGGTGAAAACTAGGGTTCTTGGAGAATCTTTGGAAGAATTTTATCACAAAAATAAATATCTAAAGACTCTACTAAAAGTCGAATCCTACATCTCTATTTATAGGTAAGGTTGTTGCAAAAGGATGGGATTAAAGATTTTGAAAGATATGTTTAAAAAATAAAAACATGCATACTCATTCAAACGAACTGACTTCTCGTTCAAACAAAGTACCCATTCTCGTTAAAATAGCTCCCAACTAAACATCGAATGACATTCCAAAGCATTCCCAGAAGGCGGCGTTCCAGATCTCATTCGAACTAAGGAATCTTGTTCTAATGACCAATGGAAACTAGTTCAAATGACATTTAAAGTCGTTCCAATGAAAAAACAATATTTTTAAAATTTTCTTTAATAAACATTTGCATTATATAAAATTCTAGCACCTAATAATAAAATATCCAAGGCTAAAAATAAATAAGCATTCATACCTGAGATCCTTGGAACTTGAAGATGAAAATGAGCACGAAATATGGCACGATGATATAATCTCCAAAGCTTTCTTGCTACGTCTTCATCCAACAACATCAAAGGCTTGAAAGGAAAACACCAACCCTATGACTCAAAATGTTTTGTTCAGACTTAAGCCAATTACAAACAAATTGACTCGATTGGGAATTTGTCCTTACAAATCTCCCCTTTTGGCTATTCTGGGACAAAACCAAAACAAAAATCGTATAGGTCGTCAAGCTCTCTAAAAAGACTCAATCCCCAACCCCAAAAAGGAAAATAATATGGACGCTAGAGAGACAGCTAAGTATCATTGCTTGCTTAAAAACTTTGCCCCATTTTGTAAACCTACTCACTTAAACACACCTCCAAATGCAAAATGAATATAACAAGTATAATATCCGCATGCGAATATATTTCTAACAATATCTAAAATAATCTTAACCTAAGTAAGATGTCTCCCTCATGATAAAGATATCCAAATCATGAAAGAAAAGATACCCTTTCTTCCCCTTTTTCTTCAAGAATAGACAAAGCAAGAGCATAAACTATTACTCCCGCAAAAAATAAATCTCCCCCTAAACATGTGAACACGAGATACTAATTTCAACATAAGGAGGAGGGAATAGAGTCATGCAAAGGTGTAAAGTGTGACAAACACATAACATGACAACTCAAGCACAAATAATCCAAACTATAAGAAAAAATATAAATATTTATGCAAAAAGAGACCAATAAGAATGAAGAATGATATCAATTTGAAATTACCAATATGAGATAAGTAATTATAATTCATCCTACTAGATATACTACAATGATCATATATCATGCCAAAGAAAATTCTAAGATAAAGCACATGGCAAACATGGACTAAATTCAAACCGCAAAGACTCAAAACAAAAGATCCCACATAACATATGAAAAATGTACAATTGACAACCCGACGCGCGCGCACACACACACACACACACACACACACACACACACACACATATATATATATATATATATATATATATATATATATATATATATATATATATATATATATATATATATATATATATATAGAGAGAGAGAGAGAGAGAGAGAGATAACAACAAAAAAATAGATATAAACAACAATAAAAACTCGACACAAAACACATAAGATTTACAAACTAGCATAATATCGATGTGTATAACAAGTGGACTAGAATGAATGGGAATGAACTAAATATAAATGAATTATTACACAATCACTCAAATATGTTCTAGAAGTTCTATTTGAGCGTAAAACTTTATCAACCTAAGATTTAGTCTCGAGTGAAAAGATAAAGTGAACATTATAAACAAATAAGAACAATGCACACAAGCCTAGAATATTGGTGATTCTTCAAATTAATAGTATTATAATAAAATAAACATAACTAGGATTCATTGTGCATACCCGTTAATCTTCAATTATAACACCCTCAAATGATAAACATATAGCATATTTTCTTCTCTCTCAGTTCTTTTGAAGTTATCACTTTTAAAAATCAAACGAACTAATCATGTTTGCTTTGGAATTTTTTTATGTTTTTATTGCTTTTAAATCTTGTTATTAGGCTCTTGCCAATGGTGTCTTTCTTGCAAAGGAGATTTTCTCCCTTCATAGCCCTTTCCCGTGCACCCTCATATATTTCAATAAAAATCAAACAATTTCATGGGCAACAGTTCTTATATGCACAAACCCCCATAGTTACAAAATATGTAGATGACAAACTAATGGGAGAAAATCTCACATAGCTCAAATAAACATATAAAGTTAACGTTCAAAAAGCTCATGCATGTGTGTACGGAAGCATATACAAAGTGAATCCATTAAACAAATCAAGTTTAAAACAACTCCATACAATAATGATTAAGAACAATCTAAGTATTAACAATCATAACCAAATATCGTAGTCGCATGGATATCAAGGAATAAGTTGTATTTAAACACACCAATATGACACACAAAATGTGTAAAACTAAAATTCACAAAAACTAAAAATCTTTTTGAGTTTAAACAAAAATCAAAATAAAATACTAATTTGAAAACTCACTCAAAATACAAACAAAATATTTTTATATTTTTCAATATGACTCAATAAAAGAAAACTCAACATAAAAAAAGGTATATATACCATAACACCAGCAAACATATATCATGAAGCACAAAGTAGT
This sequence comes from Sambucus nigra, assembly GCA_949130495.1. NCBI lineage: Eukaryota > Viridiplantae > Streptophyta > Magnoliopsida > Dipsacales > Adoxaceae > Sambucus > Sambucus nigra. Next base: position 266,236,778 of record OX422217.1, read on the forward strand.
ATACGGCAAACATTAGAACACAATCAACCATTAGATATAGCATGTAAAGTATCATGTGCAAGCAAACGAGAATCAGTAAGTATAATATGTAAATCGTCCAAATTCGATTTACTAACCCACATAGGTGTAACGTGACGCTCTCGGGTATTGGGAACCATGGTGACTATATTCTTAGACTTTCTAGGATCGTTATTATAAGATCATAGCAAAAACGCTTAAGGTGACCTTTCCTACTGCAATATGTGCACGTGTAGACTCGATGAGGAATGTTACCTTTGGGGTGACCTTTATAATACCCTGGGATGTGGTTGACCCTCTAAAATAAACAATGGTCTTGTCTTTAGCAACGAAAGCATTAGAATCATGGAAGTCGATACCATCACTACCAACACTACTTGAGTCTCTTATACCATCTTTTGACTTTAAAATTCTAGGCTCAAGAAAAGATTAAGACTTTTCGAGTGTTATGGATTACTTCTTTAAATTTCTAATCAATTCTAGAAGGTTATCTTTCTTCCCCTCAATGCAAGCGGACCTATCCCTAAGAGTGTTCTCACGTGCTCTTAAATCGCTAACCAACTTATCGTTATCCTCAATGGCACATACACTAACCCTAGAACATTTAGAGTCCTCTAATTCTTTCTCAAAAACCCAGTTAGACACTTTTAAAGATTTAAAATCACAGTTTATGTCCACAAGCTTCTCACGAAGGAAATCTCTTTGAGTTTGAACATCTTGCAAAAGTTCCATAGCTACTTTAAAATGAAAATGTTCTAGAATTTAGTTATTTTCATATACTTCAATTTCAAGTGAGTTAAATTTTTAGTATGGTTATGAATCTCATTAAACTACTCTCAAATATCAGAGTCATCATAACTAAACAAATCGGACAACTTATCACTATGATTATCCATTGAGAAGAAAAACACACAAAACCAACATGAGAGAGAGGGATAAACGGACCACTCTAAACAGCACGAAACTAGGATCTACACAATAATTATGTGCAACCGGCTCTGATACCAATTTGTGAATGCAAAATCCCCTAAACGGTGTGTAGGCAAGAATGATCACAAACAAAAAGTCTAATTTTAATTTTTGATTTTAATTTTAAATATCAAACCTTTAAAAAGATTGACCCCATAAAACCTTGTTAACCAATTTTAAATCGAGTTGTAGCGATAAACCAAATTACCCGATTTTATCTTTTTAGCCTAAAATATGGATCTAAGTGATAAGTAGATAAAATAAGTAAACCAATTGCAGAGCACGCTGATGTATGAGGAAAACCAACAAAGAGAAAAATCTCAGACGGTCCAGCCACACAATTGACTATAATACGAAATTATACAAGTTGACATATAACTTACTCAACGACTCGATCTTCACAAGACTTAATGCATATTCAATCTTCAATCGATCCTCTATAGTGACAACACAGTAATCCACCCACACAAGCTGCCACAATGCACAAGTCCACGCATGCCTCGGTATCCACCGATGGAGCTCAACAACTCTCTACGGATTAGAACACGAAATCCACGACTTCTTCATCATAACACAACAAACTAAGTACGGAGTCCACCATACGAAACAGATTCTCAACACAAGATGTAGAGAAACAAACTTTGGTGACTAAAAATAGGATCTTTAAAGCATACATAATATGAATCTTAGAACCTAAACTTATTGGGTGAAAACCAAGGTTCTTAGAGAATCTTTAGAAGAATTTTATCACAAAAATAACTCTCTAAAGTCTTTACTAAAATCTAATCCAGGATCTCTGCTTATAGGTAAATTTGTTGCAAAAGGATAGAGATTAAAGATTTGGAAAGATATATTTTAAAAATAAAAACGTGTGTACTCGTGCGAATCAACTGACTTCTCATTTGAATGACATTCCAGAGCGTACCCAAAAGGAGACGTTATATATCCCATTCGAAGAATGATTCTCATTCTAATGACCAATGGAAACTCGTTTGAACGACATTTCAATTCGTTCTAAAAAAAATGAAAATTTCTAATTTTCTTTAAAAAAATATTTTATAAATTTCTAACACCCAATAATAAAATATCCAAGTCTCAAAATAAATAAGCATTCATACTTGAGATCCTTGTAACTTGAACACGGAAATCAGAACGAAACACGACATGATGATATAATCTCTATAGCTTTGCCACTACGTCTTCATCCAAACATGTCATAGGCTTGAAAGGAAAACACCAACCCTAAAGTGTGACTCAAAAAAAAATTCCGAAACAAATAAATTTACTCGATTGGAAATTTATCCTTATAAAACACATACACATTCTACATAATTGAATTGTGTCGGCTTTAATCCCAAGACTTCTTAGGTACGTAGGCGCAATATCGACTCCTTATCGTGAGCACGACCCTTGACAATATATCGCTCTACATATTATGGTGACACCTCGCTTAAAATAATAACGGGTGGCCAACCCTATACTAAATTAAAACAGGAATATCAAGTGGATCATCCTTAGCATCAATAGCCGATACTAAAATAAAAGTTGCTAACTACCCGAAACCATTATAAGCGGATGCCAAAAATTTAAAAACATACAATGAACATCATGCCAACAATAAAATAACTACTGAGCAAGATAAAAATGCACTCACATACAACTATAAAAGTATGTACTCATATAAAACATAACAAGTACAATAAAAGAAATATACCCGAATATGATGTCGGGTAATAGATAATACAACAAACCAAAGGAGAGAAATATAAAAATGTTAAATGTAACTTAGGGGCATAAACCCTATACACAAAATGAATCTTATCTAGATTTACAAACGGTAGGAGGCGACTATAACAAAATCCCGCAACAGCACGCATCTTCTACAGCTCCCAAGATACTGGATAGAATAGCATCAACGATATCCTTGCGGTGGGACACCTGTTGTACACAATATATATATACATATATAGAAAGAGGGGAAAAAATAAACGGGTCAGAGCCCGAGGTGTAAAAACATTTATAGCAAGTGTATAATATGCATAATAAATAATAAATGCTCAATTTCATAAATAAAGTGGAGTCGCACTCTCGTGGAACCCCCAAACTCACCCCTCAACTAAAGCGCGCACATAAACGTATGCATATGAACCTAAGTTTATCTACCCGACATCTTCTAAGGATAACCCAAAACTCCTCTCATCCTATCATACCCTAAGTTTACTCCCAAACTTATATATATATAATAATCATATAAGCACACCTATATACCTTACTCGAGTCCATCCGATTTTAATTATAACTTAAACAAGTCCTTAACATCAGAATAGGCACACAATAACTTCCTATTCTTATAAAACATTCAATCACTAAAAAACAAACACCCGAGTACTAAGGACTAAATTTCTCCCCACTCTCAACATTGCTCTACATTTAGTGCGTGGGACGTCTCTCAAAGAAAAATCCAAACAAGGAACCCCCCCCGATACACTACTCCTTGACAATGTTGATCGTCGGGATCCATTATGCCCTCCACACACATCCTATAACCTCAGCTACTTATTTTGAGTACCATCTCTAGTACCCAGACCTCTTTTTAAATCCTTGGGGGTGGATATATCAGCAGTTATCACTAAGTGCGATCGTTCGACCCAAATAAGCTAGTACACCAAAATCACACAAGAAGTACATCTTAGAAAAATCATATCACCTTCACATATAGGATATATATTTACTCTAAATATATAATAAAATCATTCAATCCCATAACCGTGTATACATACCACACATAATGCACACTTTGCAATACTCATAACATATATGGTTATAGGACATAAAAATACTTCACAATGCTATCATCTTCCAGGAATTACTCCCTTTATCACGGGTTACCATATATCGGACTATTATCACACCGCCATGGCAATAAAATCAATCACAACGTATGGAAAGTGATCATAGTTCCTAATCGAAAAGTGAGAACGAACCATACCCAAGACTTCTCACCCCCAAATAAAACCACACAAATAATAATGGATGACTATGACCTGGGGACTATACGCACACCCTGCTCCTCAAGCAAACGACCACATCGCGCAACCTCCCATAATTGCATGTGCTGGGTATACTCACACAATAAGTCTATATATATCGTTCACACTACATATATATACAGGCAATCACATCACATGTATAAATCATCACACAAGAAATATACATCCGCGCCAATCGTATCTAAATAAGAATCCCATCGCTAGAAGGATTCAACACAAAAGTATGCATATTAATTACGCGCCATACCTTCCTAACTCCCTCGAAAGGTCCTCAGCCTTACATCATATACTATCTCACATCTAATCTCCAAATAGGACTCCTATCCTTAATGATATTTCCTACTTCGTTGATGCAACAATTTCAATGCATATGTGTATATATGCTCCTAAACTAGCTCGATACGTCCCCACGATCTCATCATGTGAGAAACCCCCCAATAAATCTTCAAAACGTAACTCTAACCTCATATAAGAAAATTCCAAATCGAAGAACCCAATCAAAATGGGGTAAAACTCTACCTAGAAAAACTTAGTCAAAACTACCCTGTATTCGAATCGATTCGTCCCAAGCGAATCGATTCGGTCCAAAGGGACCTGTAAGCCTGCTACATACCGAACCGATTCGGGAAGGGAGCCAAATCGATTCGGCCCTAAATACTTGTAGACTCTGCAATATGGCGAATCAATTCACAAGGGGCGAATCAATTCGGCCTGTTCAGCATGGCACGAAATGGGTTATTTTTCTCCAAACCCAAAATTTCCAAAATCCCATTTATACAATTTCCAACCATTAATCCTTAACCCCATCATGTTTCCCACATCAAAATTCATCCTAGATCTCATCCCCTCAAGTAATACACCCTTAAACCCATGAATAAACATCAAATGCAAGGTTTAATACCCAAAATCTAGGTTTTGGTATAAATACCCAAAATCCAAACTTTTATCCACAATTCATGAAATCAAATACACATATGAATTATTTAGCAAAATTAAAAACGCCTCAAAATTGTAGAGGTTGAATCATCCTCGAGATCGCGTATTGGCCAGAAATCTCCAAACTTTCTCCTCTCTCTTCTCCCTTCTTCTTTTCTTCTTCTTCTCTCTCTTTCTCTCTCTCTTTCTCACAAATGAGATTGGATTATTTCATAAGCCTCCTAAACCTTTAAATCCTAAATCCCAATTCTAAATGATAATACACACTTTAAATGACTCGTTTACTCCAATTCGAATCAAACTAACTTGAATTATTCTGGAACCGAAATAAATCCCAAGGACAGCCATTTTAACTATCTCGACCCATCCAAAATCAACCGCGCACTCCGAATCGTCATCCGAAATACTTTATATCATGCTCAAATTTTGACCTCAATTGCCAAATTTAAAATTCTCCGATTTAAATAAATTTATTTCTCCCAAATAAATTAAATTCTCAGCCCTAAAATCATGGGGTATTACAGACTCCCCCCCCCCCTACAAGAATTTTATCCTCGAAATTAAGATAAGCCTAATACTCCGAACCTCAACTAGTTCCTACGTAAACTACCCTCTAGATTACCAAACCTACTTATCACACTTCTCACGGCGTATTACTTTATTTGGAAATCGAATAAGTTAACCAGGGCGCCCATACACCCTGTACCCGAGCCCAATTACATAAACACGACTCGGCTCCACTTGCCTCGACTCGTAATATAACTCTCAACAAATTAACCTATACTAGCGTACTAAGCTTGTAAAATTTTGAAATTTCCAATGATTGAAATCTTCTCAATTCCTGACGTTCTCCACTTTCAAGCGGGGGAGGTCTCTCAAGAGAAATCCAAATAAGAAATCCTCCCAATACACTACTGTGTAGCTCTGTCGGGAATTGAGATTAGTTGAATCAGGACTACGGTTCTATAAAAGATTTTCAAACCATAGATATTGCCCGCGGGCCTATAAAACACTATAATATAAAATAGTTTTGTGTCTTTCGACACACCAAATCAAACACCTCATGTTCAAGACACTAGGTATCAAGAAATACGATACTCTCATCAACACCTAGTGCTCAAGGCCTGCACAACCATGAGTCAAATTCTTATCTCAACAATGATCCCACTAGACCCTGAATCTTCTCAGAAATAAAAATTTCTTTACAACATGTCCAAGCATCGTCATAAGATAGGCCCATCCACAACTGGAACAATACACTCACGCTCATATGGCCTAACTATAAAATAATAACCTTACCGATTACCACCAGACACGTTTTAACCGTTTGCACTCCCAAAACCCCAAACCACAACTCTCTACTAGCCTAATGCAAAACATTTATTCTCCCGAGAAATAGCATCTAAATGCCACTCTTGCTCACTCCTTCCTCTAAGGAAAAATTTTATGCACAATATGTTTATAACAGCTAACCACTCACTAAACCTTACATACGACGTTCCCAATACTGCGCAAAGAAAGACCTAAACATATAGGAAAACAATTCACATACTACCTCCATACTTCAACTGCCTCGCTTCATCAATGGGTCCTTGTCCAGAGTTCTCTTGCCCAAACTGGTCTATGAACTGTTGTAGGGGTTTCACATCCAAAAATTCCTCAGAGAACTGCCCAATACCTCTTTTAGGACAATCCCTCTTCCTAGGGTCTAATTCTCCATAAAGAAACGTTTCCTAGATAATCCTTCATGTCCATCCTGCGAAATAAGATGCTATTATGACCCTCTACAATCTGGCCTATAACCCTATCGTGACAATGATCTTGCACCGTTGGTATCATCTCCTTCAGTTCTACTTGACGGACCCGAGTCTCCAAATTTCTTACCCCTTTTTAAATTAAGGAAATACTCCTAACAACATGACAACGCCGTGTTCATCACTTCGATAAAGGTCAGTAACGTCGAGTTTCTAAAATAAAGGCTGACGAAATTACTAATCTCAATCCTCCCAAGAACTTCACTATTCATCCTCTTCCGTATATACCTCATCGGGCACAAAATTAACCAATCGAGCAAATTCTTCTTTATACTCAACCACTGTTCGATCAAATTGAGTCACCTCTAGTAATCTATTTCTCATCGCCGTCTAAATTGCTGAAAGAAAATACTTCCAACTCAAAATGTACCCAAAATATACTATGGGCATTACATCTCTCTACTCCGATGTGTTGACTAACTCCAACCACTGGAGAGCTGCACCCATTAGTCTAAAGGTGGTGAGTATTTTCTCCTGCACCTCACTGCATTCGACTATCCGAAGGTTCCTTTGTATATCCTTCTTTTACTGAGTTGCAACAATTGCATCAGCTCCCCTCCCTTGAATTTTCTGAAGGATGTCCTTTCTCAAAGGATTCTCATACTCTTTCCCACACAGGTGGCCATGTGTGGTCCCGAGCTATCGAAATGTAACAACCTGCGTAATTTTGAGGGTATTTTCGAAATTAAGAGGAAAAATAAATTTGAGAGAAAATTATTTTTATTACTCAAATATGTTGGTTATTATTTTTAAAGGCGAGAATTTCAAACGGTTTCGAAATCGGAATTAAAATGGAGATTTAGTTGAATTTTTATTATTTAGAAGAGTCCTCAAAACATAAAACTCTCTAAGAGTCCTCGGAACATAAAACTCTCTAGCAAAAATAATATTTTTAGAAATTTGGTCATCCGATCAAGCTGAATTTTTGTCAGCAGTTCTGTCTCACCGTTCATTACAACATACTAAAATTTGAAGCAATTCCAACGGTCCGATCATCCGGAATAAAAAATTTTAGTGTTTGTATCTCATTAGAACTCTTTTTCTAATCAAACTCTTAATCCTTTATATATCAACAAATTCGTGGCTTGGCTTTTCAAATCACTTTTTCTCAAACTTTTCAACCAGAAGACCTCTCCAAAATTACTCTCTTTCATCTACAAACCATAGCCACCTATTCAAGATTTCAACTTTAAATTAGAAAGCTTATTTGGTGTTTTCTCGAGTTTGGGCTAGAACGAGATTTGATTATTTTTACGAGAGGAACGTGATGGTGTGATTAGATTTTGAGGTTGAATTATGCGATGATTCATGTGATGATTTTAAGGTATGGAGTTTTACACAATATGCTCCTGAAATCTCGCGAGTGTTTATTCCGTTGAATTCTTGTTAATTGAACTCATATTTTGAATTGTTAAATTCTTGGAAATCTGGAAAAATAATTGTTGGAATTATTTTCATTCATGAGGTATTATTCATGATGTTTTGAGCACGCTGTCATGAGGTTTTAATATGGCACTGATGTTGGGCACCCGCTAAGACTCCTTTTCCGGCTACTTGATAAAGTATGGTGCGGTATGGTGAGGCCTGGTGACTCCGGTTAATGTGTTGTTGAGAAATTTATTGATAAAATGCTATTGAGATTTGCATTATTGGATTTGAGTATTCGTAATCGTATTGTTGCGCTTTGTTCATCGCTAACATCTTTGCTGAGCATATTTTGTCGTATTGTGTACTTCCCCATCTTTTTTCTTAGTTGGCAGATGAGCTCGGATTTGAGTGCTATGGACCAATTGGGATGATTTTAGCGAGGATTATTTGGGAAGAATTTTTAATACAAGAGATGAGAAGACTTGTATTTATTTTGATGTATATAGCATTTGGTGATTTATTTTATTTTCGAGATAGTTAGATTGTTGTAATTATTTCGAGAGATTTGTTGTATTAATTTGAAGATGAGAATAGTGGTTTCTTGTTTTATTGTGGATTAGTTTAGTTTTATTGTTGAGTGGCGCTCCGCTCTCTCCCCCCGGGCGGGCGGGGTGTTACACGAAACTACAAGATGATGTGTTATCGCAGCAATGGCAACATCTACTGCTTGTGCCACAAAAATGGAAACTCCGGCTACAGTAACAATCCCTATAGGCTTTTGGGGTTCCACATTCCCAGCCCCTCTGTTTTTCTTGCCTGGATAACTTCTTTTCGACGATGTCTGAGACAAAAGCAACTGTATCAGAACGTCATTCAAGTGATTACACATCGCAGAAGAAAATATAGGCGTAATGAACACAACAGTCCTAACAATAGGGATTTACATCAAGAACGCTTACGGAAGAACGCCGAAAACCCGCACAGATCCTAAGACACTAGAACCTGATGCTCTGATACCACCTGTGACACCCCGCTAAAAATAATAATGGGTGGCCATCCCTATACTAAATTAAAACAGGAATCTCAAGTGGATCATCCTTAGCATCAACAGTCGATACTAAAATAAAAGCTGCTAACTACCCGAAACCATAATATGCGGATGCAAAAAATTTAAAAACATACAATGAACATCATGCCAAAAATAAAAATAACTATTGAGCAAGATAAAAATGCACTCACGTACAACTATAAAGGACGTACTCATATAAAACGTAACAAGAACAATAAAAGAAATATACCCGAATATGTTATCGGGTAACAGATAATACAACAAACCAAAGGAGAGAAATATAAAAATGCTAAATGTAACTCAAGGGCATAAACCTGATACACAAAATGAATCCTATCTAGATTTAAAAATGGTAGGAGGCGACTATAACAAAATCCCGCAACAGTCCGCGTCTGCTATGGCTCCTAAGATACTGGATAGAATAGCATCAACGGTATCCTTGCGGTGGGACACCTGTTGTACACAATATATATATATATACATATATAGCAAGAGGGAAAAAAATAAACAGGTCAGAGCCCAAGGTGTAAAAACATTTATAGCAAGTATATAATATGCATAATAATTAATAAATTCTCAATTTCATAAATAAAGTGGAGTCGCACTCTCGTGGAACCCCCAAACTCACCCCTCAACTAAAGCCCCTACATAAACGTATGCACATGAACCTAAGTTTATCCACCCGACATCTTCTAAGGATAACACAAAACTCCTCACATCCTATCATACCTTAAGTTTACTCCCAAACTTATATATACAAAATAATCATATAAGCACACCCATATACCTTACTCGAGTCCATCCGATTTTAATTATAACTTAAACAAGTCCTTAACGTTAGAATAGGCACACAATAACTTCCTATTTTTGTAAAACATTCTATCACTAAATAACAAATACCCGAGTACTAAGGACTAAACTTATCTCTACTCTCAACATTGCTCTACGTTTCGTGCGTGGGACGTCTCGCAAAGCGAAATCCAAATAAGGAACCCCCCCTCGATACACTACTCCTTGACAATGTTGATCGTCGGAATCCATTATGCCCTCCACACACATCCTATAACCTCAGCTACTTATTTTGAGTACCATCTCTAGTACCCAGGCCTCTTTTTAAATCCTTGGGGGTCGATATATCAGCAGTTATCACTAAGTGCGATCGTTCGACCCAAATAAGCTAGTACACCAAAATCACACAAGACGTACATCTTAGAAAACTCATATCACCTTCACATATAGGATATATATTTACTTTAAATATATAATACAATCATTCAATCCCATAACCATGTATACATACCACACATAATGCACACTTCGCAATACTCATAACATATATGGTTATAGGACATAAAAATACTTCACAATGCTATCATCTTCCAGGAATTACTTACTTTATCCCGAGTTACCATATATCGGACTATTATCACACCGCCATCATAATAAAATCAATCACAACGTATGGGAAGCGGTCATAGTTCCTAATCGGAAAGTGAGAACGAACCATACCCAAGACTTCTCACCCCCAAATAAAACCACACAAATAATAATGGACGACTAAGGCCTGGGGACTATACGCACCCTGCTCCTCAAGCCAGGGGCCAAATCGAGCAACCTCCCATAATTGCATGTGCTGGGTATACTCACACAATATATATATATATATATATATATATATATATTTATATCGTTCACAGTACATATATATATACACGCAATCACATCATATGTATAAATCATCACACAAGAAATATATATCCGCGCCATATAACCACACAAATAATATATATACGTACTATCTCCGATCCTTATTTCTAAAGGAAAAGAATCTGGCGATATGTATACAACTCTCATATATCACCATTGTTATAACGCATACCTGCCCATTGCATTTTCCTTACACGGTCCCTCACTTGAAACATATACATCCAACTCACCTATGACATGAATAGTCTCCCATTATATCCAACATTAAGGATACTCCCTCCAAATTGAACGTATATATTAATATCTATACACTCACCATCTATATCCGAACGCACACCGATATACGATAACTACCCCGACTATAGGTACGAACACAATTATTTGTCGGTGATACCTTAAATCCCTCTAAATTCAGATTATAGTTCAATTACTCATGTGAACCTTAAACATTATCGCATTTAAGATTGAACACTTAAATTTAACTTCATTAAGTTCATACGACCTCCCTCTCGTAAATCGCCAATCGTATCTAAATAAGAATCCCATCGCTAGAAGGATTCAACACAAAAGTCTGCATATTAATTACACGCCATACCTTCCTAACTCCCTCGAAAGGTCCTCAACCTTACACCATATACTATCTCACATATAATCTCCAAATAGGACCCCTATCCTTAATGAGATTTCCTACTTCATTGATGCAACAATTTCAACGCATATGTGTATATATGCTCCTAAACTAGCTCGATACGTCCCAACGATCTCATCATGTGAGAAACCCGTCAATAAGTCTTCAAAACGTAACTCTAACCTCATATAAGAAAATTCCAAATCGAAGAACCCAATTAAAATGGGGTAAAACTCTCCCTAGAAAAACTTAAAGCTGCCATGTATTATGAGAGTTGGTCTAAAGGGACATGTAAGTCATCTACATACCAAATCGATTTGGGAAGGGAGCCGAATCGATTCGGCCCTAAAGACGTGTAGGCTCTGCAACATGGCGAATCGATTCGCAAGGGGCGAATCGATTCGGCCTGTTCAGCAAGGAACGAAATGGGTTGTTTTTCTCCAAACCCAAAATCCCATTTATAAAATTTCCAACCATTAATCCCTAATCCCCATCATATTTCTCACATCAAAATTCATCCTAGATCTCATCCCCTCAAGTTATGCACCCTTAAACCCATGTATAAACATCAAATACAAGGTTTAATACCCAAAATCTTGGTTTTGGTATAAATACCCAAAATCCAAACTTTTATCCACAATTCATGAAATCAAATAAACATATATATTATTTAGTAGGATTAAACACTTGCCTAAAAATGGTAGAGTCCGAATTATCCTCGAGATCGCATATTGGTCGAAAATCTCTAAGTTTTCTCCTCTCTCTTCTCCCTTCTTCTTTTCTTCTCTCTCTCTCTCTCTCTCTCGCTCTCTCGCTCTCTCACACACACAAATGAGATTGGCTTATTTCGTAAGCCTCCTAAACCTTTAAATCCTATATCCCAATTCTAAATGATAATACACACTTTAAATTACTCGTTTACTCCATTTTGAATCAAACTAACTTAAATTATTCTGGAACCGAAATAAATCCCAAGGACAATCATTTTGACTATCTGGACCCATTCGAAATCAATTGCTCACTCCGAATCGTCATCTGAAATACTTTATATCATGCTCAAATTTTGACCTCAATTGCCAAATTTAAAATTCTCCGATTTAAATAAATTTTATTTCTTCCAAATAAATTAAATTCTCAGTCCTAAAATACAATTATCACAACAGGAATGCATCCATCTCTCACATTTCCTTTCTATCCCTCCTCAAATTTGGAATGAGATATCAAACTATCTCAAGTCGCGACTTCTCGCGCACATTTTTACACACACAAAAGGCCTATGCTTTACATAAAGTTAAGATAGATTTTTCGGAGACCTTGGAGGGCGACAAGGATTTCATCATATTCAACCTTTGTCTCCTCATACGAATCACAATACGAATCGTAAAGGTATTGTATTCTTGAAACCCTGGATTTAATCTTTAAATTTAGTTCTTAATTTCTTTTCATTGCATGATTAATCAAAGATCTTTAGTGCTTACATTTTTTGTAATTGAATGTCAATCGCAAGTTATTTTTCCCAATAACACAGTAACAAAATGTAGTGGCGGTATTACCAATGATCACATAACACATGTCACTTATACATGATCACAAGTGGAGTCATGTTGTAATGGGAGTGTGATACTCGAACCCAGGATTTTATCTCTTGCTCCGTGTAATTTATAATTACGTAAAACCCTCAGGGATTCGAATCAATAATTTATGGGAGCTTAATGATAATGTTATATTCTTGTGGCATTTTTTGAAATTATGGGAAACTGATTGGAAAAATTTTAAATTTAGAATTTATTTTGTCGTTCTAAGGAAGCTATGGGTCATTCGAACGAGATCCTCATCTCATTCGAACGACATCCGCCTAGTTCGAACGAGAAGCCTTCCTTGTTTGAATGAGCTTCTAACTAAGTTCTAACGAAGCACCTTTGTATAGGATTTTACCCCCTTGTTAGTATGTCATTCGAACGAGACATTATCTCATTCGAACGATCGCTTATGTAATTTGTTATTTTGAGTTTACCTTGTGTGATGTCGAATTTTGGACACTTAAATTGATGAGGTATCAACCCCGAAAGGCGTCAGATCATAAGAACGTGTTAAGTATGTTTCTCTTGGTGTTTTAAATCATTTTATGAGTTTATTTGGTGTTATATAGGAGGGGAGATGGTGTGTTCTTATCCACCATTTTATATTAGCATTTACCACTCTCACTATTTTCAAGGGTGCTTTATCTTCCCCAAGAATCTCCCACTATAGTTACACCTTGCCACCACCATAGTACACCATGTCCAAGCCTTATTCTTCCTTTACAAGATTTATCGAGGGTAAAAGTGGGTTATGTAATCAAGATCAAGACTTTTAGAAATATTGTTGGCAGTTTTAAAAGAAGAAGAAGTATAAAGTAATAGAGTTTGAAGGGGTTTTGCTTAGAGATTTCATGGAGACAGTCTTGGTGGAGCTAAGCAACCTCTTTAAGGCCACCTTAAGAGGTGGGATGTTGTCATCTTCTTAAGCATTCATCCACTATTATTGAAGCTTCTTTGAGGTGGGGAAACTTTACTCTTTAAGTTTAAGACTCTATTTACCTACTATTTGGTTGGTGTGTCAGGCCTAAGAGTAGAATACATAAATAATTTAAGAAAGTATTTCTTATGGTTGGTGTAAGAGGGCTTATAAAGGATTTCAAAAATGTTGAGTAAAATGATGTATTTCATGAAAAATATGTGTTAAACTTTTTATGGAATAAAATATTAAAATATTATTTATCTTGTCAAATATATTTTATGAATAAATGGTTCAATATTTTCTTGTAAAATTTGGGACTTTCACAAAGATAGGCTTTTATTCAAATTTTCAAAGATAAAAAATGTCTTTAGTCTTGAAAAGCATGTTGTTGCAAATGTTATGAAATTTCCTGAATAAGTCATGTGTTAAACTCATGTTCCTTAGCATTTTGGAATTAAAATACTTCTTCCCATATGTTTAAACTTGTATTATTTTGATGATAGGCATATTAACAAGTTTAATGGAGGTTTTAATGAGTTTTAACTTGGAATAAAAGAAATAAAAATTTCAGCCCTTAAAGTGTGTGAAAAGTGTTGAAATTATGATAAGTGTATGGCCTTAAGAGTACATGTATCAATAAGGAAAAATGGTGCTTTTCTTATAAAGTAGTCTTCAAAATGTTCAATGATTTCTTAGAGAAAGAAAGTAATGAAATAAAGAGATTTCCAATTAAATAAGTGTCAATAAGTTAAAAACATTTGAGAAGTTGGTGTGTATAACTTAATGATGTTTTGGGGGAAAACAACACTTGTGAAAATGGGAAAAAATGCAAGCTTGGAAATAAATGGGTAAAATAGTAATTTTACATAAAGTCAAATATTTTTATGAAATAAAAATATTGGAAATGGTGTTACACGAATAATTCTAAATGAAAGTGATTTGGGGAATAAAATCAACGTAAGTGTGTAAATGACAAAAACTAATGATTTTTAAAGTGTAACACAAGGTGGGGTGAAACCCCGGGTTTTGGCTTCGATCGGTAGTAAGTGCAATAATATGGACATTTGAAATATGTTAAAACACATTAATATGGACTAGGATGACACCGGGAACAATTAGTAAGGGCCCAGAGCCCTGGGGTGAAAGTCCCAAAATCACTGGCCAAAGTGTATGGTAGCATAGCCGGTGGTGTGGAACCCATTAAATATGCGAATATTTGGAAGATTTTGAGAAAAGATAATGAGAAAATATTTTGGGTCGAATCGGTTTGGCTATAGGTAACCCATAAATTCGAGTCGGGGAGTTACAGGGAAGGTCAGGAGACATCCTAATGTGTTAGTGTTTTAGGTGAACACTTTGGTGAGATCCCAAATAAACACAAACCATATCCCAAGGACTATAATGAAGCATTCCAAGATAAGGACTTTTAGATTTGGTTTAGGACTATGGATGTTATGCTGGATTCGATGTATTTGAATTAGTTTTGGGAGCTTATACACTTGCTAATAGGATAAAACCCATCGGGTGCGAGTGGATCTCTAAGAAGGAAAAAGATGTATAGATGGGAAGGTGTAAACCTTCAAAGCAAGGCTTGTTATAAAACGGTTTAGTCGGGAAAGAAGGGGATTGATTCTAATCAAACCATACCATTGGTAAATAAGCTAAAGTCAATCAATATTCTTTTAACGTTAAGACTACGTTATTGGATGCTAGTATTAACAAGTGAATCCATATGATGTGACTCAAGAGATTCATAATAAGAATTTAAAAAATCATAGTGTGTTAGATTAAGTGGTACATTTATACACATAAGTTAACATCAAGTTCTTGGAACATTCAGTTTGATTAAGCAATCAAATTGTTGATTTGGTCAAAGACCAAATAATACTTGTTCATATAAGAAGCATGAATGGGACACAATGGTATTTATTGTACATATTGTGGATGATATTATCCTAATGGGAAATGGGGAGGGTGTATTACCTTACATAAAAATGGGGTGCCCAGTTAGCTCGATATGAAGAACTTAGAACAAGTCATTCACATTCATGTGATTTAAGCTTTCGCTAGATCAGATAAATATGATATTGGGCTTATCCAAATCCATTTATATTTATCAAGTTCTCATCAAGTTTATCATGCGAGATCCCAGGAAAGATTTTTTCCTTTTAAATATGGAATCACTTTATTTGAGAATCATTATCTTAAAACACTTGACTAGGTAGAGAGGATAAAATATTTAGCCCTCATTCGAACCACCCAACTTTGTCCATACGAGATCTTTTTCAAACTAGGGTTTTCTCCTTTGAAAAACCTCTTAAACAAACCTTTTTTGTCCCAATTCTAGGTCTCTCATTTGAAACACCTTTTGAACGAGCTCGAATGAGGGCTTCAAATATACGTAGGAGCTTGTACGAGATACATTATTTTGGCCATCATTTTTTACTTCGGTGTCAAAATAACGCCAATATTTTGCTTTGTCAAGCTTACTCAAAACTCTACATTTTTTTAAGTTTTGAGAGGTCAAAAAAATTCCCACATTTGATTTTCCAAAAAAAAAGATCTAGCTTATCAAAAACTATTTTTTTAATTAATAACTTTTCAAAACATTAAAAAAATTGCTCACTTATAATAATTCATACCAAAACCAAATCAAGTAAATACACAATATAAAACAAAATATAACATACCAAACTTACCAATACCTTGATATGTTTGCATTTATGTAATGGTGTTGTTCGGTAAGATGGTATAGGTAGGCATGTCGCGTCTTCAAAACATAAAAACACACTTAGACCTATATTTTAATGTTCTGCCAATAAAAATAAGAAAAAATAAAGGAAGGATTTAAAAATATGTCCCTCCAAATGTGTTTTACTTGGAGTGTTTTATGCACTAAGGAGAAATAACTTCAAGGACATATTTTCCCAAATGAAGAAACCATAATTTTTTTCTCAATCTCATACAGAGAGAAAGAGGGTTCTATAGGAAATGTGGGGAGAGAAAGAGTTAAATAAATAGAGAAAATGAGGTAAGAAAGAGATGTGTCTTTTCAATAGCTTCAATCCTAGTCTCTAGGGCTGACCACACCCCATCTTACTTCGTAGGATCATATATTAGAACATCTGAGATACCTCTACATCTTCTTCACTTATTAGCCGATGCATAGGATCACCTACAAGATCTGTAAACGTATAATGATTTGAAAACTAGATCCACTATTTAGATATAGTTATTCTATTTACTTTATGAAACATAATCAATCTAAATTTTTAAGCAGCAATTTTTTTTATAATATTAATCCCCAGTAGTGTAGTGTAACTATGTAGGTAATCAAAACCATTGTACCCATATAAGATATATAACATGATTTATCAAATGAATTTTTTTTTACTAACATTGAATAAGTGAATAAGAAAATCCATCTAAAAATTCATTTCACGATCATTGAATCAAAATAAGTTCATACATTGATTATGTTAAGCATTAAACTTACTAAAAAAGACAATAAAATTCAAAACCTTTTTTCATTTTTCTAGTATTATGATATGTACACAATCATTTATAAGATAAGCACACAACACAAAATATGAAAAGATATAAACAAATATTCATGATAATCAAATGATTTATCCTACCTAATGACATAGAGATATCCCAAATAAGATATCACCTAGGCCCAGACCAAGATATGGAAATCTACAAACTCCCTGCTAACATGTAGAAATAATAAATTAAGTAGAGCGTCAAATATCTCCAGTATAATGTGGAAACTCAAAAATAATATGGGTATCCTTCTTAAGAATGGGCTTACAACCTTTTCATATCTACCCTTAGGTTGATTTTAAAGCCCGGTGAAAGAAAACCTTCTCCCATTTCTACGTAATTGATTTCTCTCAAGGCTTTTTCTTTTATAAACATCATTGTATCTCTCAAATCCCTTTTGAAAACGGGTTCTTACCTAAAAAATTTCTTGCCACTTATACAAGGTATTACATATGGAAAAGGTCTCGAACAACTATCACATAATTTATAAAATTCATCCTTATTTTAAAGACATCATTGGGTATAAAATCTCATTAACTTTACGTAAAAAATTGCCAACCTTTAACAAAAGAGGATAAATATATATTATTAAGTCATCAGTTACATTAAAGTCATGTGAAAGGGTTACATCTCATGAATTCTTAAGTTTATAATAAAAATCTGTAAGATGTCCATACCTTTTACAAATAGTGCGCACATAAGGATTATGCCACACATAGTTAGGATGATACTCATAAATGACTTTTATTTCCAATGGGTATTCTTTAATTTGTTATAAAATGACTTATGGTGACATTATTGGTGGAAAAAATTATAAGTGTATGAATGTGCATAATCAATTGAAACAAGTTTCCTATTTTTTAAAACATCTTCTTTCAGTTTTTGCTTCTTAAAATTTGTCTTCAAAGGCAATTAATCAATTTTATTAATGTCATGTGATGAATATGAATTCACACAACGTATGTTCTATAGAGAAGAATATGACTTGTTTTTTAAAGTTCTAGACAAATCAAGTTCCATCTTTCAAAGATGGCAATTCTCTTCTCAAGATCACATTTGGAAGCTTCATATGAAAGAAGTTCATTTTTCAATTTTTTGAGTTAAAAAGTCGAATTATTTTTTTTTTCAAAACATTGAGTTTTCAAAATAATTTTCATTTGAACCTTTAAAGTTTTTCAAATCTTAATTTTTTTCTTTTAAGGTGTCTTTCTCCTTTTTTAATAAACATGCCAAGCTTAATAACTCGTCTTTCTCTTTTCCAAGAGGTTTAACCTTTTCTCTTCTTATATCTCTTTAAGTGTTAAGTTTGATGGAGTCGTCAAATTAATTTTTCATAAAAACTTTAGTTTTCAAATATCTTAAATTTGGTAGCAAATTTCACATTCAACATTCTCATTTTGAGAAGTTGGGACATTAAATTTTCTTTATATTTACATAAATATTTGGCGCTTTCGTCTTCACTACTATCATCATAGTTATCATAAATACACTATGTTTTCAATTTCACGTTTGATGATTTCACATTCCTTTAATCAACATTGTATTTCAATGGTTTACCCTTTCATTTGAAAGAAAATGTCTAGTGTAACTAGCACTAGGAAAACTAGAGAAAAAATAAATCCAATAATTCATCATGTATATTCAGCTCCATAATAACAAATAGGAATCAAAAGAAACTATCAAAACAAGATATCAAATGATCAAAACACTAGATAATTTCAATTAAATAAATCACCCGAATTTAGATTTAAAACACAAAATCTAAAAATCGCACAAAACAACCAAGTGCAAATCTCAAACAAAATGAATTCATACATTCAAGTATGTTTGTACCACTAAGAGCAAACTTTTGTCATATCAAATATGAAATGCACTTGAATTGTGTGTAAGAAACTCTAATCAATTTCTAGATTGAGGGTGAATAGGACTCTATGTCAACAATGGCAAATATGCTCAATTTTAAACAATTTAAGTTAGTTTAGTGAACCTTGTTAGAAAACTGGATTCAATCCATTTGATCTGAACTTAAATGATGTGAGTAATGATTTTCATGAGAAAAAATATATATAAAGTGATTGCAAGTTCTCTCATGAACACAACTATATAAGTAAATTATGATTGATTAAATATGTTATGGACTTTAATTAGTTCAATTACCTATCATATTTAACATCAAAACATAAATCTAAGGTGATTTAGTGTGTGGTCTAAATTATTTTAGTGGTTAGAACAAAAAAATAATTTACAACACCGGATTTATGACAAAAAAAAACCCACTTAGGAAAAAAAAACATGGGATACATGATCTCTCTCATTAAACTTAACAAATAATTTTACAAAGTGCAAATGCGCAACTTTCACCTGAAATCCTTTATAGCTAGTTGACTTAAACACTTCAATTATCCACCATTTAAATGGTAATCAACAATTATGATCCATAGCCAATCGAGAAGAAGTTCATATCTTTTATGCATCACACCTTATTAGATTGTTTCTCCAATGAATGATTCAACCCTCTAATCTAAATTCAGATCTTAATGGAATATGATATGAGATGTGAATTGTTCAAGAAATTAGTGGTTATTGTAAACAACACTCATTTTAAATACCTTACAAATATTAGATCAAGTATGGATCTAGGTTAATTCTCTCTCAAGCATGTCGTGTAATTATAGACACTGTCTGAAAAACCTCTAGAAATGAACTCGGACAAAAAACTCACTCTTGAATTTGAATTTTGAACTAAATCGGTATTTATATGTTAGCTGAATAAATGCAAGGGTCATACACATGATATCGGATCCCGCATATGCGCATAATGTAGATCTAATTGGATAAAGCTATGAAAGGTGTCAATTTGCCATGCTATTTAAAATCGTGCATATAATTAAAAATTGGAGTCATGAAGCTTGTGCAAAATAGGCCAGATTTCAACTTTACGCAAGGTTATAAGAGCAAATCCCAATGTTTAAAAACCTTACATATTTTGGAAATATGTTTTTTGATATTTACTAAAAATCACCAAGTATAAAAAGAAGTGCAGATATGAAAAGCCGGGATTTCCAAATTCATAAACTAATCAAAAAGGATACTCATCAAAATAAGCACTGAGTTGGAAGTTCATCAGAAGTGCTAAACGATTAATGTTTTATGATGCATAAAAGATAATCATATGGGATTCAGGTCATGTTATGCGGAAGCGTGTCAACAAATGATACTGATTGTAACCCCAAATAATAATATGGCACACTCACAATAAAAGTATAATGAGTAAAAAGACACACACAAGGGAAGACAAAATATTTAAGTGATTCACCGATTTGGCTACGTCCACTGACACTCGGATGAATTCACTATTGCAAATGAGTTTCAAAAGAGACTCTCACAAATACACTCCAAATGAAAAATACAATGTGTATTTTTCTACACAAATGTGTATACTCAAAAAACTCTAAATGAAACTCTATTTCTCACTTTCTAACTCTCTTCTTCTTCTTACTCTTCAATGTTTCTCTCACATTGGTGTGCCAATACCATCCTCCATGCCTCCCCTTATATACATGTTTGAGGTAGATAAGAGGAGAAGATATGGAGCAAAATGTGGAGTAAAAATCGAATGAAAATGAGCTCCATGTTTTGAGGATTCTTTTTTCATAAAGTATGAGACAAGGGGAGGGAATAAAGGAAATGGGTTTTCCACCAATTTTTCAGATTCAACAATCTTCACCTTTGGCGAGATATCCAAAAATTAACCCCATACTGTCCAAATAAGTGAACGATTTGAGTTGCCACTAATTGCGCTCAAAAGCGCCATACACCAGAGGTGTTCAAATTCGAAGTATATTGATCAAGTTTAAACAGTGTTCAAACTTGATCCCAGTAACAACCTTTTTCAGCATATCTACGGGATTATCCGCAGTTCCAATCTTCTTGAGAAGAATAGTCCCCTCATCCAAAATTTCTCGAATGAAGTGGAAACTAACGTCGATGTGCTTTGTCCGTGAATGATGAACCTAGTTCTTGGCTAAGTGGATGGCACTCTGACTATCACAGAAGATATCCACGTGATCCTGAACAATTTCAAAGTCTGAAATCAAGCCATGAAGCCAAATGGCCTCCTTAATGGCCTCTGTCGCTGCCATATACTCTACCTCTGTAGTTGACAAAGCCACCGTAGACTATAGCATAGATCTCCAACAGACTGGGCCTCCAGCTAGTGTAAACACATAACCAGTAGTGGACCATCATTTATCTAAATCACCGGTGTAATCTGAATCCACATATCCAAACACATGCCGACGAGCACATAAATCCTTCTCAAATTTCAAACTAAAATCTACAGTACCATGGATATACCGTAAGATCCATTTCACAGCCTGCCAATGCATTTTCCCTCGATCATGCATGTATCTGCTCACCATACTAACAGCTTGTAAAATATCGGGCCTCGTACACACCATTGCATACATCAAACTTCCCACTACATTATCACAGGGAACATGAGCCATTTCTAAACGTTCCTCATATGTCTGTGGGGATTCCATGACATTTAGCTTGAAGTGTGGGGCCAACGGAGTACTTACAGGTTTAGTTTTAGAATCCATACCAAAACACTGTAATACATTCTTCAAATACTATTTTTGTGACAAACAAACAATGCCCCTGGAATAATTTCTGCTAATCTCCATGCCAAGTATTTTTTCGCCTCGCCTAGATCCTTCATCTCAAATTCATAACTTAATTGAATTTTCAGTTTTTCAATCTCCACCTTGCTCTTAGAAGCAATCGGCATATCATCAACATATAAGATCAAATAAATAAAGGATCCATCACGAAGTTTACGAAAATACACACAATGATCATAGTGACTCCTTGTGTACTGTTGCCCAAACATAAACTGATCAAATCGCTTATACCACTGCCTTGGACTTTTCTTCAACCCAAATAATGACTTTCTTAGTTTGGAGGCCCAATTTTCTTTACCAATAACCTTGTACCCTTCTGGATGAGTCATATAAATTTCCTCCTCCAAATTTCCATGTAAGAATGCAGTTTTCATGTCAAGTTGTGTCAACTCGAGATCAAACTGCGCAACCAATGCTAGCAAAATATGAATGGAAGAATGCTTCACAATCGGGGAAAATACCTCATTATAATCGATTCCTTCTTTCTGCGGGTAGCCTTTTGCCACCAACCTAGCCATGAATCTTATATTTTCTATCTTCGAGGAGCCTTCCTTCTTGGCATATACCCACTTGCACCCAATGTCTTTCTTCTCTTTTAGAAGTTGGACTAACTCCCAAGTCTTGTTCGTATGAAGAGACTGTATCTCCTCGTACATTGCCTTCTTCCAGTCTACACTTTTTGAGCTTCTTTTGGCTTATTTGTAAGTAGATGGAAGGTCATCTTCAACCATGGGTAGTGCATATGCCACCATGTCAGTAATAAGCCATCCAGGTTTCCTTTTTTATCTTTCTGGTCTATTAGCTGCAACAGAATATGGTTACTGAGGAGACTCATGAGCAGGATCCTCCACCTCATATGTACTTATCTCATCAATTTCTGAAATTGTGACAAGCCTGGCTGGAACAATTAGAGTCTCAAACTCTACCTGTTGTGAAACTTCTTTGGTTCTGCTCTCCCTGGGAGAACTCTTCAACATTAAAGATTCATCGAATGTAACATCCATGCTATTTATGATCTTTTTCGTCTTAGGGCACCAAAATCTATTGACGCGACTAAGATTTTATCTCAGAAGTGCATTCTCACTAGGCTCAAGTGCAAGCCTGTCGCGTTAATAATAATCCTACAAGTCGGGATCGTCTCCACAGGGATCAGAAATTGGTAATTGTGAATAACGTAGGAAAAGTTTATTTAATCTTCAAATGGTTACTCAAAAGAAAAGAAAAGATGATTGATGGGTTGAAATTTCAAATTGGTGATGAAATAAAAATAAACTACGTGCACAAAAACACTAAGAATTGTAAAGAAAATAGATATGAGTATGAGAGAAAATAGGTTGGAATACAATCTCGTAAACCTTAGTAAATTACCATATAGAATACTAGAATTGTAAATTAAAATTTTGACTGAATCCAGTCTTTATAGATCCTAAGCATTACATATATGAGGGAACTAGCCCACATTATATGAAATCAAAGTTAAATACAAAGTGGTGTAGAACAATTACACTTGCATAGTATTATTAAACATCCCAAGTACCTAGGGCAAGAGAGATTAAAAGATCTACTGTGTTTGTATACTTTCCATACACGATTCGGTCATATTTAATTTACACTCTATTTTCTACATGGGTAATTTACCTCAGGATGGGTTCGTGTATCCCAACCCTTGAAAATTTAGCTAGATATGGTTTTATGAGGAAAAAAATTCATAACAATGCATGGAATTATGTATCTAAGAAACGTTAATTCAAAAGAAAATTGCAAAACAATTGAGAATTGAATTGAAAATAAAATTGAGACTAAATAAGAGAATGGAAGTTGATACTTGGATTGAAAAATTGAAACTTGTAATCAGCACTAGGGAAAAGAGATGAACTTGAATCCAGAATACTCCTTGTTTATCAAACTTACAAACTAGGGTTTTTTCTCAGAATATGAAAATTGTCTACTAACGAAAAAGAACTAAAAAGGCACTCTAAAATTCGACTCCCCTTGGAAGGATGTAGGGTTTGTCCTTTTATAACACCAACCAGCACGATTTTATATCTAATAACGATGAGCTGTACAAGATATTCCTAGATTTTCACCTCTTCAGCTCCATAATAAATGCCAGAATTTCGAACAATCGGACCGGTCCGAATCCCATCGGATCGGTTCGACTTTCAGTAACGAATCGGTTCTTTTTTATTTCTACCGGACCGATCCAGATCCCATCGGATCGGTTTGGTTTTTATCGGTTCTGCATCAATCCGGGGGCTACTAGAATATTGACATTTCGGATCGGTCCGAGATAAACCGGATCGGTCCGGGTATCTTTAATTTGGACTTTTTCTTTCCAACTTTGACTTGTCATAACTTTTGATCTCGAGCTCCGATTTGATTGTCGTTTCTTCCGACGCTCTTGTGAAATAATGATCTTAAACTTTCCTTTAGGCTTCAAATCCGAACTTTGGGTGTAAATTTATGCTTTTTCCCTTTGACTTTTCTTCCTTTCTTCCCTTCCTTTCTTTCGGTTTCTTTCTTTCTTTTCTTGCACTAAATACCTATCAAATCAATAAGAAATTCACGAAACTCGGGGTACTTGTTAGAAATAGTCAATAGCAATCATATGGGATAAAAGTGATTCAATTACGTTGTTCGAGATATTAAAATTACTAAATCAAGGGGCTAAATTCAGAAGAATTTATACCTGGTCAAATCCCCCTAGCTTAGAACTTTGCACGTCCCGGGCAATGTAAATGAATCTAACCAAAGTTTCATTCTTGAGATTTCCTTTATTCAACTGAAATTCCACTTTCACAGGCACGCGATTGTATTGATCATATGCAACAAGCCTTTAAACCCCTAAGTTACCCTAGTAGGACGAGTTTTGTCTCGTGAGGGTTTTCAGTGAATACACCCACAAAATTCTTTATTGATTCAAATAAATATCAAAATACTTAAAAATTGTACAATTTAAACTTTTCAAAAAATAATCACCATAAATTCATATTCAAATGTCTCAAATCATAGTGTGTGTGTGTGTGTGTGTGTGTGTGTGTACAAAGCCAGAAATTAAACCTCACATTTCCACCGATTAAGCATTACGTTACTTTTCGAAAATTCATTTTGATTCAAATTCTTACGGATGCACTTAAAAACGAATCACTCAGGTTGTGGTTGTTTTCTCTCGGTATGCATGATATAAAGAGTAAATATAATGGACACAAATTCACACATAAAAAATTGAAAAGAAGGAAATATATGGTGAAAAGATCTCATAATCGGAATACAGTTATTAGGAAACGGGAAACATCATCTCTTAATCACACCATTTTAATCTCTTTAATTATCTTTTCATGTCTTATCTCTCGATGCAGTAATTAATTTCTCCATTCGGACTCGATTAGGACTTTTTGGGTTAAAAAGTGTAAAGGGTAAAAATGGAATGGACGGAATGTTCGGAATTAGAAAATGTCCTTATGACGTCCATTAGTGTTTTTTCGGGCATTTGCCCATTTTTTTTTTCTTTTTCTATTTTTTTTTTTTTTTTTTGCTATTTTTATTTTCTTGCCCTTTTTTTTTATTACACACTTTGGACTTACTTGATGAATTTCCAATTTTTCTCAATTCCGGGCTATTTGGGTTTTTCGGGTTATCAAACGAAAAGGAAATATTTCATTAGGCTCAAAGTGGGTTGCAAAGGGATAATTTTTTCACAACTTTATTATGGCTAATATTTTTGGGTTAAACAAAAGAGGGCCTACTTCATTGCCAAATTGCTAATCACATGACCATATGCATCTTGAGATTAATTAAGTTTAGAGATATATTTAGCACGAATTTCGAGACAACATTTCACACATTTCCCATAACCGATCAAAACAAAGGATTGAGATCATCAACGACTTATTAAAACGCTGAAAAGAACTTTGAGTTAATCATAAACTCGGATTGATTTAAAAACTCATAAAAAATTGAAAGGCTCGAAATCTCACCGGGCTTGATCAATCTCCACACTTATTCGTTAAGTCGTCAAGTTTCTTTCGATTTCCATCTTCGGTCAATTTTGGCTTAGTGCATTTAATTTTTATAATTTGAGACTTTAAATAGAATACAGGTGATATTTTTGAAAATTTTAAATTCCAATTTTTATTTATTTTGAACAGAAATATTTTTGGCTTTTTTAAAAAAAAAATCATTTTTTTTTATATATGCGAAGTTTTATGAATACGCACTTATCATCCCCCCTAACTTAGTCTTTTGCATTGTCCACAATCGAAAGTATGATAAAGCTAAATAAGACAAAATAAGGAGTGCGATAAATAAAACAAGCAAATAACTACAATAGAAACTATTCAATACAACACAGCTGTGGAAACAAAAGATAAAAACATGACAACATAAGATAAAACTAGAGGGGGATTGTGAAAGGTTCAAACGGGGTTGCCTACGGTGCTGGTGGGTGGTGGGAACTACCGGGTGCATTGGGGTCATAAGGATCATAAAAATAAGCAGGAAGTGGGGCATCGGGACCACAGTGGAGGTGATAAAGATCAGCCTGCATGCGTAGCATCATACTCGTGTCGCGATGGTATGAGGACATAAACCCGTCATAACGCGTCTCAAGAGAAATAACACGCTCGGTGAGGCCCGTATCGTCTGGAACATAATCAGGATCAGCAGCTTCATCATAGTCTTCCTCATCACCTTCTTCCATGTCAACATCTTCTTCACCAACAGCCTCTTCCTCATCGACAGACTCATCATCTGAGGCATCACTATCACCCCGGTGCGCTCGGATTAGCTGTATTTGTTTATCACTTCGAGTGCGGGATTCTTACCCAATTGGCTTGGGTAGGTGAATAAGATCTTATGGACGAACAATACCTGCATCCTTAAGAAAGGAGGTAATGAGACGGCCATAAGGAAGAGGTGCCTTTCCTTTCTTGTCCAGCGTCGCGCAAATGATATCATTGTAAAATGCGTGGGCCAAATTGATAACAGTTTCATGGGAAAAGAAATGATACACCATAGTAACCTGACGCGGGCGCATAGCCGAATCATTTGAAGTTTGCAAAATATTGGCACAAACGATGTGAAAAGTGATTCGGGCCTTGTCAGGTAATCGACCGATAGGAAAAGTTACAGTATTCCAAACTGAACCTGGAGCGATTCGAGACATGTAAACATATTTGGAAACAGCTGGATCATGACTGGGATAGGAAAATTGGGCTGGAGTGATCACACCCTTAGACTCGAGTTTCTGGACCAGAAGTTCGAGCGAGAAAGGTATCAGTGTCGAGCCGACAAAGGCTTGAGATTCGAAATCTGCGGTACAGACGAGTGAACCATAAAACGAACGGACTTCATTCTCCCACACCGCCTCATACAGTTCATTGAAAAATCTACACCAGCCTCGAGAGATGAACAGGCTGGTGACATAATTAGGAAGCTGATCCCAAAGCACTTGACGCTCAATGTGGATTTTTCGCGTAGGACCGAAGAAACAGCGGCACCAATTTCCCTCTCGACAGGAACGATATTCTCCATTGCCATCGGACAACACTTCAATGGAATTATATTTCTGGGGAGCGACCATAGAAATTGAAGATCTAGATAGAAAGAGAGAAAAGAAAATAGAGATGGAGGTGTGAAGAAAAATGGAGAGGGTAGGTTGATATTTATAGGTTGGATGGGTGATGGGGGGGAAGAATTGGTGGGAAATAAGGGAGGTAAAAAATGGGTATGGGGGGTTGTATGAATTTTTGGGGAGAGGAAATGATTGGGGAATGAATTGGGGTGTGGATGTTGAAGAGGTTTTAACCTCGGGAAAGGGCACAGCCTGCAGATAACCGGACCGATCCGGATTCAGATCGGACCGATATGGTCTTTTATTATTCTTTTTTGAGATCGGATTGGTTCCTTTTTTCAGGGTTGAACCGATCCGATCTATAAAAATACCATCTTTTCCCTCTTCAGTTCAGTGGTCACTTTCCTCTCAATTTTTCTAACCCGACACTCCTTCCAATGCAATTGGACTTCAAAACTCTCAGAACTCTTATCGAAACCCGAAATGCTCTCGAGACATGTGTATGATTCCCACCTCTGGTAGTGACACACAACTATGAATTCCTAACTAGCCTAACATCCTATTACTACTATATACAACATTCACCCCATACACATCGGGTGTGCGACGGCCTCACCTTTTTTTATCAGTCAATCCCCATAAATGGGGTCCGAAAACCTATATTGTGTCGACTTCTAGTACAACTGCTTCCAGATACGGATTGAGATGTTGTCCGTTAACCTTGAATGTGTTTCCCCCTTTTTGATCCTCTAATTCAACAGCTCCATGGGGGAATACTTCCTTCACAATGAATGGACCTGACCATCGTGACCGCAATTTTCCAGGAAACAAGTGTAACCTAGAGTTGTAGAGAAGTACTTTTTGTCCCGAATGAAACTCCTTACGTCGGATGATTCTATCGTGAGCTCATTTCATTCGTTCTTTTGAGATTTTAGCACTTTCATATGCATCATTGAGTATTTCTTTTAACTCGTTCAACTGAAGTTTGCGTGTTTCATCGGCTTTTTCCATGTTAAATTTCACCCTTTTGATAGCCCAATACGCCTTGTGTTTAATTTCAACAGGAAGATGACAAGGTTTGCCATATACAAAACGAAATGGGGACATCCCAAGGGGATTCTTGTATGTAGTTATATAAGCCCAGAGAGCATCATTTAATCGGAGAGACCAATCTTTCCTGTTAGGTTCGACTGTCTTTTCCAAGATACTATTGATTTCCTGATTGGCTAGCTCGACCTGGCCATTCGATTGTGGGTGATAAGTCGTTCCAACCTTATGGACGACCCCATACTTTTGCATTAGCTTTTCCATCGGCCTATTGCAAAAATGAGTGCCATTATCAGTGATGATAGCCTTATGAACTCCGAATCGAGAAATTATGTGTTCTTGAATGAATTTTATCACCACCTTATTGTCATTCGTCCTTGTAGCTATGGCCTCTACCCATTTTTAGACATAGTCTACTGCGACGAGGATGTATAAAAGCCAAAAGAGGGTGGAAAAGGCCCCATGAAGTCAATATCCCTGCAGTCAAACAACTCTATGACAAGTATGGGGGTTAATGGCATCATGTCACAATGAGTAATAGCTCCCATTCTTTAGCATCTATCACATGATTTGCAAAAAGTATTCACATCCCAGAAAATTGTGGGCCAAAAGAGATCGCTTTGCAGGATTTTTGCAACAGTTTTATTTTTGGAGAAATGACCTCCACATGCTTCCGTATGACAAAATCGGATTACCCCTTGAATTTTTTCATCAGGTACACATTTTCGGATGATTTGATCAGCGCAATACTTAAACAAATATGGATCATCATAAAAGAACATGCGTGACCAAGTAATGAACTTCTTTCTCTCTTGCGGAGTCCAACTGGAGGGAATGACTCTCATGACAAGGTAATTCACTATATCCACAAACCAGGGAAGAGAAGAAGTAGCAAATATATTCTCATCCGGAAAATAATCGTCTATGGGGATTGGATCAATAGGTACGTCGGACGAGAGTCGTGACAAATGGTCAGCAATGACATTTTTTACTCCTTTCTTATCTTGAATCGAGAGATTAAACTCTTGTAGTAGTAGGATCCACCTGATTAGGCGCGGTTTGGCATCTTTCTTGGTCAGAAGATATTTGAGTGCCTAGTGATCAGTGAAGCAAATGATGGGCGACCCAACAATGTAAGAGCGGAATTTGTCGAGAGCAAAAATGACCGCTAGTAATTCTTTCTCCGTAGTGGAGTAGTTAAGCTTGGGGACAGATAATGTCCTACTAGTATAGTAAATAACATGAGCTTTCTTGTCTTTTCTTTGTCCGAATACAGCCCCAATCGCGTAATCAGTTGCATCACACATAAGCTCAAATGGGAGTGACTAATCGGGAGCTTGCATGATAAGAGCAGAAATTAGCATGCTTTTTAGTTTATCGAAAGCTTCTTGGCATGCGTTATTCCATTCAAACGGAGTGTCCTTCATGAGAAGATTACTCAAGGGTCTAGCGATAGCGCTAAAGTCTTTGATAAATCTCCTGTAAAATCCAGCATGGCCTATAAAGGACCTCACATCTTTAAGCGATTTTAGCGGGGGTAACTCAGCTATTACTTCGAGTTTTGCTCGATCAACGTCAATTCCCCTAGATGAGACTATGTGGCCCAGAACTACGCCCTCAGTTGTAACACCCCATAATTTTTAGGATTAAATATTTAATTATTTTGGGAGTTATAAAAATATTTAAATTGGAGAAACTTAAAGTCATGAGTTGGAGAATTTATTTGAGTGAGGCGAAGTATTTATAATTGACGACTTTAAAGTTTAATTGTCTGAATTAATGTGTGTCGCATTTTGAGGTCAAAATTTGGAAATGTCAAAAAGTATTTTGGATCGAAATTCTGAGTGCGCGGTTGAGTCCGAATGGGTCGAGATAGTCAGAAAAGAGTACCCGGGGGTAGTAATTGGGTCTCGGGGTATTTTTGGGCATAGTCGGGCCCACACGGGGTGAGTTGGGCCTTTTTAATTAGGCTCACATGGCCAAAAATGGGATTTAGTGTTTCTAACCTAATTGAGGGACTAGGAACGGTAGATAGAAAATTCTAAACCTAGGGTTTGGGAGGGGAATAAAGGAAGCTAATCAAGAAGTCAATTGGGGGATCTTTTGGAGCCAAATTAAGGAGCTAATTTGGGGTGTTCTTCATCAACCATTCTCTACACCAACGAAATCAGACCCTACGAACGATTTCAAACAAGTGGTTAACTTGCTGTAATGTGTAAATGGTGATATACAATTCATATTTTAGTGATGTGTAAATTAAAATTCGTTTTGGGGATAAATGGGTACAAAAATGGAGTTTTGTTCATGGAACTATTGGATGAGATTCAAAGTAAGAATTAGTTGTGTTATATATTTCTGAGTATGATTATCTGATTTGAATGAGAAAACCCGGGACAGGAAACGGTGGGATTTGAATCTGAAATTGGAATTTTACCATAAGGATTTGTGTTCTTTAGTGGGTAAAGATTCTTAGTGTTAATGATGTTAAAAAGGGTTTAGATGATGTTTATAGTTCATGAGAAATATAATAAGATGATTAACAGACTGGGTTGAGGTTGGAATTTGAGAAAAGAACCTTAGTTTTTCGTCAATGTCCAAACAGCGGCCTGGAGAATACTAAGTCTGGATCGATCGATCGATCGACCCAGGGGGTTCAATCGATCGATGATACAGGAATCTTGGCAGTTCGACCAATTTTGATTATAAGGAGAAATTTATTTAAGATTTAATTCCTTACTTTTATTTAGTGATAAATTCATGTGAGGCATATATTCCTTAACAATTATAGGGTGATATAATTGGGTGTAGGAGGGTGAAAATTATATGTCATGAGATGAACGAATTTGGGTAAATAATTTAAGTATTGAAATGGACCAATTGAGCGAGTCCGGGTATGTTGGTAATTATAGGTAAATATATTTGGGAAATTTATGGAGATGAATGTGTGACATATTGTGGTTGAAAATGTGGGAATGGAATTCTGAGATGTAAAAATGGACCAAGTGAGCGAGTCCGGGGATGATGGTTGAGTGACACCAAGTTATTAAATTAATGGATGTGTTAATTAATGAAAGTAGAGTTGGAAGGTAGACTCGAAAAAGTATTAAATTAATTGATGTTGTAATTAATTAATTTAAAGTCGGATTGTAGAATCGGGAAGGGTATTTGTTAATTAATGTGTAATTAATTAAATGAGAGTCGGACCACAGACTCGAATTGGTATAAATTAAATAAATGTGTAAATTAATTAACTGGGAGTCGGACCACAGACTCAGATCGGTATTAAATTAATAGGTGTGTTAATTAATTTAATTAGAGCCGGGCAATAGACTCGGAAAAGTATTAAATTAATAGGTGTGTTAATTAATTTAATTAGAGTCGGACCATAGACTTGAGTAAAATATTATATTAATTGAGTGTGAATTAAATATATTAGAGTCGTACCACGGACTCGGGGTAATGATAATTTAATAAGTGAGAAAATTAATTAAGTTGAGTCGGGCCAGAGACTCGGAAAATTTCAAGCTAGTGTTACGGATCTTTGAGTACATGGTAAAGCCGGGGTTTATAGTATATATATATATATATGTGTGTGTGTGTGTGTGTGTGTGTGTGTGTGTGTGTGTGTGTGTGTGTGTTGTGTGTGCTATTAAATATCAGTGATTAGATATTTATTTAATTTATATGCTCTAGTGCTATCAAAGGAGGTTGCGCGATGTGGGTGAATCCCCTAGCTTGAGGAGTAGGGTGAGTATATCCCCAGGTCATAGCGTCCGGTATATGGGTGAGGGGATTATCTCACTTTCAGGGAAGGAATATGAATGCCTCCACTTCGTTTATATTTTGGGTCGGGTTGGTGAGCGATTCCAACTTGAGTAACTAGGTTATGTGAGCACACCTAGTGAGATAGCACTTTATATATATACATATATATATATATATAGTGTATTGTGTGTGCTATTAAATATCAGTGATTAGATATTTATTTAATTTATATGCTCTAGTGCTATCAAAGGAGGTTGCGCGATGTGGGTGAATCCCCTAGCTTGAGGAGTAGGGTGAGTATATCCCCAGGTCATAGCGTCCTGTATATGGGTGAGGGGATTATCTCACTTTCAGGGAAGGAATATGAATGCCTCCACTTAGTTTATATTTTGGGCCGGGTTGGTGAGCGATTCCAACTTGAGTAACTAGGTTATGTGAGCACACCTAGTGAGATAGCACTTTAGAGGAAAATCATCCGGCGAGGGTATACTCGGAGGGATGGATATACGTATGTTATATGTGTGGATGTTTTAGTAAAGATACATATATAATGGTATTCAATAATATATGCGGGTAATATTACAGAGTGTGATGTATTACTTCATATAACTTGTGACACGATTATATGTTACTATTTAAGAAGGAATTAATTAAGTTAATTGTGAGATAACTTATAGTATTCAAGAATCATTATATACTCGTGTTAGAGTAGTATGGCAAGGGGAGGTTATACCAGGACTAGTTGGACGGGGTAGTACAACTAGGTAGGGTTAAGGTAACTGTTAAGTGTGCACATTAGTGGAGGGGTGAGAATGTCCACAAGGGAGTGCGACACTAACTTATATATGAAGCGCATTCATGCTTTTTAATTATTGCAGTTAATTCACTGCTAAATATTTTCAAAATGTTTTGGGTTCTAACCCTTGCTATAAAACTATTTTCAAAACCTTTTAGGTGTCCAGCCACAGGGACGTCAGGATTGATATTCTATTCCAGGAACATGGAGCTGCGGCATATGTGGATGCTAGCAGGATATTTGGATTAGACGCATCGCTCATTCATTCCTAGAGTAGGAACTATTTCTCAGTTTCAGTTTCATTTAGGGCATCAGATTTATTTTATTCAGGTGTTGGATGTTTGTATTGGACTATTTACTTTGGTGGCCGATGGTTTATTCGGCAAATTGTTTAATTAATTATTTCAGTTGAGTTTTATTCAGTTGTGTGAATGGTTTATATTTATTTCCGCATGTACCATTTTGTTGATTAAAAAGTTAAAATTTGGCACCAGCTTTTGGAATACTAGGTGGTTAGTAAGTTTTAAAAGATTTTTGACAGTGATGCTTAGGATGAACCAACTGGGATTCCTGTTTTAATTTGGTATAGGATTGATCACCCGGTATTTTATTTGGCGGGGTGTCACATCATTCACCATAAAATGGCATTTTTCCCAATTGAGGACTAAGTCTTTTTCCAAACACCGGAATAAAACTCTTTCAAGATTAGCTAAACATTGGTCGAAAGATGGATCGAAAACGCTGAAATCGTCCATGAACACCTCAAGACCTTTTTCTATCATGTCGCTAAAGAGACTCAAAATGCACCTTTGAAAAGTTGCTGGCGCATTACATAACCCTGTGAAAGCTGGAACCCCCGGATGGTGATTTTCTCAATTAAAATCACCATTAATTTCCTTTGTATTTAAAACTCAATGGAGGATGCGGAAGTGTTGAAAGATGATGGTTCAACAACAATTAAACAAAACAAATTTTGGTTTAATTGAACAAGATTAAATCAATTCATTAATCCAAGTCCTAGAATTTGCCTAAGTCATAATTTTCAATTATCCAAAGTTAGGCGAAACCAATTTTAGCAAATGACTTGAATAAACCAAATTTACCCAAAATTTAATTTAGTCCCAAATTAAATGAGTGTGATAATTAAACCAAGTTTTATCTTGAATTAAACTTAAAGCATGGATTCTAAATTATTGTGCAAGATAAAATAAACAATATCACACTACGCCGCGATGTACGAGGAAAAACCCAAGACGGGAAAAAACCTCGGACGGACCTAGCCACAAGTCCACTAGATATGGAATTACAATTACAAGACAAAAGACTTACATCCTCGACTCGAACCCTCTCAAGCCTTATTGCTCCTTCTTGTAGAAATTTCTTCCTAGCGGACAACCACGGAGCTCCACCGCGATCTCGGAATCCACCGATAGGACTTTGTATGGTCACCGTCACCCAAGCTTGGAGCCTTTCTCCAAGTGAGTAATACCGCAACAAACTTCTTCTTCTTTGTGATGGGATGTAGAAGGAAACCCGAAACGTCTCTTTTTCAATTCGGTAGAGAAAACCGGTGCCAAAACTCCAAGTAAAGATATGTATATAGGACTTGGATAAACAACTATTGGGTGTAAACACTAGAGTGTGGAGGATTTTTCATTAAAGAATAACACTCAAAACTTGATCTTTTTCCTTAAACAAATTTTCTATCAAAACACTCTCTAGGAGTTTGTATGGTATGAAAAAGATACACCTTCAAAAATGATTCCCGTCCTTAATAAAGCCTTAAAAAATCAGTTAAGAAACAAGTGGGGAAATGGGGTGAAAACTGCCAAAAACTGCTCAAAACTGTTCCCGTCTGGCATCTCGTTCAAACGAACTTGACTCTCGTTCGAACGAGACTTCTAACGAGCGACCGGACTGGGCTCGTTAGAAACTCGTTAGATATCTCGTTAGAACGACCAAACTCGTTCGAACGACATATCGAACCACTTACCAGTTTAGGTTCGTTGGCAAACTCGTTTGAACGAAACCTGGTTCGAACGAAAAAACTCGTTCGAACGAGACTTCGAACGACTTCCAAAATTTTTTGATCAATTCAATTTTTGGCCCGAAAACTTTATATACTTTATTTTAAAGTTTCAATTAAATTATTCTGAAAGTAAAACATGGTTTTTTTATTAAACCTAACACCCAAATAAAATTTTGTTCCAAGCTCCTATATAAATATAATTACATTCATACCTTGGGAGCATGGAACCTTAGTTGATGACGTAGAAACGAGGCACGCAAACCGGCATTTTGATGAAGCTTTAAATTCTTTGCCGCTACGTCTTCAACACATACTTCATAGGCTTGAGAATATTACAATTAAATAGTATCCTATGAATAAATATTTTTGTCCAGAATTGAGCCAAAACTACATATGGACTCAATTGGAAATTTGTGTCCTTACAAATCCAAACGGCATATGTTTGTAGGCAAACGTACCAAACGGACATGTAAAAGTCGTCTTTTCTTGATCAAGTATACCCACTTCAATCTGATTATAGCCAGAATACCCATCTAGAAAACAATAGTAAGGATGGGAAGCTACTCGTTCAATCACTTGGTCGATAAAAGGCAAGGGAAAATGGTATTTTCTATTCCCGCATTGAGCTTTCGATAATCAATGCAAACACGCCACCCGGTAGTGGTGCGTTGAGGTATTAATTCTCCCTTAGTGTTTTTAACCACGGTCATACCCGACTTCTTTGGAACGACCTGAATTGGGCTCACCCATTTACTATCGAAAATGGGATAGATAATCCCAACATCTAACAATTTGATGATTTCCGCTCGAACTACATCTTTCATGGTTGGGTTCAGTCGCCTTTGCATCTCTCTCGAGGGCTTCACCTCCTCCTCGAGGTGGATTTTATGGGTACAAATCAAAGGACTTATACCTTTCAAATCTTTTATAGTCTAACCAAACACACTTCTATGCTTCCTCAACACATTCAATAACTTTCCCTCTTGCTCTTTTTTTAAACTAGAAGAAACAACAACAGGAAATATATCATCTTCTCCTATAAAATCATATTTTACATGAGAGGGTAGTTTCTTTAACTTAAGACTAGGAAATCTATCTTCAGATGGGATCATGCGTGACTCCCGCGGGGGTAATTCCTCAAATCTAGAAATTCAGTCAACATCTCTCAACTTCTCAAAAATCACTTCCTCTTGCAACAAAGCTCCCAACTCCTCCACTTCACGCTCAAACTCAGTATAAGAACTCTTATTCTCAATAACTTGCACTAAACAAACTTCCAGTGCATCCCCACCTATGATCTTCTCAATGTGCTCATCCACCACCTCTTTAATAAGATCAACCTCACGAATTTCATACTCATCACCCATTTGGTTAGCAACATTGAAAATATTGGTCTCAAGGGTCATATTTCCAAAAGTGAGTTGCATTTGGCCATTATGTGTGTTGATCAAAGCATTAGCAGTAGCTAAAAATGGACGGCCCAAAATTATGGGAACATGATTACTCGAATGGGGGGAAGGCTTCGTATCCCAAATGACAAAGTCTACAGGGAAGTAGAATATGTTCACTTGAACTATCACGTCCTCCACAATCCCACGAGGCACTTTCACTGTTCGATCTGCCAACTGTAGAGTGATTCAGGTAGG
The DNA here is from genome assembly GCA_949130495.1 of Sambucus nigra. Taxonomy (NCBI): domain Eukaryota; kingdom Viridiplantae; phylum Streptophyta; class Magnoliopsida; order Dipsacales; family Adoxaceae; genus Sambucus; species Sambucus nigra. The sequence continues at coordinate 266,273,922 of OX422217.1, forward strand.
TTTAAGATCACCTAAATCAAGCTGCTTATAGATAGAGTATGGAAGGATGTTCACACTCGCACCTAAGTCTAGCAAAGCTTTTTCAACTCTACTCTCTCCTATCACACGAAATTTTAGGTGCACCAGAATCCTTGAATTTTGGTGGAAGATCATTAAGAAGGACCGAGATCACATTTTGTGCTAAAAATACGTTCTTATTCACCTTAAGTCGTCGTTTGATAGTCAAAAGATCTTTGATGACTTTGGCATATGCTGGAATTTATTGAATAGCATCCAGAAACGGCAAGTTCAACTTCACTTGCTTTAGAACATCTAACACTTTAGTACGTGAAGCTCCCTTTTTGGGTGGTGCCAAGCATTGAGGAAATGGGGCACAGTGGGTGATTTTATTTCAACTTCAGGTTCAAATCCTTCATCCTTATCATCCATAGGCAATGGGGTCTCCTCAGATTCTGAAACTTCTTTAGCTATAGATTCCTTAGGAGGTGGTGGCGCTAGATCAATTACGCGACCACTGCGTAGAGTCGTGACAGCTTGACATTGTTCTGGAAAATCTGATGATGTAGAGCTAACCGTAGTTTGCCCTTGAGGAGGTATTTGGCCTTGAGCTGGGAATTTACCCTTCTCCTGAGTATTCAATGGAGATTGCAACCTAGATATGCTAGTATGAATTTATGTGAACATTCGATCATACTTAGCATTGCTCTCCTTTTGAGATTGGATGAGTTGATTCATATTATCCTCAAGAGATCGCCTAGGTGGAGTGACATACGGACCAGGAGATGGTACCTGCAGAGGGGTTTGCATCGCTGGAGGCATTTGCTGAAATTGAGGAGGGGTGGAGGCAAAGCCACATGTGAATTGGGAGCCATCCCACTTTGTGATTATCCATAGTTGAAACCAGGATGATTCCTCCAAGATTGATTGTATGCATTCCCCTACGGTACATTAAAATTTCCTCGAAACCCTCCTATCGCTTCTACTTACTCAGTGTACATTGCCTTGTAGGCAGGTATGGAAGGACATCCTTTGGTAGAATGACCAGCAGCACAAATGGCACACACTTTCTCCTTTCCTGCTTGAATGGGTCCGGAGACTTCTCTTAATCAAACCTCAAGTATGTCTCTTAAATTCTTTTCCAATTGGTCAAATCGACGATCTAACAAAGTGTCCTTGTCCAGGTGATAAATACCGAACGCAGCAGGTGAGTTGGACACTTGTCGATTTTTATTTTGACTATTGGGATCAGAAACATCCCATGCTTGCGTAGTCTCCGCTACATATTTCAGATGAGCCTTAGCATCGCTCGAGTCTAACTCCTAGAATGGTCTTTCGCCCATTGTCTGAACGAGTTGTTTAGATGCTAAAGTAAGCCCTTGATGAAAAAATGAAATGAGATGATGTTTTTCTAACCCATGATGTGGGCAAGCACTAACTAACTCCTGAAAACGTTCCCAACACTTGTCAAAAGCTTCATTCTCATTTTTACCGAAAAGCTTGTATTTGAGCTTTGACAGATTTGGTTTTGTCCTGTGGAAAGAACTTGGAGAGAAACTTAGTCTGCATATCTCTCCAGGATAAAACAGAATTCGGGGGTAGTGACCATAGCCAAGTCTTAGCTTTATCCTTTAAGGAAAAAGGGACAAGCTTTAACCGGATAACATCTTGTGGGCAGGTTTGATCACCAAACGTCTCACATGCTTCTTCGAACTCTCTAATATGGAGATATGGTTTTTCAGAATCCGTCCCATGAAATGTAGGAAGAATTTGAATCATCCCATTACAAAAGTGGAATTGACCGGCATTATATGGGAGTAAAATGCAACCAGGGGTAACAGTTCGCTCTGGAAATAAAAGATCTTTCATGGGAAGATATGGTAACTCTTACTCTCCAACACCAGCACAAACACTACCGTGCACAGACATATTGCTACCAAACGATTCAGAACCCTCACTCAGTGTTTGACTCAAAGTGCGACTTGTGATTAAATTATTAGGTGAAGGAGGTGGAACCCAAAAGTTTAGAGAGTCGGTAGTATGAGAATTTTCAGAATTTGCTTCGACAATAGGATTTTCGTGAACTTGGGTGAGAAAGGGATTTTGCATGTAATTGTACAAGAGATGAGATGAAAAGTAGTATTTTTTATTTTTTATTTTTTTTTAAATGAATCAATTTAGGATTAAATTCACTTTCCTAAGTATCACCAATTTACGATCCCCAACAACGGCGCCAAAAACTTAACGCGACTAAGATTTTGTCTCAGAAGTGCATTCTCTCTAGGTTCAAGTGCAAGCCTTTCGCGTTAGTAATAATCCGACAAGTCGGGATCGTCTCCACAGGGATCAGAAATTGGTAATTGTGAATAACGTAGGAAAAGTTTATTTAATCTTCAAATGGGTTGAAATTTCAAATTGGTGATGAAATAAAAATAAACAAAGTGCACAAAAACACTAAGAATTGTAAAGAAAATAGATATGAGTATGAGAGAAAATAGGTTGGAATACAATCCCCCAAACCTTAGTAAATTACCGTATAGATTACTAGAATTGTAAATTAAAATTTTGACCAAATCCAGTCTTTATAGATCCTAAGCATTACATATATGAGGGAACTAGCCCACATTATATGAAATCAAAGTTAAATACAAAGTGGTGTAGAACAATTACACTTGCATAGTATTCTTAAACATCCCAAGTACCTAGGGCAAGAGAGATTAAAAGATCTACTGTGTTTGTATACTTTCCATACACGATTCGGTCATATTTAATTTACACTCTATTTTCTACATGGGTAATTTACCTCAGGATGGGTTCATGTATCCCAACCCTTGAAAATTTAGCTAGATATGGTTTTATGAGAAAAAAAATTCATAACAATGCATGGAATTATGTATCTAAGAAACATTATTTCAAAAGAAAATTGCAAAACAATTGAGAATTGAATTGAAAATAAAATTGAGACTAAATAAGAGAATGGAAGTTGATACTTGGATTGAAAAATTGAAACTTGTAATCAGCACTAGGGAAAAGAGATGAACTTGAATCCAGAATACTCCTTTATCAAACTTACAAAATAGATTTTTTTCTTAGAATATGAAAATTGTCTACTAAAGAAAAAGAACTAAAAAGGCACTCTAAAATTCGACTCCCCTTGGAAGGATGTAGGTTTTGGTCTTTTATAACACCAACTATGATGATTTTACAGCTAATAGCGATGAGCTGTACAAGATATTCCAAGATTTTTCACCTTTTCAGCTCCATAATAAATGCCAGAATTTCGAACAGTCGGATCAATCCGGATCCCATCGGATCGGTTCGACTTTCAGTAATCGAATCGATTCTTTTTTATTTCTACCAGAACGGTTCGGATCCCATCGGATCGGTTTGGTTTTTATCGGTTCTGCATCAATCCGGGGGCTACTGGAATGGTGACATTTTGGATCGGTCTGATATAAACCAGATCGGTCCGGATATCTTTAATTTTGACTTTTTCTTTCCAACTTTGACTTATCATAACTTTTGATCTCGAGCTCTGATTTGATTGTCGTTTCTTCCGACGCTCTTGTGAAATTTACGCTTTTGCCCTTTGACTTTTCTTCCTTTCTTTCGGTTTCTTTCTTTCTTTTCTTGCATAAAATACCTGTCAAATCAATAAAAAAATTCATGAAACTCGGGGTACTCATTAGAAATAGTCAATAGCAATGATATGGGATAAAAGTGATTCAATTACGTTGTTCGAGATATTAAAATTACTAAATTAAGGGGCTAAATTCAGAAGAATTTATGCTTGGTCATCTATACCCCTTCACTCCATCACTAATTCCCAAGAATATGGCTTTCTTAGCTCTAGGATCCAACTTGCTTTCCCTAACATGGAAATATGCAGGGGAGCCGAAAATACGTAAAGAATTATAATTTATATCAGGTTTTCTCGACCATACCTCCATGGGTGTTTTTCCCTCATTTGTAGTTATAGGTTACCAATTAATGAGGTGACATGCATATGTAACAGCTTCAGCCTAAAATGCCTTGCCTAAACCAGCATTGGATAATATGCTTCGCACTTTCTCTAGCAAAGTGCAATTCATACGTTCAGCCACACCATTTTATTATGGCGTGTCTCTTATTATGAAGTGTCGCATGATCCCCTCTTCCTGGCATACTTGCAAAAATGGGTCTGACTTATATTCCCCGCCATTGTCTGACCTGAGTCTTCTAATTTTTCTACCAGTTTGGTCTCTATCATTTTTTCCACTTTAAGAAAATCTTCAAGACTTCATCCTTATATCGCATGGTGTACATCCAAACTCGTCTCGAGAAGTCATCCACAAAAGATACAAAATAATGCTTACCTCCCAAAGATGAAACTTTGGTAGGTCCCCAGACATCTGTGTGAACATAATCAAGAGTCCCCTTTGTACGATGTACTGTTGTGCCAAACTTTACTCTTGTTTGCTTGCCCAGAACACAATATTCACAAAATAGAAGCTTACATGCCTTGGCACCTTTCAATAGACCTTTATTCACTAATCCCTTTAAAGCCTTCTCTCCTGCATGTCCCAAGCGTACATGCCATAATCTCGTAGCATCAGATGCAACCTCTTCTGAACTTTCTGAGACTGTTGCTACACCTGTAACTATATTTCCAAGGAGAAAATACAAGTTACTCTTTTATGTTACCTTCATCATAACCAGGGCTCCATATGACACCTTCAGACCATCGTCTGTGTGATATCATAACCTTTAGCTGCCAAAGCGCCAAGTGAGATAAGATTTTTCTTCAGGTCCGGTATATACGGAACGTCTTCCAGCACTCTAACTATTCCACTATGCAACTTCAGTCGGATTTTTCATATCCCTTTTGTTTGACAAGCCCATCAAAACAGCTCCACCATCTAGCTCCTTAAAGATAGAAAACCACTCCCTTTTGGGACATATGTGATAGGAACAACCCGAATCCAAAATCCATTCTTGGGAACTGGATCCAAATGGTGAAATAGACAAAATAAATTCAGAATCGTCATCGTCACTCGTCGCAACGTTTGCAATGGGGTTCTTTGTGTCCTTCTTTAACTTAGGACAATCATTCTTCCAATGCCCTTTCTGGTGACAAAAAGCACATTCATCTTTTGCAGGAATTCTCCTACCCAAATTTAATGCTCCACCTCTCGATTTAGATCGAGATCTTCCATGGTTGTCATTCTTCCTTTCATTTATTCTTCCACGAACTGTCAATGCTTCAGATGTTGAGTCTCTATATACCTCTTTATCCTTCTTACGAACCTCATTATTCATTAGGGTATTGGAGACCTCAACATATTTTATTTCCTCCTTTCCGTACAATAGCGTGGTAATGAGATGTTCATATGAGTCAGGTAGAGAATTTATCACTAACAGTGCTTTATCCTCATTGTCAATTTCAACATCCAAATTTTGCGAATCAGCAATAATTTTATTAAAATTATTTAGATGCTCTGATATAGAAATACCTTCTGCATATTGGAACTGGAAGAGTTTCTTCTTTCTTTTTTTTTATACAAACTCGAAAATCTGTAAGTTTTCAAAAAAAAAATTTATTATTTTCGAAATTTCCAAAATTCTAAGTACTTTTGTGACAAACTAGTGTAAAAAACAACTAGTTTCTCATAAAACACTTAAAGCTTTTTTTTTTTTTAACAAATTACAGCAGTTTTGAAAAAAATTCCACGAAAAAAAAATAATAACAAATTTTTACAAATATTTAGGTAATTTATGACAAAATTAGGGTCAAAAACACTATTTAATCACAAAAGACTTAACTTTGTTTTTTTTTTTTATATTCTGAAAATAAATAAAAAAAATTGCTGCTGGAATTTTGAACTTGTCGGATATTTCGTTTTTTTTTTAATAAAACTAGTCCGAAAATCAATATTCTTAAAATCGACCGAAATCCCCGGCAACGGCGCCAAAAACTTGTTGTCGAGTTTTATTTGTTATAAAACTACCGCAAGTGCACGGGCTATTGAAATATAGCGGGTGTAAGTACGGGTCGAACCCACAGAGATTTCATCAATTTTTATAAAGTATTGATTGTCCAACTAGACATATGAGTATATAATAGTGATTAAGTTTCTAAAATAAAAATAAAAAATAAAAAATAAAAAATAAATGAACAAGTACAATAGATAATATTAAACGAGGAAGAAACTAGGACGTCGGATCCGTTTGTTAATTTTAATTAAAGTAACACATTAATTTAATTTCGTAGTTCCAAATTTATAACAGAAAATATACCGACTCTCGTCGCGTACATTTCGGAGAATAAAACAATACATGCGCTCAAAATATTTTAACGTCTCTTAAATTAGACACCATAAATCCCTATTCCCTCGAAAATATCACGTTCTAAACTTTTAATGTGTATTTAAGCATGGGATATCAAAACATCTAAGTGCAAGCATAACCCATCAAAAATGACAAATCTAAATTTTTAAAGCATGAATTTATAATTAATTCTTGAGGTTTAAAAATACACTCTCGTGTATTTTTAAGCGAATACCGAATTTTTTTATTTCAAATTAAAACATGTCGGAATATGTACGAAATTAAATTAACATGCGTGGTTTAATTAGTCATGACAAACATCACCTAAGTCCTAGTAAATAAACTACTCACACAACATATTTGACACACAAATATTGTAAGATGAAAAAATAATTTTCCATAATAAATATCAACTTATAAAATTTTGAGGCCAAGACTTGAATTACAATACACAATATGCTCCTCCAAAGTGTGTCTCAAAAATACACTCTACACAAATTTTTTTTTCTCTCTCAAAGTGTGTCTTTTTTTTCTATCCAAAAGTATCCCCAAAGTCTCTACATTGCCCATAATTTATACAAAAAAAGAGAAACCAACAAAATAGGACAAAGTAGGAGTTAAACAGGTATGGGGTAAGGTATTTTCGGAAGAAGCAAAACATGGGTTGGTGGGGTGGGGAATCTGCTTTCGTTATGAAGAAAAGGGAGAAGGTGGGAGTGTGGGTTTAGTGGGCAAGTGGGGTTGTATTTAGAGATTTTCGTCAAAAAGAAATGGGGAGAGGCAGGGTTTGAACCCCTGACCTCGCGCATAAATCTCCTTATCCCAACCAGCTCACCTAATAGCTCTTTCTAATATAAATATACACCCAATTATATTTAACAACATATTACAACCCAAATCTCATAATTTGCACAATAGCCCAAATCACCATAACTTCTTCATTCGGAGTCCGATTGACTTGCCGTTTGAACCGACGTGACCCTCATTTCGGTGCCAACAATATTTCAGTAGTGTTTAGGTCTCGCGATTGACTTTGGGCATTGACCCGGGGCTTTGACTTTGACTTTCTTTTGAATTCAAACTTTGCACGGTCATAACTTCTTCGTTTCAACTCCGATTGATACGCCGTTTGAGCTCAGGCGTCCCTTGATTCAAGGCCTTCAATTTCCATGGTTGGTCCGAGTCCGAAATCAGCCATTTGAATTTACAATTTTGCCCCTGAAGGTGCGTAAGTGACCTTTTCATGCTCCATTTGCGTCCGGACTTCACCGCTTTATTTTTAAACCTGTCAATACTAAAAAAAACAACTTGAACAAGATATTAGCAATGAATATAAGATGTGAGCTTGAAGTTCCCAAAATTGCATTATTAACCCCATTTATTCTTAAATTTGTATTTTTCTCTAAAATAATAAAAATATCTATAAAAGCTCTTTATTTATGATAAAATGGGAATAACAACACTTAGATTTGAGTGTAAATAATACAAAATAATGCACTCATCATAAGGCAAACAAGGTAGCCAAGCTTCAAACACCCCGAGATAGTCACTCTTCATTAGTTTGGGTTAGGAGATCCGACTTGGTAGCTTTACAAGATAGGGTATTTAATTCTCATTTACTTTCGCATACTTCCTCCCATGCAAAATCTAAAGGTTGAATTTGTTATTAATTTGAACCATCATCTAACGCTGCCGCATCTAAAAAGAAAATTATTACTTTTTGATTTCAAAATTGGGGGCCTACTTCCTTTTTCAAATTGGTATCAAAGAGAAAGCGATAAATTATTTCGTTAAGATCCTTTTAATAATTTTTGGCTAAAATGGAATTTTCCCCATTTTCAAAATTTCCTATTTTCGATGGTTCTAATTACGCGTACTGAAAAGCGCGAATGAAATCGGCACTTAAATCTATCGATGAGAGGGTTTGGTTATCGGTAGTTAATGGGTGGTCTCCACCAACTCATTTAGTAGATAATGAACGTGTTCCCAAACCGGCCGATAGATGGAGTGAGAATGAGTTTATACTTTCAAATTTTAATTCTCGTGGTTTAAATGTCTTGTTTAGTGCCGTCACACCAGATGAATTCCGACGCATTATGACGTGTGAGACCGCTAAAGAAGCTTGAGATATTTTACAACTCACTCATGAAGGTACAAGTGTCGTTAAAGCTTCGAAACTCCAAAACCTCACCACTCAATTTGAAACTATCAAAATGAATGATAAATAAACTTTTGATGAATTTTATGCTAGACTTTTCGATATTGTTAATTCATCGTTTAACTTAGGAGAGAAAATACCCGACAATCGAGTAGTAAAGAAAATCTTAAGGTCCCTACCCGATAGATTTATTCCGAAAGTGACCGTTTTAAATTCTTTACCGACTTTAGCCTCTAAAAAATTAGAAGACCTTGTAGGTGACTTACAAACCTATGAACTGAACATGTTTCCCTCTAAAACTGAAAAGAAAATAGAAAAGGGCGTTGCTTTGAAAGCCCGAAAAAAGGAAAAACAAGTAGTAGAGTGTGAAAGTGATAGTGACTCCGAAGACATGGCTATGTTTGCTAGGAAATTTAGAAAGTTTCTTAAAATTAACAACAAAGATAAATTTAAAAATGACTTTAAGAAATTTGAAACTTCTAAGCATGACAAAGCCGAGAGGATCAAATAGGTGTTTTGGTTGTGAGGGTTATGGCCATAGGGCTTCTGATTGCCCCACTAAACTAAGGAGATAGGGTAAGCGATCCATTTCATATAATGCGACCCTTAGTGATAGTGATAAGGAAGAGGGACCCGATTCCCCCATTAAGCTTAATTTTGTGTCTTTTTTGGCTAGTCATGTGAGCACCGATAATGAATCTTCTCATGAAGATATTCAAATACATGACACTTTCGAGGTCAAAGTTTATGATTCCCTTGTTTTTTATGATAGTGAGAGAGAAGAAGAAAGAGAGAGTGAAAATGAAGAAGAGGTTAATGTGATTGAACTTCAAAATTATTTTCAATAACTATATGAAGAATCAATTAAATTAAAAAGAGCAAATTTGAAGTTAGAAGCAAGTTTAAGAGAGAGTGTCAAGGTCGTTGATGATAGCGTGTTGGTAGAAGACCTTAAGACACGAGAGAAAACTCTTCGAGAGAAGCTAGAATATATTGAAGGCGAGAGATAGCCTTAGAGGTTTAATGGAATCCTTGAAAAAGGAGCTTCTCGAGTTTGAAGAGAGAACTGGTTTGTTAGAGTCTAGAATTTTACAATGAGAAGAACAATTAAAAGACTCTAGTAATGTCAAATTTGATTTGGAGTGTAGGTCCGAAAAACTTGATAAAATCTTAGGCACGGTCCAAATCAAAAATGACACTTGTGGTTTAGGATTCGATACTTGTAATGAATCTACTCAAAAATCCAAAATCAACATTTTAAGAGAATCGCCTAGGAAAGCCTTTAGAGATCACTCCTTATGTAAATCTTTTCTCCGTGAGTTAAAGTGTTCACATTGTGGTCGAAAAGGTCATCTTAAGAAATTTTGTTTTGATCTTAAAAGATTTTCTAAAAAATCCCAACGTAAGGCAACCAAGGTAGCCAAGCATCCTACACCCCGAGATAGTCACTCTTCATTAGTTTGGGTTAGGAGATCTGACTTGGTAGCTTTACAAGATAGGGTATTTGATTCTCATTTACTTTCGCATGCTTCCTCCCATGCAAAATCTAAAGGTTGAATTTGTTAGTTTTATTTGCATACTTTAGCTTTTGTACTTCATGCTATATTTACATGCTAAATGTATGCTTGTTTAATCATTCTTGTCTATGCTCCATGTTTAATCACATGCTAGAATTATGATTCTTGTTTATCTTTTGTATTATATTTCCTTCATTTTGTTTGCATTAAATGAAAAATACAAAAAGATTTTGGGTTTATCATTTGTGTTTTATTTGTTTAGTAATTTAGGCTTAATGAAAAATACATATGATTTTCTGTTTGTCTTTTGAGTATATATTTTTTATTTTTGGTTAAAACTTTCAAAAACTCAAAAAGATTGCTTTTGTGTGTATTTTTAGTTTGACACACTTCATGTGGCATATACTTGTGTTTGAATCCCACCTGTTACGCTCCCATGTGGCTAGAACTTTTGGTTTAGATTGTCAATTCTTATTATGTTCTTTACCATGCTTACATGGAGTAGTTGGATGTTGTGTTGCTTAAATGGATTCTATTTTTATATGCCTCTTTTCACACATGCACGAGCTCATTGAAATTTTAACTTCATATGTATATTTGAGCTTTGTGAGGTGTTCTCCTACCAATCTTGTCATCTACATATTTGTGACCTAGGAGGACTAGTGCATGTCAAAATCCGTTGCACGTGAGATTTGTGAGAAATAAAAATGATATATATGAATGTGCACGGGGAAGGGCTCCGAAAGGATTTATTATCCTTTGCGAATAGTAAGCCACCTTTTTTTTGGACCTAATAGAAATACGTGGTCCAAAGGCCTAAAAACAGAAAATATGGCACTAAAAAGAAAATAATTGCCAAGGCCTATTTTTGATTGATATATTCATTCAAAATTAATAATATATATGCTTATTGAGGGAGATTGGATGGTATATCAATGGTTTTCACAATGTCCGTTTATCCTAGTTGTGCTTTCAATATCATGATTCTATTGGTTCGTAGAATCATCAACATGCTAGGCTTGTATGCATTGTGTATGTTTGTTCATTGAGTTCAATTTATATTGTTACATGAGGTTATATTCAAATGTGATGAAGTTTTTTAATCAATTGAGAACTCCGTGAACATGTTTTAAGTGAATGGGTCTAAATTTAATTGTTACTAGTTCACACCCCAACACTTCCGTTTTCATATGACACATTTTTGCCATACGAGTATGAAAAGCTTATCTTATTTTGTGTCATTTATGTGTTTATATCTATATATGTGTACTTGATTCTATTAGGTATATATTATGTATACATATATTTGATATTTTTGTTTAGTCTTTGCCTTGCTTTCTAGTCCATATATGCTTTACTTTATAATTGGTATCCATCGTGTTGCATTCTTTGTTGATATCACGTGCTTAATATGTATGTATCATAATTGGTATCTATTTCTTGCATCTTAGTTGGTATCCATTATTAGTTGTTGGATTAGTTGTTGCCTATGTGCTTTCATGTTCTTATCACTTTATGCATCATGTTTAAATTTTTTATCCTTTGTCTATTCCTGAAAAAAAAGGAGGAGAATGATAGAGGAGAAATGGTATATAATCATATTGTAATCGTATCTTAGTTTGGGGGAGATTTAACTTAGGGAGAGTCGCTATCTTATTAGGTTGATCATAGTTGATAAAGGGAGAATTAATTTCGAGGGAGTCATTATTTAATTGCATTTAATATTTTGATATTCCCTATGCGTTTAATGTGTTTACTTAAGTGTGCAGGAATTCTATTCTCAGTGGCAATTTTTTCATCGGCAAAGATTTTGATCCTTTGGATTGTTTGAGTCAAGCATTTTATTTTTATTTTGGGTGGAACGTTTTGTCAGTCTAGTAGAGCTTGACGTCCCTTTAGGATTTTTGTTGGGTTTTGTCCCGGAATAGCCAAAGGGGGAGATTTGTAAGGACACAAATTTCCAATTGAGTCCTTTGTAGTTTTGTCTCAATTCCGGACAAAAACGTTTGAGTCATAGGATAGAGTTAATTGATCATCCTTCAATCATATGACGTGTTTGTTAAAGACGTAGCGACCAAGAGTATAAAGCTTCATCACATTGTCGAGTTTGTTTGTGCCTCATTTCTACGTCATCAACATGGTTCCATTGCTCCTAAGGTATTAATGCATTTTGATTTTATATATAGGAGCTTGGAACATTTAATATTGGGTGTTGTTCATTTTAAAACTGTTGTTTAATTTTAGAAAGATTTTATTAAAACTTTAAAATCAAGTTTATAAAATTTTTGGGCTAAAAATAGAAATTTTCAAACTTTCTCGAAGTTCGTTCGAACGAGTTTGCCAACGAGTTCCCTTATTGGCCACTACTACTTCGTTCGAAATGTCGTTTGAACGAGATGGTTGTTCGAACGAGATTTCCAATGAGATTTCTACCGAATTCACACTCGAACTTCGTTAGAAGCCTCGCTAGAACGAGATTTCGTTCGAATGAAAATGTCGTTCGAACGAGATTTGGCGGGAACAGTTAAATGGCAGTTTTTTGCAGTTTTCACCCACTTCCCCATTATCTTTACCCACTAACTTTTGACTGAATATTCAAGTGCGGGAACTAACTTTGGAAAGTTAACTTTTTCATATCCTACAACCTCTAAGAGACTGTTTTGAGAGAGAAATTAAAAGGGGAAAAAGTTCATTATTTTTTAGTGTTTAATTCTTCAAGAAAAATCTTTTAAACACTTGTTTACACCCAATTGTTGTTTAATCCAAGTTCCATATATATATATATATACTTTGGTTGGAGTGTTTGGCATCGGTTTATCTCTACATTCATTTGAAGAGAAGTGTGGTTTTGCTTCTAAATCCCATAAAGAAGAAGAGCTTGTTTTGTTGCGTCATTCTCACATGGTGAAAGGAACCATATGTGGTTGACAGTGTGCCTATGTCTCATTGGTGATTCCAAGATCCTGGTGGAGCTCCGGGGTTATCTACTAGGCGGAGGTATTTACAAGAAGAAGCGTCGGGGCTTGAGAGGGATTGAGTCGAGTGTTGTAAGTCTTATTGTCTTGTAATTATAATTCCATACTTAGTGGACTTAAGGCTAGGGTCGTCCGAGGTTTTTTCCCGTTGTGGGTTTTTCCTCATACATCGCGGCGTAGTGGTTTCATTATTTATTTTATCTTGCTATACTCACCTCAAACGCATGCATAGGTAATTTAAGATAAAATTTGGTTTTAATCACTACATGTTTAATTTGGTGTTAATTAAGTTGAGTAATGTTTAATTAATTCAAGTCATTTAATTTAATGAGTTAAAATTTAGTATGGCCTAATTTGTTAAAATTGAGAAATATGATTTTGGCAAATTCTCTAGGACTTGGATTAATTGTGTTTAAGTGAAATTTAAATAAGTGTGTGTGTTTGAATCTAATTTCACTTTCGCATACTTCCTCCCATGCAAAATCTAAAGGTTGAATTTGTTATTAATTTGAACCATCATCTAACGCTTCCGCATCTAAAAAGGAAATTATTACTTTTTGATTTCAAAATTGGGGGCCTACTTCCTTTTTCAAATTGGTATCAAATCCAAAGCGATAAATTATTTCGTTAAGATCCTTTTAATAATTTTTGGCTAAAATGGAATTTTCCCCATTTTCAAAATTTCCTATTTTCGATGGTTCTAATTACGCGTACTGAAAAGCGCGAATGAAATAGGCACTTAAATCTATCGATGAGAGGGTTTGGTTATCGGTAGTTAATGGGTGGTCTCCACCAACTCATTTAGTAGATAATGAACGTGTTCCCAAACCGACCGATAGATGGAGTGAGAATGAGTTTATACTTTCAAATTTTAATTCTCGTGATTTAAATGTCTTGTTTAGTGCCGTCACACCAGATGAATTCCGACGCATTATGACGTGTGAGACCGCTAAAGAAGCTTGAGATATTTTACAACTCACTCATGAAGGTACAAGTGTCGTTAAAGCTTCGAAACTCCAACACCTCACCACTCAATTTGAAACTATCAAAATGAATGATAAAGAAACTTTTGATGAATTTTATGCTAGAATTTTCGATATTGTTAATTCATCGTTTAACTTAGGAGAGAAAATACCCGACAACCGAGTAGTAAAGAAAATCTTAAGGTCCCTACCCGATAGATTTATTCCGAAAGTGACCGTTTTAAATTCTTTACCAACTTTAGCCTCTACAAAATTAGAAGACCTTGTAGGTGACTTACAAACCTATGAACTGAACATGTTTCCCTCTAAAATTGAAAAGAAAATAGAAAAGGGCGTTGCTTTGAAAGCCCGAAAAGAGGAAAAATAAGTAGTAGAGTGTGAAAGTGATAGTGACTCCGAAGACATGGCTATGTTTGCTAGGAAATTTAGAAAGTTTCTTAAAAATAAGAACAAAGATAAATTTAAAAATGACTTTAAGAAATTTGAAACTTCTATACATGACAAAGCCGAGAGGATCAAATAGGTGTTTTGGTTGTGAGGGTTATGGCCATAGGGCTTCTGATTTCCCCACTAAACGAAGGAGATAGGGTAAGCGATCCATTTCATATAATGCGACCCTTAGTGATAGTGATAAGGAAGAGGGACCCGATTCCCCCATTAAGCTTAATTTTGTGGCTTTTTTGGCTAGTCATGTGAGCACCGATAATGAATCTTCTCATGAAGATATTCAAATACATGACACTTTCGAGGTCAAAGTTTATGATTCCCTTGTTTTTTATGATAGTGAGAGTGAAGAAGAAAGAGAGAGTGAAAATGAAGAAGAGGTTAATGTGATTGAACTTCAAAATGCTTTTCAAGAACTATATGAAGAATCAATTAAATTAAAAAGAGCAAATTTGAAGTTAGAAGCAAGTTTAAGAGAGCGTGTAAGGTCGTTGATGATAGCGTGTTGGTAGAAGACCTTAAGACACGAGAGAAAACTCTTCGAGAGAAGCTAGAATATATAGAAGGCGAGAGATAGCCTTAGAGGTTTAATGGAATCCTTGAAAAAGGAGCTTCTCGAGTTTGAAGAGAGAAATGGTTTGTTAGAGTCTAGAATTTTACAATGAGAAGAACAATTAAAAGACTGTAGTAATGTCAAATTTGATTTGGAGTGTAGGTCCGAAAAACTTGATAAAATCTTAGGCACGGTCCAAATCAAAAATGACACTTGCGGTTTAGGATTCGATACTTGTAATGAATCTACTCAAAAATCCAAAATCAACGTTTTAAGAGAATCGCCTAGGAAAGCCTTTAGAGATCACTCCTTAGGTAAATCTTTTCGTCGTGAGTTAAAGTGTTCACATTTTGGTCGAAAAGGTCATCTTAAGAAATTTTGTTTTGATCTTAAAAGATTTTCTAAAAAATCCCAACGTAAGGCAACCAAGGTAGCCAAGCTTCCTACACCCCGAGATAGTCACTCTTCATTAGTTTGGGTTAGGAGATCTGACTTGGTAGCTTTACAAGATAGGGTATTTGATTCTCATTTAGATTCGCATGCTTCCTCCCATGCAAAATCTAAAGGTTGAATTTGTTAGTTTTATTTGCATACTTTAGCTTTTGTACTTCATGCTATATTCACATGCAAAATGTATGCTTGTTTAATCATTCTAGTCTATGCTCCATGCTTAATCACATGCTAGAATTATGATTCTTGTTTATCTTTTGTATTATATTTCCTTCATTTTGTTTGCATTAAATGAAAAATACAAAAAGATTTTTGGTTTATCATTTGTGTTTTATTTGTTTAGTAATTTAGGCTTAATGAAAAATACATATGATTTTTTGTTTGTCTTTTGAGTATATATTTTTTATTTTTGGTTAAAACTTTCAAAAACTCAAAAATATTGCTTTTGTGTGTATTTTTAGTTTGACACACTTTATGTGGCATATACTTGTGTTTTAATCCCACCTGTTACGCTCCCATGTGGCTAGAACTTTTGGTTTAGATTGTCAATTCTTATTATGTTCTTTACCATGCTTACATGGAGTAGTTGGATGTTGTGTTGCTTAAATGGATTCTATTTTTATATGCCTCTTTTCACACATGCACGAGCTCATTGAAATTTTAACTTCATATGTATATTTGAGCTTTGTGAGGTGTTCTCCTACTAATGTTGTCATCTACATATTTGTGGCCTAGGAGGACTAGTGCATGTCAAAATCCGTTGCGCGTGAGATTTGTGAGAAATAAAAATGATATATATGAATGTGCACGGGGAAGGGCTCCGAAAGGATTTATTATCCTTTGCGAATAGTAAGCCACCTTTTGTTTGGACCTAAAATAAATACGTGGTCCAAAGGCCTAAAAACAGAAAATATGGCACTAAAAAGAAAATAATTGCCAAGGCCTATTTTTGATTGATATATTCATTCAAAATTAATAATATATATGCTTATTGAGGGATATTGGATGGTATATCAATGGTTTGCACAATGTCCGTTTATCCTAGTTGTGCTTTCAATATCATGACTCTATTGGTTTGTAGAATCATCAACATGCTAGGCTTGTATGCATTGTGTATGTTTGTTCATTGAGTTCAATTTATATTGTCACATGAGGTTATATTCAAATGTGATGAAGTTTTTCAATCAATTGAGAACTCCGTGAACATGTTTTAAGTGATTGGGTCCAAATTTAATTGTTACTAGTTCACACCCCAACACTTCCGTTTTCATATGACACATTTTTGCCATACGAGTATGAAAAGCTTATCTTATTTTGTGTCATTTATGTGTTTATATCTATATATGTGTACTTGATTCTATTAGGTATATATTATGTATACATATATTTGATATTTTTGTTTAGTCTTTGCCTTGCTTTCTAGTCCATATATGCTTTACTTTATAATTGGTATTCATCGTGTTGCATTCTTTGTTGATATAACATGCTTAATATATATGTATCATAATTGGTATCTATTTCTTGCATCTTAGTTGGTATCCATTATTAGTTGTTGGATTAGTTGTTGCCTATGTGCTTTCATGTTCTTATCACTTTATGCATCGTGTTTAAATTTTTTATCCTTTGTCTATTCCTGAACAAAAAGGGGGAGAATGATATGGGGAGAAATTGTATCTAATCCTATTGTAATCGTATCTTAGTTTGGGGGAGATTTAACTTAGGGGGAGTCGCTATCTTCTTAGGTTGATCATAGTTGATAAAGGGAGAATTAATTTCGGGGGAGTCATTATTTAATTGCATTTAATATTTTGATATTCCCTATGCGTTTAATGTGTGTTGATACCAAATTTAGTCTGCTGACATAGCTCAATCGGGTGAAGACACGTGGCAATCTACATGGCAACAACAATCACTTTCGAGGAACTGATCCGCTCCGAGGAACCATACTACAATGAGGAACACTGCTTCCCCGAGGAACTTAGACGCTCCGACCTACAAGAACTCTCCGAGGAACTTTTGAGTACCGAGGAACTTTTGATTACCAAGGACTATAGGCAGTCCGAGCTGCACCTCGAACAAAGCATTAATAGCAGGAAAATCAACAGTCTGACTGTTCATTAAATGCTTATCATTCAGATGTATACGCTTAAGGGGCATTTAATATATTACCCTTTCACATGTATAACATTGAATGTATTACCCTTTCACATTACAGCCTCAGGGATATAAATACATTGTACAATCCTCATTGTAAGGGGATCGGAATTTCTTGATAGAACTGGTAATCGAGAATTCCCAAACATTCAGCAATAACACAACAGTGGACGTAGGCCATTCTTATAAGGCTGAACCACTTTAAAATCTTTGTTTCATTTATTTATCTGTGATTGAATAATTATATACGATCTAATTTTTTACATCAACAGATTGGCGCCGTCTGTGGGAAACGACTGGTAATATCGTTTTTCATCAAAAATAATCCATCACAAGTGGCTGATATTCCAGAATCTAGCAATCGAAACGCTGGAAGTCCTCCAGATCCATCTGCTCCGCCAAATATTCCAGATCTGACTGGAATAATGACAAATCTGGCTCAGGGTCAGACCATCATGCAAGAAACTATGCGACAACTCCTACAAACCCTCCATGTCGGTGCACCAACCCATTCAGGACCACGAAGTATTCAAAGAAATACCCGTTTACTTTCTTCACGCACTAGGCGTACTGATTCATATCGTACTGAGGAATCTGAAGATTTTTCTTATCAACCTGGACGAACTTCGTCAGTGCGGGCCACAGATACTGAACAACGTATCACTCTCTCTCCAGAAAGGACTAGTGCGCTAGAGAGGTTAAGCAGGGTGTCACCTTTCAATCGATTAGGACCTAGAAGGAGTAGAAGTCCTCCTAAAGTCGCATCGAGAAGTTTTCGAAGACCATCAGATTTAAGGGAAGGATCTGCCCAGTCGCGACCAGTTTCTCGTCAAGATAGATCCCAGGAAACCACTTCAACGCGATCAGTTGCTCGAACCAATAGGCCCGAGGAAGGAAATAATGCGTGGAAAGGCTCTATTCAGAGGCTGGAGGATAGATTAGGGGAAATGGCTAAAGCCAAGAATCCTCTACAACGAACTTTTGTTCGAGGAACACCTTTTGTCCAGGCCATTGTAGATTTTCCAACACCATCAAAGTTCAAAGCACCTGTTGTGACCCCCAAATATGATGGAAAGACTGACCCTGTCCTTCATATAGAACAATACCAAGCTGCAGCCGACATCTATGCTGTTCCAGATGAGATGAGATGCAGAGCATTCTCGGGAACTCTTACCGGATCTGCTCAAATGTGGTATAATAATCTTCCTCGGGGTAAGATCTCAACTTTTCTTCAACTGGCCGAGTTATTCATTGGGAATTTCTATTTTGGAGCAAAGTCAGTTAAACGAGTAGCGCATTTGATAAGTGTTAGACAAAAAGCTAGTGAGAGTACCAGAGATTATATAACTCGTTTTAATAACAAGAAACTCGAAGTAATTGATTATGAAGAGAAGACAGCGATTACCGCCCTGATGAGTGAACTACTGCCAAACAAGTTGTACTACACTTTGGCCAAAGATCCACCTAGAACCATGTCGGACCTGATGGGAAAAGCGTCCAAGATTATGAATGTCGAGGAGGCTATGGCTGCAAAGAAGAACATGGATGCTAAAGAAACCAAGGTGGAAGGTGATAAAGCTAAGAAGAAAGAGCATAAGAACAATGGTAATGACAAACATTCAAAAACTAGGTCGGTATGGGACGTAATGAAGAAATTTGATAATTATACTCCTTTGAAGAAGGATATCAACCATGTTCTAGAAGAAATTAAGAACAACGAGGAATTAAACTGGCCAGAGAAAATGAAGGCAGACCCTGACAAGAGGAATAAGGCAAAGTATTGCGAGTTTCATAAAGATCATGGCCATATGACCAAAAATTGCATAGATCTTCAAAATGATATTGAAACACTCATCAGACGAGGAAAGCTGGCAAAGTATGTTGATCGTGGAAGCGAAAGAAGAAACAACGATCGAACAAAAGAGAGGTCTAGATCTCCTCGTCGAGCAGAGGAGAACAAGAAGAGAAACCATGAAGTTGATTCAGAAGAGGACCCCAATCTTCCCAAGAGACCAAGGCAGCCAGAACGTGAGGTATTTTCAATACGCTTTGGGTCATTTGACTGTAATGTTATAAGAGATGGAGATGCAGGAGGAAGAGACCTTACTGCCGAGAGAAAAGCTTACCTCTGTGAGGCTCAATCTTGCTCATACATTCAACGAATAAATCTAGCTGAGGAAGATCGCCCGAGAAAGGTAAATAAAGAGAAATTGGTTATTGGTTTCTCAAAGAATGACCTCGCAAGTGTTCTATATCCTCATGATGACCCATTGGTGATCAAAATGAGGATGAAGGAAGTAATAATTTCAAGAGTACTGGTCGACAATGGTAGCTCGGTAGACATCATGTTCTACTCGTGCTTCGATAGTTAAGATCTAAAACTATCTCAACTGGAGCCTTATCATAGACCCCTCCTCGGCTTTGCAGGCGAGAAAGTATTTCCACTTGGGACGATCAAGTTGGATATATTCATTGGTACGTGGCCTGCTTGTCGAACAGAAAGAATACGTTTCTTCGTGATGGATAAGAATGTTCAATCATCATACAATATCATCATGGGAAGAGTAGGATTGAAGAAGTTCGAGGATGTACCATCTACAGTACATCAATGCCTAAAATTTCCAATAAATTTTGGAGTAGGAGTTGTGAAAGGTGATCAGAAAGTAGATCGGGAATGCTATTATTCATCCGCTGAGCAAGAGGAACTGGAGGAATCAAGGAAAAAGACTATTACCTATCAAGTGGATTAAGGTGCAGAAATTGAAACATTGGATCCTAGAGATGAGTCTCAACTCGTGAAGGGTCAAGTGGTGGAAGCTACTGAAAACATCATTCTGGATGACGAGCACCCTGAGCGAACTACTCAAGTAGGTTCGTTGTTGGAAGCCTCGCTAAAACAGGAATTGATAACTTTCCTAAGAAGCATAAAGCAAACTTTTGCGTGGAGTCATGAGGATATGCCCGGAATAGATCCAAATTTCTTATGTCACGAACTCAATGTGAATAAGGAGATCAAGCCAGTGAAGTAGAGAAGAAGAGTGTTCAGCCCCGAGAAGAATCAAGCTATACAGGAGGAAGTCGAGAAGCTCCAGAAAGCTTGCTTCATTGAAGATGTTAAATATCCAGACTGGTTAGCCAATGTGGTGATGGTAAAGAAGAAAAACAACAAGTGGAGGATGTGTGTAGACTTCACCAACCTCAACAAAGCATGCCCGAAGGATCACTTTTCGCTGCCTCGAATTCATCAACTAGTGGATGCTACCTCGGGACACGAGCTGCTGAGCTTCATGGACGTTTATTCTGCCTACAATCAGATTAAAATGAAACCTGAAGACAGGGAGAGTACTTCTTTCATTACCCCTAGGGGAACTTATTGTTATAATGTTATGCCTTTTAGTTTGAAAAATGCATGTGCGACATATCAGCGGCTGATGAACAAGGTCTTTGCGGAACAAATCAGTTGCAATATGGAAGTCTATATTGACGATATGTTGACAAAGAGCAAGAAAGCTGCCGATTATCTAGTTGACTTAAGTCAGACTTTTGATCAACTGGATAAATGCCAAATGAAGCTGAACCCGACGAAGTGCATATTTGGAGTACGAGAAGGCATGTTTCTCGGGTACATTGTCAATCAACGAGGTATTGAGGAAAATCCTGAAAAGATCAAAGCTCTATTAGGGCTGCGATCTCCAACGACGAAGAAAGAGGTGAAAAGTCTTACAGGACGAGTAGCAGCACTCAACAGATTTGTATCACGAGCAACTGATCGATGTCTCCCATTCTTTAAGACACTCCGAAAGACTTTTGAGTGTAATGATGAATATGATAAGGCTTTTCAAGACTTGAATAAATACTTGGGATCACCTCCACTGTTGTCCAGGCCGGTGATGGGAGAAAAATTATACTTGTATCTAGCAGTATCGGAGAATGCAGTTAGCTCGGCGTTGATAAGAGTGGAGAATGGAGTACAAAAATCAATCTACTACACAAGTAAGGCCTTCCGAGGAGCAGAGATCAGATATCCAAGGCTGGAAAAGTTATCATTGGCGCTAATTGAGGCGAGTAGGAGAATGAGGCCATACTTCCAAGCTCGTACTATAGTCGTATATACTGATATGCCGTTGAGGCAAGCCCTTCATAAACCAAAAAAATCAGGGAGATTGATGTAATGGGCAATAGAGCTCGGTGAATACGATATAGTCTATGAACCCAGATCATCGCTTAAAGGGCAAGCTGTAGCGGATTTTATAGCAGAGTTCACCTATCCTGAAACCCCCGAGGAGCAAAAGTTGCTCGCTGATCAACCTGTGGATGTTACAAGATCAACAAACACAAGCTCAGACCAACTTAGGTTGTTAAAAGGGCAAGTGGATGTTACAGGATTATCAAATTCAATCTCAGACCAACTCCGGTTGGTAAAAGGGAAAGAAAAGATGATCGATGAAGAGCGAGAAATATCAGGGGAAGATGAAAGGAAGCAACAAATATTTCACCGAGGAACTCTGACAGATCAAAAATTTGAAGACGAGTTACCTATATGGAGGCTATATGTAGATGGCTCATCTTGCACAACAGGTTGTGGGGAAGGGATAGTTTTGAGCACTCCGGACAAGGTCGACATGGAATACGCTCTACGTTTCCAATTCAAAGCTTCCAATAATGAGGTTGAGTATGAGGCCATGATTGCAGGTCTTAGTTTGGAAAAAATTATGGAGGCGAAGCAAGTTATTGTTTTCAGTGATTCTCAATTGATCGTAAACCAAATGATGGGAGTATATGCAATCAACGGAGAATTAATGATGAGATATCACGCAAAGGCAAAGAAGCTGGTGTCAGAATTTGCTGCTATTCAGCTGGTCAGAATACCGAGAATGGAGAATGCAAGAGCAGACGCCCTAGCTCGATTAGCCTTAGCTACTCGTACCGAGCTCCGGAGAACAATCCCAATTAAAGTTTTAGCTGGTCGGAGTATAGATGAAGATTTGACGATGAACTTTATTACCCTTGATTTAGGACCATCTTGGATGGATCCCATCAGGGCATATATTGAAGAGGGAGAATTACCAATTGACAAGCTCGCAGCCAAGAAATTAAAGTTTAAAGCTGCTCGGTATGTATTAACTAACGGTATTCTATATAGACGAGGAATTATGGCAGGTTTGCAGAGATGTGTGCATCCCACCGAGGTGAAATATTTAATTGAAGAGGTCCATGAAGGGTCCTGTGGAGCCCATGTAGCAGGTCGGACGCTTTTACAAAAGGTGATGATGCAGGAATACTACTGGCCAACGATGAGGGCTGATTGTATAGCCTATGCCAAGAAATGTGACAAGTGTCAGCGCTTTTCCTCCATCCGAAGAACTCCAGAAGCATTGTTGACACCCATAACTTCCCCTTGGCCATTTGCCATGTGGGGAATAGATTTGGTCGGGCCACTGCCAACGACCAGAGGAAGATTCAAATACCTCATCGTCGCAGTGGATTATTTTACTAAGTGGGTTGAAGCTAAGCCTCTCATCGATATGACGTACGACAAGGTGTACAAATTTATTTGGAAGAACATCATTTGTCAATATGGTCTTCCTCATGCTTTCATCACAGACCATGGAACACAATTTGATAACGAGGAGTTTGCTGCCTATTGTCATCAGTCAAACATTTTGAAGATCCACTCAGCACCAGGCCATCCTCAAAGCAATGGACAAACTGAAGTGACAAACAGAACGTTGTTGAATGGCTTGAAGAAAAGACTGGACGATGCGAAAGCAAATTGGATCAACGAGTTACAATCAGTACTGTGGGCTTATCGTACTACTCCCAGAGAAGCAACTGGAGAATCTCCATATATGTTAGCGTTTAGAAGTGAATCTGTTATACCTGCCGAGTTGGGCCTCCCAACACACAGGGTACTGAATTTCAATTCCCCTGTCAGCGACTTAATGAGAAGATTGGATTTAGACATGCTCGAGGAAGTTAGAGAAGAAGCAGCCATTAGAAATGCTGCTTACCAGCAGCGAACAACTTTATTCTACAACAAGAGAGTGAAGAGGAGAGACCTGAAAAAAGGAGACTATGTGCTGAAGAAAGTAATTCAAAAGCACAATAAACTGGAGGCAAACTGGCATAGACCATACCGAGTTACAGAAGTTGTTCGACCAGGAACTTACCGAATAGAAACTTTAGAAGGGGAGGAGATTAAAAATGCATGGAACTCATAGCACCTGTGCAAGTATTATCAGTAATGGATAATCTCTCTTTTTATTGAAAGTTTTTCGGGGAATACTAGTACTACACACTACTCTGAAAAACTCGGCAAAACTCGGAATACTCAAATTTTTTATTAAAAACGCCAACTAAGGTTGGTCAAGAAACAAATGTATTCCTCCGGGAAGTAAAACTTATATTCCTCCGAGAAGTAAAACTTGTATTCCTCCGGGAAGTAAATCTACATGTATTCCTCCGAGAAGTAAAGCTACTTGTATTCCTCCGGGAAGTAAAGCTACATGTATTCCTCCGGGAAGTAAAGCTACCTGTATTCCTCCGGGAAGTAAAGCTACTGGTATTCCTCCGGGAAATAAAGCTACTTGTATTCCTCCGGGAAGTAAAACTTGTATTCCTACGGGAAGTAAAACTATATGTTCCTCGGGAAGTAAAAGTATTCCTAAAAATGCCAACTTATGTCGGTTAGGAAGTAAATATATTCTCGAAAATGCCAACTTGAGTTGGTCAGGAGGTAAAATTATTTCAAAAAGTGCCAAAGTCGCTCGTGGAGAAAAAATCCACTAACTATGGCTGGTCGGGGATAAAAACCCGCTGGTCGGGGATAAAAACCCACTAACTGTAGTTGGTCGAAAAGGAAAATTTACCGACCTTGGTTGGTCGGAAACATTTTATGAAAACGAGAAAGTGATCGAGCAACATTTTTTATACTCGTAACTTTTTAATTAAGTTGGTCGAGAAACAAAAATTCATTTTTTCCAAATGACTACCACAAATTCAAGATAGTCGACAATTAGTTGATCGACAAACAACACAATATTATTATCTTTTACACATGCACAGATATAAAGTGTTTTACAAGACAATAGCAATTAAGATTGCGAACAAAAATAAAAGTCTTTCATTAAAATCAAAAACAAATTACATTGAGAATGAAATGTATACTAACTATTACATCAAAATTCCTACTCTATTGGTTTCTTCCCCTCTGCTTTTGAAACAGGTTCCTCGCCAGCAGGCGAATCATTTAAAGAAAGAGGAGAATTTATAAAATTAAGATCTTTCAACATCCTGATATTCATCACGGATGGTCGATCTAGGAGGTGCTCGGGATGAGATATCTCGACACTTGAATGGAGATTGTAGTCGCCGAGATATTTGGAAATTAAGCATCGAGGAATGGCCCGAGCAGGGATCCAACTCATATCAAGTTTGAATGGTGGCACGGGTAGGTCGAGCAGCCCAGGATCATGGTAGTTCCACAGGTAATGACCTTGTTCGAGTTGCAGCACACCTAAGGCATTCAACCAGCCTTGCTTGTATCCCTCATTATTGGCATTCTGGATACGATCGTCCAAGTGGTAGAGAGCCTCGTTGTCCCCAGCCATCCAGAACTCCCTGGGCTATTTGTGGAATTGATATGTCAATCTTTCCAGCTGCTCGTGGAGATTTTTGATAAAGAGTTCCTTATTCTCCAAGACTGACTTTTGCGTAGAATGCTGCTCTTCCAGGTCCCTGATCTTCTTTGACATTTCAGCCAACGCCTGGTTCTTCGCCATTAATTAGAAGGCCTGGTTCTCTAAGGCAGATTCAGTCCTCTGTTCCTCGACAGGAATTCGAGCAGATCTTGCTCGTCCACGAGAATATGTAGAGGGGCCAACTCTTTTTAAGGTTTCCAACTCGTCCCTCAAGTTGGCATTCTCGACCTCTAAGAATGAGAATCCCTCATCAGTCACTGGGATCATGGCTTTTGAATTGGAAGCTGCAGACTTCAACTGCGACAACTCTCTTTGCAGGTTGTTATTCTCTTGCTCTAATAATTCAGCTATTTGTCTTCACTCTTCGACCTCTGCCCTCAAAGTTCTTTCCCGTACGTCGTAAGCAGCAAAACGCTTCTCGTATCCTTTATCGGCAACGATTTGCTGGTACTTCTTCTCGTATCCCTCGTGCAAAAGAGAAGTGGATTCCTTATATTATTGTTGAAGGTCTTCAAGAGTGCCTTGGAGATCCTCAATCATGTCATAGTAAGCTCCATTGTTAGCTACCGCACAATCAAGCAGACACTTCAAGTATTGGTAGGCTTCAATTGCCTGTTCCGAAGCATCTTGGCCGAGGATGTCGACGATTTGTGCTGCACTCAGATCTGTGTGACCAGCCTTAAAATATTCATTACATTGCCGCAACAGCTTTGTATCATGGGCAGACAGTAATTCCATCCTGGCCAGAAACTAGTAGAGGAAGAAAAAGCAGTAATCAATAATCAAAACAGAGCATGAAGAAGAGACAACAGTATGCAAAAACAAATGTTCAAGTTTTATTATATCACAAAGTTTAGTGTTACATAGTTCAGTATTACATTTGTCAAAGAAAAAATAAAATAGATAGAAGTCCAAACAACTCTACACCTTTTCCTGGTCTCCCAAAACTTTCTCGGGATGCTGGGACGAGGAAGTAGGTTGCTCGGATGGAGCAGATAATAGCTGGGGAAGTGCTGGAGGTTGCTCGGAGGAAGTAGCGAGCTCCTCGTTTGTATGCTATATGGCTGAGGGATGAGAAACTTGATCTCCCATCACCATGGAAGACTCTTCGGAGGCAGCTTCATCCTCTTCTTCGTCTTCAGGAGTTGGAGGGGGACCAGGGATGTGTCGCTGAAAGAGTTCAGAATTTTCATCCACCTTCATCTCCTGTAGAGCAGCGACCCACCCATCTCTAAAGTATTTAAGGCTGTCATATTCTACTTGATACATCATGGCAGTCAAACCTTTGTTCCACCCCTTGTCCCAGCCGGCGCTGAAAGACTTCTTCACAGCTATTTTCCTCTTTAACTTCTCCGAGGAAAGCTTCTCGGACAGAAGACTTTCAGCAGTCTTCAGTTTATTTTCAACTTCTTCCTTCTGGCGATTTACTTCGCGAAGTTGGATTAATTCTTCCTCAGCAACCTTGAGTTTATTCTCAAGCTCTCCAGCATCTTTGAGCTTCTTATCGAGCTCTTTATTTTTCTCTTCCAAGTCCTTTAATTTTTTTCTCCAACCCCTTGGAGACTTCAACAACTCGAGCCTTCTCCTCCTCGGTGGAGGCAAGCTTCTTCTCTCAAGTTGCCTTATCATCAGCATATTTCTGGCGAGACTCTTTCAGAGACTGCCCCAAACCTATCAAAGCTTCCTCTACACTAGACGAGGAGCTTGAAGCTTTAATAGCTTCATCCTTCTTCAAGATTGTGTTAAAGCAGCTTACCAACTGAGAAAAGAAAATGAAAGCAAGTCAGAGACAGATATAACAAGGGAAAGACAAAAAGTTCAAAATAAAAGGACTTACAGAAGCAATGTGGCGAGCTTCCAAAGAGGTGACCATGTCCCGAGAAAGGTTTTCTTCGATACCTTGGATCTCGGGAATGATCCAAGTCTTCACCGAGCTCATGGCAGAGCTCGGGGGAACGAAAGTGGGAACTCCACTAGTCGGGGGCTGAGAGACGGTGTCAGCCAAATTGACAGAGGAGCTTTTCTTCAGTTTCCTTGGGGGAACATGAATAGTTTTGACCAAGGAAGAAGTCTTGGTCGGTGATATTATAATCACTTCTCCTGGAGTAGAAGACTTGCTCGGGACCACTGGGAGCTTCTCGACAACCTTCACAGGAGCAGCCGACGAAGGTGCATCAATTTTCTTCTTCCCCTCTCCTGGGACGTCAATCTTACTTCTCTTTGCCTCTCCAGCACCAGAGGCAGGTTTCTCGAACAAGGTGGGAGTTGATCTCTTCTTCATCCTTTCACTTAAAGGAACGTGTGACTCAGGCGAAGAACTGGTAGAAGCTGGTACTGGCTCTGCGTCGCTTATCACCGGACGAGCAATGAAAGAAGTTGTGTAACTCTTGTACTGAAGCAGATATGAAGCTGACCTAATGTGCTCTTCAACAACAGTTTGATGAAAACTCCAGATAAGTTTCAAGTGCCTTATGTTAACGTCTGCTTCTTTTGGACACTTTCTTTTGTTATCAACTGCAAATAAATCAAAATTAAAATATCAGTGACACATTTTGTCAAACACAGAAGAAGCATGATTTCAAAATAAGTAAAATGAAATGAAAATTACCTATCCCATTGCCATAGGGAGGGCATCTGGGACCCTGATAAACTTCATCTCCAGATAAAGGAGCATGTTGCCAATTTTTTATAACGACCTCGTGCTCAAAATAGCCCTATTGGCATCTGGGAGATTGACTACTAAAGCTCTATTTAGAAACCTAGTTTTTAAATAAAAAGTATTATCGCCAACCGCCCATCTATAACAAAACATGATTTCAGGAATTCCTATACGGGTTCCATGTATTTGATTTAATCTATAAACACCATTAACTATCCTCCATGTATTGGGGGCTATTCTTGCAAGAACAACGTCAAAATATTGACAAAATTCTAGACATAAAGGGTTGGGAGGAAAAGAAAATCCACACTCAGCAACAAAGAGACTGGGGAACCAATGTCCCTCAGCCAAACGGAAATAGTCTGAAGGCTCAGAAAGCTCTTCCAAAATAACCCAGGAGGGAATAGAGAAATCAGAGCGAAATTTATCAATCAATTCTACAGGATAAACCATGATGAAAGAAGGAAATGAATAAGTAGGAAGAAGATCTTACAGAAAAAGAGTGGATCTGTTGACAACGAACGATGGAAAGGATGAACGCATAAGAGAGTAAGACAATGGAAAATTCGAAGATACAAATTTGAAAAAGTAGAAGACGATGGGATTGTCTGTGACGCTTAAATACTCTGCCTTGGGAAAAGGAAAAAGTAATGATTGCAAAAAGAAACGATTACGCTACCGACGGCTAGAAGGACAAAAAGTATACGGAGATCGAGGCGGTTATAAAAATTCAAAAAAGCCTGATTCTACGAATTTGGAAGGAAAAATAAAAACAAAGGAAACACTCCTAAAAATCAGGAGGATCATATAAAACTACCATATTCCGAGAAAGAATGTTCCACACTCCTCAAATTTCGAACTATGAAACATTGGGGGCTTCTGTTGATACCAAATTTAGTCTGCTGACATAGCTCAATCGAGTGAAGACACGTGGCAATCTACGTGGCAATAACAATCACTTCCGAGGAACTCAGATGCTCCGAGGAACCATACTACAATGAGGAACACTGCTTCCCCGAGGAACTTTGACGCTCCGACCTACAAGAACTCTCCGAGGAACTTTTGAGTACCGAGGAACTTTTGATTACCGAGGACTATAGGCGGTCTGAGCATCTTAGGCGGTCCGAGCTACACCTCGAACAAAGCATTAATAGCAGGAAAATCAACAGTCTGACTATTCATTAAATGCTTATCATTCAGATGTATACGCTTAAGGGGCAATTAATATATTACCCTTTCACATGTACAGCATTGAATGTATTACCCTTTCACATTACAGCCTCAGGGCTATAAATACATTGTACAATCCTCATTGTAAGGGGACCGAAATTTCTTGATAGAACTGGTAATCGAGAATTCCCAAACATTCAGCAATAACACAATAGTGTATGTATGCCATTCTTATAAGGCTGAACCACTTTAAAATCTTTGTTTCATTTATTTATCTGTGATTGAATAATTAGATACGATCTAATTTTTTACATCAACAGATTTACTTAAGTGTGCAGGAAATCTATTCTAAGTGGCAATTTTTTCACCGGCAAAGATTTTGATCCTTTGGGTTGTTTGAGTCAAGCATTATATTTTTATTTTGGGTGGGACTTTGTGTCAGTCTAGTAGAGCTTGACGGCCCTTTAGGATTTTTATTGGTTTTTGTCCCGGAATAGCCAAAGGGGGAGATTTGAAAGGACACAAATTTCCAATTGAGTCCTTCGTAGTTTTGGCTCAATTCCGGACAAAAACATTTGAGTCATAGGATAGAGTTATTTGATTATCCTTCAAACCTATGACGTGTTTGTTGAAGACGTAGCGGCCAAGAGTATAAAGCTTCATCTCATTGCCGAGTTTGTTTGTGCCTCGTTTCTACGTCATCAACATGGTTCCATTGCTCCTAAGGTATGAATGCATTTCGATTATATATATAGGAGCTTGGAACATTTAATATTGGGTGTTGTTCATTTTAAAACTGTTGTTTAATTTCAGAAAGATTTTATTAAAACTTTAAAATCAAGTTTATAAAGTTTTTGGGCTAAAAATAATAAATTTCAAACTTTCTGGAAGTTCGTTCGAAATGTCGTTCGAACGAGTTTGCCAACGAGTTCCCATATTGGCCACTGGAACTTCATTCGAAATGTCGTTCGAACGAGATGGCTGTTCGAACGAGATTTCCAACGAGATTTCTAACGAGTTCACACTAAAACTTCGTTAGAAGCCTCATTCGAACGAGATTTCGTTCGAACGAAAATGTCTTTCGAACGAGATTTGGCGGGGAACAGTTAAATGGCAGTTTTTGACAATTTTCACCCACTTTCCCATTATCTTTCCCCACTAACTTTTGACTGAATATTCAAGCGCGGGAACCAACTTTGGAAAGTTAACTTTTTCATATCGTACAACCTCTATGAGTGTATTTTGAGAGAGAAATTAAAAGGGGAAAAAGTTCATTGTTTTTTAGTGTTTAATTCTTCAAGAAAAATCTTTTAAACACTTGTTTACACCCAATTGTTGTTTAATCCAAGTTCCATATATATATATACTTTGCTTGGAGTGTTTGGCACCGATTTATCTCTACATTCATTTGAAGAGAAGTGTGGGTTTTCTTCTAAATCCCATAAAGAAGAAGTGCTTGTTTTGCTACGACATTCTTACATGGTGAAAGGCACCATGTGTGGTTGACGGTGTGCCTATGTCTCATTGGTGATTCCAAGATTTCGGTGGAGCTCCGGGGTTATCTACTAGGCGAAGGTATTTACAAGAATAAGCATCGGGGCTTGAGAGGGATTGAGTCGAGTGTTGTAAGTCTTACTGTCTTGTAATTGTAATTCCATACTTAGTGGACTTAAGGCTAGGGCCGTCCGAGGTTTTTTTCCGTTGTGGGTTTTTCCTCGTACATCGCGGCGTAGTGGTTTCATTGTTTATTTTATCTTGCTATAGTCTCCTAGAACGCATGCTTAGGTAATTCAAGATAAAATTTGGTTTTAATCACTACATGTTTAATTTGGTGCTAATTAAGTTGAGTAATGTTTAATTAATTCAAGTCATTTAATTTAATGTGTTGAAATTTGGTATGGCCTAATTTGTTAAAATTGAGAAATATGACTTTGGCAAATTTTCTAGGACATGGATTAATTGTGTTTAAGTGAAATTTAACTAAGTGTGTGTGTTTGAATCCAATTTCACTTTGTATAATTTTAATTTATATAGAAATTTAAATTTGTTGTTAATTTGAACCATCATCTAATGCTTCCGCATCTAAAAAGGACATTATTACTTTTTGATTTGAAAATTGGGGGCCTACTTCCTTTTTCATACTACTATGCCTAGACCGCAGACTCAGACTTATGCTCAGACTCTTAGAGAATCCTCCAAAACTAGACCTGCTGATAATTTTTGTTATCAGAAAAAGACTTTTAAGACTAAGATTGTTATACCTTTTGGACATAATAATCTTCCTATATCAGAAGACTATCAGAAAGACGTTAATAACATTATTGAACATTTTAATATGTTATTATCCAAAATTAATGGAGTTGCCTTAATTTTTAGAGGTTTCTTCAAATATGTTCCAAAAATTTATCTTTTTCGAAAAGCAGACATATTCCAAATCTCCTTAGAAGACTATAGGTTCATTAGACTCATCCAGATAAAGACGGTAAAAGACGCTATTGCTCTTGGAAAAATAGTTCATGAGCATGTTAAAAAGGTAGAAGACTTCCTTCCCCTGTTTTCTAGAATCTACCAAATTGCTCCAAGTTCTTGCAGAAGAATGAGAGTTGAGGGGTTTAGACTTGTTAGATTTTACAATTATTCTTTTGAAGACGTGGAAATTCTATCCGAAGACGAAACTATAGACTTAAGTGTTAATAATTCAAAGCTCTTGATTGCCCAAGCCATAGAGACAATAGAAATCATGGAACTGTTAACAGTTAAGATAGATGGTATACTGCATACCATAAAAAGGACCTAATTATCCAGGCTGATGAGCCATTTAACGAAAGACTCAAGAAAGAATCTAAGGAAATGGTGGAGATTGCTTTGCCATCCAGCCTTAGAGTGGTAGGCCTCATTGATGAATTCTTCAATAATAATGCTCTACCAGATGGAGACAAAGACTAAGCAGAAGCAGAAGAAGACAGAACAGAGAAGGGTCCCACCCTACTCGACGAATTATTAAATACTGAAGACTCCATTTAGATTCCCGTGCAGTATGAAGAAGAAGACAACTCAAGCATGCCCATATGGGCCCCGAAAGAGCTTCTTTTCATAAAGAAGAAATAGACCCCTACAAAGACGTTAGGTTAGAATTATTGTTAGACGACAGATTTACTTTATATAAAGCAAATAGTATAGACTTAAATAATTTGTAGCTCTTTAACCGGTTAGCTTTTTAGCCTCCGATAGCAAGTCATATGTAGTGACCTTATGCTATAAAAGGGAGCGTCCAGTTTAAGTTAGAGATTGGAGTTTAGAAGTTAGAAAGAGTGTGTAAGCTTGAAGAGAGTAATATGTATATGAGTGAGTAATTCCCATATAGTTAGGGGAATGGTGAGAGTTGTAATTACTTATGATATGCAATAAAAGTATTTTCTTTTCCAGAAATCTCTTATGTTGAGTTGTTATTATTTTCCAAATTGTCTCCAACTTTCTGTTCATAGAGGACTATTGTGTGGAACCTCTGGTGTAGCACACAAGGTGTTATATTATTAAACCACCGTCAGTGCCGATTATCCATGAGCCGTTAGTCAGTTGGGCGTTAGGCGTGAAGGCGTACAGGCATGAAACAGGTACAACGCCAAAATAGTGGATTGAGGTGCGACACATAAAGAGAGAGTTATAGGAGGCCAAGACCGGAGAAGAATAGTAAAAAGGCTGAAGAGACGAAGGAAAGAAGATAAAGATATTATAGACTAGAAGGAAGGTATAACTCTAACCAAACCCTTAAATATTTTACATATTATTGTTTTAAAAGAAACTTGCATGAGCCTACAAATCACTACAGACTTTTTAGAATTTGTTAATTAAACAAGTTTAGACTTAACTAGAGAAATTCAAGATTGGACTCTTACAGACCCTAAAGATAAAGAACTTATAGAATTTGATTTAACATACGCAGGTGGTACTTTCAAATATATAGACTAGGTTATTGAGTGGTTAGTACATGAGGTACCTAGAATAGAAATAATTAGAACAGGGATCCGTGATCTTTTTTAGACAAAAATTAAGAACTGAAGATTTTGCAGAAGAATTGTCAAGACCTGAAAAATATAAAGAATATACTAGAATACTTGAAGACAGTATAGATGTATTAAAATTTATTAGACGAAAAAGGCTAGCAGAAACTAAAGTTATTTTAATTAGAGCCAGAGGAATTCGTCCGCTCCTTAAAACGTAGAACCAGCTGTCCCTAGAACATCGTAGATTTTTGTCATCCTACGGTGATAATAATTTAGACGAATTTATAAATAACAATATAATTGATTTTGTTAATCAGATACATAAAGAAACTAGACTGATAAATTCGCAATACCGTATAAGGTAGTTAAGATTAGACCATTTTCCATCAAAATCGCTTGTAATTTCAAGACTTCCTAAGGAAAATATTTATATTGATAATCCCCATTATTCAAAAATTCAGTACGATAGTGATGGAAGAAGCCGGAGAAGTAGCAATTCTTAAACTTATCTTAGACTCCCAGATTAATTAGATGAAGATTAAAGACGCTAGAAGTTATTGGGCTAAAAATTTATATTCCCTAAAACTTAGAAGAAGACAAAAGAATATAAAAGACATTGCGGTCCCAAAAGGTCATCCTAAACAGACAAAATAGTCCTTAGTTATTTCTTGGATGGTAGTAGGTTCGTAAACTAAGTCCGTATGAGAGTTGGACTCTCTCTCTCTCTCTCTCTCTCTCTCTCTCTCTATATATATATATATATATATATATATATATATATCAGTACCGCTCTTATGCATACCACTCCGCATTTTAAGAGTGCAGATCGGACACGTGTCACCTGGCGGTGAGCCTAGAAATTATAGGCACACTCTCTCTCTTTTCTGGGCTCATCGCCAGGTGACAGTTGTCCGGTCCGCACTTTTAAAATGCGAACTGGTCCGCACAAGAGCAGGACTGATATATATATATATATATATATAAACAGTGCTAAACATACATATATGTACATATTACAGATAGCAAAGTCCCTACCTGAGATTACATAGATATCTGTATATATCTCTATATATAAACAGTGCTATCCTTATCTGGAAAGAGAGTTAAGGGGGCATAAGGGAGGGAGGGAGGGTTAAGGGGGAATGAGAGGGAGGGTTTTAGATTTGAGTTTTGAGACAGTGAGAGGGAGAGGCGACGTGAGTGTATTGTGTAAAGAGAGTTAGGGTTTCTTTTTTCAAATGTTTATATACTAATACTAATATAAAAAAATATATATTTTTTATTGTGTATTAATAAATCGGGTATCCCCGTGGAGACCCGAGGGTATACCCGAAACCGACCCAAAAAATTTTGGGGATTTTCTTTGCTCCCCGAACCTGATCCGATCCTTGAATTTTTGGGGATTTTTTGAGGATTTTTTTACGGGTAACCACGGGGACCCGAAATTTTGGGGAAAATTGTCATCCCTACCCATACAGTACGATATTAAAATAGTTTATCCCGAATAACTACATTTCATATTCACCGTTCTACTAATTAATCTTTTACCCAACTAAGATCATTTTATTTGTCAACATTACTATATCTACTAGTTTCACACATTAGAATTATTCACATGTACATATTTATATATATAGTCACATCATCCCTATACATATATATACTAATCTTGCACCCTTACGTTAAGACCACTTAACGTAATGCATACTCTGTTATCATGTCCCGATGCATCGCTCACTCCATGAAGGACTGCTGGTTTAATCTCTCACGAACCATAAATTCAAATCACAAATATTGGAGGCGAACATAATCCCCAGCCAAATGGTTCACGCACATACCTACGCTCCCATTCAGCTGTCGAAACTATCCTACATCTCAAACAGCACGTAACCATGTTCATATGTTCTGGGTACAAGTCAAATACCCCCCAATGGGCAACACAGGATAAGACGTCCACTACGTGAAAACCTCCTCCTGATAGCAAGCAGCATAGGTATGTTATACACATAATAATAAACATATAATAGGCATTCTCATATCCTATTAAAATCAATAGGTATTTACCCAACCCGTACATATATTATCCATACGTAATATTTTCTAATTACAACTTATAATATAATCATTTCGATTACTCTCTCTCAAAATTTTCGAGATTAACTTACCGTTCCAATATTTAAAGTATTATATCCCAAATACTTCCCAACAATTCTCCACTGCGCTAAATTCATCAAATAATAGTTCTCCTCACTCAAATGAATTGTGTAACTCGAATTGAGCTGAAATAGGATTTTTCAAATTTTTGGACCTGTTGTTCGAACCAGGTGTCATGTTTTTTGAATGACTGCTCGCGAGATCCTGTCTCGTTCGAACCAGGCACAATCTCATTCGAACAAGATTGAGAAGTTCCTTTCACAAAATGCACCTGCTACGTTTTTCCACCATTAACAGCTCAAGATCCTCTACTGTTCATTCTCAATCACCAAAACAACAAATCAAATTTATATTCTAACAAGTTTAGATGATTTCTACCAACCTAGAATCATTAAATATTTACTATACATTAATTTAATATGAAATACCCAAATTAAACATTAAAGCCCTAATTATTCAAGTTTCAATTCAAGAACCATTAAAACCCAGATTCGTTTCTCAAATTCAACATATAATTCTGGGATTCCTATTCTACATGCATAAGGATTCAATTCTTCATCAAAATAATTCTTTATTCTATGATTTAAATTCTCTAAATTCACCCGATTCAATTCTAAATCATACATTTGATTCCTATGTTAACATGGGCACAATTATTGCTAATAGGAAGTAAGTAATAAACACTTTCCTCGATTATGATGGTCTGATTCGCTGATAAAATTGGTATAGACTTGTTCCTCGTCTTCCGATCTGTGCTTTGGTGGGATTTGTGGTGAATTCTTGAGTTTTGCACCAAGAACACCTATGGACTCTCCTTCTTCCTCTGTGGTTCTCTCTCCCTCTCTCTTAGGTTTAGAAACTGATAGACTTCCTCTCACCCATGTACACTCCCTTTTATTTTCCTAATTTTCGTCCATATTAATTCCCCAAAAATTCAAAAGATAAAAATACCCTTACGGGGTGCCGGTTTGGCCTAAAAATATTCCGGAGTCCAAATAAAATACTCGGATAGAGTTTTCTGACTATCTCGACCCTTCCGGACTCAATGGCGCACTCAAAATTACCATACGAGTTACTTTAAAATAATTTACTTCTTTAATCCATTAAATTAGTCCCAATATAACTCACACGCACGTCCTGACTTAATATACCAAACTGTCGTATTTCCCACTCTCGATAATTTATAAAAATTTCATAACTCCATATTACGCATTCACACAGTAATATTCAATAATTCTCATCATTATGTATTAACCCTTGTTGCGCTAGTTAATATTTATTTTAATTCGAATTAATTAACAATTAATTTCTCACATTTTAATTTAATTAATCCAACAATAATAATTAATCCCATAATTATTTAATATCATAAAACTACGGGGTGTTACAACTGAGCCATTGTAACCGTCGTGTACCGAGAAACACACAACATTGTATTTTCTTATCAAAATGAATAATATAAAAGACAAGACATGGTTTGTTGGACAATAGTATAACCGATATCTTGGGTTTATTTAAGAAGTTTTTGCCTAAAGGAAATTCAACACCAACAGAGTATCCAAATAGGAATAACATAATTAAAGAAGTTGGTACAGATTATAAGATCATTCATGCATACAAAAATGATTGTGTCTTATACTAGAAGGAACGTGCAAAGAAGGAGAAATGCCAATTATGCAACTTATCGAGATATTAGTTTAGTTTAAACGGGGAGGGTAAAGTACCCCGAAAGATAGTAAGGCATTTTTCATTGATTCCAAGACTGAAGAGATTGTCTAGTATACTGTGGATTGCAAATGAAATGACTTGGCATGCTCGAGCAAAATCCATTACAAATATTATGTGCAATCCCATTGATTCATCAGCTTGGAAGTCTTCAAATATGAAATGTCCTGACTTTGTTACTGAATCGCGTATTATTCGTCTTGCTATAGTTACAGATGCTTTTAATCCATACGATAATCTCATCACCAGTTACAATTATTGGCCTATTATTATTGCACCTTTAAATATGAAGTCGTTTTTGTGTATGGAAATAGAGTTTTCCATGATGTCAATTTTGATATCTAGGCCGAATGCATCGTCCAAGGACATGGATGTTTATATCAAACCTTTAGTATATGAGTTGAAACAATTTTGGTTCGAAGGTGTAACAACATATGACTTCCATACAAAAGCTAATTTTGACACTGAAAGTTATGTTATTGTGGGAAATTCATGACTTTCTGCATATGGCACTTTGTTTGGGTACACTGTTCATTGTTACAAAGCTTGTCCAGTTTGTGCGAAAGAAGTCGACTCAGAACATCTTGGAAATAGTAAGAAAATTTGCTACCAGGGTCATCAAAGATTCCTTCCTCGTAATCATAAGATTAGGTTGGACAAACACAACTTTCACAATAATGTTAAAGATCGTAAAGCTCCACAATGGTTGTCTGGTACTGAGATTGAACGGAAAGTAGCATGCATTAAGTTGAGAAGTAAATAAAAAATTAAAAAGAAAAGAAAACGAAATGGGGACAATAATGATTGTGCGGATACAAATATCAAAACTCCATGGTCTCGAAGGTCCATTTTATTTGATTTATCGTAATAGAAAATAACATGATGTTCGACATAATTTAGATGTTATGCACATTGAGAAAAATGTTACCGGTCATCTTTTGTCAACTATTTTGGACTTGAAAGATAAATCAAAGACGGAACCAATGCTCGTAAACATATGGAGGTAATGGGGATAAAAAAAATTATGGTTGATCGTAGATGAATCTGGCAAAACTGTTAAACCTTCAGTTGCATTCAATTTAGGTAGAAAAGAAAAAGACTAATTCTTTCGTACCTTAAAGGAGTTAAAATTATCGAAGGGTTTTATTCTAACTTGATTAAGAATGTGACTTTAGGACCACTCGGGTTAAAAGTACTAAAGGCGTATGATTATTATGTGATTAGGCAACATTTGCTTCCGGTATTGCTTAAAAATGCTTATGCAAAGCACAAGGATTTGTTAGTTACTATTCAACGGTTAAGCATTTTTTTCAATGTATTGTGCGCTAAGGTGATAAGCATAGATGTTCTTGATTTAGCTAAAAATGAATTGTTTAATGCTATGTGTAATAATCTGCCTCATCATACATTTAGCCGAAGAAGCACTAAAATGTGGCCTAGTCAGATGTAGATGAATGTATCCTTTTGAAAGATAAGCGAATTACGTGTGATAATATTTTTTAGATAAATTGTACGATATAATATTTATTTATTAGTTTTCATTATTCTTTTGAGGCATAGGTTGATGAAAAATTACAAGAAGTACGTTGGCAACAAGAGGTATATGGAAGGGAGTATTGTTGAGAAGTACATTGTAGAAGAATTAATTCTTTATTGCATGAAGTACATGCCAAACCCATGCGAAGGAAATCACAAGTATATGCATGAAGCTTTTCTTGATGAAGACGATGAATGTGCTAATGAGGGACCTTTAGTACAAGGGAATAAAGTGAAGTTAACCATGCTATAATTTGAACAATCCCGGAAATGGGTATTGCAACAACATGATGAAGTGGAAGAATGGAAATGTGAGTATATTAGTTTTGGTTATGTTATTTATTTAAGTTAACACAGATGATATGTTTAAATGTTTTTTATTGGATGTAGTAAGTATGATCTATACTGGGAATCTACCTTTAGACGTAATCGATAAGGGGGTACAATGAAGGGGAAAATGAGGGTTTTATTCCATAGTTAATTGAGTAGGCTCGCACTTAAGTCGACTATATGAAAACGTTTGATTATGTCTTTTTATATTTTAGTATACTTGTTTGTCATTATACTTTGTGGCTACTAAAAAAGGGATCAACCGATACAATATTGTGGTGGTTAGCCAACGGGCCTAAATATGATGCGCAATCATATCAGAAGTATCGTTCCAATGGGTTTGAATTTTCTACAAGGGAATATGACAAGCATCGGGTAACACAAAATAACGGTGTGTTTATGAAGGCCATCACTAAGTTCAGATCAAGCGGGAAATATACCAATTATAAAGAAGCGGAGACAACGTATTACGGAATAATTCGTGACATATTTGAGTTGGACTATACATCTTTCAAGATAGTCGTATTTTATTGTGATTGGGTAAAAGTCGAGGACAAGATTAATGGCTGCAAAGTTGATCCTCACTCAAAGTTAGTGATGGTTAATTTGAGTAAGCTTAAGAGTAAAGAGAGAATTGATGATGAGTCGTTCATTCTTGCCTCTGAAGTAGCTCAAGTATTCTATGCTAAGGATTTTTTAAATGATGGATGGTCCATTATTTTTTACATACTCCAAAAAGATTGACGACAATGGTGGATGACGTTGAGGTTCCGATTGTGTATCAATCCATTCTTGAGGACAATGTATATCTAAAGGATTTGCTCAATCTTGACTGAACATATATGGCCTTTTGGACATGTTTACTAGTTTTTTTCATTTCTTGAGTGTTTTATTTGCTTAAATTGAGTTTTTTCATATGCAAACATTTTTTGTTATTCATCCCAGACTCATGTTTGTTGAAACAACCCTTTTTTTATTATATATTTTGTTATTACCAGCTTTTCAATTGATGTTAAATCACCTTTTGTAATATATATGTTAGGATCATGGTGATCCATAATGATTTATATATTGGGTATTTATTGGCAATGATAATTTTTTAAATTATTATTTTAGCTTTTGTTGTCCTATTTTGCACATTAATTTGTATGGTTTAGTTGTTTTGAAGTAGTATTCGATGTTTGTCGAAGGTAGTGACGCAAGAGAAACAGTTACTATTGATGAGGGTAATCAAGTGATGGGTGAGAAAAAAGGTCCATATATGTCTCAACTTGGGAAGATAGTTCATGTTAATATTCTAATTACATACGGTAATTGGCGTAAAGTTCCAGTCAACTACAAAGATGGCGTTTGGATTGAGATGCTGGTAAAACATCAATAATATATCTATTTATTTATTCTTTCTCATTATGACTTATCTCATATCCTAAAAGTTAGCTAATGTTTCTTCATACCAGGCAAGATATGATCTTCCATCATCTCATAAGCAATAATGTTTCAAAAACATGGCCTCTAAATACAAGTCATGGAAATCTAAGTTAAGGAGGTTATATTATAGAAGTATACAACATATACAGAAAGGTTGGCAAATGTACCTCCTTATGTTAATCCGAAGCAGTGGAGGGAGTTCGTGGAGAATGAGGGTACGAAAGTTGACAGAAAGAAAAGGGAATTAGGGAAATCTAATAGATCTGAAATTGGGGCTACTTACACTAGTTGGCATAATAGTCGGGCCCAAGTCCGGTACAAACTTGTAAGTACACCTTTGTTTCAAACTTGGTATTCTTTCTTGATGAATTATTTTTTTGCAATCGAATATTTTCTAATCGGTGAATTGTATTCATTTAATCGAATATTTTTTAATCGGTGAATTTATGTTTGTAGAAAAAGAAAAAGGTCGATAAGCCAGATGTCAACTCTAATCCCAATGATGTCAACTCCGACTTCAATCTTAATGCCAATATCACACGTGTTGATTTGTGAATAGCCTCCCACTCTAGGGAAAATGGGACAGTCGTGTATAGCGTAGCTTCAATCATGGTAAGTGTTTGCAAACAATAATGATTTGATAGTATAAAGTATATGATTGGTTATGTTCAATGATTTAATAATATTTTTATTACATAATATATAGTAGGAGAAGGTGAAAGCAAAGAATGTCGAGCTTAAAGAAAAAGGTGTTGACCAATCCCAATCGTCGAAAACCGGTGTGTTGTCCTAAGTATTTGTCATAGATAAAAAGGGTTTCACTCGAGGTGTAGGGTCTTTAGTGTCACTATTGTTTATTAAATCTTCCATACCAGCCCTTGCTCTGCTTCAAACTAAAAAAAAACTAAAAATGAATGTATAAAAGTGATTCGTACCGAATATTGCATATTTATACCGTCGAACCTACGCATTTTAGCCCCCTCGGGTGCCTTAATCTCTATATTTAAGCCCGTTAACCAGACAACCTCTGTTTTATATTGTTAACATTCTATATGAGGTATAATTGGGCTTTTGTAGGTATTTAGGTACTAAGTATGGAGTTTGGATGCATTCTGGCTAAGTTTCGTACATATCCGCATGCGCAAGGGCAATTTGGTCAATTTATAGTTTGGGCACTTGGCCCGACATCCGTATAAAAGTTGTAGACCTCCTCTCAAGCTTAGCGTGGCCGTAAACGGTGCATGATTCCAAGTCCGAATGAAGAAGTTACGGCGATATTAGCGGAAGAGAATTCCAAATGAACCTAAACAGGGGGCAGCTTGTTGGAGACCTTCTTGATCGATCGATCAACCCTTCAGAATTTGCCTTCAAGCTTTCACAGTGGGCTGAGACCTGATCGATCGATCGATCGACCAAAGGGGTTGATCGATCGATCCCCTATTTTTCTCAGCTTTTCTATTTACAAGTTTGCCATTTTGGGGTTTTGTATATATACTCTTTTCTCTGATTTGAGAGAAATATCTTACATTTTACATTAGGTTTAGGGTTTGTAAGGAGATTTTGCCCTTCTCCATTTCCTTTGGGTGTTTTAACCATCTTCATGTATGTAAGCTTCATTTTATTATCTCTCTCATTTGTTTAATGCTTTTTTTACTTGCTTCCTTTCATTTCCATGCCTAGTAAATATTTATTTCTTGCTATTTATTGATTTCATAATTAGGTTTACTTTCTTTCTTTCAATACATGTCATATATCATGCTTTCTAGTTAAATTAGTCTAGGTTGTGTCGGATTAAACTCACCTCGGGTTGACATGTTGCTTTGCTTTGGTGATGGAGTTTTACGGGTCTATTTCGAGTGTGTTGTCCTAGTTATTACGCCTAGGAGTTTTGACAGGGTATATCATGTATGCTCCGTGCTTATGAACTTGTGTGCATAATTTACGGGGTCTTTGTTGACGCCAAAATCCTATTAGACTTTTATGCGAATTTAGGGGTGTGACATCTCTTTATTTAATTAACTGTCAAAACGAGACGCAGTCTTAATAACTCGTTGACCCATGTAATCATTTTATACTAATTAACTCGGGTGAGGGACATTCGACGCAACCTATAGTTTTTATCCACTTTGTAATCTTAGTTTAAATACACTCGCCTAGTTTAGTCTTTCCCTTTTTGCATCTTTTCCTTTTTGTTATAATTACCTTTTATAGTTTTATTTAGAAGTATTAAACCAAATAATATTCTAGCAACTCGTCTTTGTGGATTCGATACCCAGACTTGGCCGTTATACTCACCTGTTGAGTGTAGTCATAAGTTTAGGTTTTTGTATTGAGGCAGTGAACAGAAAATAACGATTGGCGTTTGACACGCGTTGCTTTTCACCCTTGATCAGAAAGGTCGATTGAACACAATGGAAGCATCTACGAAAGGCATGGAGAACACGCTTGCTGACTCGGTTAAATTTGTAAAGTATAATATGGGGAAACATCACTCCAGCCTCATAAATGGATAAAGTGTCATACATGTAACCTCTGCTTCATCTAATGCAACACGTAGCGTACTAGAAAATGGTATGTCATGTGAGATTAAAGGTTTGAATGGTAAAGTGATTGCTAAGGGAATGATAGATGCGACTGTTTAGGAAAAAGTGCACTCGCACACCGTTAATTATGAGCAAGAGGTAGCAGTGATATTAGACATGATATTTGACCTTAATGGTGGTCTTTACTTGGGCCAACAAGGTGGAGCTCAGGATTTAAGAGACGTTGGTACTAGGAGCTGGGTTGTGTGGTCGAAAGCACTTGGCAAGCGTGTTTAATGATTTCCAATTTTTATTTTTTTAATATGGACTTTGTAATTATGGATTTTAATGATTTAATCTAGGTGGTGGTGTCTTATATTTTTGTTAGGAACTTTCCATAACGGATTTTATGTCTTTTGTGTTATTATCTTACGTGCATGTTTTGATCTTTAACTAATTTTCTTCTTTATTAGCTAAAACCTTTTTAACTCCGCCAATGCAAATATATATTTTGCATCGTCGGTCCCAAGCCCAGATAAAGAAGGATGGAAGAGTTTTGAAGAGTTAGCAGATAGTAGGAAGACCTAGCTAATGTCCTCATAGAAAAGTAAGCATCAACTGATTTAATTAATTACCACTATTTTGATTAATTACCATTATTTTAATTATTTCATATTGAATTGATTAATTACTGATACGTCCCGTTGACTTGGTTCAAATATCTTCCCGACCTCTGAGTATGAATAACAGGATTATTTACATCTGCATAAATAACTATTTTAGGAGGACTAATGGATGCTAAAGTGTGAATAGGATTGTTTGCATCAGCATAAATAACTGACTTTGTAATGTTATAGGAATTCTGATAAGAATTTTATTGAAGCCAGGTTGGAAAGCTTTAATTGGTTTA
This sequence comes from Sambucus nigra, assembly GCA_949130495.1. Classification (NCBI taxonomy): domain Eukaryota; kingdom Viridiplantae; phylum Streptophyta; class Magnoliopsida; order Dipsacales; family Adoxaceae; genus Sambucus; species Sambucus nigra. The sequence continues at coordinate 266,317,597 of OX422217.1, forward strand.
TGGTGAGAGATTTAATTGAAGTTCCGTGGTGAGAGATTTAATTGGTTTATGGTTGATCTATTACAGTTTCGTGGTTCAATAGGTGTAGTTGGATGAGCAAGCATTATCTGAATGTCTTTGATCATATTCTGCATATGCTCATCTTATGATAATTGTAGCCACCACTGGTATTCACAGGGGAGTCAAGCATTTTATTTTAATCTGATCAATAGTGATCAGTGTTCACATGAATTGTCTCCGTAATTATCTCATTTTGATTACCTTGTGCTACTATGCTATTTGGTACGTCTTTGCTTTTGTGATTAGTGATATAATAATTGGTATTTGTGTGGCAATTAATCACTTCCATGTTGTCGGCTGATGATCCTGAAATCTAGCACCACCAGATAAGTGATGATGAGCTCAAACAGTAGTAACCATGGCAGCCATAGAGATGTATATATATAAGTACGTAAGTGTGTAGAAGGATATGAGTATAAGAGGAACAAGATAACGATGTATAGTGGTTCAGCCAATTAGGCCTACATCCACTGTGAGTGTGTGATCCACTAACTATGGGCACTAATGGCCTTGGATACAATGCACATAAGCTCACTTTCTCTCTCTACTGTGTGTATAAGTAGAGTTTTTGATAGGGTTACCATTATTTATCGATCCCTTTTTAGGGTTGTAGGTGACAAGTATATATAGGTCTTGGAGGGTGTAGTGTACCCCCCAAGTATGCATGGTGCATGTGAATGATGATCTAGCCAATCTCATGTTGACACCTATAGATGCCAAATGATGACATAATATTTCCTCACGTGAGGGGGTGATATTGTTATAACGGTCTTCCACGTGCCATATGAGCCTCACGTGCACTGTTCTATGCGTCTCCCAAACCACGTGCTGTGATGATGTCACCCTCGGCCTATGACATGAGGCCGAGGGCAAAGTTCCTTCTGTTAGTGAGTCTGACCTAATCTGGGCCTCGTACTGTCGTACCCTCAGAGGGTCGTCCGAGCCTGATGAGGGGTCGGCCCCTTGAAGGGTCGTCTGGGCCTGATGAAGGGTTGGCCCCTTGAAGGGTCATCTGAGCCTAATGAAGGGTCGTCCGATCCCATCTTGGACTCGTCTTAGTGGAGGGCGCCCTCAGCCTGGCTGAGGGTATATATGGGTATATCAATCACCCCCCAGCCCTTAGTCATCGATGTTGTTGAGACGGCTGAGGGATAGTGTTGATTTTGAGATGAGTGTATGGACAGTTAGATGAATGACACATGTCGAGCTGATGTGACACTTAGGCAAGTATCCATTGTTGTTTCAATTTCCTAGGCATAGCGGTTGCGCATTGCTTGGGACTTTGTGCCCTAATGATGCCTACCTCGTGGGTTGTGCTTTGCCTTAGTTAATGGGCCCACTCAACAACTAGGTATTTAGGCAAATTTTTTGTAGTTATTTCCTTCTTCTTCGCGCCCAAGCTCTCTCTCTCTAAATTTTTTATAGCTCCATAGCCATAGCCATTTCTGCGACTTCTGTATCAAGTCTCGTCATCCTTTCTCAGGCAATCCTTCGGAACCAGTGCCCTCTTTACATTCCATTATTTTTTAACACTTCGACTGCTTTAGGTCAGTAGGACTAGATTTTTCTTTGGCTATTTCATACTTTTCGGCGTCCTTCTCCGGTGGCTTGTTCTTAAGTGTTCTTGATTAAAACTTTTACTTTTCCTTAGTTTCAATCCAAAGGTCCAACTTGGTCAATTTCCAACTTATTTGTAGTTAGGTTATCCAAATTCTTCTAAGTGTAGGGTCTCCCCCTTAATACTTAGGAGGCTTTACAATTTAGCTGAAGAGTTCCCCTCCCTGAGAGATAAGTTCTTTGTATAGATTAAAAAAGTAGAGGAAGAGGAGGAGAGAAGACGAGGGGCCGACCCTAATTGGGTACGACCCATTTTTCCCATTCCTCTAGCCATAATAAAACCATCTAAGCCTTGTGGGTCGTCCTGTCGTCCATTCGAGAGTCATTCAGGAGAGATGGATGAGAGAGCGTCGTCACCAACTGGCGCTGGGCCTTCTGGGAGGAGAGAGACATTCGATTTAAGCCCAAGCCGAGGGGGTGGTCCATTCTGAGGTTATCCCTATGACAACTTTATCCCCTCATGCCATCCAGATGGACTTTCCTCATGGACCTCTGACAGATGATGAGGCCGAGGGAGAGGGGACTGAGGATGATGGTGAGGATTCAGACGCCGACCCAGTTGACACCTCCCACGCCTCGGTCTATATTTCCTCAGTCAGGGATCGTGGCCTCCTGTTATGGAGGCATATATTTGGTGTGCCTCCCAACATTAGTATGAGGGTCCCCTCTGAGTCTAAGAGAGTCTTTGAAGGGAACGAGGGGAAGATAGCAGTGTATGAACAGATGTTTAAGGCTGGTGTTAGGTTCCCTCTGCACCCTGCCATAGTCAATATATTGTCAGCCCTCGGCGTTGCCCCTTCACAGCTTCCCCCCAACTCCTGGAGGACTATCATTAGCTACGTCTCCTTGTGGAAGAATGCCTTCACAGACGAACCTTCAGCCGACGTATTTTTGGCTTGTTATAATATCACTTCCTCGTCCAAACAGCCTGGGTACTATCACCTGGGGACAAGCAGGTCTGATAAAAAACTTCTCCACGTGGCACAAACCTCCAACCATGACTGGAAGAAGAGATTTTTTCTTCATCTATGGAGAATGGGAATTTGCTGCCGAGGCCCAGCCTTTGGATGATGGTCCGAGGGTTCCAAGGAGATGGTCTAACCCCTCGATGAAGGCTAGGTCAGACCCTGGACTTAGTCTGGACGAAAAGGACATAGTCGAGTATCTGAGAGAACGAGGGAAAGAGGGTGGACTTGCAAAGTTTGAAGATCATATGACCCCTCAGTTCCTCAAAGAAGCGGGTCTGAGGGTCGACCCCTTGATAGAGCTATGTGAGTTATTGTTATTTTTTGCTGTCTTTTCTTTGTGTTTCATCCTTGCCTCTGTATTTTTCTTATGTGTCATCTTCTTTTCAGGTCGTCCTGCAGGTATCTCTGATTTTCTCTGGGAAATGACTGCACCAAGCTTATTATCTGGTTTAGGCAAGAAGAAGGGGAAGGAGCCTCAGCAGACCCCGAGGAAGTCGAAGGCCGTGGGGTCGACACCTGACGAACCTTCCGCTGAGGTTTCCAAAATAAAAGGTCCTGAAGTTCCTGTTGACCCTCGGCCTGATTCGAGGATGAGGGCGAGGGTGGAGGCATCGGAGGGGACTGGCTCCTTTTCCAGCATGGGGGCCTTCTGGTCCCAAAACTTAGCATTTTTGAAGGCCGAGCCATCTTCCCTAATTACCAACCTAAGGGCGGATAAGGCCTCAATGTTTTCTGCCCCCTCGGTTGCCGACTATGAGTTCTTGTCCAAGATGCCCTCGGTGAAGGTGTATGACTATGGTCTGCACACACTGGCTCGGGTATTTTTTTTACTTTATCTCCTTAATTGAACTTTTCACCAACTGCTTCCTCGGCCTCTTAACAAGTGCCTTTTTATGTGCAGTCTGTCTGTGCCTTTACCTCGGCCACTAAGTGGATGGCTGAAAACCAATAAAAATTTCATGAAGCCGAGAGGGCCATTCAGCACGAGGCTGACCTGCAGACAGAGATCGAGACTGTAAGGACTAAACTGGAGAGTGCCAGGACCGAACATGCCAGGGTTCTGTATGAGATGACGAGGCAGTATGATGTCGACCTGAAGGCCAAGGACTTGCTTATTAAAGAGAAGGATAGGGGCTCAATTCAAGACTGAGCTATCTGAGGCAGTGAAGAAAGTAGAGGTTGATGCTGTTGAGGCCTACAAACTTTCAGATGAGTTTCAAGGCTTCGGTCTTGAGTATTTGGATAGGGGAATTAGGATGGCCTATCGGTGGGTCGTCCTAAAGTTCACTAATGCAGTGTCGTCCGTCCGACCTTCTCTCGAAGCAGTTCAACTGGACGATCCCCTGATTGTTGAGGCCTTAGACCAAGTGGAGTCCCAAGTGCAGGTTGAGGGTACCGGCACGTCTGAGGATCAGCCTCTCTTGGTCATAGAAGAAACCCCCATAATTAATGTTTAAACATTACCCTCTGATGTTGCTCAATAGGGTGGTTGTTTTTAGCCCATACCCTCTTCATGTAAACCCTATTTTTATACTCATTTATTGGACAAACATCAACATTTTGTAATATAATGCCTCTATCTACTATACTTGTCTTCTATACTTGTCTCTTGTATGATTTGCATTATGATGTTTTTAAGTTAACAATATCACTAACCCCTCCCTCGTCTTTCTTGAGGGTGAATGGGGGGTCGTCCCCACCATTGACCCTCATTATATCCGAGGGTGGTTTTTACCAACTTAATGGTTTTTAAGTCCTCCCTCGTCTTTCTTGAGGGTAAAGGAGGGGTCGTCCCCGCCATTGACCCTCGTTATAGCCGAGGGTTGTTTTTACCGACTTAATGGTTTTTAAGTCCTCCCTCGTCTTTCTTGAGGGCAAAGGAGGGGTCGTCCCCATCATTGACCCTCATCATAGCCGAGGGTGGTTTTTACCAACTTAATGGTTTTTAAGTCCTCCCTCGTCTTTCTTGAGGGCAAAGGAGGGGTCGTCCCCACCATTGACCCTCATCATAGCCGAGGGTGGTTTTTACCAACTTAATGGTTTTTCAAGTCCTCCCTCGTCTTTCTTGAGGGCAAAGGAGGGGTCGTCCCCAACATTGACCCTCATCATAGTCGAGGGTGGTTTTTACCAACTTAATGGTTTTTCAAGTCCTCCCTAGTCTTTCTTGAGGGCAAAGGAGGGGTCGTCCCCACCATTGACCCTCATCATAGTCGAGGGTGGTTTTTACCAACTTAATGGTTTTTAAGTCCTCGCTCGTCTTTCTTGAGGTCAAAGGAGGGGTCGTCCCCACCATTGACATTCATTATAGCCGAGGGTGGTTTTTACGAGTATCACCCCAATCACACTAGGATTAATCAAACACAAAATGAGGGATCAATGTGACATTCTCATTAACATTCCAAGTGTTTTGTTAGAGCAACACATTAATTACAACTTTGGTTCGATAGGCCTTTACAAAATTATTGATAGTATTTCTTCAAATGATCTGCATTCCAGGGGTTGGAAAAGGGTTCTCCTTCTAGGTTTTCTAGTCTATAGGTCCCAGGGACAACTTCATCGATGACCCTATATGGGCCATGCCAATTCGGGTGGAGCTTGTTGGGCTTTTGCCAAGTCTTTTTGAGGACTAAGTCCCCCACTGCAACTGGCCTCTGCTTCACTCTCTGGTTGTAAAACCCTGTTGTCCTCTGTTGGTAGGCGGCTTGCCTTATCTCGGCATCTTCCCTCTTTTCCTTAATCAGGTCTAAGTCAAGTCTCCTCTCTTTCATATTTTTCTGGGGGTCATATATTTGGACCCTATGAGTAGGAAATCCAACCTCGATGGGGATGACGGCTTCTGAACCATAAGCTAGCATGAACGGGGTTTCTCCAGTACAGGTCTTCGTCGTTGTCCTATAGGCCCACAGTACAGCATATAACTCCTCAACCTATCTTCCTTTTGCCTCCTCAAGTCTCTTCTTGATCCCATCTAATATTGTCATATTTGTAACTTCCGTTTGCCCGTTAGCTTGAGGTCGGCCTGGGGTAGAGAAGAATTGTTTGATACTCACCCTTTCACAGTACTTCTCTAGATATGTATTCTTGAACTGAGTCCCGTTATATGAGATGAGGGTGTTAGGGAGACCATATCTGTATATAATATTTTTCCAGATGAACTGGAAGGTCTTATGCTCTGTGATCGTTACCATCGGCTCCGCCTCCACCCATTTTAAAAAATAATCAATGGCTACGATGAGGAACCGATAGTTATTAATGGCCCTAGGCAAGGGTCCTACTAGGTCAATCCCCCACACTGCAAATGGCCACGGGGATGCAATGGGAGTAAGAGGCTGATGGGGTTGGTGAGAGATGGTGGAAAATCTTTGACATTTGTCACACTTTTTTACATATGTCGTGGCATTTTTCCCCAAAGTTGGCCACCAGTACCCCTGGGTAATCACCCTCTTTGCTAAAGATCTACCCCCAATGTGGCTTGAACATTACCCCTCGTGCACGTCATGCAAAATGCATGGGACTTCAGAAGGGTGCACACACCTAAGCAAGGGGAGCAAAAACCCCTTTTTGTACAAGGTGTCTCCGATGATGGTGAATTTTGCAGCTCTATATCTTAACTTCTTCCTTTCTTGCCTTGCTTCTGGCATCTCCCCCTCTTTAATGTATCTGATCAGGGGGTCCATCCATGAAGCTTCCTTAGAAACATTTAAGCAAGTGCCAAGTATTCCCTCAGCATCTTCAATAGTTGGTCGAAGCAAAATTTCCACTGGGACTGTCCTCCTAATATCTATCCTAGTTACTGAGGCCAGCCTGGCAAGTGCATCAGCTCGGCCATTATCAAGCCTAGGTATCCTCCTCAATTTCACTTCTCTAAATCTCTTCAGTAATGACCTCACCTTCTAAAAGTACTTGTCCATTCGCTCATCCTTGGCCTCGTAGGCTCCTAGTATCTGGTTCACTACTAGCCTTGAATCACTATGGACTAAAATCTGGCCGACACTAAGAGACTTGGCCAAAGAGAGGCCTGCTATCAAGGCCTCATATTCGAACTCGTTGTTGGAGGCTTTGAAGTTGAACCTCAGGGAGTACTCAATGTCTGTGCCATCGGGTGCTGATACTATCAGTCTAGCCCCACTTCCGTTGTCGCAGGAGGACCCGTCAATAAAGAGGCTCCACACAGTCTTTTCCTCTGAGAAATTTCCCTCGGTGAGGGATCCCTGTCTAAAGAGGTATCTTTCCTCTTCGTTTTCGGCCACTTTCTTTCTAGCGGTGTTTGTCTCAGCCTTATCTGCAGGTGTGTCGGTGAGCCTGTCTTATTGGGTATCTATCTTCCCGAGGCTCTCGTCTTCAACTTCTTCATCTTCCCAAGTAAATTCAGCCACGAAATCTGCCAATGCTTGCCCCTTAATGGCCAACCTCGGTTGAAATACAATGTCGAACTCCCCCAACTCTATAGCCCAGGCCATTAGCCTCCCTGATTTTTCAGGCTTGTGTAAGACCTGCCTAATAGGAGAGTCAGTGAGGATGATCATTGTATGGGACTGGAAGTATGGCTTCATCTTTCTTAATGCATGGCTCAAGGCATATGCTAACTTCTCCATCCTTGGGTATCTTTGCTCTGCCCCCTAGAGTGCCTTACTGTTGAAATACACTGGCTTATGTACCCCATCTTCGTCTCTGACCATTGTTGCACTAATGGCTGACTCTGAGACAGCTAGATACACATAGAGTCATTCACCCTGCACTGGTCGTGACAATATCAAGGGAGACCCTATGTATGACTTTAGCTCCCTAAAATCCTCATCACACTCCTCACTCCATTCAAAGGCCTTTCTCATAATTTTGAAGAATGGTAAGCACCTGTCGGTGGCTCTAGACACAAACCTATTCAAAGCAGAAACTCACCCCATGAGCCTCTGAACGTCTTTAATGGCCTTGGGGGTCTTCATTTCTATAAGGGCCTTTATCTTTTCAGGGTTAGACTCGATGCCTCTTTGGTTAACAATGAACCCCAAGAATTTCCCTGCTCCGACCCCGAAGACACACTTGGTCGGGTTGAGCTTCATTTGGTACTTGTCCATTATATTAAAGGTCCTTTCAAGGTCAGCCACATGATCATCTGCCTTCAAACTCTTGGTCAGCATGTCATCTACATAGACCTCTATAGACTTCCCAATTTGGTCTTCAAACATTTTATTTACAAGGCGCTGATACGTTGCCCCTGCATTCTTTAGGCCAAAGGGCATGACCCTATAACAGTATGTCCCCTTGTCGATAATGAAAGTTGTCTTCTCCGAGTCTTCAGGGTTCATAAAGATCTGGTTGTACCCTGAATAGGCATCCATGAAGCTTATGAGCTCATGGCCTGCGGTAGCGTCTACCATCTGATCAATGTGGGGGAGAGGGAAGCTGTCTTTGAGATAATTCTTATTGAGGTTTGTGAAGTATACACACATCTTCCACTTCCTATTGGCTTTTGGGACAATGACTGCATTGGACAGCCATTCGGGATAGATGTCCTCCCTGATAAACTCTGCATCTTCCAGCTTCTTGACCTCATCCCTAATGACCTCATACTTTTCTCGAGAATAAATTCTCCTCTTCTGCTTCACTGGATTTGCACCCTCTACCACGTTGAGTTTGTGTCACATGATTTCGGGGTCGATCTCGGGCATATCTGTATGACTCCATGCAAAGACACTATGTCTTCTTTTCAACAGCTTGATGAGGTCTTCCTTGATGTTTGGCTTTAGAGTTTTGCCGACTTGGACAGTTTTTTCTGACTCATTCTCATTGAGGATGACGGATTCTACCTCTTCTGTAGCCTCTCCTTTCTTCAGATTTTTCTCATCCCTGGGGTCAAGGGTGTCAATATTATAGGTGGCTATTGCCTTCTTATGCGCCTCTCTTTCTTCGGCAGAGTTGTAGTAACATTCTCGTGATGTCATCTGGTTTCCCTGAACTTCCCCTACCCCGTAAGGGGTTGGAAATTTAATCATCTGATGGACCATAGATGGCACAGCTTCAAATCCCTTGAGGGATACCCGCCCCAGTGTAATGTTGTAGGCCGAAAAGACATATTCATCCATCACAAAGAAGCTGACCTTCTTGGTAAGCCATCTCGGCCACTCATCCCCCATACTGACATCGGCCTCATACACTCCAAGGGGATGAACCTTTTCCCCACTTAACCCGATTAATGGGTGATGGTATGGGACGAGTCTAGCACGACTGAGACCTAAGGCTTTGAAGCATGGCAAAAACATCACATCTGCAGAGCTACCCCCGTCTACCAAGATCCTCGGCACCTCGCACCCATGCACCCTGGTAGTGATGACGAGAGGGTCATTATGTGGGGCTAAGAGGCCTTTGAAGTCCATTCTTGAGAATCCCACTATCAGAGTATCCATATCGACCTTCTTTCTCTTTTCTGACTTTGCCTCCAGAGAGGTTGAGTGCACAGTTTTCGTCACTGCCTTGGCTTCAGCTACATGGGCCTTCCTGTCTGCGACCTCTGACCCTTCTCCTGCTAGTCCCCCGGAGATCATTCCCACACCGAACGATATCATATTAAGTCTCTTGACAGGGACGTGGTCGTCTCTTGGTGGGAGATCAGGGTCGTCCTTATCATCAGAAGGGTCGTCCCCTCTTTTTGGAGGATCTTCTCGGCATGCATCACCTCTCTTCTTTCTAGGGTCGTCCCCTCCTCCCCTCTTGAAGGAACTCTTATCAACATACTTCCTTAGTTTCCCCTCTTTCAACATTTTTTCAATCTCATCCTTCAGAGCGAAGCATTTATCTGTCACGTGGCCATAGTCTTGGTGAAATTCACACCACAGGTTTTTATTCCTCTTGTTGGGGGCTGCCCTCAACTTCTCAGGCCACTTCAGGGACCGATCACTCTTTATCTCATTGAGAATATGTTCACAGCTGACCGTCAGAGGGGTGTAATCAGTGAACTTGTCGTCCGTAGACCTCTTCTTCCCCTCTTTGTTCTTCTTAGGATACTTAACCCCACTAGTGCCTCCTTTTTCATCTTCATATTTTGCGGTCATCGCCTCTTCGGCGTTCATCACCTTTCCTACTGTCGACAGCAATTCAGCCATCATCCTCAGAGGGTCTTCAGCAAGTTTCCATAGCATCTTTCCCTTCTGGAGTCCTCCAATGAGGGCGGTCATGGCTATGCTCTCCTCATAGTCTTCCACCTCTAACTTTTCTTTGTTGAATCTGGCTATGTAGTCTCTTAGACTCTCATTCTTTCCCTGCTTAACATAGAGCAGGTGTGTGGTCTTCTTCTGTGGCCTCACCCAAAAAGCAAAAGTTGTGGATAAACCGGTCTGCTAACTGCTTAAAGCTTTCAATGGAATTTTTTGGAAGAGATATATACCAGACATGTGCAGCCCCAGTCAGAGTGCCAGAAAAGGCACGACACCTCATCTCATCTGAGATAGAGTATATGTCTGTCGCCGATTGATACATCTCAATAAGATGGACAGCGTTTGTACTCCTGTCATATCTTGGGGTTACCACAGGTGGCTTAAAATTTGATGGCGTAGGGAAGTTGACTATCTTTGCCACAAAGGGATAGCCTATGGAGTATCCTCTATGAAGAGGGTCCCGGCTCTTCAGGATATCACCGATCTTGTCCTCCAGCCGCTGGATCGAGTCATTCCAAGGCCTCGTAGGGTCGGCTTGGCCGAGGTTATCCCCTGCCACCTCTTTGAGGTGCACGGAGGGTTCTGCAGCGGCAGGCCTGTGTCGACTGTTTACTTCCCCCTGACCGTCGTCTCGTCCTAGGGGTCGGCCCCGTGAGGTCGGCCATCTGCTGCCTCCCTTCTGGAACTCGCAGCACTCATTGATCTAGATAATTTTTCCCGTAGGTCATTTACTGGGCCCAGCCTCTCAAAGGCCGACCCCCTGCTCAAGCGATCAAAAGCAGAGCCTCTCGGGCGATCGTCAGTGTGACACCCTGCCTAATTAAATACCAAGCGATCACTCCTTTATTAAATTAAAATCAAGGTGAACAGTTGGTTCATTCTTAGCATCACTGTCGCAAATGAAAATCTTTTCCAATTTAAACACCCTAATTAATTAAGCTAAGTGTCAAAACCATTTTAAACCCTTATTTTCATTTTATTAAATATGATTATAAAACCTTTAATCATTAACATATTAAGAGTCACACATTTAGTATAAGAATAAAAATGAACATTCAAGAATTTAACCATCAATAATAAATCCCAACATTTAACACACTAAAGGAAAGCATCCTGACAGTAATAAATCCCCAAATAAAGATACTGAAAGTAAAAAGAATTACAATCTCTGATAATACCAACTAAATAATGGAAAAGGGGAGACACATGCCCCCACTGGATAAAGTTGAAGTAGAGTCAACAATGAGGTCGTCTAAGCAATGGCATGCAACTCCCACAAAATCTACAGCACGTTCCATCCAAAGAATCCTAAGCAAGACGCCCCTGTGGCTGGGCACCTGAAATAAATATATACATATACACAAGAGAGAAGAGATAACAGCAAACGGGTCAGAGCTCGAATGTAAAACAGTTTTAAAAATAGTTTAGCAAGTATTTAAAATGCTTACCGACTAATGCAACAGTCATATTAGCATGCGACACTCTCTTGAGAATTCTCACCTCTCATCTAGTGTGCACGTCTATCGTACTAATGAACCCCATATATCTCTCTAACTTATTCTCCATAAGTCTTAACACGTGAAATTAAGGTTATGATATTCACTTTAGAAAAGTCTATCTCTTCAAGATTTCTTACTTTATTTAGAAAAATTCCGTATTGTTATAATGTTTTCGAATACTTATAGTGAAGTTGAAGAATTTCATACTTTACTTAACTACTATTTCACTCAGTAGAAAGTTCTCATATAGATACACAATACATATTAATTACACATATAATATATATACAAACGGCACCCCACATAAAATCTATGGTGTTGACATACTCTGCTATCCAGTCCCCGTATCACTCGTACTAAGGGAAATACAAGTTCGGAATCACTCTCGAACTGTATTAACACAAACACAAACAACATTGAGGCGAAGCGTAGATTCCAAGTCTTTAAGAGGTCAGTACATACCCTCACGTCTCTTAGGACCGTATGACCATCGATCAGATAGCCTGTACCAAGGATATCTATCTTCTAGGGTACGAGTCAATATCCCCCATAAAGGTCCCATCGAGATAAGACTGTCCCAGCGCGGTAACCTCAGGGATAGAAAGTAGCGCGGGCATGATTTTTACACAGATATAATATATGCATAATCACACAGTCATATATATATATATATATATATATATATATATATACACACACACATCCACATGGTTAAATTGGGTGTGCTCACGACCCATAATATTAATTATCCGTTATTACACATTTTACTCGATTATTTCATATAACGGACTCGTTTATTTTATTCTCGTAATTAAGTCATTTTAAACTCACTTCTCGTCTCTCGAAGTATTTCCTTTACTTAAGTACAATTTCAGTAGGCCCTCATTTGCCTTCTACTCCAACTTCCTAGACATTTCGATTATTAAAATCAACGCAGGTATGATTCTCTAAGTATGAATATCTCCCCGTTTACCCCTTTATTTCACTTCATACTAAAGTCCCACTTAACGGGGTTTATCTTGACCCTATTGGTCCTCTTTATGTTCCATTATGTTCTAGCAACCCTAATCAAGATTTACTACGCATAAAATCAGATTAAGCTAACACGAGCAAAAGTGCAAGTTCCCAGGAGGGGTCGATCGATCGATCGATGATCTGGGCTCGATCGATCGATGCTCTGGGCTCGATCGATCGATCAAGCAGTTATGGCAAAACTACAGAAAATCCAGATACAGAATTGTTACCCCAGACTCCTCCAAATCATCATGTTTCAGTCCCAAACTCCCAACCAATTATACTATAAGTGTTGTATACCCATATAAATAATATCCTACGTAACACATGCGAATTTTCATCATCTATAACAAGATAAAAGGGCAAAAAATCTTTATAAGTCTCAAGAACCCTAATTTTTCCTTCAACTTAGTTTCTTCCATTATTTTCCAGATTTTTTATCACTAATACCATGGAAATTCGTGGTTCAACCTCTACATGTGAAATGGATTTCCAGAAATATGATCTTTACCTCTACAACATGCAATTTTTGTCTCCAATTAACGTTTTTCTTCAAGAACACTAATTTTAATCAACCTAAGACTAATATAAAAGGATGCATTAACTTGATAAAATCAAGATAGATACTTGCCTGGAAATTTAGTCTCTGATTTGTGGAAGAATTTGGTGTGGTCAAGATCCTCGTTGCGTGATCTACCATTTGGCGGTGACGGCGGTGAAATCGAAGGTGTTCTTGGCCTAGAACTCCTTGGAGAGCTTCTCCTCTTCCTCTCCAATGGTCGTCATTAGCTTTTGATTGTGTTAACCCTAGAAGATAACACTTGACATCTGATATAACCCTTGCAAATTCGTGGGTTTAATTACCCATAATTACAAAATGTCCAAAACGCCCTCCCGGGGTGCTAATTAAGCCTAAAAACTCTCCGAGACCCAAACTAAACCCCCGGGTACACATTTCTGACTATCTCGACCCTTCCGGACACTTTGGTGCACTCAAAATGACCATACGAGCAACTTATAATTTAATCACTTTTATTAATCAACATTTAGTCCCGACACGACATAGGCGCGTCCCGACTTAAATTTCCATTATTGTCATTTTATTCACACGTGACAATATTATAAAAATAAATCTCATATATTACTATACTCATCCAGTAACATTAAACAAATAACAAATTTCTAATAATTACTAACTCTCGTCACGCTAGTAAATATTTAAAACAATATTCCGGATTAAAATTAAATTAATTTATCTCAATTAAATTTAATAAATCCCTAAATTTAAAAGCCATAAAAATACGGGGTATTACATACTTCCCCCCTAATAACGGAATTTCGTCCCGAAATTCAGAAAATAAGGCCTACCAGGTAGCTCAATTCTGGATATCCTTGTTAGTACGCAAACTATCTACATAGTACGGCGCTCAATCACTACAGTTCTTTCCTCACAGCAAGTTTGTTTAATGATTCTCATTGGAGACACTTCACATGGTGCTCCCAACCGACAACATTCGCATGATTCACGTTTGTACGTTATAAATTTCCATTATCTCGCTATCATTAGGAGGCCGCACCTCACTACATGACAACTACTCGGATTTATTCATATACAAAACTCCCATTCTGAGAAAACCATACGAACATTTGACCACTCTTGTTCGCCTAAAACAGTCGTGGAATTCTACCATAGTTTATCGGATATTTTCTCGACCGATCCAAAAATTCTGATTATCTACTCACCTCTAAACATACGGAAGGAGAATAGTCGAGGTTCTTCCATAACAAAATCTTAATAAGCACCTCGTACGTGACAAACAGGTGTGAGTGCTTCTACAGAGCATTCCTGAAATCATCGTACCAAGATTCCAAAACCTCCTTCACGTGGCTCCACTAATCTTTAATCACCGTGCGCCTATTCCCTGGCTAAGGGTGATACATCCTACTCGAAACAAAACCTTATCTCTGTTGGTTCCTGAAATCCCATATCAAAGGTGGGATTCACCAATCTCATCCTGATTCAGAAATTTATACTGCGCCGGACCATGCACTGGTGCGATCCTTCCTTTCAAAGGAAGTCTGGGGCATACTAGTTAATATTGTAAACCAGCCCAAAGGAATATCAATCACTTCCTTCTCGGCGACTTAATTCACATATTCAGGGTGAACCCTTGATCTTGTTTTGAGGATGGCAACCCATCCAAGAACTTTACCGACTTTACCGACCTCTTCCAATTTCAGGAATTGTCGATAAACACAAAATTCTTTGGTTGATTCTCCTCTTTCAACCAAACCTTACTTATGGGCGGTGCATGTAGAGACTAATCACTACGTCCCGCTAAACATCGATTTTCCCTTGAAATGTCTCACATTAAGTGACACGTAATACTCCCCTTCCTTCCTTGGTGTATGCCGAAAATTCTGACCCGTGCTCTTTCCTTCACGATGCGCAATTCTGGGTCTCTTATTTCATGCTAACATCATCACTCTTTGTATGCTCAAGTCGCTCTCACACTTGACTACTAACAACTCCTCTTCGAGTGTTCTTTATAATAATTTAATTTTGCTCCATTCAAGGAATACCCCTTCTTAAATGGCTTCACACAGCCTTCCAATCAAATTAGGGTGTGTTATTCTAATTGCACACTTATGTATGGATTATCGCCCCTCATGTGACGTTTAATCCACTCTATCCCTTCCACTTCGTTATGCTAGTCCCATAAACATATATTCCACACTTCCCTTCCCACGTCCCCTCAACTCGGATGATTCGATTATCAGATAACCAAGATGCCCACATTTTTGCAACACCCCGACCGCCCTGGGAGAGCGAACGGCGTGCTACTCATCTGTAGAACTAACTAAATCCAATAAGATATAAGGAATAGGGCATTCAAATTCCATGTCAACAAAAGGGGAACAGCAAATTTCAACCTTCTTCAGATAAGTTCAACAATTTTCCCAAATAGGTATAACAACCAAAATAAATCACTAACGCTCTATTCATCAAAATAATTACAGGTCATCTCTTTTGTATAATAAAGTTCTTTCCAGGTAATCCATGATAAAAATTATTCCAACTTTTTGTTCACCTTGTGTTTTGAACGTGGTTACGACATTTGGGTACTCTCAATCACCCTAGAAATCAAAATTTTTAAATCCTCCTTATCATCATTCCACCCCTCAACTCGTGGGGATAACATTCAATGTTTTCTTACCACAAAATCCGGCTCCGGTGGCTTTAAAACAAAATTCAACTTCCAACTTACATACATAATTACTTGATCACATTTCGATTGGGGTACCGAACTCATGGAATAGTGACCAAACGTCTCCCTATTTCTAACCTTACACTAAGTTTCATGCGTGGGATGTCTCGCAAAGAGAAATCCAAATAAGTAACCCCCCCAATACACTACTACCTAGTATTGTCGGTTATTGAAATCCGTTAGGTCCCCGTCCATAGCATGTACCCTTTTATTCCGTCTCTTGACAGAAAAATTACAATTCCTCCCGTAATTACGCTTAACAAAGAACGTTTCACCAATTTCACTATCGTCACGTATTGGTTTATGGTAATTTCATTCTATAAACCTCGAATACATACGATCGGAATTCTCGAAATTCCTTTCCCTAATAATAGGGGTATTACTCTTAACTCCCACATCTCTAGAGGATAGATATAACACTGCACTCTTCCTATCACTAAGTTCGGAGTGCTAAACATAATACTGAGTCAAATCTTTTCGCTCAACGCTAAATCCAGATACATACTGAATCATACTGACAAAGTCTATACATACATTGGCATCGAATATCTCGAGCCCACTATCCCCTCCGAAGTCTCTAGGATAGATAATATAAGTGCGAGTCCGACCTTCTTTCAGGTGAAGCCTCGCCAGAACAAAAATAAAACATGCTGCACTAATGCAACCACTCCGATTGCCTTGCAATAAATGCCCACTATCGTATTAACCATTCTATAATGTTTTAACAAGGATAATATCATACTCGTATATCATATCACTACAACTAGTAACCTCAATAAATTACATAACACTATTAATATACTCATTCATCCTCCGCGAATAGCACTAAAGAAAAATCCCACTAGACTAGGAAAAATATTCACATAATAATAACGTTTATAATTTACACGCATTAAACTCGTCTCACATGCTAATCTAGCAATGAACAAAATATAGTGACTCGTTCGTGTCACATAAACACGCCTCATCCCCTAAGGATACAACTTATACTTCCACCTTGGCATTCGTCTTGACTGCACAAATGGTTTCCGAACGTAACACATCTGCCCAAACCAAAATAAAACTACTTTAATCGTTGTCTTTTACGAGGCACCGTATTCTTGTCCCTTTTTCTCACTTCAGAACATATTATCGCGAGCGATATCACTCCCCACAAAAATGCTTCAACACATAATCCACTTATTACCTGTCCTACTAACCACGTTAAGATTGTCCTTCTCTCGGACTTTAGTAGACTCGATTCCTGTTGGCTACCCCGGTTATACCCTTAGCATTTTAGGCCCTAAAGAACATGTCACTTTCTATAATAGTCCTTACTGAATTTACCATCACTTGGTAAGAATTCAACTATCCGAATCATTTAAATGGGTCCCCTGATGTGTATCCACATCCCTTTGTGGTGCTACACCACCACCGTTGTATTCAGTCTTATTCCCGACTAAATTCTTCGATTCTTTTAGCTTCCCCCACAAAGAAGCGTTATCATCTATATTGACAAAATACGACATTGTCAACCTCTGAATCGGCCGTCCATCAGAATTTCCTCCTTGAGTGTTATTAACTATTATTACGAGTTGGTCTCCCACTTGGAGTCGTTTCCTCCACTTGTATCTACATCTTCCGATACAAAATTCGCTAACGGTTAAGATTCATATTCACAAATGGACCCCTGTCATGCCCTCCCGCGATGAGTTCAAAACCACGTTCGCTTCTAATCCTGAACAGTTGAGGAAGGAACATACGGTCAACACTGTACCTAAGGTTCTCCTATAGGCATAGCATTCCACTCCTAAAATTGGTGGTTGACTCCCACCATTATAACTTCGTCCCGAAAGCCAAGAAAAATTTTCTCCAAAATTTTTTTTTTTTACTTTCAGTTAGCCACGCTCCGTCCTATATCTAAACCTTTGAATACTTTACCTCCTTCGGTAAACTCGTACAATTCCCGCATTTCTAGAATTCTCACTGACAGTTCTCTACACGTTTTGTAATACATTGGGTGAGTTTACTCTCGCACCTCATTCGACTATAGAAGCATTTGGAAATCATTGATGCGCCATAGTCGACTTTCTAGTCATGGCTTCTCGTGCCCTAATGGAGGTGACCTCGACTACGGTCATCATCCTCGAATATATTTTACAACCTCAACTGAGCCCCGCCTCCTAATGTTCGCTTAACGGTCCTCTTCTAGCATCCGTCATCGCTCGGCACACACACACATCTGAACGAAATTAGAATTCACTAATGTATATACGTCATAGCAGGAGAACGAAATCTCGTCAAAGAAATCGACAATCCTAAACATAGGGCTCTATATCAAACAAGCAACGCTGAAAGCATAATAAGCCGCACAGATCCTAAAGGACTCTAGAACCTGATGCTCTGATACCACCTGCTCACCCCGCCTAATTAAATACCGAGCGATCACTCCTTTATTAAATTAAAATCAAGGTGAACAGTTGGTTCATTCTTAGCATCACTGTCGCAAATGAAAATCTTTTCCAATTTAAACACCCTAATTAATTAAGCTAAGTGTCAAAACCATTTTAAACCCTTATTTTCATTCTATTAAATCTGATTATAAAACCTTTAATCATTAACATATTAAGAGTCACACATTTAGTATAAGAATAAAAATGAACATTCAAGAATTTAACCATCAATAATAAATCCCAACATTTAACACACTAAAGGAAAGCATCCTGACAGTAATAAATCCCCAAATAAAGATACTGAAAGTAAAAAAGAATTACAATCTCTGATAATACCAACTAAATAATGGAAAAGGGGCGACACATGCCCCCACTAGATAAATCTGAACTAGAAGTAGAGTCAACAATGAGGTCGTCTAAGCAATGGCCTGCAACTCCCACAAAAGCTACAGCACGTTCCATCCAAAGAATCCTAAGCAAGACGCCCCTGTGGCTGGGCACCTGAAATAAATATATACATATACACAAGAGAAAAGAGATAACAGCAAACGGGTCAGAGCCCGAATGTAAAACAGTTTTAAAAATAGTTTAGCAAGTATTTAAAATGCTTACCGGCTAATGCAACAGTCATATTAGCATGCGACACTCTCTTGAGAATTATCACCTCTCATCTAGTGTGCACGTCTATCGTACTAATGAACCCCATATATCTCTCTAACTTATTATCCATAAGTCTTAACACGTGAAATTAAGGTTATGATATTCACTTTAGAAAAGTCTATCTCTTCAAGATTTCTTACGTTATTTAGAAAAATTCCGTCTTGTTATAATGTTTCCGAATACTTATAGTGAAGTTGAAGAATTTCATACTTTACTTAAATACTATTTCACTCAGTCGAAAATTCTCATATAGATACGCGTATATATTAATTACACATATAATATATATACAAATGGCACCCCACATAAAATCTATGATGCTGACATACTCTGCTATTCAGTCCCCGTATCACTCGTACTAAGGTAAATACAAGTTCGGAATCACTCTCGAACTGTATTAACACAAACACAAACAACATTGAGGCGAAGCATAGATTCCAAGTCTTTAAGAGGTCAGTACATACCCTCACGTCTCTTAGGACCGTCTCACCATCGATCAAATAGCCTGTACCAAGGATATCTATCTTCTAGGGTACGAGTCAATATCCCCCATAAAGGTCCCATCGAGATAAGACTGTCCCAGCTCGGTAACCTCGGGGATAGAAAGTAGCGCGGGCATGATTTTTACGCAGATATAATATATGCATAATCACACAGTCATATATATATATATATATATATACACACACACACACATCCACATTATTAAATTGGGTGCGCTCACGACCCATAATATTAATTATCCGTTATTACACATTTTACTCGATTATTTCATACAACGGACTCGTTTATTTTATTCTCGTAATTAAGTCATTTTAAACTCACTTCTCGTCTCTCGAAGTATTTCCTTTACTTAAGTACAATTTCACTAGGCCCTCATTTGCCTTCTACTCCAACTTCCTAGACATTTCGATTATTAAAATCAGTGCACGTATGATTTTCTAAGTATGAATATCTCCCCGTTTACCCCTTTATTTCGCTTCATACGAAAGTCCCACTTAACGGGGTTTATCTTGACCCTACTGGTCCTCTTTATGTTCCATTATGTTCTAGCAACCCTAATCAAGATTTATTACGCATAAAATCGGATTAAGCTAACACGAGCAAAAGTGCAAGTTTCCAGGAGGGGTCGATCGATCGATAAAAGGGGGTAGATCGATCTATCGATCGATCGATGCTCTGGGCTCGATCGATCGATCAAGCAGTTATGGCAAAACTACAGAAAACCCAGCTACGGAATTGTTACCCCAAACTCCTCCAAATCATCATGTTTCAGTCCCAAACTCCCAACCAATTATACTATAAGTGTTGTATACCCATATAAATAATATTTTACGTAACACATGCGAATTTTCATCATCTATAACAAGATAAAAGGGCAAAAAATCTTTATAAGTCTCAAGAACCCTAATTTTTCCTTTAACTTAGTTTTTTCCATTATTTTCCAGATTTTCTATCACTAATACCATGGAAATTCGTGGTTCAACCTCTACATGTGAAATGGATTTCCAGAAATATGATCTTTACCTCTACAACATGCAATTTTTGTCTCCAATTAACGTTTTTCTTCAAGAACACTAATTCTAATCAACCAAAGACTAATATAAAAGGATGCATTAACTTGATAAAAGCAAGATAGATACTTTCTTGGAAATTTAGTCTCTGATTTGTGGAAGAATTTGGTGTGGTCAAGATCCTCTTTGCGTGATCTACCATTTGGCGGTGACGGCGGTGAAATCGAAGGTGTTCTTGGCCTAGAACTCCTTGGAGAGCTTCTCCTCTTCCTCTCCAATGGTCGTCATTAGATTTTGATTGTGTTAACCCTAGAAGATAACACTTGACATCTGATATAACCCTTGCAAATTCGTGGGTTTAATTACCCATAATTACAAAATGTCCAAAACGCCCTCCC
Organism: Sambucus nigra; assembly: GCA_949130495.1. Lineage (NCBI taxonomy): Eukaryota > Viridiplantae > Streptophyta > Magnoliopsida > Dipsacales > Adoxaceae > Sambucus > Sambucus nigra. The sequence continues at coordinate 266,338,179 of OX422217.1, forward strand.
GGGGTGCTAATTAAGCCTAAAAACTCCCCGAGACCCAAACTAAACCCCCGGGTACACTTTTCTGACTATCTCGACACTTCCGGACACTTTGGTGCACTCAAAACGACCATACGAGCAACTTATAATTTATTCACTTTTATTAATCAATATTTAGTCCCGATACGACACAGGCGCGTCCCGACTTAAATTTCCATAATTGTCATTTTATTCACACGTGACAATATTATAAAAATAAATCTCATATATTACTATATTCATCCAGTAACATTCAACAAATAACAAATTTCCAATAATTACTAACTCTCGTCACGCTAGTAAATATTTAAAACAACATTCCGGATTAAAATTAAATTAATTTATCTCAATTAAATTTAATAAATCCCTAAATTTAAAAGCCATAAAAATATGGGGTATTACAGTCAAGATTTTGCCTCCCACACTTCCCTCTGCTCTCCTGGAGAGGTCGTACAGTATTGTTGGATACCTCATACGGCTCCCAGCAGTCTATGGGGGACTTATCTCCCTCCAGATCATCATACTTGTCCTCGGGGCAAGGGTTTCCTTGCCTCCCCAGGCGTAGACGCCGAGGGTCATCAATATCCCTCTGCCGCTGTGGGGGTGGCAAGTCTTTATGTGGTGCCTGGGGTGGTCCCCTGGAGCCGCTGCCGGAGTAATCATATCGGGTGAGACCCCTGGGGGTCTTAGTATGTTATGGCTGAGAGTTGTGAACTGCTCCTGCATGATCCACTGGCTTGCTGCCGGAGACTTCAAGGTTGCCACCACATCAACAATCTCAGACTGAGGTGGTGGCTGACTGGAACTGGGTCCTACTCCACTATCCGGTGGAGGAAGTGGTGGTGGTGGCATCTCCTGTGCCATGTGTTTGAGCTATGAAAAGATAAACTGAAGAAAAGAGTAGTGAGATTGAGAACCTTAATGGGTCTCTTTCAATGGTGAAACGTCTCCACATATGGGGAGAGCTGGCTCACCACCAGAGTGCCCAGTGAGGTCAAGCTGTACAAAGGAAGAGATGTCTTCTCGTTTCCCACAGACGGCGCCAAACTGTTGATGCTGAAATCTAGCACCACCAGATAAGTGATGATGAGCTCAAACAGTAGTAACCATTGCATCCATAGAGATGTATATGTATAAGTATGTAAGTGTGTATAAGGATATGAGTATAAGACGAACAAGATAACGATGTATAGTGGTTCAGCCAATTAGACCTACATCCACTGTGAGTGTGTGATCCACTAACTATGGGCACTAATGGCCTTGGATACAATGCACATAAGCTCACTTTCTCTCTTTACTGTGTGTATAAGCAGAGTTTTTGCTAGGGTTACCATTATTGATCGATCCCTTTGTAGGGTTATAGGTGACAAGTATATATAGGTCTTGGGGGGTGTAGTGTACCCCCCAAGTATGCATGGTGCATGTGAATGATGATCTAGCCAATCTCCTGTTGATACCTGTAGATGCCAAATGATGACATAATATTCCCTCACGTGAGGGGGTGATATTGTTATAACGGTCTTCCACGTGCCATATGAGCCTCACGCGCACTCTTCCATCCGTCTCCCAAACCACACGATGTGATGATGTCACCCTCGGCCTATGATATGAGGCCGAGGGAAAAGTTCCTTCTGTTAGTGAGTCTGACCTAATCTGGGACTCGTACTGTCGTACCCTCAGAGGGTCGTTCGAGCCTGATGAGGAGTCGGACTTGAAGGTGTGTTTGGGCCTGATGAAGGGTCGGCCGAGCCTGATGAGGGGTCGGTCCCTTGAAGGGTCGTCTGTGACTGATGAAGGGTCGGCCCCTTGAAGGGTCGTTTGGGCCTGATGAAGGGTCGGCCCCTTGAAGGGTCGTTCGAGCCTGATGAGGATTTAGCCCCTTGAAGGGTCGTTTGGGCCTGATGAAGGGTCGTTCGAAGGATCGACCCCTTAAAGGGTCATTTGAGCCTGATGAAGGGTCGTCCGAGCATGATAAAGGGTCGTTCGAGCCCATCTTGGGCTCTTCTTGGTGGAGGGCGCGCTCAGCCTGGCCGAGGGTATATATGGGTATATCATCGGCAGTAGGGTGTTTCTCTTGATTTGGGTTGGGGTCAATATTCACAATAATAGTCACCTTCGATAATGCATCAATTCCTCTATTAGACTGTTGTACATGCCTAATTTGATTACTATCAATCACTTTTAGTTTGTTCTCTTTCTTCTGCCACACTTCCATATGTTTTTTCCCTTGAGTTTTATCCATTGTAGATTGGCCCTTCTTCTTTATGCAATTCATGTCGTCATGGCCATTGTTTGACCATTAAGAATAATAGATAACTAATTGCTAGATAAACATATTATTGACAAATGATAACTTTAATAAATACATGGCCATCGTTTATTTCACAATCAGCTGGATAAGCATAATAGAGAACCATTGTCTAACCATGGCCATTTTTTATTTCGCAGTTTGTTGCTTGTAGTTTGTGTACCCAGAAAAAGTGAGAAAAACTGAACAACAAAGTGCACCCAAAAAAGACTGGAAAAAAAAGCCAATAAGTAGATTTGCTATTAAACATTGTTGATAATTAGATACCTTCCTTTTCTTGCTATTGAACATTATTGGGAAAGTTAACTTTGAATTATTTATAGTTATAATATGATGTACAGGACTTTAATTCACTAATGTACTTTACCATACATTGAGGATTCACAAGAGATTGGGTGGTGATGATGAAAATAAGTGTATTACCTTCAATGTTCTTAAGGTTTTTTTATATGATTTTTTTATAGCTTTTATTTCCCAAAGTTTGTTTCAAGAATGTTATAAAAAAATTAATAACAAGCCTTATATAAAAAATTCTTCCCCTTCTGTGAAATGATTTTATACATTTTTATGTCCCGTAAAGGTTCGGTCGATGGTTCACATGATATCAAAATGATGGTAATAGAAAGAATTTTGTATGTTTTGGTTTTGTGAAAATTGTAGCTTGTGAAATATCCTGTGGAATTGTCTTGACATTTCCCCCTTTGCATTGTTGAAAGAAAAGTTAGTAGTAGTTTTTGCATACCCTTATAGAGAAACTCTTGTTATGCCCCTGTGAAGGATATCAAAAAGTTCTTGAGCTATGACAAGAATGGAGAGTGGGTCGTGTTCTGTAAAGTGTCAGATGTGTTAATCAATGGGCACTCTAGCACAATCCATGTAGCCTTGCCGGAGTACGATTCTTGGAAGGAAGATGTGCCCGTGAGAGGCTTTGATATGACCTTCAAAGAGTACCATGATAAGCTCCACGATGATTCTCATCCTTGTTGTCGATTTGAGTTCACCATTGCTGGAAGAATTCCCAACAACTTGAAGTGCACCGAGTGCCACCATTTTATGGAGAAATTTATGACTTTCGTTTGCTGCCATGACGAAAATGCGATACACAGACTCTTCTAAATCACGGGTTTCTAAATATGTAACCTACGATGACGTTTTTGTCTTCAAGACATTATTTAGGTCCGTATTTCTGGCAAATTATTCGTGTTTATAATAAATTATATTTAGCTATAGCTCTACCATATCCACGCATACTCAATAAAAACATTCAAGTTAGGTAATCACTTCATAATAATTACAAAAAATTATGTTAATAAAAAAAACATTTAAAACATAATTTTTATGAGATAAATTTTACGGGACTTGACTATCTACATAAGGGCAACTAAAACCATTATCACCACGAATCTCATACTTAAAATGTTTCCCATATTTAAAATTTCAAAGTAAAAAGACATTTTATCAATGCATATATTATCTTGTAATTCCAGAAGCCCTTAAGAACTGGATAGTTCTGACAACTACAATTCAAAAAGTGCTTTATAAAAACATTTATGATAAATCGAATTTTTACGAGCATTAATATCATATGGAATTGGCTTGACATTTTCCCTCTTCGCATATATTTTCACCAGTTTTGTTATTATTTGTTTCCAGTTTGTTTACCAAATATCAATTTATCATCTAGACTGTGCAATATCCTGTGGAGCATCCTGAGAAGTTTGAAAAGTTTGTCCCCCTCGAAGGAGTTCTCTTCTATGGCCCACCTGGATGTGGTAAAACACTATTTGCCAAGGCTATTTCCAATAAATGCCAGAAAAATTTCATCAGTATTAAGGGTCTTGAATTACTTACTATGTGGTTTGGAGAGAGCGAAGCCAACATATGAGAAATATTCGACAAAGCTCATGGGTCTGCTCCTTGTGTCTTATTCTTTGACGAACTGGACTCAATTGCTACTCAAGTTTGTATAATAGCTTTCAATTATGATTACTTGTTTTCTTCCTCCCTTTATTGAGAAAGGGTTAATTTTGACTTTCACCTCCACTTTTATTACAACTTTTGTGTTACACCCTTACCTTCTAAAAAAATGAGATAAACCCCCCAAAAAGTGTGGCTAAAACTCACAATGTTAGGACTTATTCCTAGTGGTTTTATTATTTGCTTTTATCATACCCTTACATACCTATTTATTGTTTTTATTATATATTTATAGCTTAACAGAAAAATTTTAGTGGACTCAGTGATCTAAGTGAGTTATTTGTCACTCCTGCTCTATGTTCAACACATCAGGTACCTTTACTCATCGTTATACCCCTAACAATTTAGTGTTGGAGTACACAATTCTTACGCGTGGATTTGTTAGCATTACTCTCAATTGCACACCCCTTCGCTATACATTTTCTACCGAACTTAGCACACATAACTACTATTTCAGATTTGATACTGGTTTGATTGAGTTACAATTCTTATTTTTACATTGGCGAAATTAAAATGGCCCATATCAGTGAAATGGAAAATTAGATTTTTGCCCTTAGATTTTTGATGTGGTGTTCTGTCTGTTAAATGAATGGAATGTATATCATGGTTCCATTAAAAAATCAATGTCATTAGTTTTTATTTTCCATTGTTCCCTTGCATTTCCTTAGCACCGATTTCTCTTTCAGTCTTTCCCTCGTTGGTTTGGCTTGATTGGCCTTACTTTTAGAACTCATAACTCATGAAGGGCACTTTAAATTCTTGTTCTGCTCTTTGGCCTAACTAATGTACCAACATCATTTCAAGTGCTTGTGAATACTGTTTCAATCCATATTTAAGGAAGTTTATGTTATCTTATTTAATCATATCCCAACATACAACACATGTACGGAGGAACACAAACAACATTTGCAAGCTACAGTATCACTGTTGAAAAACACCAATTATTTAACAAGAAGTTGTAAGGACATTTTTCTCAAGTCCGATATGTTACATTTGTGTATGTCGTACGCGCTACATTTGGCACGTCACTTCACGATATCACATGACGGCTTCTATCTGAATTCTAAGAATCGGGCATTCAACATCTACATCAAGTGTCCCACATCTGCCTCAACGACTTCACGTTCCACAATTTTAGGGATTTTATGCAAGTGGTAGCAAGAGAAGTCAAAATAATGAAAGAAAGGTAAGATAGGAAAATTCAACGGCATTTTGGTAATTTTACAGTCATAGTTCAAAGGTCTGGTCAACTGGAAAGTTGAAGAGATCGACACCATGAAGATACTGGAAGAAACGGCACCTCAGTCTGAGCTACGGTGAAGGAGTTATGACCTTTTGAAGATGGAGAAAATTCCTTAGAAGAATGTTGTTTGTTTTAACCCCAAACCAGCAAGGTACCGCGAACCACACAGTGAACCGGTTCGGGGTACACTCACAGTAACAGTCCTACCGACTCAAAACTCTTTTGATTTTCCTATAAAAGCCAACTTCGGGGGAGTTATTTTTTATGACTTGGAGAGACATTTTTTAGAGTTTTATTAGCTCAAGTCTTCATATTTTTTAGTCCCAAAAACTCATGTTTTGATTCACACATCATTCCCATATTTTTGTGAATCCTTTTGGAACCCAAGAACACAACTTTGCTTTTGTTCATCTTTGTGGGGAGATCTCTGCAACCGAGGGGTGCATGTTATTGCTGAGGGAGTCTCTACGAAGTTTTATGGCTGCGTGCCATTGAGGAGTGTTGCGGTTCTTTCTTTGCTGATTGGATTGTGGTCCATGTGGGTTCGTTGAGTGTGGATTCATTGGTGACTACACCGACCGACGCCTGCGGGTATTCGTGTGTCGCTGTATTTCATTGTAATCCGTGTAAGTTGCGATTTACTTATTATAATAAAATAAAAGGTTTTTCCCTTCGGGGATTTTTCTTGAATATTTGTGTCGCATGCTTTATCTATTTATGGGTTTACACACGCACACACATGGATGCATGTTTAGGGGCTGAATTGATGTGGTTTAAAGATAGACTCTAATTAAATAAGGTTTAATTGGAAACTTGCGAATTAATTTAAATCGGTATCACACACCGTCGTCATATCCTACAGAAGTCCAAGTGTTCCTTTGAGCAAGATAAACCAAAGTATTTTTGCTTATTCACACTTTCATTTAGCTTATCGATTTCAAGTTGGTAAATGCAATTTGATTGTTAGAGGCCAAATTGAATCGAGTGCTTAATAGGTTTGATTCATATCAGTGACTGATTATAATGAAATGTTAATGAATGAGGAAGTAATCTTTTACTTTTCATTGAACATTTTATGTGCATCAATGTTTAAGTATGAGGAAGATTAAAACATATAGATGTAGATACATAAATTTTCTCTTGTATTCTAATAGGTCACATTTCCAGCTAGTATTCTTCATGTTTCTCTGTGGGATAATTTTATGATATCATCTGCTGAGAAATTGCACAAGAAACAGGGTTATGATAATTGATGTCCAAAAAATATGTTTTATAGTTGGTTAAGTTTGTAATGTAACATGGTTGGCTACCCCTATAATTGATGTCCAAAAATGCTACATATTTTATCATTGAAAGGAATTAATGGGGTTGGAATGGATTTGTATCTCAAGATCCATATGAAAACATATTTTCCTATGGTTAGATACTTGCATTTTCTTTTTTTTTAACTGGAATAGGGGGAGGGAAATTCCTTTACACCCTCGAAGCTGATATGTCTAGTGTAGCTTACCAAGTTTTCGATATCCTAGGGGCTGTTTTCTAGAAAACGTTTTCTGTAGAGATAGAAAATAGAGAATGTGTTCAAATAAGGTATTTTTTCAAATCAAAAAATATTTTTTCATTTTTCTATTTTTCCACAAAAATGAAAAACGTTTTTTTTATGTTTTCTATTTTTCTGTTTTAAAAGATTGACCCATTTCTCTCATCTCATTTTAAAAGTGGGGATCATATATTTCATATCTCTCCTCCAATATACATAAAGTGAATAAAATCCCCAAAATAATGAAAAAAAAACATAAAATGAATAAAACCCAAAGATAATGAAAAAATACAGAAAGTGAATAAAACCCCCAAAATAATGAAAAAAAATCCAGAAAATGAATAAAAATCCAAAAATAATTAAAAAAAATCCAAAAAGTGAATAAAACCCCCAAAATAATGAAAAAAATACATAAAGTGAATAAAACCCAAAAAATAAATAAAAAAATCCAGAAAGTGAATAAAAACCCAAAAATAATGAAAAAATCTAGAAAGTGAATAAAAATCCAAAAATAATGAGAAAAATCAAGAAAGTGAATAAAAACCCCAAAACAGTGAAAACAATACAGAAAGTCAATAAAGCACAAAAAGTAATGAAAACAATCTAGAAAATGGATAAAAACCCCAAAATAATGGGAAAAATCCAAAAAGTGAAAAAAACAAAAAATAATGAAAAAAATACATAGAGTGAATAAAACCCAAAAAATAATGGAAAAAATACACAAAGTGAATAAAAGCCCAAAAATAATGAAAAAATCCAAAAAATGAATCAAAACTTAAAAACAATGAAAAAAATCTAGAAAGTGAATAAAAACCTAAAAATAATGAAAACAGAAAGTGAATAAAACCCCCAAAAAAATAAAAAAAATTCGAGAAAGTGGATGTTGATACCAAATTTAGTCTATTGACGTGGACCAATTATATGGAGACATGTGTCAACCTACATGGTACCCGCAAACATTTTTGAACAACACCTTGACTCCGAGGAACTCAACCTCCTCGACCAACTCAGGCGCTTCGAGCAACAAGTGTTCTCCGAGGAACTTTATTGTACCGAGCAACTCATGTATACCGAGCTACTTAGGCGGTCCGAGCAGCTTAGGCGGTCCGAGCTGCATCTCGTACAGAGCATTCATATCCAGATAATCAAGAGGATAACTGCGCATTAAATGCTCATTATTATCACACAGGTGCACACGCCTATTGGACAGCTATGTATTATTCTTTCATTTGTACCGCCTCAAGGCTATAAATACATTGTAACCTCCTTATTAGCACGGGACTCATAATTTCTTGAAAAACTCATTATCGAGATTTCTGCAAACAGTCATTAATAACAAATACAGTGGATGTAGGTCATTCTTATAAAGCTGAACCACTTTAAAAATCTTTTGTCTTATATGTATATATATATATATATATATATATATATATATATTCATTTTTATCTGTGATTAAATAATTAGATCAAGTCTAGTTTTTTACATCAACAGATTGGCGCCGTCTGTGGGAAACGACTGTCATTTTCGTTTTTCACCAAAATCATTCATCATCAATGGCAGATCATCCAAAATCTAGTAATCGAAACGTTGGGATTCCCCCAAATCCATCCACTCCTCCAATTGTCCAAGATCTGGCCGGAATAATGGCTAATCTAGCCCAAGGCCAAACAGCCATGCAAAAAACTATGCTGCAACTCATACAAACTGTCCAGGGTGGAGTATCTATCCATTCAGGACAACGAAGCGTTCAAAGAAACACCCGCTTACCTTCTAGGCGAACGTTATTCCCAGAGGAATCTCGATCTAGACGTACCGATTCATATCGCACCGAGAGATTTAATGATTTTTCTTATCAACCTGGTCGAACTTCATCAGTACGAGCTACAGATACAGAACAAAACATCACTCTCTCTCCAGAAAGGACTAGTGCATTGGAGAGGTTAAGTAGGGCCTCTCCTTTTGATCGTTTGGGCCCTAGGAGGAATAGAAGTCCTCCTAAGGCTGTGTCGAGGAACTTTCTACGACCATCCGATCTAAGGGAGGGTTCTGCCAATCACGACCAATTGTTCGCAATGAAAGAACCCAGGAGGCAAATTCAACATGATCATTTGTTCGAACCAATAGGTCCGAAGAGGGGAATGATGCATGGAAAGGCTTTATTCAAAGGTTGGAGGGTAGACTAGGGGAAATAGCTAAGGCCAAAAATCCTCTACAAAGAACTTTTGTCCAAGGGACACCTTTTATCCAGGCAATTGTGGATTTTCCCACACCATCAAAGTTCAAAGCACCTGTTGTGACTCCTAAATATGATGGAAAAACCGACCCTGTCCTTCATATAGAATAATACCAAGTTGCTGCCGATATCTATGCCGTGCCAGACGAGATGAGATGCAGGGAATTTTCGGGAACTCCTATCGGATCTGCTCAAATATGGTACAATAATCTTCCTAGGGGGAAGATTTCAACTTTCTTTCAACTGGCTGAGCTCTTTATTGGAAATTTCTGTTTTGGAGCAAAACTAGTTAAACGAGTCGCACACTTGTTAAGTGTTAGACAAAAAACAGGAGAGATCACCAGGGATTACATAACTCGTTTCAATAACGAGAAGCTCGAAGTTATTGATTACGAGGAAAAGACAGCAATTACTGCTTTGATGAGTGGATTATTGCCAAATAAATTATACTACACTTTGGCCAAAGATCCGCCTAGGACCATGTCAGAACTAATAGCAAAAGCAGCCAAAATCATGCATGCCGAGGAAGCAATGGCTGCGAAGAAGAACATGGACACTAAGGAGACCAAAGTTGAGGCCGAGAAGATTGAGAAGAAGGATCAGAAGAACAATGGTGGTAACAAACAATCAAAAGCAAAGCCATCATGGGAAATGTTGAAGAAATTTGGAAATTATACTCCTTTGAAAGTATACATAAACCACGTTTTGGAAGAAATTAAGAACAGCAAGGAGTTAAACTGGCCAGAGAAAATGAAGACAGATCCTGACAAGAGGAATAAGGCCAAATATTGAGAGTTCCATACAGACCATGGTCACACGACCAAAAATTGCATAGCTCTTCATAATGAAATTGAAGCACTCATCAGACGAGGAAAGCTAGCAAAGTATGTTGATCGCAGAAACGAAGGAAAGAACAACGATCGAGCGAGACAGAGATCTAGATCTCCTCGTCGGGCAGAAGATGACAAGAAAATAGATCATGAAGATGATCCAGAAGACGACCCCGATCTCCCCAAAAGACCAAGACAGCCAGAACGTGAGGTATTTTCAATTCGTTTTGGATAATTTGATTGTAATATTATTACAGGTGGAGATGCAGGAGGTGGAGACCTTACTGCAGAGAGGAAAGCTTACCTCAATGAGGCTCAAGCTTGTTCATATATTCAGCAAATAAATCTAGCTGAGGATGATCACCCGAGGAAGGTAAACAAAGAAAAACTGGTCACGGTTTCTCCAAGAACGACCTCGCAGGTGTGCTATATCCTCATGATGATCCATTGGTGATAAAAATGAGGATGAAGGAAGTAATGATCTCAAGAGTACTGGTGGATAATGGTAGCTTGGCGAATATCATGTTTTATCCATGCTTTGACAGCTTAAATTTAAAGTTGTCTCAGTTGGAGCCTTATCACAGGCCCCTCCTCGGTTTTACTGGCGAGAAAGTTTTTCCACTTGGGACGATCAAGCTGGATATGTTCATCGGTACATGGCCATCTTGTCGAACAGAAAGAGTGCACTTTTTGTGATGGATAAGAATGTTCAATCAGCTTACAATATCATCATGGGAAGGGTAGGATTGAAGAAGTTCGAAGCAGTACCATCTACTGTACATCAATGCCTAAAATTTACAACCAACTTTGGAGTTGAAATTGTAAAGGGTGACCAAAAAGTAGCTCGGGAATGCTACTATTCATCTGCCGAACAGTAAGAACTGGAGGAATCTAAGAAAAAGACTACTACCTGTCAAGTGGATGAAGGTGCAGAAATTGAAACATTAGATCCCAAAGACGAGTCGCAGCTCGTAAAAGGCCAGGTGGTGGGAGCCACTGAAAATGTCATTCTGGACGACGAACACCCGGAACGAACAACTCAAATAGGTTCGTCGTTAGAGGCCTCACTAAAACAGGAATTGATAATTTTCCTAAAAAGAAGAAAACAAACTTTTGCCTGGAGCCATGAGTACATGCCAGGAATAGACCCAAATTTCTTATGTCATGAGCTCAATGTGAACAAGGAAATCAAGCCAGTGAAGCAGAGAAGAAGAGTGTTCAGCCCCGAAAAGAACCAAGCTATACACGAGGAGGTCGAGAAGCTCCAGAAAGCTTGCTTTATTGAAGATGTCAAATATCCAGACTGGTTAGCTAATGTAGTGATGGTGAAGAAGAAGAATAACAAGTGGAGGATATGTGTAGACTTCACCGACCTCAACAAAGCATGCCCAAAGGATCATTTTCCTTTGCCTCGAATTGATCAATTAGTGGATGCTACCTCGGGACATGAGTTGTTGAGCTTCATGGATGCTTATTCTGGCTACAACCATATTAAAATAAAACCTGAAGACAGGGAGAGTACCTCTTTTATTACCCCTAGGGGAACTTATTGTTATAATGTTATGCCTTTTGGGTTGAAAAATGCAGGTGCAACATATCAGCGGTTGATGAACAAGGTGTTTGCAGAGCAAATCAGTTACAATATGGAAGTTTATGTTGACGATATGCTGACGAAGAGCAAAAGAGTTGCTAATCATCTAATTGACTTAGGCCAGACCTTTGATCAACTAGATAAATATCAAATGAAGTTGAACCCTACCAAATGCATATTCGGAGTACGAGAAGGCATGTTCCTCGGGTATATTGTCAACCAACGAGGTATTGAAGCAAACCCTGAAAAGATCAAGGCTCTATTGGAACTACGATCTCCAACGACGAAGAAGGAAGTGCAAAGTCTCACGGGGCGAGTTGCAGCACTTAATAGATTTGTATCACGAGCAACTGATAGATGCCTCCCATTCTTCAAAACACTTCGAAAAATATTTGAATGGAATAATGAATGCGAGAAGGCCTTTCAAGAGTTGAAGAAATACCTGGGAGAACCTCCACTGTTGTCCAGGTCGGTGATGGGAGAAAGATTGTACTTGTATCTAGCAGTTTCGGAGAATGCAGTTAGCTCGGCATTGATAAGAATGGATGATGGAGTGCAAAAACTAATTTATTACACTAGCAAGGCCTTTCGAGGAGCAGAGGATAGATATCCAAGACTGAAAAAGTTAGCACAAGCGTTGATCGAAGCGAGTAGAAGAATGAGGCCATACTTCCAAGCTTATACCATAATTGTGTATACCGATATGCCGTTGAGGCAAGCTCTTCATAAACTAGAGAAATCAGGGAGATTGATGTACTGGTCAGTAGAACTTGGTGAATATGACATAGTTTATGAGCCTATATCGTCGCTTAAAGGGCAAGCAGTAGCAAATTTCATCGCAGAATTCACTTATCCTGACACCTCCGAGGAGCAAAAGCTGAATATCGACAAATCTGTGGATGTTACAGGATCATCAAATTTAAACTCTGACCAACTTAAGTCGGTTGACAATCAATAGGAGATGGTCGACGAGAAGCAAGCAGTGATAGGGGAGGATATTAAGAACAAACAAATATTCCACCGAGGAACTTTATCCGATAAAAATTAAGGATAAAGTACCTATATGGAATCTGTATGTGGATGGCTCATCTTGCAGTACAGGCTGTGGGGCAGGGATTGTTTTAAACAGCCCGGATGAAATCGATGTGGAGTATGCTCTGTGCTTTCAATTCAAGGCTTCTAATAATGAGGCTGAATATGAAGCTATGATTGCAGGTCTTAGTTTAGCAAAAACCATGGGGGCAGAGCAGGTCATTGTATTCAGTGACTCACAGTTGATCGTAAATCAAATGCTGGGAGTGTACGCAATAAAGGTAGAATTGATGATCAAGTATTATGCGCAAGCAATAGAGATTGTATCGATCTTTAATGCAGTACAGTTAATTAGAACACCAAGATTGGAGAATGCAAGATCAGATGCTTTAGCTCGGTTAGCCTCAGCCACACGCACCGAACTACGAAGAACAATCCCAATAGAAATTTTGGCTAGCAAGAGCATCGATGAAGATCTGATGATGAACTTTATTACCCCTGATTTAGGACCATCTTGGATGGATCCCATCAGGACATATATTGAAGAAGGGGTTTTGGCAACTGATAAACTCATAGCCAAGAAACTGAAGTTTAAAGCTGCTCGTTATGTATTGAATAATGGTATTCTATATAGACGAGGAATTATAGCAGTTTTACAAAGATGTGTGCATCCCTCCGAGGTGAAAGACTTGATTGAAGAGGTCCATGAAGGGTCCTGTGGAGCCCATGTAGCAGGTCGGACGCTTTTGCAAAGAATAATGATGCAAGGATACTACTGGCCAACGATGAGGGCTGATTATATAGCCTATGCCAAAAAATATGACAAATGTCAACGCTTATCCTCTATTCGAAGAACTCCCCAAGCATTGTTAACACCCGTTACTTCCCCTTGGCCATTTGCCATGTGGGGAATTGACCTAGTCGGGACACTTTCAATGACCAGGGGAAGATTTAAATATGTCGTGGTCGCGGTGGATTACTTTACTAAGTGGGTGGAAGCTGAACCCCTTATTGATATGACATATGACAAGGTGTATCAATTTATAAAGAAGAACATCATTTATAGATATGGTCTTCATCATGCATTCATCACAGACCATAGAACTCAATTTGATAACGAGGATTTCACTGTATATTGTCATCAGTCAAACATATTGAAAACCCACTCTGCACCAGGCCATCCCCAAACCAATGGACAAACTGAGGTGACAAACAGAACGCTGCTGAATGGTTTGAAGAAAAGACTGGATGATGCAAAGGCAAATTGGATCAACGAGCTACATTCTGTGCTGTGGGCTTATCGTACTACACCACGAGCAGCAACAGGAGAATATCCACACATGCTGGCATTTGGAAGTGAAGTTGTTATACCTGCCGAGCTGGGCCTCCCCACACACAGAGTGCTAAATTTCAATTCTCCTATCAGTGACTTGATGAGAAGATTAGACTTGGATATGCTCGAGGAAGTTAGAGAAGAAGCAGCAATCAAGAATGCTGCATACCAATAACGAACAGCTCTGTTATACAATAAGAGAGTAAAGAAATGTGATTTGAAAGAAGGGGACTATGTGCTATAGAAAGTAATTCAAAAACACAACAAACAGGAAACTAATTGGCATGGACCCTACAGAGTAACAGAATTTGTTCGACCAAGGACATATAGGATTGAAACCTTAGAAGGAGAGGAGTTTAAGAATGCATGGAACGCAGAGCATCTGCGCAAATATTATCACTAGTTCAATCCCTATGTAATGCAGTTTTTTGCAATATGAATAAATTTTGGGATGTTTTACCCAATTCTCTCCTTTTGTTGAAATTTTGTCGGAATACAAATCCACCAACTCCGGTTGGTCGGGAATGAAAATCCACCAACTAAGGTTGGTCGGTAATAAAAATCCACCAACTATGGTTGGTCGGGAAGTCACAAAGAGATGTTTCAGTTGTGGAATGGACGATCACAAACGTAAATCTTGTCCAAATCAGACTAGGGATAAACTACAATCCGACCAGCGGAGAATTTCGAAACTTTGCTATAAATGTGTACAGCCGGGTCACAAGTGGATGGATTGTCCTCACCCTGGCATAGTTTTTTCGCAAATTCCCCTTCAAGACCAGCAAGACCAAGGAAAAAGTGAGTCTAGTCAACAACGTGGTAAAGTGAAGCAGTTTTGAAAGAGGAATAAAGTTCCAAGTCAGCAAGGCCGACACCGACAGCAGTAGGGTCGGAGGGGGAGTAACTTCGGAGGCCGATGTTTTGGGGTGTGGTAAGCACGGCCATAGGCGCCAGGATTGTCCGGAGGGAAATAGGGCCCCACAACAGCAGGGTGCCCATAATGATCCACAGGGGCCACTTTTTCCAGTCGCTCTCCCAGCACCAGCTCAGGTACCAGCCCTACTAACCTTTCTAGTAGCTCCAGTGCAGCAGGGACAGTTACAGTACAGACATATCTATAATGTCCACCAGGAAGCCGCCCCACAGGCACCACCCGCGATTTTGGGTATGTTTTCTATCCATGAAACTTTGGGTCGAATTTTGTTTGTTACTGGGACAACGCATTGTTTTATAGCTACATATTATGCGAAGACCTTAGGGTTATTAACCACAGTAGAGAGCACTGTAACGTAGGTAGACTCACCACTAGGGAGTGGGTCACTTATCTTCTTTATATGCCGAGGAGTGGGGTAGAGATTGGTAGTTTGGTATTACTTGCAGACATGTTAGTCTTAGATATGCATGAGCATGATGTTATTATCGGTATGGATTGGCTCGCAGCTTATAGATCCATGATTGATTGCTTCGGTGGGAGCATTTTTTTGCCATTCCGGGGCAAAAGATGTTTGTAGTGGCGATGCCTCGCCCAGAGGGAGATTCGACCTCTCATTTGTATTATATAGAGGAGGATACCTCTAAGGAGGTTGTGATTCCGTTAGACTCGATTCCAGTTGTTCGTGAGTATTCCGATGTGTTTCAGGAAATACCAGGCCTACCCCCCAGTCAAGGGATAGACTTTGTTATAGATTTATTGCCAGATACTAGACCTATAGCACGCGCTCCATACCGTATGGCTCCGACGGAGATGCGTGAGTTACGAGATCAGATAGAGCAGCTGTTAGGTCAGGCCTTCATTCATAGGAGTACCTCACCTTGGGGCGCTCCAGTTTTGTTTGTGAAGACGAGAGATTGTTCACTGAGATTGTGTGTGGACTACCGGGAGTTGAACAAGGTCACGATACGGAATAAATATCCGTTGCCTCGAATCGATGATCTGTTCGACCAGCTGAGGGGAGCAACTTTCTTTTCGAAAATAGATCTGAGGTCGGGGTACCATCAGCTACGTATTAGGGAGCAGGATGTTTCGAAGACTGCTTTCTTGACGAGGTATGGGTCTTATGAGTTCAGAGTGATGCCATTTGGTCTCACAAATGCTCCAGCCGTATTCATGGACTTAATGAACCGAGTATTCAGAGAGTTCTTGGATCAGTTTATCATCGTCTTTATAGATGACATTTTGATATATTCACACTCCGAGGAGGAGCACGCCGAGCACTTGAGGCAGGTTCTTCAGACTTTACGAGAGCATCAGTTGTATGCTAAGTACGAGAAGTGTGGATTCTGGTTGCGAGAAGTACAGTTCTTGGGCCATGTTGTTTCTGAGCAGGGGATAGCAGTTGACCCGAGTAAAGTGTCAGTGGTGAAGGAATGGGGACAGCCCACGACACCGACGAAAGTGCGTAGTTTCTTGGGGTTAGCCGGATACTACAGGAGATTCATTCGAGGATTCTCCAAAATAGCGGGTCCATTGACGAACCTGACTCGCAAAGGGGTACCATATGTTTGGGATGACGCCTGTCAATTGGCTTTCGACGAGCTGAAAGACAAGCTTACTTCAGCACCAGTCCTTGCTTTGCCAAAGCCGGGTGTGGAGTACCTGGTTTACACTGATGCCTCTTTACGGGGACTTGGGGGAGTACTTCAGCAGGAAGAGAAGGCCATAGCTTTTGCCTCCCGCAAGCTTAAGCCGCATGAGAAGAATTACCCCACCCACGACCTGGAGTTAGCAGCGGTCGTCTTTGATTTAAGGATATGGAGGCACTACTTATTGGTGGAGAAATTCCGCTTGTTCACAGACCACAAGTCACTGCAGTACCTATTCACTCAGCGAGAGCTGAATATGCGTTAGCGCAGATGGTTAGAGTTTGTGAAGGACTATCAGTTCGACATACAGTAACATCCGGGGAAGGCCAACGTAGTTGCTGATGCGTTGATTCGTAGACCGGTAAAGGAGGTAGAGGATGTCTGGAAAGCGAAGTGGAAGGAGTTGGGTAACCAGGACGCAGTAGCCCGTTCCTTCATATCTGTTATGACAGTCACACCCGAGATTGTTACGAGGGTGATACAGGCACAAACCACAGACCCGTTTTGCCAGGAGCAAATTGTACGACTTTTAGCTGAAGGTGTTGAGTCCTATTCTGTTAGTTTCGACGGGGGTTTGAGGTTTAATGGGAGATTAGTGGTTCCAGAAGGGGCAGAATTGCGTCATGCAGTGATGACCCAATCTCACGGGTCTCGATTTGCAGTGCATCCTGGAGGAGATAAGATGTACCAGGATATGAGGAGACAATACTGGTGGAGTGGGATGAAGAAGGACATTGCTGAGTTTGTGTCCAAGTGTTCTACATGCCAACCGGTGAAGGTGGATCATCAGAAATCCTCAGGGTTGCTTCAGCCGTTGGAAGTACCTACGTGGAAGTGGGAGAGTATTTCCATGGACTTTATTACAGGGTTGCCTACATCACAGCGGGGCCACGATTCTATCTGGGTGATTGTAGACCGTTTGACCAAGGTGGCTCATTTTCTATCGGTGCGGACAGACTATACCACGGGTCAGTATGCTCAGTTGTTCATTGTTGAGGTTGTCAAATTACATGGGGTGCCCCTGAATATTGTGTCATATAGAGACAAGATTTTTGTGTCACGTCTTCGGGAAAGCTTTCAGGAGGCTATGGGTACGGAGTTGAGGTTGAGTTCAGCTTATCACCCACAGACAGATGGACAGACAGAGCGTACAAATCAGATGTTAGAGGATATGCTACGCATGTGTGTTCTTGATTTTGGAGGAGGTAGGGAGCCACATCTTCCATTGGTAGAGTTTGCTTATAATAACTCTTATCAGTTCACGATTGGCATGGCTCCATTTGAGGCTTTGTATGGCAAGACTTGTCATTCTCCAACTTGTTGGCTCGAGGTGGGGAATAACGAGTTGCTAGGACCAGAGGTGATTCAGGAAACCTCCGCAAGGATTGAGATGATTAGGAGTCGCATTCGAGTAGCCCAGGACGACAGAAGAGCTACGCCGATGCGAAACGGTTCATCCGGGAGTTTAATGTGGGGGGCCAAGTGTTACTGCGTGTATCTCCTATGAAAGGAGTGTGAGGTTCGAGAAGAAAGGGAAATTGGCCCCGAGGTACGTGGGACCATTTCCCATTATCGAGAGGGTTGGGCCGGTAGCATACAGATTGGGACTACCAGAGCATTTACATCGCATTCACGATGTATTCCACATCTCGTCGTTGAGACGGTATCTTCGGGATGATATGGCCCATACTCACATTGCGATAGATGAGATAGACTTACAGCCTGACAGCTCTTACGAGGAGAGACCGGTGGCTATCCTAGACTATAGTGAGAGGAGATTGAGGTCAAAGATAGTTCCACTTGTACGGGTCCAGTGGAGGAATCCACTTGGGAGCGCGAGGCCGATATGCGCGAGAGATATCCAGATTTGTTCTTACCAGGTATGCCTTGTTTTCTGAATTTCGGGACGAAATTCCGTTATTAGGGGGGAGTATGTAATACCCCGTATTTTTATGCTATATTAATTTGGGGATTTATTAAATTTAATGTGAGTTAATTATTTAATAAAAATCTGGAAATTAATTATGTTATAATTATTAATGTGACGAGAGTTAGTAATTATGGGAAATTTATTGAATATTACTAATGAGCAAAGTAATATGTAATATTGGTTATATTGAATGTCACGAGTGAATAAAATGACAATTTTGGAAATTTGAGTCGGGACGCGTCCGTGTCGCGTCGGGACTAAACTTTGATAAATAAAAGTGAATATTTTAATAAGTCGTTCGTATGGTCGTTTTGAGTGCGCCAACGCGTTCGGAAGGGTCGAGATAGTCAGAAAGTGTACCCGGGGGTTTAGTTTGGGTCTCGGGACGTTTTTAGACCTAAGTGGTACCCCGGGAGGGCATTTTAGACATTTCACATTTATGGGTAATTAAACCCACGAAAATAAGAAACCTATATCATCCATTTAGGTTAGTCAGCTAGGTTTAGAAAACTCAAATACAAGTGACGGCCATAGGAGAGGGAAGAAGAAAGCTTCCAAGGCAATCCAAGGCCCCAAAAGTCATCCGTTTGCACCGCCACCACCACCAACGCATAGATCGCGCAACGGGCTACGTAACCACACCAAAATCATCTGCAAATCAGAATACCAAAAATCCCAGGCAAGTGTTTATCTTGCTTATTTCGTTGATGCATCTTTCATATTAGTGTAGGAATGATTAGGATGAGTTTTATGGAAGAAAACCTAAGATTTGAGATCGGAATCGCATGTAGTTATGGTTTAAATGAAAATTCTGGAAACCCTTGCCATGTTGAGGAATTTACCCACGAAATTATGATGTTTATAAGAGGAAAATTCTGGAAAAGATGGATTAGAACCATGCTAATGAAATTTTAGGGTTCTTGAAGTTTTATATGAATTTGGGGCTTGTTAATCCATGTTTAATAGTAGAAATCTACATGCTTCACGTAGGAAATGTGTAATATCATGTTAGGATGTTAGTAGTACAAATTTTGAGACGTTTGGGATTGTAAAATATGGATTTGGTGTAAGTTATAAGATGAAACTCGTAACTGCAATTCTGCAGATTTCGCAGACCTGCTTGATCGATCGATCGAGCCCAGAGCTTCGATTGATCGAAGGTTCGATCGATCGAGCCCCAGACCTCGATCGATCGACCCCTCCTGGCAGACTCATGCTTCCCCTTATTAATTAGTTAAAAGTCAATTTAATGTGAAATAATTCTTGGGCATCCTTAATAAAATGTTTTGGGAGATATGGAGGACCAGTAGGACATATGAATAATTTTGGGATTCTTAATATGAGACGAGAATTGTACTTGCGGGATAATTACTTAAGGGTTGATGAATTTATGAATTAACGGGAGAGTTGCATAAGAGAGTTACGTTGGAACATAGAAAGGACCCTTACTGAATTTTATACTTGGGAGGATAGAGTCCATACATGTTACGTATTCAGATGAGAAAACCCTTCAAGTTAAAGTTAGAAACGAACTCTTATACGAAATACTAATAATGTGAAAATTAAGGATAAATGTTGTAATTATGGGTGATGAGAGGAACCTATATTAATATGATAAAAGTGGTATATTTATATGAATGTGTATGCATATATTATATACATGTGAAAACCATGCCCGCGCTACTTGCTATCCCTGAGGTTTCTGCGCTGGGACAGTCTTATCTCAATGGGACCTTTATGGGGGATATTGACTTGTACCCTAGAAGATAGATATCCTTGGTACAGGCTATCGAGTCGATAGTTCAGACGGTCCTAAGAGGTGTGGGGTATGTACTGACCTCTTAGAGACTTGGAATCTACGCTTCGCCTCATTATTATTTTTATGTATATGTTGATACAGTTCGAGAGTGATTCCGAACTTGTATTTCCCTTAGTGTGAGCGATACGGGGATTGGATAGCAGAGTATGCCCGCACCATAGTTTTATTTGGGGTGCTGTTATAATATATATATATATTATACGAGTAGTTAATATATATATGAAATTATGAAATTTGGTACTACCTATTGTGTTACGGTAAGTAAGACTGATAACATGTCGTAAATCGGAAATACTTGTTTGAAAAGTATAATATAACACTGGGAGGCTTTGTTAATAATTAAAGTAAAAATGAGAGCATTGTTATTAAGCGAAATCCTCCTTTTTAAACATTTACATGGTTCGGTTCTGAAATCTTACGAGTAATCTAAGATAAGTTAAATCATTGGGAATATTAGTGTTATAAATGATAAGACAAACCGTTGGGAAGGTTAGTGCGATAGGTGTGCACATTAGAAGAGAGGTGAGAATTTCTCAAGAGAGTGTCGCACTAATATGTTGTTGCATTGGCCTGTATCAATTTAAATACTTGCTAAACGTATTTTAAATCAAACACACTATCGGGCTCTGACCCGTTTCTTTTTCTCTTTCTCTCTTTTGTATATATATGTATGTATTACAGGTGCCCAGCCACAGGGGCGTCTTGCTTAGGATCCCTTGAAAGGAACGTGCTGCAGCTTAGGTGGGAGTTGCAGGCCACTTGCATAGACGACTTCGTTTACTTGATTGCACATCTATCATACTCAATTATTGGGCATGTGTCGCCCTTTCCACTATTTATCTATTTTATTGGGACATTTGTATTTCAGTTATTTCTAGTATTATTACTATGGGATTTATTTCAGTATGGATTTTTACTTTAGGTTTTAAATGTTGGGATTTTGAATGTTGAATGTTTCAATTAATTGGATTATGTTCCAGGATAATTGTTGTTTGATTCTTACTTATTGAAAATGTGGTTAATAATTAATTAAATAAGTTTTTCTTTAAAAATACAATTTGGTTAGAAAGGTAAAAAAAAATATGGTTTTGACACTTAGCTTAATTAATTAGGGTGTTAATTTGGAAAAGTTTATTTTTACGTCAGTGATGCTAAGAATGAACCAACTGTTCACCTTGATTTTAATTTAATAAAGGAGTGATCGCCCGGTATTTAATTAGGCGGGGTGTCACATCTCTCTCTTCATTCTCTCACCATCAACCCCTGAACTGTCCGACCCCCTCGTCCTTAACCCGTCACCATCTACCGGCGACAAACCCAAACTCCCGGCAAAACCCATCAACCCAGCGCCGTCCGGCTACCTCACCGGCCTCCATCTCCGGCCGAAAACAACTTCCGACGAGACCCATCTCCTCTAATTCCCCAACCGGACCTAACTCACTCCGGCCGCCTGATCCAATACGCGACCAACTCCGTCCATTCCGCTCGCGACCCGTCCACCACCGAGAACAACAAATCCGGTCAGCAGCGACCTTGCCTCACAGACTTGCAACCCAAGTCTAGACCCATTTTGAAACAGTGAAACCCGGTCTGCCTAGCTCCCAAACCGAATCCAATACTCCTCCGTGTCCAACCCATTCCCTACTACCCTTATCCCTTTAAAATAGGAACAAATTTTAATCCAAATGAAATCCCAAAAAAATCTCACCATTCAACAACAGAAATCGTGGCTTATAAAAAAAAAAGGGTATCAGCTCATTCAAAGGAGGACTCTGAACAGAAAAAAAGAGGGCGACCCAAGAGAAAAAAAAAAGGTGTATATTATGTACAGTTTAGGGTCATGAGAAAAATTCAAAAAAATACAAAAAAAAATTAGTTTAGTTTAGAATAAATTTGTAGGTTTGTTTTTATTCTTTTTGGTGTAATCAAGTGCTGGATTTGTGAGAAGATTAAGATGCACTTTCATGAACAAGTTCGACAAGAAAATTTTGCGTATTGAATTTCTTTCCCTTTCCTTTTCATTCTTGCTATATTATTGATTGATGTTTATTCTAACATGAGAATGTTTGGCTAAACACCCCGTTCAAGGGGTGGGATGCACTGCGAATGATGTTAATTTAATTAATTGGTTCATTAATTTCATATTTCTAGGTAAATTAATTTTTAACTGTCACCAATTAATTTATGTAACGAGAGTTAGTAAATTAATTGAATAAATTAATGTTTGAATTTAGGAATCGAACTAGAGATAGGTTTTTTCAATATTTGAATATTAATTCGGTGTTGAAATTTGAGGATTGATATTGTTTTCGTTAAATTGATCCTAGCGGGTAATTTTTTGAAAATAGTGTAGTCCTAATTTTTCATCGTGTGACATTTTTAAATTAATTTTCTGAAAAATATTTTATTAAATTTATAGTTTTAACGAGAGTTAGATTATCGATTTAATATTATCTCGAAATATTTCAAATTAATAAATTGAGAAATTAAAATAATTGAAAATGCAGTGTAATCTCATCTTTTGACCTTCTCACATTATTTCACACTAGGTTGCACATTTTTTTTTTATTCAGTCATTTCGTAATTTTAGCATTAGTTAATTTTTCCCTTGAAATTGTTTTAAATAAAAAAAATTCAAAAAAAAAATTGAATTGCACGTTTTCACATAAATTGTGTCACTTTGGAAGTTGGATTGATACCCGTACTTACCACAATATGAGTTATTTTTAAACAAGTTTTGTAGGTACTCAAGGGAATTTTGAGAGTGACTTTTAAAGACAACGACCATACGAAAAAAGCTACTTATCAGAGAGGCTATCTCCACTCCCCTCCCATCTTCCCCCACACCCTTTGGGTGACAAATGACATTTGTGCCCTTATGTTTATATAATTTAAAAGTTATATTTTTTCACCTCCAATTAAAAAAAATCATTTAATAAAAACAAATAATTACATTTTCAATTAAAAAAACTATTTTTTTATAAAAAGCAAAATTGTTTATAAAACGTAAAATCTTATCTATTTTTTTTATTAAAAAACTGTTTATAAAACGTAAATTTGTTTTCTTAAAAAAGTGTTTTTTTTTTACAAATTTTATTTTTGATTAAAAACTTTTTTTTTACTTTTTAAAAAATGATCTTAAAAATAAACAGTTTAAAAATTGTTTTGATTATAAAAAAAAAATCTGTTTTGATTATTAAAAAAAACTCGCTTGATTAAAACTGTTTTGATTATATAAAAATATGTTTTAATAAACAGTTAATTTATACAATTTTTTTAAAAAACAATTTTCTTTAATAAATAGTTAAAAAGGTTGTTTATCAAAGAAAACTATTTTTTTAATTGTATAAATTAATTGTTTAGTAAAAGAAACTCTTTTTTATAACTGTTCAAAAAAAAACATTTCCGTTGTCTTAAAAAAATTAACTATTTTTAAAAATTGTTTACAAAAGCTAAAAAATATTTATATAATATAAAAGGCAATTTTATTAAAAAAATAAATTGTTTTAGTTGTTAAAATAGTCTTTTATATATAAATTATTTTAAAAATAATTTTTTTACTATTTAAAAAAATGGTTCCCACCAACTGTATGTATAGGCAGCATGACCACCTATACATATCGCTGACGCGGACCAATATATTAAAAAAATAGTCCGCGCCAGCGGTATGTATAGGTGGTCTGACCGCCTATACGTAACGCTGCTGCGGACCATATTTTTTTTAAATAGTCAAAAGATTATTTTTAAAATTATACAAAAAAACAGTTTTTAACCAAAAATAAAATTTGTAAAAAAAAATATTTTTATAAGAAAATAATTTTTTTTAAAAATAAATTTTACGTTTTATAAACTTTTTTTTAATAATAAAAAGATAGATAAGATTTTATGTTTTATAAGCAGTTTTTTTAAATAAAAAACAGTTTTTTATTTAAAATATAATTATTTATTTTTTATTAAATATATTTGTTTTAATTAGAGGTGAACAAAATATAACATTTAAATTATATAAACATAAGGGCACAAATGTCATTTGTCAACAAAAGAATGTGGGGGAAGATGGGAGGGGCGAACATAAGGGTACAAAAGTCATTTGTCACCCAAAGGGTGTGTGGGAAGATGGGAGGGGTATGGGGTGTGGGGATAGCCCCTCCCCTTTTTTATTTGGATATTTCGTAAAATTTGATTTTGTTTGCACATTTAGGTCACATTACATTACAAGGAGTTGTCCCTACCGAACTTTGTTCACAGTCCATATTACTTGTGTTATAATTTTTGTTATGATGCTTTAACTTTCCTATGATTTTATTATTTTAATTTTTAAGTCTCCACTGAAATGGTTTATTGCAGATTTCATTTTTAAAAGTTCAAATGAGGAATCTCACTTGAGTCTGAACTTATTATCTGTCAGAGTTCAAAGTTCAAAGTTCAGAGATGAATCTCATTTAAACAAAGTTTCCTAACTTCAAAGTTTCTCTTTTATTTTATATTTACATAACTTGTTTGTTTGTTGTACCTTTTTGTCTCTCCTAGTAATCGAGGAAGCAATCTCGTAACATAAATGTTATTCTACTTTTCTATTTCTTTTCTGCAGTGTTGGTAACTTCTTTTAGCGTCATTTTTAGGAGGACCCCAATAGTAAGGTGGCTTGCGAGACTTGCACTAAAACCAATGTGGTCATGATATTTGGAGAAATCACAACCAAGGCCAATATTGACTACGAGAAAATTGTCCGTGATACCTGCCGCAATATCAGGTTCGTCTCCGTCGATATTGGTTTGAATGCTTACAATCGCAAGGTCCTCATCAACAATGAGCAACAAAGCCATGACATTATCAGCCATGGTCCTTTATGTTTGCCTGTTGGTTTATGTGTTGTTATCCTTTATTTTTCTTTTGAATTTTATCTTTTGAGATATATTTTTGGCTTTTAGATGAAAAAAAATGTTTAACGAATTTAATCTGTTGCTGATTGATCGACGATATGATTAAGATGTTAAAATTTTTGTTGTATTCAAATGAGACCCTTGTGGCCGGATTTTTTTTTTTTATCAATATTTGTAACTGTTTAAAACCTTTACTATATGTCAAATAATAACCGTTGTATATACTTATAAAATGTCAAACAGTAACAGTTTTAAACACTTATAAAATGAAAAACAGTAACAGTTTTAAACGTTTATAAAACGTCAGACAGTAATAGTTTTAAACACTTTCAAAACGTTAGTTAGTAACGGTTTTAAACACTTATAATGGGTTAATTAGATTACACATACATCTAAAAACTTAATCGATTGAACTGTTACTAATTTCCATTTGTAAGTGTTTTCAAAAGTTACAAATAAATTATAACCCCTATTTTATAACAGTTTAAAACCGTTACCGTTTACTTTATAAGTGTTTAAAACACTTATAAAATAGCGTATTCTGTGTAGTGGACGTGGTAAGAAAATGTAGATATAGTGTTTTTAAAGTGATGTAATGAAAGTTGTTGCAGTGATTTTGAGGTCGAAGGTCCTGAATAACGAGGTCAGGGTTTCCTTACATACAAAACCCTAAAGAGACAAAAAGACTAGTCTTCCCCTAGGGGTGTGATGACCCGACACCCTTAGGAGGTCGCAACCCTATAGGAGCCCACAACCTAATAGGAAGACTTATAAGTGAAGACGAAGACCTAGTTCTAGTCAGCGGACATAAATAATTCCTAAAGAGGCAATAACCTTGAATGTATTAGCCACGACGTCTAGAGGTAGGACAGTAATCATAGTAAAAAAGGGTGCATAATCTGGTAACATGGACCTTCGAGGGCCCAGCACGTGAGGTGATGATGTGGACTAATCAGTACATGACTTGAGGAGCAAGTTCAGAGGTATTTAGAAGCCTTTTTAAAAGGGTAATTGTAGAAAAGAGTGTACTAAAGAGGAAAACCTAGGTTCCCTATTAAGAACCTATAAATACCAACCCTTGTCACACTTTCTAAGACTATCAGAAACCTATATTACCACTTTAGAAAGAAAAAAGTGAGACTTTTAAGAGAGGGGGAGGTGCTGCCGAAACGGACGCCATGGACATCTATTATTCACAAGAGAAGGAGGATGTCTTAGAGACAGCAAAAGGCTACTATTCACCAGACTAAGTCCATAAAGATAAGGGATTTTTCCTTATCCTCTTCTTCCTTATTAAAAACCCTAGTTTTCATTATTCAATTGAATGAGACGAGCCATTACTTTACATTCTAAGTTTTCTGGGTTATAGACTATGGAGTTCTACTGTTCATAGCTTCATGGGTTTAGAGGTCATGGTCGTTTACTATTCATTGGGGATTTAGTGTTTTCTAGGCTTGTAGGCCATGGACTGTCACTATTTACCTTGAATCATAGTATTAGATATTTTTCTCTTAGGATACTTGTTTGGATATTGTGAGTTAGAGGATAAGAGACTTTGAGAATATCCTTATTGATCTTGTGAGGTTTTAATTTGGGTTTCAATTTTAATCTTTGAGGATTTGAGTTATTGTGACACTTTGCCTAATTAAATACCGGGAGATCAATCATTTATTAAATTAAAATCAAGGTGAAAAGTTGGTTCATTCTTAGCATCACTGTCGCAAAATAAAATTTCCCAATTTAAACACCCTAAGTAAATAAGTTACGTGTCAAAACAATTTAAAACTTTATTTTCGTTTTTATTAAATTCCAATTTGAAAACCATTTAAATAACCAACAGTTTAAGAATCACATAAGTGCTACGGATAGCAGTCAACACAAAAGAATTAATCCATCTAGATTAACCAAACCAAATTTAAAATACAAATGAAATCATCTTGACAAGAGTTAATACTCAAAGAGTACCAAATATTGAAAATAAATGAACATACATCTCTGACAAATCTGTACTGAATGGGGAAATGGGCGACACGTGCCCTAACTATGAAGAACTATAATAAGAACCGAATCATTGAAGAGGTCGTCTACAACAAGGACCTGCAACTCCCACATAAGCTACAACGCGTCCAATCCAAAAAAACTATACATGACACCCTGTGGCTGGGCACCTGTAATATATACATAGATATACAAAAGAGAAGAGATAATAGGAAACGGGTCAGAGCCCGATTGTAAAACAATTTTAAAATTAGTTTAGCAAGTATTTAAAATGCTTACCTGCTAATGCAACAACCATGTTAGTATGCGACACTCTCTTGAGAATTCTCACCTCTCGTCTAGTGTGCACGCCTACCGTACTAATGAACCTCATAAGTCTCTCTAACTTATTCTCCATACGGTTTTATCACTTAGAAATAAGGTTATGATATTTACTTTAAAAAATCAATCTCTTCAAGATTTATTACGTTATTTAGAATAACTCCGTACCGTTACAAAGTTTCGAATACTTATAGTGAAGTTGAAGAATTTATTCATTACTTAACTTCTATTACGCACAGTACAAAGTTCTCATATAGATATACATATATATATTAGTAACACGTATAATATATATACTAACGGAACCCCACATAAAATCAATGGTGCAAGGTTTCCATATATAAGTATATATATACCAATCACTCATATAATATATATATATATATATATATATATATATATATATATATATATATACTATCTGCACCCCGCATACAATCTATGGTGCTGGCATACTCTTCTATCAAGACCCCGTATCACTCGTAGTAAGGGAAACACTAGTTCGGAATCACTCTCGAACTGTGTTAACACAAAAACACATATAAATGGAGGCGAAGCAGAGTTCCAAGTCTCTAAGAGGTCAGCACATACTCTCACGTCTCTTAGGACCGTCTGACTATCAATCAGATAGCCTGTACCAAGGAATTCTATGTTCTAGGGTACAAGTCAATGTCCCCCATAAAGGCCCAATCGAGATAAGACCGTCCCGGCGCAGAAACCCCCGTGATAGCAAGTAGCCCGAGTATGATTTTTATACAGATATAGTATATGCACAATCACACAGTCATATATATATATATATATACACACATCCACATTGCTAAATTAGGTGCGCTCACGACCCATAATTATAATTATCCGTTATTACACATTTTACTCAATTATTTCGTATAACGGACTCGTTATTTGTATTCTCATTTATTATTCACTTCAAACTCACTTCTCCTCTCTCAAAGTATTCTAAGTATAATTTCAGTAGGCATTCACTCGCTTACATTCCGGTCTAACTCCCTTACGAATCCCGATCTTTCTATTAAATATACGCATGATTTCTTATACACATGAATCATTCCTCGTTAACCCAAAATCTCATCCTACACTAAAATGATACTCAACGGGGTCTACCTAGGCCCTACTGGTCATCTCTATATCCCATTATACTCCAATAACAACAATCAAGGGTTCCCATACATCTTAATCGGATTAAACTAACGAATGAGAAATATGCAATTTTCCAGGAGGGGTCGATCGATCGAAGAAAAGGGGTCGATCGATCGATCGATGCTCTTGGCTCGATCGATCGATCAAGCAGTTCTTGCCCAAAAACTGCAAATTAAACCAACGGGTTTCATATTCCAATTTCTCCAAAAGCGTTATTAACAACTCTGAAATTCTCAAATAGCAGTACTACAAGTTCTATATACATATATACAAGATTTCCTACGTGAAACATGTATAAATTCATCAACGATATCGGATTAATGGGGTAAAATTGACATAATCTTTAAGAACCCTAATTTTGAAAGAAATATACATTCCTCTAATTATTTCCCAGATTTCTTGTTTCTAAACTTATAATAATTGGATGGTAATCCTTTACATATGATTGGTATATCCAAAATATATGGAATCTCTCTAAACATGCGATTTAAAGTCTCTAAATTAACAATTTCTTTCATAAAACATGATATTGGTAATCCTAAACTAACATGGGTGAGGCATTAACCAAAAATAAAGCAAGATAGATACTTGCCTAAAATTCAAGATTCTGATTTCGCGGATGAAATGGTATGGTTGCGTTCCTCGTCGCGTGATCTGCGTTTTGGTGGTGGTGGCGGTGCAAACGGGTGAGTCCTTGGCCTTGAGTTGCTTGGAAAGCTCTCCAACTCCTTCTCTAATGGCCGTTCTTTGATTTTGTGTTTGCTAACCCTAAGAGATAACTCCAAATGGCTGATATAACCTAATTATATTCGTGGGTTTAATTACCCAAAAATGCAAGATGTCTATAATACCCTCCCGGAATGTCAAATAGGCCTAAAAACACCCCGAGACCCAAAATAAACCCCCGGGTACACTTTTCTGACTATCTCGACCCTTTTGGACACATTGGCGCACTCAAAATGATCATACAAAAAATTTATAATTTATTCACTTTATATAATAATAATTTAGTTCTGACATTTTCATAATTGCCATTTTATTCACTCGTGACAATTTTTTTTAACAAAAATCAATTCTACATATTACTTTACTCAATAAGTAATATCTAACGAATCAACAAACTTTCAATAATTACTAACTCTCGTCACGCTAGTAAATATTTAAAATAACTTTCAGGATTAAATTTAAATTAATTTATCTCAATTAAATTTAATAATCCCTAAATTTAAAAGCTATAAAAATACGGGGTATTACATACTTTCCCCCTAATAACGGAACTTCGTCCCGAAATTCAGAAAATAAGGCCTACTTGGTAAAACAAATTTTGGATACCTTGACAGTACGCAACCTATCCACATAGTAAGTCGCTCAATCACTATATCCCCCGCCTCACAGCAAGCTTGTTTAACACTCTTCATTAAAGATACTTCACATTATGCTCCTATCCGACAGCATTCGCATAAGACACGCATAGACACTATTAATTCCCATTATTTCAATATCATTGGGAGGTCGCACCTCACTACATGATAACTACTCGGATTTGTCTAAACACAAAACTCCCTTGTATGAAACCGTACGAACATCTGACCACTCTTGTTCGCCTAAAACAGTCGTGGAATTCCACCATAGTCATCGGATAATTCTCGACCGATCCAAAATTCTGATTATCCGCTCACCTCTAAACATACTCAGAGGGAGAATAGTTAAGGTTTTTCCACACCAAAACTTCAATAAGCACATCGTTCACGACAAACAGGTACGAGTGCTTCCACGGAACTCTACTAATTGGAAATATCCTCCTCCAATTACCGTACTGTTCCACTTGTTAGCTATAACCGTTGTGGAAACGAAATGATCACCAAGATTCTAAAATCACCTTCACGCGGCTCCACTACTCGTTAATCACCGTGCGCTTGCTCCTCGGCTATGGGTGATACCTCCTGCTCAAAATGAAACGTTATCTCCGTTGTTTCCTGAAATCCCATATTGAAGGTGGGATTCACAAATTTCATCCTGATTTAGCAAATAATACCGCGTAGGACCATGTACCGGCGCGATCCCTTCCTTTCAAAGGAAGACTGGGGCACCCTAGTTAATATTGTAAATCACCCCAAAGGAATGTCAATGACTTCCTTCTTGGGCGACTTACTCCACATGTTTGGATGAACCCTTGATCTTACCTTGAAGATGGAAACCCATCCAAGGACTTTACCGACTTTATCGCGCTCTTCCGTTACAGGAATTGTTGATAACCACAAAATTCTCTAGTTGATCCCCTTATTCGAACCAATCTATATCTATGAGTGGTGCATGCAGAGACTACTCACTATGTCCCTCTCAACATCGACTTTCCTTGAAATGTCTCACATTAAGTGACACTTAATACTCCCCTTCCTTCCTTGGTGTATATCGAAAGTTCCGACCCGTGCACTTTTCCCTATGACGCACACTTTCGGATCTTTTATACCATACTAACATTATCACTCTTTGTATGCACAACTCGCTCTCAACATTTGACTAATTACAACTCCGTCCCGAGTGTTCTCCATATAGTTAAATTCTACCCTTCTCAAGGAATACCCCTTTGTAAACGTCTTCCCACATCCTTCCAACCAGATTCGGTGTGCTACTCTGATTGTACACGTATATATGGGTTTATCATCTTTCACGCGGTGCTTAATCCACTCTACCACTTTTACTTCGTTATGTTAGTCCCACAAACATATATTCCACACGTCTATTCCCACGTCCCTTCAACTCGGACGATTTTTAACATCAACTAGTCAGGATATCTACATACCCTATAAACCGTGCATACTAGCGTAAGCATCACATACGCTTCACACCTAATAACCAATTCTTTATTTTCCTAGTGCTCACAACGTGATTGCAATACTTGGGTACTCTCACTCACCCTAGAAATCGAAATTATAAATCCTCCTTATCATCGTTCGACCCCTCAACTCGTAGTGGTAAAACAAAACTTTCAATGCTTCATTACCATGCAACCGGCTCCATTGGCCTTAAATCATAATTCAACTACCAACTTACAGATATAATTATCTGCTCCTATTACGATCGAGGTACTGAACTCATGGACTAATGACCAAACATCTCCCTATTTCCAACCTTACGCTAAGTTTCATGCGTGGGATGTCTCGCAAAGCGAAATCCAAACAAGGAACCTCCCCGATACACTACTACCTAGCATTATCGGTTATCGAAATCCGTTAGTCCGTCCGTCCATAGCATGTACCGCTATTTTTCCCGTTTCCTGGCAAAAAATTACATCACCTCTCGAAACTACACTTAACAAATAACATTTTGCCAATTGCATTATCGTACAATATTGGTGGTAATTGCATTCCATAAACCTCGAATACATACAATCGGGATTCTCAAAATCCCTTTCCCCAATCAGAGGGGTATAAATCTTAACTCCCACATCTCTAAAGGATAGATATAACAATGCACTCTTTCTATCGCCAAGTCCTGAGCGCTAAACATAATACTGAGTTAAATCTTTTCGCTCAACCGTAAACCCGATACATAATGAATCATAACAACAAAGTCCCTACACACCGGTATCGAATATCTCGAGCCCACTATCCCCTCCGATGTCTCTAGGATAGATAATATAAATGCGAGTCCAACCCTCTTGCAGGTGAGGCCTCGCTAGAACAAAACATGATGTACTAATGCAACCACTCCGATAGCCTTGCAATAACTGCCTACTATCGTACTGACCATTTCAATAAAGTTATAATCAATACCATATTATACCCATATATCACATCACTAAAACGAGTGACCTCAATAAAGTATATAACACTATTAATATACTCATTCATCCTCCGCAGATAGCACTAAGGGAAATCCCACTACACTAGGGAAAAATATTCACATACTAATATCGTTTGTAGTTATACGCATTAAACTCGTCTCACATGCTAGTCTAGCAATGAACAAAATATAATGACTCGCTCGTGTCACAAAAACACGCCTCATCCTCTGAGGATAAAACTTATACTTCTACCTTGCCAAGCGTCTTGACTGCACAAATGGTCTCCGGATGTAATACGCCTGCCCAGACCAAAACAAAAACTCCTTTAATTGTTGTCTTTTACTAGGCACCATACTCTTATCCCTTTACTCACTTCGGGAAAACATTAGCGCGTGCGATTTCACTCTCCACAAAATACCTCTACCCATTATCCACTTATCACCTGTCATACCAACCATATTAGGATTGTCCTTCTCTCGGACTTTGGTAGGCTCAATTCATATTGGCTACCCCCCGCTGTTCCTTTAGCCTTATTGGCCCTAAAGAACAGGCTACTGGCTACAATAGTCCTTACTGAATTCGCCATCGCTTTGGTAAGAATTTACCTATTCGAATCATTTAAATGGGTTCCCTGACGTGTATCCCCACCCCCTTATGGTGCTACACTACCATTGTTGCATCCTGTCTTATTCTTGACTAACTTCTTCGATTCTTTTAGCTTCCCACACAAAGAAGCATTAACATCTCTATTGTCAAAGCACGACATTGATAACTTCTGAATCGACTGTCGAGCAGAATTCCCTTTTGGGTGTTATTAACTATTTTTATGAGTCGACCTCCCACTTGGAGTCCTTTCCTCCCTTTGTATCTACATCTTTTGATACAAAATTCGCTAACGGTTTAGATTCATATTCACAAGTGGACCTCTGTCAGGTCCTCCTGTGATGAGATCAAAACAACGTTCACTTCTTATCCTGAACATCTGATGAAGGAACATGCAGTCAAACTGTACCTAAAATTCTTCTTTAGGCATAGCATTTAACTTCTAAAAATGGTGGCTGACTCCCACCATTATAACTTCGTTCCGACGAGCCAAGAAAAATTTTCTCCAAATATTCACTTTCAGTTAGCCACACTCTGTCCTATGTCTACACCTTTGGATACTTTACCTCCTTTGGCTAACACACACAATTCCCTCATTTCTAGAATTCCCACTGATAATTCTCTACAACGTTTCGTCTGAATTTTTCTCAGTCATACCACATTGAGTGAGTCTACTCTCGCACCTCTTTCGACTATAGCAACATTTGGAAATCATAAGTTGCGCCCTAGTCGTCTTTACAGTCCTGGCTTCTCGTGCCATAATAGGGGCGACCTTAACTACGGTCATCATCCTCGAATATGCTATAAAACCTCAACTGATCCTTGCCTCCTGTTGTCCGTCCAACGGCCCTTGTCTGCCATATTTCATTATTCGAATACGCCCGAATGCAATTAAGATTTCACTAAGATACATACGTTATAGCAGGAGAATGGAATCTCATCGTAGAAATCAACAATCCTAAACATAGGGCTCTATATCAAACAAAGCAACGCTGGAAGCATAATAAGCCGCACAGATCCTAAAGGACACTAGAACCTGATGCTCTGATACCACCTGTGACACCCCGCCTAATTAAATACCGGGCGATCAATCCTTTATTAAATTAAAATCAAGGTGAAAAG
Source organism: Sambucus nigra (assembly GCA_949130495.1). Classification (NCBI taxonomy): domain Eukaryota; kingdom Viridiplantae; phylum Streptophyta; class Magnoliopsida; order Dipsacales; family Adoxaceae; genus Sambucus; species Sambucus nigra. Next base: position 266,372,489 of record OX422217.1, read on the forward strand.
TTGGTTCATTCTTAGCATTACTGTCGCAAAATAAAATTTCCCAATTTAAACACCTTAAGTAAATAAGCTAAGTGTCAAAACAATTTAAAACTTTATTTTCGTTTTTATTAAATTCCAATTTTAAAACCTTTTAAATAACCAACAGTTTAAGAATCACATAAGTGCTACGGATAGCAGTCAACACAAAAGAATTAATCCATCTAGATTAACCAAACCAAATTTAAAATACAAATGAAATCATCCTGACAAGAGTTAATACTCAAAGAGTACCGAATACTGAAAATAAATGAACATACATCTCTGACAAATCTGTACTGAATGGGGAAATGGGTGACACATGCCCTAACTATGAAGAACTATAATAAGAACTGAATCATTGAAGAGGTCGTCTACAACAAGGACCTGCAACTCCCACATAAGCTACAACGCGTCCAATCCAAAAAACCTATGCATGACACCCTGTGGCTGGGCACCTGTAATATATACATAGATATACAAAAGAGAAGAGATAACAGGAAACGGGTCAGAGCCCAATTGTAAAACAATTTTAAAATTAGTTTAGCAAGTATTTAAAATGCTTACCTGTTAATACAACAACCATGTTAGTATGTGACACTCTCTTGAGAATTCTCACCTCTCGTCTAGTGTGCAGGCCTACCGTACTAATGAACCTCATAAGTCTCTCTAACTTATTCTCCATACGATTTTATCACTTAGAAATAAGGTTATGATATTTACTTTAGAAAATCAATCTCTTTAAGATTTATTACGTTATTTAAAATAACTCCGTACCGTTATATAGTTTCCGAATACTTATAGTGAAGTTGAAGAATTTATTCATTACTTAACTTCTATTACGCACAGTAGAAATTTCTCATATAGATATATGTATATGTATTAGTTACACGTATAATATATATATTAACGGCACCCCACATAAAATCTATGGTGCAAGGTTTTCATATATAAGTATATATATACCAATCACTCATATAATATATATATATATACATATATATATATATACATATATATATTATCTGCACCCCACAATCTATGGTGTTGGCATACTCTGGTATCAAGTTCCCGTATCACTCGTACTAAGGGAAACACTAGTTTGGAATCACTCTCGAACTGTGTTAACATAAAAACACATATAAATGGAGGCGAAGCATAGTTCCAAGTCTCTAAGAGGTCAGCACATACTCTCACGTCTCTTAGGACCGTATGCCTATCAATCAGATAGCCTGTACCAAGGAATCCTATGTTCTAGGGTACAAGTCAATATCCCCCATAAAGGCCCAATCGAGATAAGACAGTCCCGACGCGAAAACCCCCGTGATAGCAAGTAGCCTGAGTATGATTTTTATACAGATATAGTATATGCACAATCACACAGTCATATATATATTATATATACATACATCCACATTGCTAAATTAGGTGTGCTCACGACCCATAATTATAATTATCCGTTATTACACATTTTACTCGATTATTTCGTATAACGGACTCGTTATTTGTATTCTCATTTATTATTCACTTCAAACTCACTTCTCCTCTCTTGAAGTATTCTAAGTATAATTTCAGTAGGCATTCACTCGCTTACGTTTCGGTCTAACTCCCTTACGAATCCCGATCTTTTTATTAAATATACGTATGATTTCTTATACACATGAATCATTCCTCGTTAACCCAAAATCTCATCCTACACTAAAATGATACTCAACGGGGTCTACCTAGGCCCTACCGGTCATCTCTATATCCCATTATACTCCAACAACAACAATCAAAGGTTCCCATACATCTTAATCGGATTAAACTAACGAATGAGAAATATGCAATTTTCCACGAGGGGTCTATCGATCGAAGAAAAGGGGTCGATCGATCAAGCAGTTCTTGCCCAGAAACTGCAAATTAAACCAACGGATTTTATATTCCAATTTCTCCAAAAACGTCATTAACAACTCTAGAATTCTCAAATAGCAGTACTACAAGTTCTATATACATATATACAAGATTTCCTACATGAAACATGTATAAATTCATCAACGATATCGAATTAATGGGGTAAAATTGACATAATCTTTAAGAACCCTAATTTTGAAAGAAATATACATTCCTCTAATTATTTCCTAGATTTCTTGTTTCTAAACTCATAATAATTCGCTGGTAATCCTCTACGTATGATGGGTATATCCAGAATATATATAATCTCTCTAAACATGCGATTTAAAGTCTCTAAATTAATAATTTCTTTCATAAAACATGATCTTGGTAATCCTAAACTAACATGGGTGAGGCATTAACCAAAAATAAAGCAAGATAGATACTTACCTGAAATTCAAGGTTCTGATTTCGCGGATGAAATGGTATGGTTGAGTTCCTCGACGCGCGATCTACGTTTTGGTGGTGGTGGCGGTGCAAACGGGTGAGTCCTTGGCCTTGAGTTGTTTGGAAAGCTCTCCAACTCCTTCTCTAATGGCCGTTCTTTGATTTTGTATTTGCTAACCCTAAGAGATAACTCCAAATGGCTGATATAACCTAATTAAATTCGTGGGTTTAATTACCCAAAAATGCAAGATGTCTGTAATACCCTCCCGGGATGTCAAATACGCCTAAAAACGCCCCGAGGCCCAAACTAAACCCCCGGGTACACTTTTCTGACTATCTCGACCCTTTCGGACACATTGGCGCACTCAAAATGATCATACGGACAACTTATAATTTATTCACTTTATATAATAATAATTTAGTCCTGACACGACACAGGCGCGTCCCGACTTAAATTTTCATAATTGCCATTTTATTCACTCGTGATAATTTTTTTTAACAAGAATAAATTCTACATATCACTTTACTCAATAAGTAATATCTAACGAATCAACAAACTTTCAATAATTACTAACTCTCGTCTCGCTAGTGAATATTTAAAACAACTTTCAGGATTAAAATTAAATTAATTTATCTCAATTAAATTTAATAAATCCCTAAATTTAAAAGCCATAAAAATACGGGGTATTACAGTTATGAGATATTAAGGGATCAAAATTGTTGTTTTACTAAAATACCCTTATTTTTGGAAATCAAGAATTCTAACTCACTATTGAGGCCATAGAGGTTAATGCAGTATTATATTGAGCCTGAGTGAGCTGGTGAGAATGGAATTCGGTGTTAAAGTCGCGACACCTTGTTGCTAAACTGAGGTATCATTGACTATTTAAGGACCTCTGACATAGTGATTGAGGTCAAAACGGTTAGCTTTAGGGTGATTGAGCATAGGCTAACTATGGGGCTTACATCTTGGCAGAGCTCGACCAAGGTTATGGAGTTAATAGTAGACCGTAGATTGCTCATCCTGGATTTGATAAAGAGAAGAGGGCGCATCCTATGACATGACTGGGTTAGTAGAAGCTTGGAATAAAGCCGTAGAGTTGAGAGGTCCAAGGCTATAAAAATATAGGTCGCAAACTTTGTGGGAGAACCAGGGGAGTTGTAGCCATGAGGGAAGCTGAGGAGCTTGGGACCTTTAGGAGATTAAGCCTTATAGGTCATTGGGGAACCCCGATGGTTGGAAAATGAATACCCTTTCCTTTCTAATTGTTTATATTATACAAATCTTGAATATTTTCGTACATATTTCTATTATCTCGTTAGTTTATCTTTTGTTATTAATAGTGATATTGATAGGTGTGTTGAGGACTTTGATTTAAACCTTATTTAGCTATTTGAGCTCATCCCTTTTATATATTCCTTGTTTACTTAGGATAGAGGTTGAGGAGTATTAGAAGCTAAGGAATAGTGGGGTAGAGGTCGCGACCTTTAGTTAGAGGTTGTGAATATTATGTCTTAAGTTTGAGGGTTTTGGTTTAAAATTATAATCAATATAGATTCACTATTAGTTGTTTCCATTTTTGTTTATAATGTCATATTTGATATCAAAGTTTCTAAAAGACTCTACTTCAAAGATGTATTGAGACCTTATGTGATCCTTAATGAAATTGATAGTTTAGTCGATGATTACTTATGCATATTGAATAATTGCATTAAAAGTATTATAGTCACAACTGTGATGATAAGGTCGATGCCTTCTATAGATGTTGTGGCTATGACAGGGTTGCCCTAATAATAACTAATTTTAAAATGTAATAAGTGAGTAAAAGAGACATGATGGTTGCGACCAATTAAGGCAGTCGCGGGGTGTTACAACGGGTATCTGAGCATTAAGCCTAGGAAATCATTAGGAGCGTTAGATATATTTGGATCAAGTAGATATACTTAGAGAACTAGAAATAGGAATATAGACTTATATGTGCGTGATTCTTGTCAGGAAAGTTATGTCAAGAGGTAATTGAAGAGATAATGGTGCTGTAAACAACGTGGCCGCAGATTCAATGCCAGAAGTAGTGGTGGGGGTTCACGGAAGCCGTAGCTAGATCTATAGCTGTAAGGACAGTTGAGAAAAGGCCCATGGGCTGGACCATTGAACATTTTAAGAAATTAGGATTAGATGTTTTAAGGGAGAGGTTGATCCTTTGAAGCTCGACCCCTGGATTCAAAAGATGGAGAAGATTTTTGCAATCTTGAATTGTACTGGGGAATAAAAGGTGTTGTAACACCCCGTATTTTTGGAAATATTTAAATTACACGTGTGCTTGTAATTTAATTAATTTGTGAATTAAAGAGAATTGAGTAAATATTAATTATCAAATATTGGATTGATATTTATATGTTATTCTATCTACTTGGGTGATAAGTAAATGAAAGCATATTATTTTACGCTACGTCGTAAGTTGGTAAAATCAACGGGTTGACGGTATCTCGTTCGGGGCGCGCGTGTGGGATTGTGTTGTGAACAAGATAAGAAATTGATGATAAGTGACTCGGATGGTGATTTCGAGTTCACGGATGATCTGGTATGGGTCGAGATAGTCAAAATTTAGTAGTCGAGAGTTATAATCGGGTTCCGGGGACTTTTCAGCTAAACGAAATCCGTTTGGGGGAATTCAGGTCATTTTAATATTAGCATTTAACCTAATTTTGGGATTCGGGGGATATTTAGGCAAGTTAAATAAGGGTGGCGGCCATTTAATCATTCTAAAATACCTAGGCTTGAGATATAGGCAAAAGGAGAAGAAAAACTCAGAGAAAAATCCTGAAGGCAATTTTCGGGCTAGAATTCTAGTGCAAGAAAGATCTAGAAAGAAATGATTCAGACTCTACAATAATCTAAGGCAAGCGTTTAAACTTTCTTTGATACTTTATGCATTTTTTAATTCATATTATAGCTGATGGGACAAATATGAATTTTGGGTGGCATTCACGTTTTAGAAAAATGGGTTTTGGGGAATGGTTTCATGGAAAAAATGATTTAATTATGATATATATATATATATATATATATATATATATATATATATATATATATATATATATATATCTTTTGTGGTTTAATCATATGTGTAAGAGAATATCTTGTTTAAAAATCTGAGTATGAATCATGATAACAAAAGATGGGATCTTGAATTATAAATCTGGAAAATTGTGTAAAATTGACATTAGAATTAAGGTGTGAATTAATTCTGAAAATTTGATGTTGAACCCCATAATTTGGATTGTTATTTGATTAATTGGGGCACAAAAATATGTATATTGATGTTTAGGAATGTTAGGATGATAATATTATGGGTTTGGAGGAAGAATGAGACTCGTATGGGGTGAGGATGATGATGAAACTCGGTCCAAGAACAAGCAAACCTGCCCAGGCCAGAACCCAGGGGCGAACCGGTTCGGCCCCCGGGGTGAGTCGGTTCGACCACCTGTTTGGCCCATGTTTGTTAGTTTGATTGTTTTGTTAATTGCTTAGGATCCGGGGTATTTTAGGAAGTCCAAAAATGATGTTTAGGACTGCTAAGATTTATATAGGGCATAGAATCACCTCGGGGTAATCGGGATAAAGCTGGGGTGTGGAATTATGGGTGTTTAGGATGAATGACGTCCTAGAACTATAAATGGTTTCGGTAAGTGACTACTTATGGATTCAAGAGTCGGGATTAGACAGTTAACCAATTTTATTATATATATATACGGGTATAGAGACAATATAGATATTTATGAATATATCTGTGTGATTGATATATGTGAAACATACCTACTCTAGAGATGCTTTCGGTGGAGGTTGAGCATCGTGAGCGATCCACCTTGGCATTGATCGACAGGTGTAGGATTGTTCCTCAAGTCATAAATCTATCGCACAACCACTACATGTGAGTTTAGAGTCTGGTGGGGATAATGTGATATGGTTATGACCCACGGATGTATGAATATGATCACCTCCGATTTTACGTTACTATTTGGATTCGATGGCTTCCGACACGGTGGCAGGTTGAGGTATTGTCCCTGGACCTGGAAATTGTCCCTGGAGCCAGATAGCATGCTAGAGACTACATCCGCAAGGTAATTCTCTGGGGATTGCGTTTATACGTATATAGCGAGTGATATATATGTATATGTACGAGATGTGAGATATGTATATATATATATATATATATATATATATATATATATATATATATATATATATATATATATATATATATATATATATATATATATATATATATATATATATATATGTGTGTGTGTGTGTGTGTGTGTGTGTGTGTGTGTGTGTGTGTGTGTTAAATATATATATGGGTAAATTAAAGGATTATGTGAAAGTAAATTTATACGCATCCGGGAGGACAACTCAAGAAATACTCTGTGAATACGTATATAAGTGTGACAAATATATACGGATGAATAATATAAAAATATGAATATTTAGTTAATAACTGAGGTGAAGTTATATGCATCGGTTAACAATGGGATTTAATCGATTTAGCGTGTGTGATAGCTAAATAATAATTTAATCAAAGAGCAAATATATGTGACACAGTTTGGCTAGAAGGTTAGCATATGGGGTAAGATACGTCTTGGTACTAGTTAGGCAGGGTAGCGTAACTAGGGTATTTAAATTACATGCGTTAGATGCGCACTACAGACGATGGGTGAGGATTATCTTATAGAGTGCGACAGCAGTTTAAATATGAAAGATTTCATTGCATATTTATTAATGTAATTTAAACACTTGCAAATATTTTCAAAAGGCTTTGGGTTCTGTCCCACATCAAAATATTTTCAAGACTTTTAGGTGCCCAGCCACAGGGACACCAGGCATGATCATTCCTTCCAGTCTCACAATGTTGCAGTAGTTGTATATGTCTGCAAAGGTTTTATTAGACTCCTTTATCCTTGAAATATAGGAATTCTTCCAATTTTTATTCAGGCATGTCGCCCATGGTCAAACATTTATTCATTTAGTATTTATATTAATTATGTTATGATGGTTTATTGTATTAGACTTATACCAGATGTTTATTCGATCATTTGGATTATTATATTTAATTCAGTATTTAGTTACTATACGTGGTGAATGTGTATTTATTTTGGAATGGGTTGTGGTGAATGGAATTTAATTACGGTAATTTAAATAAGTTTTAAAATTTAACATCGGACTTAATAGGGTAGTAGTGATTAATTAAATTTTCGATACTGATGCTATGAATGATCCAGTAGAGATTTTTGTTTTATTTGAGTAGAGGACCGTCCACCCGTTATATTTATAAGCGGGGTGTCATAGATGGTATCACAGCATCAGGTTTTAGTGTCCCTAGGATCGATGCGGGCTTACTACGTTTTCAGCATTGCTTTCTCTTTGATGTAGAGCCCTATGTTTAGGATTATTGATTCATATTGCAATTTGTGTTCAAGTAAACCTTATACAAGTTCGGTTTGGCTTTAGACGCTAAATAAGAGAGGATGACTAGCCCGAAATGCAAGTAAAGGGACACGAGAGGAGAGGCTCAGTCGAAACCACAGACTATTTAGGGGATGGTGACCGTAGCAGAGGTCGCCACTATTATTGCTCAGACAATTAATGATGCAATGACTACCATGGCACAACAGTTTTCCTAAGCACCACCACAGTAACCAGTGGGACAAATCTGGGCTCACCTAGTGCAGTTAGTATGGGAGAGAGTCGGAAGGGCCTATCAGAAGAGACATTCACCGGAATTTCAGGTAAATGCAGGGGTTGTAGTAGTTAGCCAGTGGAAGAAGAACATCCAAAGGCATTTGCATATGGTTGAGTGCAGTGACGCTCAGAAATAAATCTTAATGACTTTTAAGCTCATAGGAGCAGCATTGCGGTGGTGGGAGTCAGTCAACACGTTTGAGGAGAGAGACACTTTGACTACAGGGGAATTTTGAGAGCGGTTCGAACACAAGTGCCTTCCATCTGTTGTTCAAACAGAGATATTGAGGAAGGTTTTAGGCTTATCGCAAGAGGGTCGGACAGTTGTCGATTATGAGGAAGAATTCTATTGTCTAGAAACTCCGTGCCCGATGAGGTGGATACGGAGGAGAAAAGGGTCCTTCAATTTATTGATGGACTCACGTGGAAAATTTTCCAGCACTTATTGGAAAATTCAGCCTGATGAATTTTACCGATGTCGTCAATGCCTCACTTTTGCACCATCAAGATCATCGCTTCCATGTGAGGGGAGCCAAGATAGTGGTAGAATTTAACCAACATGACAATGATGGATGTAATGGTGCTAGTGTAGCACCATAGGGGGACACCCAGCAGGGGGACCCATCTAAGAGATTCAAATCAGGGGGATTTCGATCGGGTGGCGGTGGATTCAGGCAGGGCCATAAGGTCCAACAGTGGGTCCGATAGGACTATCAAGTCCAAGGGAACAATGGGGTGGCCACCATGGTCAGAGAGTAGGTCAGCCTCGATATGGCCAACAGGTTCAGAGACAGGGGATTACACAGGTAGGTGTTTTACGTGTGAAGAGCAAGACCACATACGTCGAACTTATTCGCAGTGAGTGAGGGGACATGAATAGGATTCCCAGCTGGGGCAATAGTTGCAGCAGTTTTTGGGTTAGTTTAGACATGAGTATTGCATCCAGGAACCAGTTGAACAACCAATACCATTGGCAACTGAAAGTATAAGTTTTGTCCTTGGGTAAATGAGGAGAGTTTTATGTGACACGCGTGCATCACATATTTTGTTAGCACTAGATGCGACCGTGAGACAGGTTTAGTGGATGTACCGTTTATATTATTATATTTTGTATATATATTTATCATTGGATAGCGGGGATCTCTTTAGTTCCATTTGCAAGGGAGTGGGTGTGGACACTGGGAGGATATGTTTTGGTGGATTTGCTTGTTTTAGAGAGGTATGTGATTCGAGTATGATATTATCATGGGTATGGACCGGTTAGAGACGGTGGGATGTTGTAGCAAGGCTATTGTGTTCGTTGTTCCAGTGCATGATGTATTGTTTTTACGATGTCTCGTCCTGAAAAAAAGTTGAGCCCGCGTATATATTATATTGTAGGGAAGACTTTAGAAAGTATAAGTTGCCTCATTATATTTGATCCCAGTGCGTAGGGACTTTGCTGATGTGATTCAGGAGATATCGAACTACCATCAAGCGGAGAGATTAAGCTCGTTATTGATTTAGCACTTGGAACCTACTGATAGTGTGAGATCAGTATTGTATGGATCCTTTAGAGATGTGGGAGTTGAAGGTTAGAATTATATGTCCGAGGATAGGATTTTGAGTGTCACGGTTATATGCTTTGGACCAAGGGATCTCGATGACCAATATTACTAGGTAATAGTGTATCGAGGGGGTTCCTTAGTTGGGCTTCGCTTATGAGACGTCCCACACATGAACCTTAGCAAACGTCAGGAGTTAAGAGACATTATTATATGTCAGGGCATCGATATTGTACGTTAATCATATTACGTAAGAGAAAACACTTTGAGATGAGAGTTATTATACGACATAAGGCCAGTGGATCCAGGTAGTACTGTGTAAGAAGCACTGGGGAACTTTTGCACCACAAATTGATAAATGGGGGAATCCCGAGAACATTTAAGTTATGATTGATAGGGTAATCAAGTATACCCTTACTGGATAGCCACGCTGAGCATGCAGGGCCGAGTTTGATATAAAAATGTTACATTTATGTTAATTATGCAGATATGCACGGGATATAAGGTGTATGGGTGCCCTGGTTAGATTGATTTCATAATCGTCTGGGATAAGGGGACGTAAATGTGTTGAGCCTTATGCCTGAAGGGTAATTATAACCAAAATTAGAAAAATAAGATGGACTAAACTTCATTTGGGGAAGAAGATAGTCTAAATATATACAGTAAGTAAAGCAATCACACCTTCAATGGGTTGAAAGACTGTGAAGACAAAGGCGAGGAATCTCTCTTGCTAAGGAAGGATCCAACAGTTGTAGGGAGATAGAGCAAAGTAGTACTCAATTAAGTTATGAGAATGGCTTGCACATAAATAGGTCGTTAATTTTACCAGAGGAAAAGGACCGAGGAAGTACGCAATTGTGGAGAAGACTCGTGGGTCATGATTTTGGTATACTCCAAGAAGGGGAGTAAGATGTAACACTTAATGTAGGATATAGAGCGTGTGGATCGGTGTGGAGAGAGACGTAGTGAAATGGTCTCTAAGGGGACCACTCGTTAAAAGAAAATGGGTGGTCCTAGGCGATCAACTAGATCTTTGCAAATACTTTGTGATTCCGATAACGGAATGGATAAGTAGACGATGGAGTTCATATTTCTAGGTTACCAACATCACGAAAAGGTTAATATTTCTTTGGGTTTGTGGATTTGGTTGACCAATATGGAGCAATTATTACTAATTTGGGTAAGTTACACTATTGGGCAGTGTGCCCAACATTGCATTAAAGAAAGTAATAAACTGGCACATGGTGTCGCCTAACATTATTCGGGATGAGGATGAGATCCTTGGGTCCCACCTATGATAGGGATTATCAGGTAGCAATAGAGAATGAGTTACATTTTGAGCAAGGCGTATCACCCGTAGATCGAAAAGTAGACTGGAGGGGTGATCAAGATGTTAAAGAATGCGAGGAATGCGTACTCTAGATTTTGGGGTAATTGGGAGGAGTAATTATCGTTGGTAGAGGTGCGTGTAATAACTCATACCAGTTTATTATTGGCAAGGCGCCTTTTAAAGATTTGTGCGGGAGACCTTATCTTCCACCCTATGGTTGTTTAGAGGTGGAGGATAACAAGCTTCTCGATCCATATGTGATTCAGAGTCCGTCAGTAAGGACTGAGTTGATCAGAAATTATTTCGTGTAGTTCAGGAATATTGTAAGAGTTACGTCAACGCGAACCGAGGATTTTGAAGGCTGACATGAGTGGTCAATTATTATTGCGGATGTCTCCCATGAAAGGAGTTATGTGGTTTGGCAATATTGAGGAGTTGGCACCTACGGATGTGAGTCATTTCCTTAGTATTGAGATGATAGAGCTAGTGATGTATAGGCTCGTCGTACCGTAACAATTTTAACAGGATCACAATGTGTTTTGTGTATCATCGTCAAGGTGAGACCTTAAGAAAGATGTAGTATATCAGTATATAGTGAGTTGAACAGACTTGTCAGTAGTTTTGAGTCGTAGTGAGTAAGCCTTAAGTCAGAATGGTACCATTAGTGGGTGTATAGTGGAGGCACCATAATATTAGCATGATTTGATTTGGGGTACGTGACGATGCCGTGCAAGTAAGCATCTGAAGTTTTTGGTACCAGGCATATCCGAATTTTGGTGGCGAAATTACTTTTTGAAGGGGGAGTATGTAACACCTCGTATTTTTTAGAATATTTAAAGTGTGCTCTCGTAATTTAATTAATTTGTGAATTAAAGAGAATTGAATAAATTTTAATAGCGAATATTGGATTAATATTTACGTATTATTATATTTACTTATGTGATAAGTAAATGAAAACGTATTATTTTGCATTATGTCGTAAGTGAGTAAAATCGACGGGTTGATGGCATCTCGTTCAGGACGCGTGTGTGGGGTCGTGTTGAGAACGAGATGGGAAATTGATGATAAGTGACTCAGATAGTAATTTCGAGTGCACAAATGATCCATGATGGGTTGAGATAGTCAAAATTAGGTACCCGGGAGTTGTAATCGAGTTCCGTAGACTTTTTAGGCTAAACGAGACCCGTATGGGGGTATTCGGGTCATTTTAATATTTGCACTTAACCTAATTTCAGGATTAGGGGGATATTTAGGGATATTAGATGTTGTAGGCATCCATTTAATCATTCTAAAATACCTAGGCTTGAGAGAGAGGCAAAAGGAGAAAGGAAACTCAAGAGAAAAATCAAGAAGGCAATCCGACGAGGAAATTGCGGCAATTTTTGGACTAGAATTCTCGTGCAATAAGGATCTAGAAAGAAAGAATTTAGACTCTACGATAATCTAAGGCAAGTGTTTAAACTTGCTTTGATACTTTATGCATGTTTTAATTCATATTATAGCTGGTGGGACAAATGTGAATTTTAGGTCGGATTCATATGTTAGAAAAATGGGCTTGGGGGAATGGTTTCATGGAAAAATTGATTTGATTATGATATATATATAAAATCTGAGGTTTAATAATATATGTAAGAGGATATCTTGATTAAAAGTCTGAGTATGAATCATGATAAGAAAATATGGTATCTTGAATTATAAATCTAGAATTGTGTAAATTTGACATTAGCATTAAGGTGTGAATTAATTCTGGAAATTTGATGTTAAATCCCATGATTTGGATTGTTATTGGGTGAATTGGGACACAAAACATGTTTATTGATGTTTAGGAATGTTAGGGTGATAATATTCTGGTTTTGGAGGAAGAATATGACTCATATGGGGTGAGGATGATGATGAAACCTCGTCCAAGAACAAACATCCCCGCCCGGGCTAGAGCCCATGGGCGAACCGATTTGGCCTAGGGGCGAACTGGTTTGGGCCACCTATTTGGCCCAGGTTTGTTAATTTGATTGTTTCGTTAATTGATTGGGATCCGGGTTACTTTAGGAGGTCCATAGGTGATGTTTAGGACTTTTGAGATTTATATAGGACATGGAATCACCTCAGGGTAGTCGGGATAAAGTCGGGGTGTGGAATTATGGATGTTTAGTATGAACGACACTCTGGAATTATAAATGGTTTCGATTGGCAATTTCGAATAAAATTAGGATACGGGCTGGATTGAGATGGCTTAGTGTCCAGAATAATATATAATTGTGAATTAAAAATAAGTAAGTGACTATTTATGGATTCGAGAGTCGGGATTAAACTCAGGGATTATAGGCTTGTGCTACGAGTGACGTATGCACGGTTAGCCGATTTTATTGTATATATATACGGTTATAGAGACAGTATATATATATATATATATACTAGCGAATGCCCGTGCCCGAGGGCACGGTGATAAATTTGTCCCCGTGATAAAACCCAACCCATAATAACCCGTCATTTTTTAGAAAAAAAACTTTTAAAAAAAATAATTTTTTTTTTAAATATTTAAAAAAAAATTATTATTTTTTTAAATATTTTAATTAAAAAAATAATAAAATAATAATGTATGTATGTATGTATGTATGTATGCATGCATACATGCATGTGTATGCATGCAAGCATGCAACACATAAAATGCCATGCATGTTTATCATGCATATCTTATCATACATGAGTTACTATTCATAACACCATTGTCCCATATTATATATATATATATATATATATATATATATATATATATATATATATATATATATATATATATATATATATATATATATGTGTGTGTGTGTGTGTGTGTGTGTGTGTGTGTGTGTGTATAACTCATATATGTGAAAAATACTTACTCTAGGGATGCTATTGGTGGAGGTTGCGAGTAGTTGGCGGTCCACCTTGGTATTGACCAGTAGGTGTAAGATCGGTTCCCCAAGTCATAAGTCTGTCGAATGACCACTAGATGTGAGTTTAGAGTCTAGTGGGGTAATGTGGTATGGTTATGACCCACGGATGTATGACTATGACTGCCTCCGATTATACGTTACGATTTAGGTTCGGTGGCGAGATTTTCGACTCGGTGGCCCAGGTTGAGGTATTATCCCTAGAGCCGGCCCAGGTTAAGGTATTGTCCCTGAAGCCGGCTCAGGTTGAGATATTATCCCTACAGGAATATTGATTTTTTCCAGCATAAATTAAATGCCGAGAAAGGCACTAAAAATGCCGGTAACGCTTTTGGCGGCACTTTTGGCGATATTTCCCCAAGTGCAGTAATAGCCAATGTGGTAAAAGAACAACGACGTTTTAAAAAATACAGCGAAAAGTTAGCAGCACTTTTGATGGAATTTCCACAAATGCGATAGCCAATGTGGTAAAAGAACAACGGCATTTTAAAAAAATTCACGAAAAGTTAGCGGCACTTTTGGCGGCATTTCCATAAGTTCAGTAGCCAATGTGGTAAAAGAATAAGGACATTTTAAAAAATACAGCAAAAAGTTAGCGGCATTTATACTAATGTTGGTAATAACCTTTTAGCAGCATTAAAAAATGTTGATAATAACCTTTTGCAACACCTATTAAATGTTCAACACACTTATGGCGGCACTAAAAAAATATCGAGAATGATAATAGCGACATTAAAAAATTTTGATATTATTTTGCAATATATGAGTGGGAACAATTGTTAAAAAAATCATTTATTACAAATATCGTATTTATGTGCAAATACACTACCATAACATTAAATTAAGAGGGCGGAAATCAAATTAAAACGTCATTAAATTAAAACCAATAGCATTCATCGTAAATAAACATAATTGGACTTTGAACAATTATCCATCCGCAAAATAAAATGTATTACATGTCCAATAAGAAAAAGCGGGGAAACATAAAGCGAAACGAAGATTTTTATAATGTACGATCCTTGCCCATTAGAGTCAAACATCCTCTTCGACATACAAATAAAAAAAAGTTAATTGTTAGTCATTGATACTAATTCTTTATTATTTTAATTAAAAAAATAAAATTAAAAATTAGTACATTAGCAATATGCCACGCTACGGTTAAATGATATGCATCTCCAATTGTGAACTTGTTTCCATAAGTTCTAGGCAATGGTTCATTTTTTACAAAAGTTTTCTCGATGTATACTTCCCAAAAGTCTTCACCAAGTGGCGTACCCCCTACTTTTGTTGAAAGATCCTTACACATAATGAATCCACGTGCCACAACCACTTTTAAAAGTCCGGAAGTAATAAGGTCTACAATTTTAGGAAGTGCATTATTTGAGACCCTTTGTTGTGGTTGATGGTGCTTCTTTTTCTTATTTGATGGTTGTCAACCCTATATTTCTGGAAAAAAATCGACAGAGTTTTATTTGTTTTTAAGACATCCCAAAAATTTTAAGACTATATACAACCAAATAAACCAACAACCCAATGTCAAGTATACATAAATTCCCCAAGAAAGCGCATATATATTGTGCCCCCAAGAAAGCGCATATATATTGTGCCCTTTAAAATCTTTTAATTTAGTAACATACTCAAATTGAAGTAGCATTCGTTTGTTCACTAACACGAGCATCAGTCTCGGGGGTAGCCAAGTGTTGAGAATTTGCAATCAAAAATAAATTATTTCAATCATGAAATGTAAAGCCTTAAATTATGGGTTTAAAAAGTAGTTAGTTACTTACCTGTTGAAATGGAGCTAAATGGTGATTTGATTGTGGTACCACTACAGGTTGAAATTGGTTGGTTTCTTCTAATTGTTGCTCGGGTTGCAAAATAGACCTATATGATGGTGTGTTTTGCTCGTTGGAGGATTGAGGAACCTGCTAATAGCATGATTTAATATTAGAACACACATTTATATATATATACATTATAACTAAGCACAAAGGATAAAAGTGTGTACTTATTAACCTGATTGGATACAACGAAAGGGCAAGTCATCATGTGTGTGCGTATCAACTCAAACTGAGCCTCTAAATTATCAAATTTATCTTGAAATTCAGATCAAATCTCATATCGTAGTCGCTCATACTCTTTTTCATTAACCTTTGACCACTTAGTTCCATGCACATTAGTTGGAGATGGTTCATTCCCATAAGCTCGACAATGATCGTGTTTATCAGGTCCCAGGACTTCATAAAATATCTCGTCTTTATGACTGACAGATTCATTATAATCTGACGGAAGTTTATCTACTTTTTGCCTCATTTTTTACTGAAATCAAACGATTCTTATTATATAAAACAAAAATTACAATCATTCGTTCACAAAACCAAAATAGAATAAATATCCCAGTATATCCCCACCACTAATTTTAAATGCTTCACATATTAATTTCATGCATAATTTTAACTTTCATAAACAATAAACTTATTTAATTGTTAATTTAATCCTCATCCATGTATGATATATATTATGCTTCTAACGATATGACACAATCTCATGCATGTTTCCTTTTATAATAATTGATAAACATAATAAGAATTTTGATTAATAGGTAAATGACATCGTTGAGATTTTCTAAGAAACGATGGAAGGAACATGGATGATATTTTTGTACCATTACTTCAACGGAATCCTTATCGATGGCTGAGCCATCGCTTTTCTTGTGTGTTTTGATGTAAACATCAACCAATGAAACCTTTTTCCCTTGATCAGCCTCCATCTGAATAAGCCCAATGACTCATAAATTGTTACATAAATAAGTTTGATAACATAAAAAATATTCACAATCAAAATCTTTTATAAAACACCATATGAGCAACATTCGCATGACTTTTTCTTCCGGAAGTATATGGTGTTCTTTGCTTCTTACGAGTTCGACAATTTCTTCGACACGTATTCTGTTACAAAAATATACTTAAAATATATGTTTAATTTGAATTTATAAAATTTTACTGCTAGGAATACATTCATACCCTTGCCTCACGAGTTCCCCACTACTTAACAAGTTGTGACCACTGCTCTAGCTTTACTCTGGGTGGACAATATTTCAATCTCTCTTCGTCGGTATCAAAGGCACGATAACAGGACATTGTTTTGCTTTGACGCAATAAACAGGGCACGTCGTAATAATCATTCTGCCACGACCGTTGTCGCCACCATAGTGGATAAGGTGTGTAATTTTTAGCATATCCTTCTAATATGTAATACGTATTGGTGTGACACTCTATTTGGTTGATCTATCTACTCCAAACATGTAGTCGCGAGTAGTCGCATGGTAAAAATAACTATCATTCTTAAGTTGATTGATTTCATTGATTTCTCGAAAGATAAACCAATTCAAGAGGTTTAGAAAATAGTAAAACATCATCCAAAAGATTTTGCATCTGCAACAATATGTAAACAAATGCACATGTAAACTATATAGAAAGGTCAAATTTTATTCAGTTCATCTTCAACAGGCCTAGTTTGATATGCACATAATAAGAGTATTAAATATAATTCCAACTTTAAAATGCAAAACTCTACTGAGTAAATACTAAAACCATTCCCAGAATTTCTTACATCTTGACAAGAAGTTAGACCTATTTCTGTTCACGTTCAGAAATGCTAATACTTGGTGTGGAATTAGTTCACCTTCAACAAGCCTAATTGACTAATACAAAGTAAGGGTATTCGGCATTCCTTCTTTGAAATGCAAAACTATAATGTATGTATGCGAAAACCACCTCAAAATACCTTCTCATCTTGGCCAGAAACTCAGCTGGCCACTTACTTTTCACATTCAAAAGTTTGCTAGCAATCTCAATATGGATGTTTTAATAAATTCCCTCTAAGAAGGAAACGAATAAATATAATGGTGTGTTTGATTAGAGTGCTGGAAGAAAATCCCTTGAAAAAATTTCCTTAGAAAAATTTTTATACCACCCCCCATAGAAAAAAAATCAAAGAAAATTCCCAAAATCTGCATCACTTTACCGTAGTGGATTTTTTTTCCTAGGAAGATAAATGATATAAAACACATCAAATGGCTGAAAATCACCAAATATTCCACATTTATCATGGCAAATATGGTTATCAAACATATCCAAAGATTTTAACCACACTAACTACTCAGGACCTCAAGAAAACATTTTGTAGCTCAGTGTATACATTTTCACACCCTCATAATGCCTTATATTTCATTCCTTTCGAAAGTTCAACCAAAGAGGAAGACGATATAATAACTACTCCCCATTATATATTAATCCCCCATATTTCGCCTTTTGGTATATACGTGTTCAGTGCCAACAAGACTAACAAAATACTCAAGTTTTTTCATTTTTATTGTGCTTTTAATAGATCAAACAAGTCTCATTACAAATTGAATATTAGAGGATGTAGGAAAATCAATTATTTTTCAATGTTCGTGAATATGAGTTATATATTAGGTTGTGTAAGATTGAGATAATAATTGCAAGTTGCAACTCTATTATCCATATAAATTGTGTGTCAAACTGTTAGCTGTGAAGCTAAATTATATGCCAACATGTTAAACTATGCACCAACAAACTCACATTCATATAGTCAATTTGCAACAGTAACTAATTGCAACATTAGATAATTGCAACAAATCATTGAGGCCTTTGATATTGCAAATTTCAATTATATCAGGGATAACAGAGGATCCCCATTACCCCTATCCGCCAACATGGATTGATGGATTAATCAATTATAACATGTATAATGTGTACTCCTGAGGTATTTATTCAACACATTAGACTAACAATAGATATCAGATCTTAAAGTACTATTTAACCAATATCAGATTTCATTTGTGCTAGTCTCGAGGTGGATGAATATTTCCTAAGGCAAAAGGCTAATACAAAATGGGATAAGGAGTGAGATAAACTAACACTGCTAATCCTAAGAAATAAATGGTTATTTGAAGTAAATTTATCCCCCAGTAAATTCCCTGATGAAGCTTAACAGTTCTTAATTGGACTAAATAAGTAAAATAACAAATGAAGCAATCGCATTCAGAATAACGATGATGAAGTTTCTTCGTTATTCACTATTTTAGTAGTAGATGTAATTATCAATTAATGGTAAGAAATATAAAATGCATTCATTCATTAGTCGTTAATAATACAAAAATAAAACTAAAAATAAAAAGAACTTGATCTCCATCATTACCAATGTGAAACAAATAAAATGCATTATATCATTAGTCATTTTTAAAATATTAAACTAAGAAAATAATGTCAAATTTCGTGAACATCTAAGCATCCTTAAAAATAAAACCATTCATAACTAAAAAATTCATGTCAATTATCATCTTCATCCATTTCGGCATCATAATCATCACTTTCAACATCATAATCATCACTGGTCTCCTCATTTTCGTCACTTTCATCTATATCACTCTCACTAGCTTCCTCGTCCGCCTCGAAATCATCTTCATAAGTCTCGTAAACAGCCTCATCGCTACAATCCTCATCAATATCAACGCAGATATCATCACCGCCATCTATATCAACTATGTTGTCAACAGTTGTTCCTTCCACACCAGCCCTAACCCATGTAATATCCCCATCATGGTTGATTAGAGTGTCATCCAGTTGTTGGGTGTTGTACTACTCAACTTTTTCATTTATTGAGTCATCTCCATAAGTTTCTTTACCATAAATGTCATACAAATCTCTCGGTGTCATCTTCACGATAGCTTGCCAATCTTCTTCAATCGGGTCTCGCACATACCAAATTTGTTTGGCCTGAGATGCTAATATAAATGGTTCATCTGACAGACGATTATGCTTGTATAGTGAATGTTTGAAGTTCACTAATATGAACTCAAAATCATCCTTTGTTGTCCCCGAATGGGTATCAACCCAATCACTCTTGAATAGCACAAACATGAAATCATTTGAATAGCGCAATTCAAATATATTTGTTAATACTCCATAATATGTTACATCCTCCTCCGCACTTGTAAAACTTTCGGTGGTGGCATCAAGCATAACTCCATTATTCTGAGTATTCAATCTTCTCTCACGCTGCTTTGTGCGAAACCTAAACCCATTTACAATATATCCCGTGTATCTCCTATCCCATTGGGAGGGGCCTGAAGCCAAAATTTCACCTTCATTTTACCCCTCACCCTCATTTAGATTCCGTACTTAAATTTTTTCATATGATTGAGTAATAAAAATTATATGTGTAAAAATTAAACATGTTATTAAGATATTAAAATGTGGTTACATGTAAATACAAATATGACTTACATGATCCCCAAACCATTTGTGAAACATTTCATTATGAATGCGGTTAATTTCGTAGTGTCCCGCACGAGGTCTCTCCCATTTTAGCATTGTTATATGTTTCCTGTAAAACATGTATCTATAAATTATATAACGTATAGTGATATTTAATTACATAAAGTTTAAAATTCTTCAAATGTTATCTTACTCGCGAAAAGGCTTCACCATTGAGAAGTCAAATAACACGTACCAATGTGCTTGCGAAAACGAAGTGTCATCAAGCATAAATGCTACTCCTTTACCTAATGTACAACCTATTGAACTTGAGTTGTCATTAGCTTCATCATTTCATAAAGGTCTATTTAACTTACTCTCAACATCACCTAGGTACCTCGTACAGAATGTCGTGCATTCTTCTGCTTTGTATCCTTCAGTAATTGAACCTTCTGGACGACTTCGGTTATGAACATATTCTTTTAGTGTGAATAAAAACCTGTTCACCATTGTAAAAAAATTAAAGTAGTATTCATATGCATTAATTTAGGTGACACGGACATAATGCATACACGAAATGTACCTCTCGATGGGATACATCCATCGAAATTGTACTAGTCCAGCAACCATTGCCTCCTCGACTAAATGGATTGTCAAATGCTCCATAACATCGAAAAAATTGGGGGGAAGATTTTCTCAAGATGACAGAGTATAAGAGCAACACGATCTTGTAAATATTCATAGTCTTTGAAGGTCATTGTCTTTGAACATAGATGCCGATAGAAATTACATAATTCAATCAAAGACCTTGCTACATACGTAGGCAATGATTTTCGTACTGCTAATGGGAGTAGTTGTTGCATTATGATATGATTATCGTGGCTCTTAAGTCCAGAAATATTTGGCTCTTTAATGCTTACACCCCGTGAAATATTAGATGCATAACCATCTAGGACTTTGATATTCTTTAAAACCTTACAAAGTATGTCTTTATCATTTTTACTCATTGTGAAGCATGTTGGTGGTAAATATACTTTGTTATTTGGCAAGCTCTTAGGGTGAAATACTTTTCGAATACCCATGTTCTCAAGGTCTCGATGAGCCTTTATATTATTTCTTAATTTTCCATCAACATTTAAAAATGTCCAAAGTATGTTATCGCACATATTTTTCTCTACATGCATTACATAAAGATTGTGACGAATCAAATGATCCTTCCAGTATGGCAGTTGGAAGAATATGTTTTTTTCTTCAAATTTAGAGAACTATCACCATTGCCTTCACCGTCGATACTCGTTTTTCTCTTCTTCGTCGCCAATGAGTGACCTTTCTTATTATTTCTTTCTATTACCTCTAATTGCTTCAAGATATCATCCCCGGATACTTGAGTGGGCGTGACTTCTCTTTTAACTTTCCCATCAAGAGCAACAGTATCATTTCTGAATTTATGGTTGTGATCCAACCACCGACGATGGCCCATGTAGCAAAATTTCTTCCCATTCTTTAACCACTGTGAACGAGTGTTCTTGTTGCAACAAGGACAAACCAATATCCCTTTTGTACTCTAACCTGACAAGTTTGCATATGCAGGAAAGTCACTAATTGTCCACATTAACCCTGCATGCATACAAAATATCTTTTCAGTCGATGCGTCGTAAGTATGCCATCATTCCACAACTCCTTCAACTCATCGATGAGAGGCTGCAAGTAAACATCAATATTATTTCCTGGGTCGCGTGGAAGGTTACTTCATACAAATCCACGAAGGCAAGTTGTATATCATCAAAACAACGGGCCACGTGCTATGAGAAATGCTCATTATTTTAAAAAGGTTGAAGCCATCGGCTGCTAGTCCTAGCCTAACATTACGCGACTCACTAAAAAAATTTAGATTTTGTTGATCGAAGGTTTTCCATGCTTTAGAATCAACGGGGTGTCTTAATATTTCATCGTCATTGCGTTCCTCTGTATGCCATCTCACGAGGGAGGATGTTTTCAATGACATAAATAATATTTGAAGCCTTGGTTTCACTGGAAAGTACCTAACAACCTTTGCGGGAATTTTTCGACCCCTAGCTTCTTCATCATCAGACTTACCTAAAAATTGCTTCCATCTTGATGTATGACATACTATGCAATCCTCACGGTCTTTTTTCTCTTTCCAATACAACATACCATTATTTGGACATGCATGAATTTTTTTATAATCAAACCCCAGATCATTAACTATCTTTCTTACTTGAGAGTATGAACCTGGCAGTTTCTCACCCTCCGGAAGTGCCTGTTTTAAGAATTAAATCAATGTTGTAAATTACATGTGACTCCACTTATAAAGTGTTTTCATATGAAATAGCCGAACAATAAATGAAAGTGATGAGAAAGATTTTCAACTAGGGTACAACTCATGTTCCCCATCTTTTAACAACTTGAAAAATGTTGATGCATTTTCATCCATTCGATCCTGGTCTTCATACGGGTCGTTACATCGCATACCCTCTTCACTTTGATTTTCGAATATATCATTTAGTAGTCCACACATGTCATCTCTTGTATTCGAGTCATGCACTTCATTCTCTCCACTAATTCCCGTTGTGTGTGGAGCACATTTTACGTGATAAATCCACCTACTGTAATTCTTAACAAACCCATGTATGATAAGATCCTCATAAACAACTTCTCTTTATGGCTAATGGTATTTTGACATTTCTTACACTGGCACGTGATCACTAGCTCGGGATATTTATTGGCAAATGCATAATCAAGAAACCCATTAACTCCTTCAATATAAGGTTGAGAAACTCTTGACAATTCCATCCAACTCTTGTCGTTATCCATTTAAAAAAAGATTGTTGATTACCTCACACTATCATAAAATTGTTGTTAGATTCATTAGGAAAAATTCATAAAAAAAATACAATAAATAAACAAAATGTTAAACCATAAATCATTAATATCCTCCTTCAAAACTATGAATCATTAATATCCTCCTTCAAAACTATGCAAATTTATATATAGTAAGAATTTAGTTATAACACCATTTGGATATGGCCTTATATGAAAACTACCAATATTTACTGATATAAAATGGTAAAACTTAACTATCATTATATTTTAACCTTAATTAGTTAACAACAATTAAAAAAACTCACTCATAATAAAATCAATTACCAAAAGATATTAATGTAGCATTGAATCATGACAAATTAAGAAGAAGACTATGTCTAATGCCTAAACATTTTATCTTAAACGAAAACAATGTACAACTACTGAATACCCCAACACAACAACTCACATCAAGACTTAATTTTCTAAAAGCTAAAAAGATTAAACAGAAAATAATGCATAAGGCCCTCGCTTAAAAAATAACTTTAGTAAAAAATAATCATTACGGAAAACAATTCTCCTTGTCAATAATGAGATAACATAATTACATCATATAATCTAAATGAAAACGCTATTAAATCAAATTGTCCAAATTATAAAGTAATATTAAAACTTGTTTGTTATCTTAAAATTCAGCACATATTGAATGAATAGAGCGGCTTGTTAAATTCAACTGCAATATAAAAACTAATTTTGTAAATATACCATCACAACAACATTATTTACAAAAAATAACATATACAAACTAAGTTGAGTGACTAAAAACATTGTAAAAAAAGTTCTTACATCTGTTTGGGACAACAAGTAATTGTCGAACTCTGGCAATTAGCTCTAACTTGCAGCCTCAACATTTTCATATAAAAGTAAGATAAACTAGTAATTCTAAAATAGTTTAAATCAAGATGAATAAAAACATGTAGACACGTCTAATTTTGATTTAGAGATGGTAAGTTTTGTAATATCAAACTAAAAGGCCAATGTGATATGATATGATATCAAACTAAAAGACCATTGGTGACAGCACACGCCTACCAAGCAAGCATGTTTCAGCATTGGACAAGTGTCAAGCAAGTATTGGCTTGTAACAAACAGGCCTCGGAGGTGTAGTAATCCCCTAGTCACTTGCTCTCACATATGACTAAGGGTTGGGGGGTGATTGATATGCCCCAAGTGTAACCTCGGCCTAGAGACACCGACCTCGGCCGAGATCATGGCCGACATTGGACGAGTCTTGGGCACACGATATCAGACCTCGGCTATAGCAAGGTCGGCCAGGGTCGACACTACTATGAGCCTCTCTAAGGGACGTCATAAGGATCAACAACACTCACATATGCCTTGAAATGGCAACCTCGGCCATACATAGGCCGAGCCTACAAGAAGTCACCAGCAACCTCATCAAGCCACCGGTTCAACCTCATATCAGGCCGACCCTGTCCATTGTCTCGGCTAGGATCAGGCCGAGACCTCCATGGAACACTCGGACTGAACAGGTATCAAGACTCACCAACCTCGGCCTCACCAAGGCCGAGGTCATACACCAAACGCGATAGCTGAGCACCTGCTGACATTTGGATGAGGACACGTGGACACAAATCAGTTATAACAAGATTATTCCCCACACGTGGGGAGAATATTGCATCATCATTCTCTACATGTGACAGTGACAGATGGCACTCCCACATTGGTGGGATAACCACACACATGCTCATGGCATGCATGGGGGGTACATTACACCCCCTAGGTACTATATATAGAGGTCATCCTCTACCTTGCAAAGGGGACCCCCAGATATAAAACCCTAGCTGAAACTCTAGATACACAGTAGAGAAAGAAAGCTTGAGAGATTGTATCCATGGCCATTAGTGCCTTATTGCAGTGAGATTGCACACACACAGTGGACGTAGGCCAATCTAGGCTGAACCACTTATATCCAAGTGTACTCTCCCCTTCTCCTCATCTCATTCTCTCACCATTTACATAACTGTGCTGCCATTGTTGTTCTTAGATTGAGCTTGAAAACAACTTACCTAGTGGTGCTGATTTGGGCATAATCATTTTGGCGCCGTCTGTGGGAAGCTATCTCTTCCTCTTTTTCTGCTTAACCTCATCAGAGACTCTGGTGGTGAACCAGGCCTCCCCCTAGCGCGGAGTTGTTTCACCATTGAAAGAGGTCCTGTGTGGTACTAAGCTCATCTGCTACTCAAGCTCTATAGTGTTAACATATGGCACCAGACTTACCACCGCCTCTTCCGCCGCCCGGGGGTGGAGGGCCTAGTTCCAGTCAGGCACCCCCCAGTCCGAAATGGCAGAGGTAGCTGCAGCCTTGAGATCCTTAGCTGCAACGCAACAAGCTATGCAAGAGCAATTTGCACAGCTCAGCCAAACTATGATTAGGCCACCTGGAGTCTCACCGGATATGATCACTCTGGCGGCTGTTCAGCCTCATCCTGACGCCAGGAGACCACCCCAGGCACCAATGAAGGACCAGCCTGCACCCCAGCGGAAAAGGGACGTTGCTGACCCTAGGCGCTTGCGCCTGGGGAGGCAAGGAAACCCTTGCCCAGAGGACAGGTATGACGATCTAGAGGCGAAAGAAGCCCCGGAACACTGCTGGGAGTCGTATGAGGTGTCAAATAACACTGTACGGCCTCTTAGGCAAAGTCAAGGTTGTGTCGACCGAAGAGGTGAAGAGGACCAACAAAGAGGGTCGGCCTTTGATAGGTTGAGCAGAGGGTCGGCCTTTGAGAGACTGGGCCTGATGAATGACCTAAGACAGAGGCTGTCGAGATCAAGGAGCGCAGCAGACTCTCAGAGAGGGAACAGGCAGGGTCGACCAAACCAAGGCCGACCCTGTAAAAGAAGAGGCAGGGAACAGGAAGAGGTCAACAACCAACGTGTCGTGGCAGGGGAACCCTCGGTCCATCGCAGGGAGGTGGCAGGGGATAACCTCGGCCAAGTCGATGGAAAAAGACCATGGAATGACTCTATCCAGCGCCTTGAGGATAAGACAGGAGACCTCATTAAAAGCAGGGACCCATTACAAAGGGGTTACTCAGAGGGCTCCCCATTTGTGGCTAGGATGGTGGGTTTCCCAACCCCGACTAAGTTCAAGCCTCCTACAATGTCTCCCAAGTATGATGGCAGCACTAACCCTGTACATCATATCGAGATGTACCAGTCGGCAGCAGACATTTACTCGATACCCGATGAGATGAAGTGAAGGGCCTTCTTTGGGACCTTGACAGGGGCCGCACACAGTTGGTTCACCTCTCTTCCGAAGAACTCAATTGAGAACTTCAAAGGCTTGGCTGAGCGATTCATCCACAACTTCTGCTTTGGGATGAGACCTCAAAAGAAGACTACCCACCTGCTGTATGTCAAGCAGGCCAAGGGTGAGAGCCTAAGAGACTACATAGCAAGATTCAACAAGGAGAAATTGGAGGTGGAAGATTATGAAGAGAACATAGCAATGACCGCCCTTATAGGAGGCCTCCAGAAGGGGAAGCTATTGTGGAAACTGGCGGAAGACCCCCCTAGGTCTATGGCGGAGCTGCTGGAAACCGCAGGGAAAGTAATGAATGCGGAAGAGGCAATGGCCGCCAAGTATGAGGATGAGAACCGCGGTGGCAGCGGGAAGTCTCAAAGCAAGAAAGAGGGGAAGAAGAGGTCAGGAGATGACAAGTTCGCTCACTACACTCCTCTGACTGTGAGCTGTGAGCACATCCTCAATGAAATTAAGAATGACAGGGCTCTGAGATGGCCAGAGAAGTTGAAAGCCCCACCAAATAAGAGGAAAAAAACCTATGGTGTGAGTTCCACCAAGATCATGGTCATGTCACGGATAGATGCTTCGCTTTAAAAGATGAGATTGAGAAGATGTTGAAATCTGGAAAGCTGAGGAAGTATGTGGATGGTAAGGCTCCAAAGGGTGGAAGAGATGACCCTAAAAAAAGAAGAAATGACAGATGCCGTGGCAATGTCCCGGCCAGAAGAGACGATGATTCAGAAGGAGATGACGAAGACGATCCAGATCTCCCGCCAAAAGATGACAACACCCCTGTGAAGAGGGTCAGTACGATATCCTTTGGTATTAGCACCATATGTGGGGGATTTGCAGGAGGTGGCTCTGAAGTAGAAGATAGGAAGGCTCGTGTAGCAGAGGCCAGGTCAGTGGGCAAGCTTGAAGTTGTGAATATAACGTCTTTCGACACGGTGCAGAAGAGGAAGAAGGTAGACATAGACACCCTCGTAGTGGGGTTCTCCAGACTCGACTTCAAGGGTATCTTAGCCCCCCATGATGACCCTTTGGTCATAACAACAAGGGTGCATGGGTGCGAGGTACGGAGGATCCTCATAGACGGGGGGAGCTCAGCAGACGTGATGTTCTGGCCCTGCTTCAAGAGCCTAGGTCTTAGCAGAGCAAGGCTGGTGCCCTATCATCACCCATTGATAGGCTTCAGTGGTGAAAAGGTCCACCCCTTGGGCATATATGAGATGGACGTACGGATGGGTGATGAGTGGCCTAAGAGGCTGACCAAGAAGATAAACTTTTTTGTTATGGACGAGAACGTTTTCTCGGCCTACAACCTCATCATAGGAAGGGTGGCCCTTAAAGAGTTTGAAGCTGTGCCGTCGACGGTCCACCAGATGCTAAAATTCCCGACCTCTTATGGGGTAGGGGAAGTGAAAGGGGACCAGACCACGGCACGAGAGTGTTACTTCAACTCGGCCGGAGAGACAGAAGCCCATAAGAGGGCAACCACCACTTATATAATTGACACTCTTGACCCAAGAGATGAAACAAAGTTGAAGAAGGGAGAGGTCGCGGAAGAGGTAGAATCCATCGTCCTCAATGAGGACGAGCCGGAAAAAACCGTCCAGGTCTGTAAGTCCCTAGAGCCAGGAACCAAGGAAGAGCTGATAAACTTCCTCAGGAGGAGACATAGTGTCTTCGCATGGAGTCACGCAGACATGCCTGGCATCGACCCTGAGGTGATGAGCCACAAGCTCAATGTGACCAGAGATGCCAAACCGATCAAGCAGAGACGAAGGGTCTACTCCAGGGAGAAATACGACGTCATCCAGGAAGAGGTCAAAAATTGGAAGAGGCCGAGTTCATAAGAGAGGTTACCTATCCTGAGTGGCTCTCAAATGCAGTCATTGTCCCTAAGGCCAATGGGAAGTGATGAATGTGTGTGGATTTCACTGACCTGAACAGGTCTTGTCCAAAAGACAGCTATCCCTTACCTCGGATAGATCAGATGGTGGATGCGACGGCAGGGCACGAGCTCATGAGCTTCATGGACGTATATTCAGGCTATAACCAAATCTTCATGGATGCTGAAGACTCTGAGAAGACAGCCTTCATTACTGACAAAGGGACGTACTGCTACAAAGTGAAGCCCTTCGGTCTGAAAAATGCAGAGGCAACGTACCAACGTCTTGTCAATAAGATGTTCGAAGAGCAAATAGGTAAGACAATGGAGGTGTATGTAGACGATATGCTAACGAAAAGCTTGAAAGCTTGTACTCACGTAGCGGACCTTGAGAAGACCTTCGATGTTATGGACTCGTATAAAATGAAACTCAACCCAGCAAAGTGTGTCTTTGGAGTAGAAGCTAGGAAGTTCCTGGGATTCATCGTTAACCAGAGGGGAATTGAAGCGAACCCTGAGAAAATCAAGGCATTACTCGACATGAAGACTCCTAGTAGTATCAAGGATGTCCAAAGACTCACGGGAAGGGTGGCTGCCCTTAACAGGTTTGTTTCTAGGGCAACGGATAAGTGTCTTCCATTCTTTAAAGTTCTAAGAAAGGCCTTCCAATGGGACGAAGAGTGCGAAAAAGCCTTCAACCAGCTCAAGTCCTACTTAGGGTCTCCCTTATTGCTGTCTCGGCCCGTCACAGGTGAAAGGTTGTTTGTGTATCTGGCAATCTCTGAATCAGCCATCAGCGCGGCCATCATACGGGAAGAGGATGGGATCCAAAGGCATGTGTACTTAAACAGTAAGGCCCTTCAAGGGTCTGAACAAAATTATCCCCGTATGGAGAAGTTGGCTTATGCCCTAATACATGCCTCAAGAAAAATGAAGCCTTACTTCCAAGCTCACTCCATGATAGTCCTCACTGACTCCCCACTAAGACAGGTTCTGCATAAACCTGAGAAGTCCGGGAGGTTGATGACCTGGGCCATCGAACAACGAGAATATAATCTTACCTACCAGCCTAGGACAGCCATCAAAGGGCAGGCCCTCGCAGACTTTGTCACAGAATTCACCTGGGAAGAGGCCAAGACAGAGAAAGGCCTAGAGGACGGCGAAGAGACAAACCATAGTGTCTTTCGAAATTTGAAAGAGACGGCACCAAACGTCTTCCGAGATCGGGAAAAGGTCATATCAGGCAAAACCCGGAGCAGAATAGAAGAAAACGAAGAGGATCGATACCTCTTCAAGAAAGGAGTTATGACAGAAGGGGTCTTCTCATCAGATACAGACGTTTGGAGCCTCTTCGTTGATGGTTTCTCCTGTGATAGTGGAAGCGGTGCGGGGCTAATACTCTCGGCTCCAGATGGCACCAACATTGAATACGCCTTGAGATTCAACTTCCAGGCCTCAAACAACGAGTCCGAGTATGAGGCCATGATAGCAGGTCTCTTATTGGCAACAACTCTTCACGTAAAGCGACTCCTACTCCATAGCGACTCAAGGTTGGTTGTCAATCAAGTACTGGGGATATACGAGGCCAAAGACGAAAGAATGGCCAAGTACTTAAAGAGGGTAAGAAGGTTGTTAGAATATTTTGAAGAAGCAAAACTGAAGAGAGTGCCTCAACTAAGTAACAATCACGCTGATGCATTGGCAAGGCTGGCCTCGGCAATAAAGACAGATGTGGGAAGGACCATTCTGATCGAGGTCTTGAGAAAGGCAACCATCGAGGAGGAAGAGGTATGTAACCCTTGTCACAATTTGAACCTAGGAGACTCATGGATCGACCCGCTCATCAGATACCTAAGATATGGAGAGTTGCCTGAGTCCAAGCTAGAAAGGAGAAAGTTGAGATATAGGGCTGCCAAGTTCTCAATAGTAGGAGACGTCTTATACAAAAAGGGGTTTCTATTGCCTCTCCTCAGATGTGTGCATCCCAGGGAAGTTCCCCGGGTCTTACAGGAGGTTCATGAGGGTTCCTGTTCTAGCCACATAGGGGGAAGGCCCTTGGCCAAGAGGATCATCGCTCAGGGGTACTGGTGGCCTACCTTGTCCAAGGACGCTGCAGACTACGTGAAGAGGTGCGACAAATGCCAAAGGTTCGCCACTATCCCTCATCAACCCCATTAGCTTATGACGTCAATATCTTCTCCATGGCCATTTGCGGTATGGGGAATTGACTTAGTAGGACCTTTGCCAAGAGCTGTCAACAACTATAGATTCTTTATAGTTGCCATTGACTACTTCTCAAAGTGGGTAGAGGCAGAGCCGATGATAACAATCACAGAGCAGAAGACCTTCCAGTTCATTTGTAGGAATATCATATACAAATATGGCCTCCCAAACACTCTCATCTCGGATAATGGAACCCAGTTCAAGAACTCCTCCTTAGAAAAGTATTGCCTAAGAGTAGGGATTAAGCAGTTCTTCTCATCTCCTGGTCGACCTCAGGCAAATGGTCAGACCGAGGTCACAAACAGAACAATCTTGGACGGAATCAAGAAGAGGTTAGAAGATGCGAAGGGAAGATGTACTGAAGAGGTTTACGCTGTGTTATGGACCTACAGAACCACGGCAAGGACACCGACAGGAGAAACCCCGTTCATGTTGGCACATGGCTCAGAGGCCGTCATACCAACGGAAGTAGGGCTCCCGACTCATCGGATT
Source organism: Sambucus nigra (assembly GCA_949130495.1). Taxonomy (NCBI): domain Eukaryota; kingdom Viridiplantae; phylum Streptophyta; class Magnoliopsida; order Dipsacales; family Adoxaceae; genus Sambucus; species Sambucus nigra. Next base: position 266,403,405 of record OX422217.1, read on the forward strand.
CAGACCTACGACCCTGACATTAATGGAGAAGAGAGGAGGCTAGACCTAGATCTTATCGAAGAAAGAAGAGAGGACGCAGAGGTCAGAAAAGCAGCATACCAGCAGAGGGCAGCGAAATTCTACAACCAGAGGGTGAAGTCAAGACCCATTGCAATGGGAGACCTAGTGCTAAAGAAGACCCTACAGAAGGCAAATAAGCTTCACCCAAACTGGCATGGCCCCTACAAAGTAACAGAAGAGGTTGTGCCTGACACTTATAGGCTAGAAAACCTAGAAGGAGAACCTTTCACTAACCCATGGAATGCTGACCACCTAAAGAGATATTACATATGATGTTGCATAGAGTTTTATGTAAATGTACCATCTTATTGTGAAGAGGTTATTAATAAAGATCAGTTCCCATGACAGTTCTTGCTTCATTCTTAAATCAGAGATTAATTATGAGGATAACATCTTAGGTGATGACCTCAGACCCTTATAACATCATAATTTGGTGACAAGGTCTGACGTCAGACACCATAATGAGATGACCTCAGACCCTTAACATCATTAATTTGGTGAAGATTTATTATGGGGATGACGTCTTAGGTGATGACCTCAGACCCTCATAACACCATTCAGTGGTGACGAGGTCTGAGGTCAGACACCATAACGAGATGACCTCAGACCCTTAACATCATTAATTTGGTGAAGATTTATTATGAGGATAACGTCTTAGGTGATGACCTCAGACCCTCATAACACCATTCAGTGGTGACGAGGTCTGAGGTCAGACACCATAACGAGATGACCTCAGACCCTTAACATCATTAATTTGGTGGAGATTTATTATGAGGATAACGTCTTAGGTGATGACCTCAGACCCTCATAACACCATTCAATGGTGACGAGGTCTGAGGTCAGACACCATAACGAGATGACCTCAGACCCTTAACATCATTAATTTGGTGGAGATTTATTATGAGGACAACGTCTTAGGTGATGACCTCAGACCCTTATAACATCATTAATTTGGTGACAAGGTCTGAGGTCAGACACCATAACGAGATGACCTCTGACCCTTAACATCATTAATTTGGTGAGATTCATTATGAGGATAACGTCTTAGGTGATGACCTCAGACCCTTATAACATCATTAATTTGGTGACAAGGTCTGAGGTCAGACACCATAATGAGATGACCTCAGACACTTAACATCAATAATTTGGTGAGATTCATTATGTGGATAACATCTTAGGTGATAACCTCAGACCCTTATAACATCATAATTTGGTGACAAGGTCTGAGGTCAGACACCATAATGAGATGACCTCAGACACTTAACATCATTAATTTGGTGAGATTCATTATGAGGATAACCTCTTAGATAATGACCTCAGACCTTCATAACACCATTCATTGGTGATAAGGTCTGAGCTCAGGACCATTAGTTGAGTTTAAACAAGACCATTGCAAAGACAAGCTTAGAAAGAGGGATTTAGAGGTTGAAGCTCATTGCCAATTTATTTTTAGGTGACATCATCACAATAGAACTAAGAATGAAAAACATCACATGACATTCAATGAAAGGAAAGTGAAGATGGTCCTCATCAGAGGTTGATATATATATTCAGAAATTATATGTTCAATGAGTACAGACAAAAGTTCCACAATGTAAGTTACAAACGATGATCAAAATATCCTAAGAGTCTGAGGGGGGAACGTTGACACCCTCGGCTTGGTTAGAGACCTCGGCCGCATCATCACAAGGGTCTGCCCCTCCAACCTCGGTGACCTCTAATGTAGCAGTCTCTGCAGGAGCGGAAGCCTCTTCCTCAACCTCTTGAAGAGCTTGGGGAAATTGTGGATCAGCAAAGCCAAGACCCACGAAATCAGAGGCCTTCAAAGTGTCGGCCTCTCTCTCTCTCTGATGTCAGCCCATTTAGTAGTGGCTTTGATACCTCTTTCAAGGTATTCAAAGCCAAACCCCATGAACTCATCAGAGGATTTATAATCAGCAATGATCTTCTCAGAGGCGTCCTCAATGGCGGCCCTGACAGCCGAGTTGACCTTTTGCTGCAGAACGTCGTCCTTAGCCTTTAATGCAGCAGCATGATCCTTACCGAGCTGGGAGATGTCCCTCTCCAACCCCTTCATCTTCTCCTCAGAGCCCTTCAGCTCAGACTTGAGGCGCTCTATCTCTGCGTTCAGAGTACTCTGAACTTTCTCGGCCTCTTACCCCTTTTGGATGAGGCAACTTCCTCAGAGTCCAGTTTGACAAATGGTGCATAGCGGTCAAACCCTGCATGTTTAGTAATCATAAGTAAGCTGAAGAAGAACCAGATGTTACACTTAGAAATTTTTTTAATGAAGGATCAAATCATACCTGAACGGCTCTGTGAAGGCCGAACTCAACCAGCAATGGGGTGTCCATAGCCCTGTAGAAGCGTTTGTCAGCCTCGGTCATTACAGAGCCGATGGCATCCAGGGCCTGCATGCTGTGGCTGACTACACTATCAGTTAACTTCAACTGATCCAGCCGAGCCGACAGGATGTCAGCTGAAGAGATAGGGATGGTAGGTTCAGTAGTCTTCTTCCTCGACCTCTGATCCTCAGGGGCATGATCTTCGGGAGCCCTCTTCTTTTTGGCTGGGGGCTTAGAGGCCGAGGGAGCTGGGGGAGGAGCGTTAAGACCTGCTTTTTTGGCAAGTCTTGTCAAGCTCGGTGCAGCCATCTCCCAAAGCTCGTCTGGAATATCTCTTGGTCGCTTTGCAAAAAATTAGTAGACCTGAGTTAGATAATCATATATGAATAAACTCAGAGGTTAAACTTGCAAAATAAAAATGCTTACCAAGATCGGCAAGGGGACTTCCACCCAGACCTATCCCAGAGAGGAAGTGGGGAGTCATCAGATGTTCAAACCTGACAAATAGACCATTTACCCCCTGATCTTGAAGGGCTTTCACCTTCTGGAGGTTTTGTAGACTTAGGCCAGGGTCGGCCCTGGCAGACATGGTGAGCTTACCCCACCTCAGGGGCATCCTCTGCTCCAGATTGGACGAGGGAACACGTGGGCCAAACTCCCATGGACCTAAGGCAAAGAAGTACCAAGGCTTCCAGTTATGGTTGGAAGTCTGGGTCACCTGAAGCAATTTCTTCTCAGGCCTCCGAGCTACAAAATGGTAGTAGCTCGGATGATTTTTGGCCGAGGAAGGGACGTAACAACCTACAAAGACTTGAACTGGAAGGTCTGAGTGGTGGACAGCCTTCCATAACACTATGGCCCCTATTAGGATTCTCCAGGCATTAGGAGAGAGTTGGGAGGGGGCCAAATTAATGTAAGAGAGGATGGATCTGATTATGGGGTGAATGGGCAGACGGAACCCCAACTTAAACATCTGCTCGTACAAACAGATTTCACCGTCTCGGCCATGATAAGCCCTCTCTTCCCTCAGAGGTCTCCTAAGTTTTATTGAGGGGCTAATATAATACAGGTATCTGAAGCAGAAAAGGTCTACCTCAATAATAGTACTCTCGATCTCGGCCGCCTCAGAGACGTCGACATCGCTCTCAACCTCATCATCATCATCCAACTCAACGTCGGTCGGAGCAGATGTTGATGGGTAACTCGGAAACCTCTGAGCAAACTCTGCCCCGGTGACAGCCGACATAGGGATGGCGTCAATTGGTGGTGGAATGGCCACACTCGGCTCAAGAATCTCAACCTCTGAGGAAGACCCTGAGGTGCTTGAGTGGTTATGGGACGAGGCTCGGCTGGAAACCTCGTCCTGATCAGGCCTAGGTGTGAAGTCCATGGCCTCTTGAAAGGAATCCACAGACATGGGGTCTGAGGTATAAGATTCAGACTCAGACATAGGTATGGGATCAGCAGGAACCCCTGTCTGATAGAAGTTCTCCGGGGGGTCAGGATATATCACCTTCAGAGGTGGTGGAAATATGGGTCTAATGGGAAACTCCTGGGATCTACGAGCTTCCTCCTGTGCTCTTTGTATTTGCCTAATCTTTTCTAAAGTCTTCTCTCTAAGAGAGGGGAACTCCTCAAGAAGCTGATATAAGGGTCTGAGCATCAGAGGACGACACTACACTTGGGGATTTTCCTAAACTACAAAAATTACAAACAAGACTGGGTGATAAAATAAAGGAATCTAAAGATCAAACTACTTAAATTTGGCAAGAAAAGCTCGCCTGAAACTATGGTGGTGTCGCCGAAAAACTAAGAAAGTCCCCTGAAAGTACGAAAATAAGGGTGCTGGCAGGTAAAATGAAGGAAAAAGTATGGTAGACCTTACCTGAGGATGAAATGGTAAGGAAGAGAGGAGAAGACACGAGAAATCACCACCCAAACTATGAGCTTGTTCATAACTATTAGCATGCTTGTTCATAACTATGAGCTTTTTCATAACTATGAGCTTTTTAAAATGGAAACAGATGAAACTATCTCTGATATGTTTACTAGATTTTCAAATATTATAAATGGATTGAAATCTCTTGGTAAATCTTATACTGACTCTGAATTAGTGAGTAAGATTCTCAGGTCACTACCATCTGCGTATATGACAAACAAGCTGGCAATCAAAGAAGCTATACGAGAAAGACCTATTTCTCTTGATGAACTGTTGGGCTCTTTAATTACTCATGAAATGGAACTCAAAGAACTTGCTAAAGATGAGAAGCCCAAGGCAAGCAAAACTATTACTTTCAAATCCATTGAGGAAAAAGAAGAAAGTGAGGAAACTGATAATGATGAAGATGGTGACATAGCATTTCTTACCAGAAAATTTAAAAATTTTCTTGCCAAAAAGAAGGGACAGTCTGGAAGTTATAAGAAATTCTCTTCAAAGAAGGCACATGAAGGAAAGTCATCCTCCAAGTTTGAGCCAAAATGTTATAACTGCAAAGAGTTAGGCCATATTAGACCTAACTGTCCCAAAGCCAAAGAAGGGAAGAATGGCAGAAAAGAGAAAAGAAATGAAAAATACAGAAAGGCCATGAAAGCTACTACTTGGAGTGATTGTGATGAAAGTAGTAATGATGAATATTCAAGTGATGGAGAAGTTGAAAATCTTTGCCTTATGGCAAATGATGATGAGGTATCTTCTAATTTTAATTCAGATAGTGAATATGAAACTTCAAATGATCATGATGAACTTCAAAATGCTTTTGATGAACTTTTTTACAACTTTGATGAACTTAAAACTAAATATATTAATCTTAAAAAAATACATTCTTCTTTATCACATAAATATGATTCTCTCCTTGAAAATCTGGATGTAATGAAATCTGAAAATAAGTCTATAGAATCTGAAATAAAAAAACTAAGAATTAATGAATCATCAAGTCATTTTTCTGAAAATGAAAAATTGAAACTTAAACTTAAGGATTTAACTTGGTGTCCTGAAAAGTTTGTAAATGGAGAAAAAAAAATTGCTACTTGGAAACCAAAGGTGGATGTATGATAAGGCTGGAATTGAATATAATGAAAAAGAAAATGAGAAAAGTTTTGAAAATTATTCTAAAAATATTGAAAATTCTTTATGTACATATTGTGGAAGACATACTCATTTTTCAAATTTTTGCAAATATAGATTTTCTACCAATGTGGCATGGATTCCTAAAGAGACTCCTATTTTTGCTAACCCGTATGGACCCAACACATTTTGGGTACCAAAAGAAAAGTTATTTAAATGTTCGCTGTAGGTTTGTTTTAGAGCTAGTTCGATCAAATAAAAGTGGTTCTTAGACAGCGGGTGTTCAAGACACAAGACGGGTGACAAAAGTAAGTTTTCTAGCTTGATTGCCAAAGATGGAGGACTAGTCACATTCGGAGACAACTCCAAAGGCAAAATCATTGGCATAGGTAAAGTCGGTAAGGATCCCTCCCCGTGCATTGAAAACGTTCTTTTAGTTGATGGTCTTAAACATAATTTAATTAGTATTAGCCAATTGTGTGATAAAGGTTATGATGTTATATTTAAAGAGGATTACTGTCTAATAAAATATGCTAAAGATAATAATGTTGTGTTTGTTGCTTCTAGACATGAAAATGTTTATACTCTCGATTTTGATAATTTGTCACAATAAAATGTTAAGTGTTTGGCTGTTCTAAATGACACTCGTTGGTTATGGCATAGAAGATTAGGTCATTCCAACATGGAACAACTTAATATTTTGTCCAAAAATGAGTTAGTTAGAGGGCTGCCCAAAATTAAGTTTGTTAAAGATAAATTGTGTAATGCATGTCAATTTGGCAAACAAACTAAAACTTCATTGAAAAAGAAAAGAGATATATCAACTAATAGGCCTTCAGAATTATTACACTTAGACTTATTCGGTCCTAACAAAGTAGCTAGTTTAGGTGGAAAATATTATGCTCTTGTTATTGTTGATGATTATTCTCGATTTACAGGGTTTTCTTTCTTTCTCATAAAAATGATACACACTCTATTTTTGCTAAATTTTGTAAGAAAATTCAAAATGAAAAAGGTTGAAATATTGTCTTTATAAGAAGTGATAGAGGAAGAGAATTTGACAACAAAGATGTTGAATTATTTTGTGATGAAAATGGTTTTGAACATAATTTTTCTCCACCAAGGACACCTCAACAAAATGGTGTAGTAGAAAGAAAGAATAGATCTTTACAAGAAATGGCTAAAACTATGCTAAATGAACATAACTTACCAAAATATTTTTGGGCGGAAGCTGTTAATACATCTTGTTATGTAATAAATAGAGCTATTGTTAGAAAAGGTTTAGATAAAACTCCTTACGAAATATTGAAAAATAAAAGACCAAATATTAGTTATTTCAAGGTTTTCGGAAGCAAATGTTTTATTTTAAATGATAAAGATAATTTGGAAAAATTTGATGCTAAATCAGATGAAGGTATCTTTCTTGGATATGCTCTTTATAGTAAAGCATATAGAGTTTTTAATAAAAGGACCTTAGTTGTTCAAGAATCAATACATGTATCTTTTGATGAATCTAACTCTCTTACTAATAACAACAAAGATGATGATGAGGTTTTAGATCTAAATAAGTCTATTAATGAAGAAAACTTTACTTCTAATATTGATAATTCAATTAATAATGAAAGGACTCCAAATAAAGATAAAAATGATAATGACTCTAGTTTACCTAAAAATTGGAAATTCGTTAATAATCATCCTTTTGAAAATATTTTAGGAGAACCTTCAAGTGGTATTCTTACCAGATCCTCCTTAAAGAATGTTTGCAATAATTTGGCTTTTGTGTAAAAAATTGAACCAAAAGATATAAATGAAGCCAAAAAAGATGAGTTTTGGTTGTTAGCTATGCAAGAAGAATTGTTATAGTTTGAGCGTAATAATGTTTGGTCACTTGTTCCTACACCTAAAGATAAAACTATTATTGGAACTAAATGGGTTTTTAGAAATAAAAAGGATGGTGGCGGATTGATTATAAGAAATAAAGCTAGACTAGTTGCACAAGGTTTCAACCAACAAGAAGGTATTGATTACGATGAAACTTATGCTCCCGTAGCTAGATTAGAAGCCATTCGTATGTTACTAGCATATGCATGTTATAAAAACTTTAAATTATTTCAAATGGATGTCAAAAGCGCTTTCTTAAATGGTTTTATAAGTGAGGACATTTATGTTAAGCAACCTCCCAGTTTTGAAAATCACAAATTTCCAAATCATGTTTATAAACTAAATAAAGCTTTATATGGATTAAAACAAGCTCCTAGGGCTTGGTATGATAGGTTAAGTGGATTTTTACTTAAAAATGATTTTGTGAAAGGAAAAATGGATTCCACTCTTTTTATAAAAATTCTTAACAATGATATGCTTCTTGTACAAGTTTATGTTGATGATATTATATTTGGATCCACCAATGAAAATTTATGTAAAGATTTTTCAGAATTTATGCAAAGAGAATTTGAAATGAGTATGACGGGTGAGTTAAAATTCTTTTTAGGCTTACAAATTAAGCAAACTAAAAATGGCGTCTTTATCAATCAATCTAAACATATTAAAGATCTTTTAGTAAAATATGGTTTAGAGAATTGTAAAGCTCTTGGTACCTATGAGCACATCTATGAAGTTAGATATTGATGACAAAGAGAAATCTGTCAATACTACCTTATATCGTGGCATGATTGGTAGTCTCCTATATTTAACCGCTAGTAGACCCGATATTATGTTTAGTGTATGTTTATGCGCTCGCTTTCAAGCAAATCCTAAATAATCTCATTTGTGTGCCGTAAAACGCATATTTCGATATTTAAATGGTACTCAAAACTTAGGATTATGGTATCCTAAAAATACTTCGTTAGAACTAGTAAGTTATTCCGATGCAGATTTCGCGGGTTGTAGAATTGATAGAAAAAGCACTAGTGGTACATGTCATTTCTTAGGACACTCACTAGTTTCTTGGTTTAGTAAAAAGCAAAATTCAGTTGCCTTTTCCACGGTCGAGGCAGAATATATTGTCGCCGGTAGCAGTTGTGCTCAAACATTGTATATGGAACAACAAGTAGAAGACTTTAAAATGTTCTTTCACAATACCCCAATTTTTTGTGACAATACTAGCGCTATATGTTTGACAAAAAATCCAATTCTACACTCTAGAACAAAGCATATTGAAATTAGACATCATTTTTTACGCGATCGCGTTCAAAAAGGTGACGTACGCATCGAATTTATTTCTACGGATCTTCAATTAGCCGATATTTTCACAAAACCATTATCTGAAGATCGTTTTACCTTTATTTGTCGTGAACTCGGTATGGCATGTATAAATGATTTAAAATTATAATTTTTTTTTCATTGCCTATATCGATATTATCTTCACAACTTTCCATAAATACCTTATCACTAGTAGACAAACTTTGGTATCTTTATCACTAGCTGACATTCACCACCCCTATATGTATATAAATATGAGTTCCTCCTCTTCACACACAAATCATGAAGTCCTTCTATGTTGTTTGGGTTGGAAAACATCCCGGGGCTTATACCACTTGGGCAGAATGTGAGCTTCAAATAAAAGGTGTAAGTAATGCTAAATTCAAAAAATACCCTTCTTTCTCCGAAGCTCTTAATGCCATAGCTCTCTCTCCTCCATTTGCCCCTTGGGTGAAACCTCCTTCGTGGCCATTTGTTTTGCCTCCAAATATGCAATCACATGCCTCTGCTTCTAATGAAAATGTTGCTTGCTCAACCTCTCAAAACAGTGCTGAAAATCCTATCAAAGTTGTTGTTGAGAAAATCACGATTGAGGGAAACACTAAAGATGTGTGTCATCTTGTTAACAACCTTAAGCTGTAATCTTATATGAATATGTTGTTGTTTTTCAATTTGATGTCTTGCGCATTATTTGATGTTATTCCTATCTATCTCTTCAAATATATGTTATGTAAGATTATTATGTTAAATATGTGCTTAATTAAAAATTCATGGTATTCCCTTATGTCTCTTACAATTTATGGTTATATCCCGTGCATGAATTATTTTTTATAGGGGGAGATATTCTTTTTACCCGTGAGACTGAATTTATAAGAAAATCTTTTTGATAATGTCAAAAAGGGGAGAAGTATGTTTGATTCACTCATTTGTGCTTAATTAATACATTTTGTGAATCATTGTTTGTCATCATCAAAAAGGGGGAGATTGTTAACGAAAATGTTATTTATCCCTAATTAATTAAATTAGTTTAATTAATGTACATTTTAGTTTAACGTAATATAATGATTTTGATGATTCCAAACATATTTTTATTAGGTTATTCTATAGATATTTATTATTGTATAATCTTGTTTATATACCATTATATACATATTTTTATTTATGTCATCTTGTCTTGATAACATATTTATTTTAATTAAGTTATACATGTTCATGTTAAGTTTTATTTTCACGACTCAACATACCTTGACTTTACTCAACGAACATATTCGACTAAAGGTATTCATGTATGTTGCACATTTGCACTTGACACATTAGACACACATGCATATTTCTTGATCTATGATTTTAATTGTGTGACTAATTAATTATGAGCCGAAACATTTTTTTTCTAAAAAAGAATTTTTTTTAAAAAAATAAGTCTTGACACTAAATATTTTTTTTAATAAAAGTTACAGATTATTTTTTTTGTTATAAGTATACATATGCGTGTAAATCGTTGTTGTATGGTTTCAAGACTTGACTTTTAGTTGCTTTGTACATGTATGCTTTTAAGTCAATAGCTATTAGTAGCTTTTGTGTATATAACATATTATATATGTTAGTAACATATGCTAGAAATTTGACAAAAGCCAAAAGCTGTGGCCGATTTTGACCACTTGTCCCATGACTTTGTGTTTTCATCTATTGGCCTATCTCATGTGTATGCCATATTATATATCATATATTATTATATATATGTTGGTACACTAATGCCTCTGCATGTACTACCGATTTGACTCAGTAGGTCCCTAGACTTTTTGGCATGAATTTATATATAATATATTATGTTATGTGTAGATTTTACAAGTCTTGTCCCATGCCTCTTTATTACCATATCTGATGGCGTGTTCCCCATTCTTGTATCGATTTGACCGCCCATGTTATTTCAAACAATGTCGTGTCAGTTTTTCCGCCCACGGTTTTCATGTAAATCAGGAAATGGTATTTTCTAAAAACGACGTCGGATGTAATTTTTACCGCTCACAGATTTATGGTATGGTTTTATCGCCCACGGTTTTGAAAATACAACTAGTATGGTATTCGATTTTTTTTTAAAAACGATGCCGTATTAATATTTTTCAAACGGTAATTTTTTACTAGCGTTTTGATTATGCTTTTTTTTAACAGCTAGTATTTACTCTCTCTAAGATATCAGTCTACAATATTTTGTTAGACAATAAAAAATGGTTCTCATCTAATTCGATATATCTTCCCAAAGATATTGAGCATTTAATGCTCTCCCAATCTCTCTCTATCAGTTCACAATTAAATGCTCCAAGTTGAAGATGAGTTCAGCTCAAGCTTTCTCCAACGGTTATTTTTTTAGTTACATTTATATATCAGATTTGATTATTATCTCTTGGACTAATTTTTTTTTCTTGACAGAAAATATATGAGTCATCTCAAAGCTACTTTCAATCACATATATTTTCAGATTACCATTTATGTGCTACAACAGCTATATTTTTATGGAGAAAATAAAAATGAAGATTTGCATATCAGATCTGGAGATTATTTTCAGCTACCTCATCTCAGCAAAATCAGGAGCATTTAATGCTCAAAATGCATGTGTCTAACAACGAGTTTTTGGAAGACACATTTAAAGCTTTGAAGAGTTGCATTGAAGACAACTACTTGAATGAGAATATGATCAAGACTTGAAATATTACTGAGAGCATTTATTTTACTACTCAGCTACACATTCAAGAGAGCAATTAATTTATATTCTGCTCATTCATTGAAGAAGAAGACTTGTGCCTACTTTAACATCATTTATTGAAGTCTCATTAAAGAAGGAGAAACTCAGATTACAAATTGTATTTTAAGGAGTTTCATTATTGTACTGTGTACTACAAAAATTCAGATTTATTGTGAAGCCTTGTTGAAGCTTCGGTTTTTACCGGTAATTGGTTCCTACCCGTAAGTGGGCCACGGGGTTTGAAGCTCGGAGTTAGCTTGCAAACAGTTGTACGTGGTGGTTTGATCCTACCCGCAAGTGGATCAGGTTTAGTGAAGCGCAAAGGAGACAGGGGCTCGAGGTGCGTGGACGTAGGCCGGGATTTGGCCGAACCACGTTAAATTTCGGTGTCATTTATTTTTCGCACTTTTATTTATTTATTTGCACATGCTTGCTTGAGTCAATATTTTCAGCACACTATCTTGCAAATAAATTAATTCCGAAATTTGACTAAATTAATTTTTAGGTTAAAATAATTATTTTTGAACTAAATAATTAACTTCAGAATATTACTTAATTTTAAACACGAAACTTAAATTAATATTCCTAGTGTGTTAAAATCTGCAATTTTAGTTAGTTGATTGCATTTATTTGATATTGTTAAATTTATTCTTTATAGTTTTATTAATCTGAAATTTGTCTAAGTGATTTAAATTTAATATTTTTCTAAAATCTTAATTTGACTTAAAGTTTGTAAAAACTCAATTCACCCCCCCCCCCCCCCCCTCTTGAGTATAATCTGGGCAACAACAAATACACTCAAACAATAGCAATTATTTATCAAGAGATTATATCCAAGCATATGAGATATATAGATTGATTTGAAACTACCCAAATGAAATTCTTTAAAAACTAAACAAGAAATTTCAGTAGAAAACTCACAAAAAAAATCTTTCGCTCACACATATCAATTAAAGAATGGTGTATAAAAAAAATCTCTCGCTCACACACATATCAATTAATTTGTGTTTTGGGTTCACTATATATATATATATATATAATTTTATCACTCCCTCACGAGATCGTCCACTAGGGTAACCTAGGGGTTTAACGGCTTATTGCATATGCTAAATACAATCGAATCGCCCGCGAGAGTGGCCTTTATCTGTTTTTCCCATTTTGTGCTATCTCTTGTTGTTGGTTTACTTGTAGTTCCTGTTGCATCTTATTTCATTACTAGGGACTAACATCTTATTTCATTTTGATGAAGCGGGAACCGTGCGTCGTGTAATAAGCAAATAGTTGTTATTGGTTCGGTGACTCAATGCAAAAAACCTAAACTACTACTACACTTGCGAGGCAAGCACAGCGGTAAGTCGGGTATCGTAAGAAATCCACAGGGAGTGATAGAATTTTAAATTGGTAATTTTTTTATAACTTCAGGAATAAAAGCGTAAAAGGTGATATGTTGTTATGGCGACAAAAGAGATGAATAAGTTACGCTACACAAAAGTAAAGCGAGGATCGGGATCGCATCCTACCACACAGATCGAAACAACTACTAATTAGAATTGCGGCTAAAAAACATTTAATTGAACATTTTAATTAAGCATAAATTTCACACAAGAAGGAATTTAACCTAAAGTTGCTTGAATAACCATTTAATAAAAAATGGTTACACAAGGATTAAATTCGGATTGTCGCTATAAACACTAAAGTTGCGTAACAAATAAAGTTAAACACGTAACAATCCAACTTTAACACACGCGGTTTCAATTAAACGCAATTTTACATGAAACCTAGTTTTCGGAGCTCGAGGCCCGTTAATGGCAGGACACAACCCCACCCCTATTTATCTAAGGGCTAAACATGAATTAAACTAAATTAAACTAAATAACTAGATTAAGACAATAAATAACTAAATTAAACTAATTATCTAGGCAAGGAAAATTAAGAACATAACTATATTAATGGAGAGGATAATGAATAATTCAACTTGCAAACCCAAATGGATGTCACCCCAAGTAGAAATGAAGATGAGCTCTCAAAATAAAACCCTAACCTAAAATATCTCTTCAAAACTAAGTCTATATCCCTTATTACAACAAATATCTCTTACATAGTAAGTTGGAATTAAAATAGAAAAGAAAAAAAAAAGAAAAAGGAAGGCAAAATATCTGAGAAAAACAGGGGGTCGATCAATCGATGGTTCAAAAACATGCCCACTGTCTCCCACGATTTTAGAAACAAGGAGGGATCGATCGATCGACATTTTTGGCCGATTGATCGATGAAGCAGGTCTGATCCAAGTTGCCTTGTTTTGATTTCCTTATAATTCCCTTCCGCTAAAAATCCCGTAACTTCTTCGTTCGGACTCGGAATCGCGCACCATTTGTGGCCACGCGAAGCTTGTGATGAGGGCTACAACTTCCGTGTAGATGTTGGGCCAGGTTCCCAAACTATGAAATGACCGAAATGCCCTTGCGCGTGCGATCACGTACGGAACTTCACCGGAATGCGTCCTCACTTCATACTAAGCATCCGAATACATATAAATGCTCAATTAACCCCTACGAAGCATGTTAACCTATAAATCCGAGGTTGTCTGGTTAACGAGCATAGATATAGGGACTAAGATACCCGAGGGGGCGTATAACGCGTAGGTTAACGGGTGAAATACGCAAAATTTATGCATATCAAGATACTAACCTCTTTTGAACGACGACCTCAACTCGTTTGAACGAGTTTATGCTCTGCTCTGAAAATCATTTTTCTCCATTTTTAACCCTCAAACCTCTATGGATTCAACCCAAAATTCAATCCAATTGATACCCCATGTTTATTACATCTATAAACAGGTTCCAACACAAATATATATCATCAATCATCGTCGATTCTCATTAAAACTTTTAGGGTTCACGAATTGGGTTTTTCTCAAGATTTCTTAAATCACAAATTCAATTCGATTCAATAATTCGAATTCAACAACAATTACTACTGGGTTTCGATTCTAGATTATATTCTAACATCATATGATAATATTCGCACATTAATTAAACATCAATTTAACCTTTAATGCTTAAATCCCCCAAACCCAAATTTCATATGTGTCACCCTCCCAAAACGAATTTATCAGCACATACTATAATATGAACATGCAATTCTGGTTTTTAAATCGAAAGAAAGTTTAATTACTTGCCTTATAGGATTCGTAGGGTCTGATTCCACGTAGAAGATGATGAATCTGACAAAGCACACCCGAATTCCCTTTGAATTTTGTCTCTAAAGCCCCCTCTCTTTCTTTCTTCCCCCTTTTCTCAAGTTCTAGGGTTTTCTAATTGAGCTATAGCTTCCTCTAACTCCAACACTTAGATTTAAAATTCTTAATCCCGTAATTAAGTTAATGGTCCAAACCCAAATGACCCGAACACTCCCGTGTGGGCCCCGTTATGTCTAAAAAGGCATCGAAACCTAATGACTACCCCCGGGTACACTATTACGACTATCTCAAGCCTCAACCCATGCAAAATCAACCATGACCTCAAAATCACCATCCGAGTCACTCTATAATAAAGTCCTATCTCGACGCCAAGCAGTCTATACCGACTCCCGGTTGAGATAAAATATCACCACGTCACTATCACTCGCTAGGACGTAAAATTAATAACTAACTATTCACTTAGTAATTATATTCCATAAATATTAACCATTATATCTCCTGATTAATATTTTAATTAACACGTAATATTAATTCAATTAAATTACGGTACGTGTGTAATTTAAAGTACCCGAATCAATTAAATACAAATGCTCAAGAATACGGAGTGTTACAATTCGAGTAACCCATGTGTTTGCCTAAAATCTAACAAAATGGTAATTTCCCCCCACCTCACATCTCCTCTTTTCTTCACTCCTTTCTTTCTCCTCTTATATAGAACATCATTCACTTTTTCCTCCTTCATCTATATCTTCACTTCTCGGAGAACTTCAAATGGGTCCACGATTTTCTTCTAATTTTTTTTATTAACTAGGTAAGCCAACTTAATCCCGACTCACCTCACACCTCAATCCATTTTAGCCCGCCTAAATTCAACTCAATCCATATTTGGCCCGCCCAATCTCATCCTAACCCACGTAATATCGGTGCAATCTACATGTATTTTGTTAATCCCACCTAATATATATATATATATATATATATATATATATTAACTTTTGTGATTCCCGATTCGATTCTACCTTGCGATTCTCGATTTGAATCTACGGATCAACTTCTTCGTTTAATTCAGTGTGGTTTATATATAAACCCACAAACGGAACCAATGACCTTGGTTTTTTATTTAAAGACCCATAACCAACCCACAATTGAGTGGACTGGGTTTGGATGAAAATATGATCCACCGATTTTGGATTAAAGTATGCATTAGGTGTGGCCCGTTTGGATTAGAATTTTATTCAGTACTAGCATAGAGCCCGCGCGATGCACGGGTGTAAATGTATAGTGCGAAATAAATTTGAATATAAATATAATATTTCATTATATTTAAATGACACATGTTTTCAAAGAGTAACGATAGACAAACATAACCGTGCAAAAGTTTTTCTCAATCAATGTACTATATTTCCGACCCACCCACCACCCCCCCCCCCCCCCCCCCCACAAAAAAAAAATATGCAGGTCAAAATTTCATTACTACAAGAAAAATGAATATTAGGGACGGCCGTGTCATTTTGTCCCTAATACTATACCAAAAGGGAGGGTTTTAATTACCGTCCTTTTTTATAGTAACCAAAGGGGCGTTTTTTTATAAACCGTCCCTTTTGGTATTTCTCAAAAAGGACGGTAATTAAAACCGTCCCTTAAAGCATATACGGATTTTTAGCGCTGATTTTCCCCGGGTTATTTTAAGGGATGGAATTTAAAATCATCCCTTTTGCTATATCAAAAGGGACGGTTTGTAAAATCCGTCCCTTTTGATATAGCAAAAGGGACGGTTTTTAATTCCGTCCCAGTTAATAAAAAATATTTTTTTATTTTTTCCAAATGAGTATTTGGGACGGATTGTTTTAACCGTCCCTTTTAAGATACTAAAAAATACGGTTTTAAAATCCGTCCCTTTTGGTATAAATTATTTTTTATTTTTTCCCCACTTTTAATGAGTAGTTGGGCAAAAGGGACGGTTACATCCGACCCTTTTAATGTTTTCCCTAACTTTTCTCCCACTTATTCCAAAAATTGGCCTAATTCTACATTTTGGACTCCCGCTCTCTCTGTGTGCTCTCGCGCTCGCTCTGCTTCTCTGCCCGCCGCCGCTGCTCCCTACCCCCTTCGCATGCGCGCTGCGCAGCCCTATCCCTCCGCCTCTCCCCTGCCCTAGCCCCATTCCACCCCTCCGCCTCCTCCACCTCTCCCCTGCCCTACCCCAGCTCCACCCCTCCGCCTCCTCCTCTCCCCCTTTGCCTCCGCCTCTCCCCTGCGCACAGGTATTAATCCCTTCTGCAATATATATATATATATATATATATATATATATATATAGACACACACACACACATATACACTATCTGTATTGATTTGTTTAGACATTTGTTAGGGATTTGCTTAGATTGTTATCATAGTAGTTTAGGCATTTTTTAAAGTTTTGTTTAGTGATCTGTTTACATATTTTAACATACTAGTTAGGGATTTTTATGCATTTAACATCAATAAGTCTAAAGCAGATTTTTAATTATTTATAGCAAACCAGATTTAAAAAATAAAAAACAAAAATCAGATTGGATTACTGGATCGAACTACTGGATTGTTAACAAATTCAGATTCGGTTGCCAATGTACTGATCTGTGTCTGACTATCGGATCCCGTCCGAATCCGAAAATGTCAAACGGATTCTAGCTATAGAATTTATAGTTTTTATAATTTTCTAAATCCCATGTGCCAAATGAGAATGAAGGATTTCATTTTTTTCCAGTTTATTGTTGCTTTGTACTCCATCCATGTTTAATTAGGAATTCATGTTTATAACATTGATACGGACACTTTTAGAACATTGACACGAACAAATGATATTCAAATGCAATTTTGTATATATTTATAAATCTTTTTTCCAATTTGTAATAGGGGTTCAATAAGATCAATATGAATAAGAGTTGGATCTGAGGAGATAGGACCACAAAGGCGTACGCCGATGGAGTTCAAATCTTTATTGATTTTGCATATAAAAATAAGGATATTCTTACTTCTAGCATCAAATGCCCATGTAGTACTTGTGTTAATCGTGTCTACTATAACTCACAAACTGTGAGGAATCACATAGAGATGTATGGTTTTGAAAAGAGTTACAAGAATTGGATTTATCATGGGGAATCATTGGGTGATTTTAATATCAACGTAAATAGTTGGAGCGATGGTATGGTTGTTGATGATGTATTAGCTGATTTGAACTCGGGGGCAAGCATGATTGCAATGGTTCAAGAATGAAGGGGGATTCCATGTAGAGAGGAAAATATGGGCAATAATGAAGAACCTAACATCGAAGATCATGACGTGCTCGACGCAGACCTCCCAGAATATTTTAGACTTTTAAAAGAGGCACAAAGTGAGTTGTATGAGAATTGTCCTAAGTACATTATCGAGTTGTCATTTTTTGTTGAATTATTGCACTTGAAACAACTAAATGGATGGACAAATCGTTCTTTTACGATGTTGATGTTATTCTTGCAAAAGGTGTTCCAGAAAGCCAAGATTCTAAAATCCTTTTATCAAGCTAATAAATTGACAAAAGATTTAGGATTTAAGTATGAAACGTGGGATGCATGTCCTAAGAGTTGTATGTTGTTTCGAAATGAGAGCGAGAATCTTGAGAAATGCAAAATTTGTGGGGAATCCAGGTTCAAAAATGAATTTGATAGTGGTGAGGGTACAAAAGCAGCAGCGAAAAAGGTAAGGTATTTTCCTTTGAAATCGAGATTACAACGATTGTATTGGTCATCGCATACTGCTCCACTAATGAAATGGCATGCTGATGAACGAATCGATGATGGCGTGTTGAGGCATCCTGCTGACTCCCTTGCATGGAAGACATTTGATGAGCGAAATCCATCTTTTGCGAGTGATTGTCGCAATGTTAGACTTTCACTAGCAACTGATGGATTCAATCCGTTTGGTAATATGAGCATTGTTCACAGTACTTGGCCTATTATGCTAATGATATTAAAATTTCCCCCATGGTTGTGTATGAAACAACCCCACTTAATTTTGTTTGTTCTTATTGACGGACCAAAAGGGCCCGGTGATAAAATTGATGTATATTTACAACCACTAATTGATGAGTTGAAAGAGTTATGGGCTAATGGGGTACGTACTTATGATGAATCAGTGAAACAGTTTTTTCAGTTACATGCGGCGTTGTTATAGACAATTAGCGATTTTCCTGGTTATGCCATGTTATCAGGATGGAGCACAAAAGGTGAATTTGCTTGTCCTTGTTGCAATAAGGACCATCAAGCTATACGATTGAATAACGGTCATAAGTACTGTTATTGGGGTCATCCTCGATTCTTACCAATGCGACATAAATTTCGAAAAGAAAAAGTTACATTTAATGGCAAGTTTGATATGAGGCCACCACCATTGAAACTAACTGGATCATAAGTTCTGCAACAATTAAATGAGCTTGACGTTGTAACTGAATATAAGAAAGAAGACGTGCTGAAAAGAATGATAAGAGACCAAAAGGAAATTGAGCTTGCAAAAAAAACTAAAGGTAATATTCCGAAAAAAATACTGAATTGGACGAAGAAAAGTATCTTTTTTGAATTGCAATATTGGGAGCATAATTTGATTAGCCATAATCTTGATGTCATACATATCGAGAAGAAATTTTGTGACATTATTCTTTTTACATTGTTGGGCATCAAAGGGAAAACAAAGGATAATTTAAATTCTCGCAAAGACCTCAAAGAGATGAGTATTAGGCGCGTGCTACATCCTCAACCGCGAGGAGCAAATCAGCAGTATGTGGCCCCAGCAGATTTTACGATGAGCAACAAAGAGAAAGATATATTCTTGAAAGTGTTACTCAATCTCAAAGTTCCAGATGGTTATTCTTCGAATATTTCACGATGTGTGCACCCTCAAGAGAGAAACATTTGGGGACTTAAGAGTCATGACAATCGCATTCTAATGCAACAACTACTCCCGATAGCTGTACGTAGGGTATTGCCAAAGCATGTTGTCAAAGCTTTAATTGAATTAAGTAATTGCTTTGCGATACTATGCTCAAGTGTAAATACTTTAGCTGACTTGGAGAAATTTAAAGACCGTATGGCTCTTACTTTATGCAGTCTAGAGAAGATATTCCCTCCAGGATTTTTTGATGTGATGAAACATTTGCCCATGCATTTGACTGATGAACTATTAATTGTCGGGTCAGTGCTTTATCGTTGGATGTATCCAATGGAAAGGTATCTACACACATTGAAACTCTATGTGCGAAATCGTGCTCATCCTAAGGTCTCAATTGCTAAGTCTGTCCTTTTAGAAGAGTGCATAACCTTTTGCTCGAGGTATTTGGGTGATAACGTGGAAACCAAGTCTAGTCGACCTATTAGAACGGATGACAAAGGTAATGACTCTGGTCGCGCTATTGGGAAAAAAAGTTCAAATTCAGCTTGATGAAGAAACATTGGTTCGGGCTCATCGTTATGTGCTTTTCAACACTGATTCAGTGGCACCGTTCATCGAGTAAGTTAGGTTTTTGCCTTAACAACGTGCACAACTTTGTTACTTGTAGGTTTTGATACATTCATTACGAAATTGACATGTGTGCATTTTTATAGAAAACATCTTGTGGAGCTTTCAAAAGAGTATTCTCAACTTTCACAGCACCATATTCAACGCCTTCATAACGAAAAATTCAGCACATGGTTTAAGAATCATGTAAGTCGGTTTATTCCTTGTTAATATTAATAGTGCTCTAGTATATTTGCTATATAAAATTTTGATTACCTTTTTTGTTGGGCAAATATCAGGTGCGCAGTTTGACAGATAACGCCCAACTACCCGATGAAATTAGGAGTTTGTCTTTAGGCCCTCTAAAGGATGCTTTTAGATTCCACTCTTATATTGTTCGTGGTTTTCGATTTCGGACAAAGGCAGTTGATTAACGTAAAAAAACTCAAAATAGTGGGGTGGTTCTAAAAGCTGCACAGATGAGTTATTCTAGCCGTAGAGACAAAAATCCTCTTTTAGGGGATGTTACTTTCTATGGACAGGTTACAAACATCATTGAGATTCGTTACCTTAACGGCATGAAATTTGTCTTATTCAAATGCGATTGGATCGATGACCGTAAGGGTAAAAAATTAGATGAATTTAACTTTACGCTCATTAACTTCAACTATTTGTTATACAAAGATAACCGAGTTGGTGATGAACCTTTTATCCTAGCATCTCAAGCAGAACAAGTTTGGTATGTGGAAGACCCGTTAGAATCAGACTGGCATGTTGTTGTTTCGATTACACCAAGAGACAAATTTGATGGATATTTAGCCAATGAAGACTTAGATGTCCATGAAGTTGAGCCATTTAGCATGCAACAACTAGATCAAGATCAAAATGTATCTTGGACGAGGCAAGGGATAAATGGCTCCATAATTGACACAACCGTTCTTGATGATGACGATGGCACGGAGGAAGAAAGGGATGAAGTTATTGAGGAATGAAGGTATGGTGGTTGAAATGCTTGAACTTTTTTACCTCTGTATTACGTTAGTGAGAACATATCAGAATTACAAAATGATGATTGAAATAGATGTTTTATTAAATATTTGTTCTCGTATTCACGTGTTGCCTTTTATTTTTTAATATTAACGGTTATGTTATAAATGTTGTGTTTAAATATTTTTTGATATTGTGACGGGAAACAATGCGGTCTTCTGTAAATTTTAATGATAATATTAAGAATGCATTAGAAGAATTTGAACATTCATCTTTTAAAGAGGGCACTCTAATTACTTTGTATGGATTCCGTAAAATTGAATTATGTCGTTACTCGCAAAAATATGGGAAACAAATATCAGAACAATATTTGTTTGAAAAAAATACTCCAGACGCTACCACCATGTTGGGATCAAGCAAAAGAAAAGATATTTCAAAAACATAATCCAACACGTGGAGAGAAATTAGTAGAGCTACTATAGGAGGAAAAACGAGAGTTTCATCCTTTATGGATAGAATTTGAGCAACATAAAATAAGCCCAAATTTAAATGTGCGAGATCATATGCATAACAAAGAAAGAGTATACAACATTTTAAAGAGGAGAGGTTTTTGTCCTAACATAATTGTTCTCGTGCATGCGATTGTGAGTACGCTTCCACCCACGTGGCCAATTTCATCTATTATTAAAAGGATAAAATGTGGTTGGCTCAATATGAGGGATTTGACAGATTTTTTGGAAGAAATAGAAAGGTATTGAAAATGCATACTATCAAAGGAACTACGATGTATTATAAGTTTTCATTTTGTGTTTCATGTATAACGTTTATTCATATTTATTTTGACATATATGTTTTTATATAGATCTATCATGCCAACTAAAAACCCTTATCATTCCGTGGGAGTGGGAGGGTCATCGGATTCTCAAGCAGAAATGACCCCCCCATGTGCTCAGACGTCTATAGGATCACATCGGTCTCAACTAGAGTCATCTCAGTCAATGATATGTCAACCCTCAGATAATATGGGTGGAGGTATGTGTCTACCTATATAGTAGATAATTGTAAAATTCTGCTACAAATATTTTACTTTTATAATTATTCATGTCATATTTTCTTTTGAATTTTTATCAGGTAGTGTTGAGGGTACACCATTACCAACTCAAAATGGTCCCGCTACTAGTGTGAAATGTAGAGGGTTTTCGAAACCATAGAAAGAATGGGATAGTGGTCAAAAGTTGATAATTGGGTGGAATAACGACTGCCAGCCAATCGAACCCAACGGGAAGAAGCTTGCGAGTCAGTTGGGATATTTCGCTAGACAAGGATCGTTATTTCCTTTGGATGTGGACGATTGGAGAAGAGTATTGAAGAAAAATCTCGATATAGTTTGGGATAGTGTGAAGGTACTTGTCTATCATTGATAATATAAATTTGAATATTTTAAAATGCTCAGTTAGTACGTCAATCAAATGATCTATTTATAATTTATTTATATTCTTTTGTTTGTAGCGCAATACAAATGCCCCTGAAGGATTTAAGCCAATTTGTTTTCAAATGCTGGACAATGCTTGGAGGCGCTTTAAGTATCGTATAAAAAAGGACTATTATGAGGCGTATGACAATGACACAGATCGACTTGAAAATGTACCTCTCCAAGTTGATCCCGATATATGACCTAAATTAGTGTCTTATTGGGGTGAAAAAGAAACCGTGGTATGACATATGTAGAATTACTTTCTATTTATTTTAGTTCATTGTTTATATGTATCAAAATTGTAACATGATTTAACTCTTTATATAGCAAGTGGCGGCCAAAAACGCCGAAAATAGGGCAAACCTTTGTGCCCACCCCAGGATTTGGAGGATGTCAATTCCTCAAGTTGTAGAAAAGGTTAACATCATATTTTATATTCCTTACATATTCTTTTATGCTTTTAGTTTGAGGACAATAATGTTGAATTTCATCATTACTATTATAAACGTAATATGCTTTTTTTTCTTATCTTACTTAAAAAATAATAGATGAAAAAAGCCGACTTGCCTATCGACAAGCTTAGTGCAGACTCGAAGGTTGAAGGATAAGACGTATAATATGGAGGATGGAGCGGCTGGTATAGAGGTATTATATTTTAATGTCCATCCTTGTTACCTAATGTAAAAAATATAGCAATAAATGTTTTATGGTATTTCACACTGTTTAAAACTCTTTTCTTAATTTGTAGGAAAGTATACAAAGACAGTTGAATGCGATAGAAGAAGAACAACGGAATGACCCGAAAGTGAGAGATAAAATCTTTGAGGATGTCATTGGTCGTGATGGACATGGACGTGTATTATGTAGGGGAGTTGGTATTCGACCGCCATCTGTAAGGTCCATGCCTTCTCACTTTTACGAGAGCGAGATCGAAAGGTTGCAAAAGAGGATTGAGGAGGGAGAGACTCGTCACCGTGAAGAGATTCAAGAGTTGAAAGAGACCACCAACAAATTACTTCGTATGATACAAAATGCTGGATTCCCAATACCACCAGATGATTCCCCGAGTACTTCCAATGTTCAGCTGTAGGGAACAGGTATCCTCATTTCTCATCGTTATCCAATTATCAGAAAGAAATTATTTTGGATAGGAATACTAAATTGTACAAAGACAATTGGCGCATTTGTTTCTTGTCACTTCCTGTGTGGGGGGGGGGGGGAGTACATAAGCATAAAAACATGCCATCGATGGGTGAATACGTAAAATAGCCACAAAACGGTCCTGTAAGAGTCACGAACACCTCGCACGGGACCAATGTGACTCGTAGGAACCGACCGCGTAGTCACGGGACTCCCGATTTGAGTGTACGACGTAAATTTGTAAAAAATAGACTTAAAGCATAAAAACATGTCATCGAAGGGTTAAAACGTAAAACAAATCCAAAACGGTCCCGTAAGAGTCATGAACACCTCGCACGGGACCAATGTGACTCGTAAGAACAGACGACGTAGTCCCGAGGCTCCCGATTGGAGTGTACGATGTAAATTTGCAAAAAAATAAACTTAATCCTAAAAACATGCCATCGAATGGTGAAAACGTAAAACAGCCTTAAAACGAACCCGTAAGAGTCACGAACACCTCGCACGAGACCAATGTGACTCGTAGGAACAGACGGCGTAGTCCCGAGGCTCCCGGTTGGAGTGTACGACGTAAATTTGTAAAAAAATAAGCTTAAGCATAAAAATATGCCATCGAAGGGTGAAAACGTAAAACAACCTTAAAACGGTCCCGTAAGAGTCACGAACAACTCGCACGGGACCAATGTGACTCGTAGGAACTGATCGCGTAGGCACGGGACTCCCGGTTTGAGTGTACGACGTAAAGTTGTAAAAAATTAGCCTTAAGCATAAAAACATGCCATTGAATGGTGAAAATGTAAAACAACCTTAAAACGGTCCCGTAAGAGTCATGAACACCTCGCACGGGACCAATGTAACTCGTAGGAACCGATCGCGTAGGCACGGGACTCCCGGTTTGAGTGTACGACGTAAAGTTGCAAAACATTAGACTTAAGCATAAAAACATGCCATCGAATGGTGAAAACGTAAAACAGCCTTAAAACGGTCTCGTAAGAGTCACGAACACCTCGCACGGGACCAATGTGACTCGTAAGAACAGACGGCGTAGTCCCGAGGCTCCCGGTTGGAGTGTACGACGTAAATTTGCAAAAAAATAAACTTAAGCATAAAAACATGCCATCGAAGGGTGAAATCATAAAACAACCTTAAAACGGTCCCATAAGAGTCACGAACACCTCGCACGGGACCAATGTGACTCGTAGGAACCGATCGCGTAGGCACGGGACTCCCGATTTGAGTGTACGACGTAAAGTTGCAAAAAATTAGCCTTAAGCATAAAAACATGCCATCGAATGGTGAAAATGTAAAACAGCCTTAAAACGGTCCCGTAAGAGTCACGAACACCTCGCACGGGACCAATGTGACTCGTAGGAACCGATCGCGTAGGCACGGGACTCCCGATTTGAGTGTACGACGTAAAGTTGCAAAAAAATAGACTTAAGCATAAAAACATGCCATCGAATGGTGAAAACGTAAAACAGTCTAAAAACGGTCCCGTAGGAGTCACGAACACCTCGCACGGGACCAATGTGACTCGTAAGAACAGACGGCGTAGTCCCGAGGCTCCCGGTTGGAGTGTACGACGTAAATTTGCAAAAAAAATAAACTTAAGCATAAAAACATGCCATCGAATGGTGAAATCGTAAAACAGCCTTAAAACGGTCCCGTAAGAGTCACGAACACCTCGCACAGGACCAATGTGACTCGTAAGAACAGACGGCGTAGTCCCGAGGCTCCCGATTGGAGTGTACGACGTAAACTTGCTAAAATACCGATTAGGGCGAGGCACTTGTCGGTCGTCCCTTCGTTACGAAAATACCGAGCTTTATGCTTTTTTCGAAAACAAAAGTTTCTCGTCAACCTAAACACGGAGGAATTCCCTCACTCCAACCGGTATGCATATATATACTGCATATATATAACTGTATATATATATACTGCATATATATAACTGTATATATATATACTGCATATATATATATATATACTCAAATCTATACTAGTATACCGTATATATATACTCATATATATATATATATACTCATATCTATACTAGTATATACTAGTATATATATGAGTATATATATACAGTTATATATATGCATATGTATATATATACCAGTATATATACTATTATAGATACTAGTATGTATATGAGTATATATACTGCATATATATATTATATATACAGTATATATACTCATATACATACTAGTATCTATAATAGTATATATGCAGTATATATACATTATATATATATATATATATATATATATATATATATATATATATATATATATATATATACTAGTATATATACTGCATATATATGCAGTATACATAACTGTATATATATATATATGCATATATATGCAGTTATATGCTGCATATATAGTATATATATAACTGTGTATATATGCAGGGGTGGACCTACCCCATTCCGAATGGGGGTGACTGCACCCACGGGTTTTCGAAAAATCTGTCGTGAGTTTTTGTAAAAAAAAACAAAATTAGACGTATTTATTTTTTTGAGTATGTTATTTTTTTTTCAATAGATTTAATTTGATTAGTTAATTTTTTCAGTAGATTAGTTTAGTTTTTATTTTTAATTAGTTTGGAAGTTAGTATGCTGAATTTTTTCTGAGTATGTTAGTATGCTGAAATTGTTGTTGTTGTTGGAGTTGTTGTTAAAAAATAATCTGTCCCTAAAATTAGTATGCTGAAATTTTAATTAGTTGTTGTTGCTAAAAAATAATTTTTTGTTGAAATTTTAATTTGTCTTTAAAATTAGTTGTTGCTGAAATTTGTATTAAACTTTAATTTTAATTAGTAGTTGTTAAAAAATGTTGGTTTGTTACGTAGGAACTAAAAATGAGTGAATATTGATCACAAGTTTTTAAGGGTTAAAAATTTCAAAACAAGTAAAACTAACTTTTTTGTTTTGTTTCTTATATTTTTTTGCAGGATGACATTTTAGGTGTATATTTTATTCGCGTGAAACACATGAACGAAGCAATGGTTTGCGACAGGTAAATTGTTTATTTATTATTGTTGTTGATACGCGAGATTTTTTTTTTTACTGGCCGTGCGGGCTTTTGTATTGATTAAACAGGTTGGTTTTCATGTATAAACAAAGGAGACTCTGTCGATTTTTTTTTAAAAATTGTAATGAATTGTTGATTTGGGAGATTTTTCAATTTTTTTATGGTCGTGCGGGCTTTTGTGTTCATTAAACAGGTTGATTTTCATGTATAAACAAAGGAGATTTTGTCGATTTTTTTTAAAAATTGTAAAGAATCGTTGATATGCGAGATTCTTATAACCGTGCGAGCTTTTTTATTGATTAAAAAAGTTGGTTTTCATGTATAAACAAAGGAGATTCTGCCAATTTTTTTAAAAATTTGTAAAAAGTTGGTGGTACGATTAACTAATATGTTTGGATATTTTATTTTACTATAATATTATTTTGATAAAATGATTATTTATTGATTGCAGGTTGTGCACAAGAAGTTGAAGAGACAGGATTTTGAGTGTCTACTATATGCGACACTAAGAGAAGTTTTTGAAGCGTGACAACCATATTTATCATATTAATTTAGGGATGATATTTTTTTGACAGTTGTATATCTTATTAATTAGTATGATTTTGTACTCATTTAAATATTTCGACTTGAATGTAGTTTAATGGAAGAAATTGTTAATGGATACGTGCTTCAATGAATGTGGTTGATATATTGTGTTTTTGATCGGATGATTTGATTTATAATGCATATTAGACGTCAATTATTATTGCAACATAAAACATATAATAATATAACTATTTATGATAATTTTTTATTTATTAATTGGGACGGTTATAAACCGTCCCTAATACTTATTTGTATTAATTGAGAATACCTCTTGGGACGTTTTTTATCGTCCCTAATCTCATTTCTTCATCAATTGAAATTACCTTTGGGGACGGTTTTTACCGTCCCAAGTACTGATCAGCTTTTCAAGCTTTAATGGGTGTAATCAATTCCTGATGTCGATTCCTTTGCTCCTGCAAAATAAAGTTATTTTATGTAAAAATATAAAGGCGATTTAAAGAGTAATTTTTTAATTTATATTAATGATTTTTTACGCAATATATGGATACACATAACGCGTACGTTATGTAATTTTAAAAAATAAAATTCTTTTTTATTTTGTATTTCCAATTTTATGTATGCGTAATATTTTCTGAGTAGGATTAAAAATAAATTTCTTATCCCGTGAATTTTGCGGCGAATCTATATTTTGATTTTTTTTTAAATGTTTAAATACAAAATTAAACCATTTGATTCTAAGATCGATTAATGTTTTTAAAAGTAATGAGGGGGAAAAAGTCAACGCACAACATCAAATTTTGTAAAATGAAGATCTATATTGCTAAAAAGAAAATTAGTCAAATAAACAATTTAAAGATCTCATTTTATTAAAAATATAAAGGAAGAAAACATAATCGGATTTTGATAGAAACAAATCAAAACGAAGGTATAATTTATAAGTTGTATCAAACTTATGTCAACCAAAATTCTCAGATACATTTTTCATAAAATTTATAAATATACAATTGTCACTAAAACATTTTATCAAACATATGCCAAACAAAATTCATGTATATATATATATATAAACGTAAAGTAAAGTATATCACTGAAATTGTATAAAACTAATACCAAATATATCTCTCTATATATAAACACAATTGCCATTCAAACATTTTGTCGAACATATAATAAGAAGAAATCTATGTAAGAAGTTCTAAAATTTTATTGAAAAACACTACGGCAAGAAAACAAACACCTTAACAATTGTATTTTATTTAAGTTAGCTCACTGTTAAAACAATGCATTTGAAAAGTACCATGTAAGGCTGCTAAGCATAATCTTAAAATCAAGTATAAGCTTCCTAAGCTTTTTATGATCCATATCCTTATGCTGGTACAAACCTTTAAGCCTGGTGTATTTCTCATCCACCACTTGTCTCCTCCTACCCAACTTATTCCCCATCGAACCCTAATTTTTCAACCTCACAACAGAATAACAATTTCACACGTCTTGAAAATCCACAAAAAATGGAAAAAATAAAATAAAAGAGATAAAGAATTGTGTAAAAATAAAAACTAAGAAACATACCATTATAGGTCTTGGAGTTGTAGAGACAGAGATCGAGAATTCGGTAGTGTGGGGGACACAACTCAAATGTGTTAGTACGGAAGAAATGACTCAGTTCCATACATTTTAAGGAGGGAGACGAATAAAGTTCGATGGATTCTTTTGTTATCTTGAGGGAGACGAATAGTTGAGGTGAAATAGATCATTGGTTTGAATTTACGAGGAGGGAAATAGAGACGTAGTTGGGTAGGTAGTATTAATTATAGTTTGATTTCACGAGGAATGAGAGGGATACGTATTTAGGTAGGCAGCATTAACTATCATTTACACCTCTTATACTAGCATATTAAATGTGTAACTAGTATATAATCCGTGCGATGCACGAATGATGTACAATAAATAAATATAATGATAATTACAAAAAATAATTGTACGTATTTTATATAAAATATTATAGATATTTTTATTTAATTTTAGTTTAAAAAACTGTATGTCATTTATAGTTACAAAACTTGATTTTTTTTCAATAAAAATGACGTTAAAAATATTTTTATAAAAAAACTTTTTTTTATTTATATTAAAAATAATTTTGAAATTTTGAGATTTTTTTAAATTAAAAACTATTTTTATAAATAAAAACTTTAAAAAAATTGTACGTACTTTGTATAAAAATTATATATATTTTTATTTATTTTCAGTTTAATTTTTTTTATGTCATTTATAAATAAAAACTTAAAGTTTTTTTTTATAAATACAACGTTACAAGTGTTTTTATAATGAAAAACTCTTTTTATTTTATATAAGAAATAATTTTGAAAATTTACAAACTTTTTTCTAGAAATAAAAATGTTATATAAATATAGTAGTATTAGTAACATTGTGTAATGTGATTTGAGTAAAGAATGATGAAAATAAATTAATTGAATTTAGATTTTATTAAATAGAAATTAATTAATAGAGTTAAGAATGAGTTATTTTTTGGGGTAATTATATCTAGGTCCCATTTATTGGGTCAACAAGTTTATAAGTCCTATTGACTTTTTAATAATCCCATAGGTCCTATTCCAACTTTTCAGAATTTTTTTTCACAATTTTACCCTTTTAAAACCAACCATCCGTAACTTCCTTGAGGAAGTTACATAAGTGGTTGGACTTTTTTTTTTAATCTTTAAATGATCATAACTTTTGATTCACAAATCCGTTTTTCGCAAAATTACTATTTTTGAAATCTGCTCGACGAGATCTATCAAACAAGATCCATGAAGACTATAAAATTCCAAAGAAAAAAATTTACACAAACAGTTACTTTACTGTATGCACTAGAATATGAAATAGTTTTATATCCGTGACATTTCACAAACAGACAGTAACATTTACTGTGGTAATACTACACAGTAAATATAAATAAATAAATAAATAAATATATATATATATATATATATATATATATATATATATACATCCGGGGGATCCAAACCCTCTTTTTTCAAAAATACCTTGTATTTAAAGGTTCGCGCTAACGGCATCCAAAATACCACCATTGTTGGAGCTTCAACGACCTTCGTCAGATCTCTAATTTGGGGTGGGTAAGGGTGGCATGTGGTGCCGCTGGCGCGGACCTTTGAAAATAAGAGACTTTTGAATAAATGGGCTTTGGATCCACCGGAGTATCACGAGGTGCCGCTGGCGCGGACCTTTGAAAATAAGATTGGATCAATGGGATAAGGATCATCTGGAGCGCCAATTTGAGGTGAATAGGGGTGGCACAAAACTTTAAAAATTTACGAGCATATTGGATATATATATATATATATATATATAGTTTGTAAAAATGTCATAGATATTAAACTTTATTGTATACACCAGAAAATGAAATAGTTTTATATTTGTGACATTTTCACAAACAATAACATTTACTGTGATAATATATTTATGAAATAGTTATATATATATAACATTTTCTCAAACAGTAACATTTACTGAGTTAATATTACACAATATATATATAACATTTTCACAAACAGTAACATTTACTGAGTTAATATTACATAATATATATATATATATACACACACACACACACACGGTAGATCCAAACCACTATTTTTTTTCAAAATTACCATATTTTTAAATGTTTACGCTAGCGACATTCAATCCCCACCACTACCCACCCCCATTGTCGGAGCTTCAACGACTTTCATCAGAACTATGGTTTGGGTTGGTAGTAGTGGCATATGGTGCTGCTGGTGCGGACCTCTGAAATTAAGAGAATATTAGATAAATGGATTTTGGATCCACCGGAGCTCCGATTTGAGGTGAGTAGGGGTGGCATTGAGTTATGTTTATATCTATAACATTTTCACAAGCATTAACATTTACTGTATTCATATAACACAGTGTGTATATATATATATATATATATCCAGACCTCTTTTTTCTGATATTATCTTATTTTTAATGGTCCGCGTCAGCGGCATCCAATCCCCACCACCACCCACCCCCTTTATCGGAGCACCAACAACCTTCATCAGAGCTCTGATTTGAGGTGGTATGTGATGCCGATGTAACATTTTCACAAACAGTAACATTTATTATTTGTGAAAATATTACAGATATAAACCTAATCCAATGCTATCCCTACTCACCTCAAACTGGAGCGCCGGTGTATCCAAATCCCATTTATCCAATATTCTCTTATTTTCTAAGGTCCGCGCCAGTGGCACTCCATGTCACCCCAAATGAGAACTCTGATGAAGGTTGTTGGAGCTCCGATAATTGGGGTTGGTGGTGGTCGAGATTAGATACCGCTAGCGCGGGGCGTTAAAAATAAGACAATATCAGAAAAAAGAGGTTTGGATCCACCGTGTATATATATATATATATATATATATATATATATATATATATATATATATATATATATATATATATATACTGTGTTATAACACAGTAAATGTTAACGTTTGTAAAAATATTATAGATATAAACCTAACCCAATGTCACCCCTACTCACCCCAAATCGGAGCGCCAGTGGATCCAAACTCCATTTATCTAATATTCTCTTAATTTCAGAGGTCCGCGCCAGCGGCACCCTATGCTACTACTACCCACCTAAATCATAACTCCGATGAAAGTCGTTGAAGCCTCGACAATTGGGGTGGGTAGTGGTGGGGATTGAATGTTGCTAGCGTAAACTTTTAAAAATATGGTAATTTAAAAAAAAAAGAGGTTTGGATCTACCGCGCGTGTGTGTGTGTATATATAAACTCAGTAAATGTTACTGTTTGTGAAAATGTTATATATATAAAACTATTTCATAAATATATTATCACAGTAAATGTTATTGTTTGTGAAAATGTCACAAATATAAAACCATTTCATTTTCTGGTGTATACAATAACATTTATATATATATATATATCCAATATGCTCCTATTTTTAAAGTTCTGTGCCACCCCTATTCACCCTAAATTGGCGCTCCAGATGATCCCGATCCCATTTATCCAATCTTATTTTCAAAGGTCCGCGCCAGCGGCCCCCATGATACTTCGGTGGATCCAAAGCCCATTTATTCAAAAGTCTCTTCTTTTCAAAGGTCCGCGCCAGCGGCACCACATGCCACCCTTACCCACCCCAAATCGGAGCTCTGACGAAGGTCGTTGAAGCTCCAATAATGGTGGTAAGGATTGAATACCGCTAGCGCGAACCTTCAAATATAAGGTGATTCTGAAAAAAAGGGTTTGGATCCACCGTATATATATATATATATACTGTGTAGTATTAGCACAGTAAATGTTACTGTCTGTTTGTGAAAATGTCGCATATATAAAACTATTTCATATTCCAGTGCATACAGTAAAGTTTACTGTTTGTGTAAATTTTTTTTTTTGGAATTTTATAGCCTTCATGGATTTTGTTTGATAGATCTCGTCGAGCAGATTTCAAAAATAGTAATTTTGTGAAAAACGAATTTGTGAATCAAAAGTTATGATCATTTGAATATTAAAAAAAAAAGTTCAACCATTTATGTAACTTACTCAAGGAAGTTACAGATTGTTGGTTTTAAAAGGGTAAAATTGGAAAAAAAGTTCCAAAAAATTAGGAATAGGACTTATATGTAAGGGAAAAATATGATGGGACTAGAATGTATATAAGAAAATCTAATAGGATCTAAACGTAAATACCCTTATTTTTTTAGTTTTAAGTTTTAAAATACTTTTGATTTATTTATTTTTTAAAGAGAGAAAAATATAATATGCATTAACGCTTCCATAACCTCCACTAGGTATATATATGTATATATATATATATATAGATTGCCCTCCCTCTCTCTTCGAAACCACCGCATATCAAATATTTCAAATCTTGGCAGATCTTACTCCTCTTTTATTACTCAGGTAATCCACACTCGACTCCACTCTAATTCTACCCTACTATATGTATATGTATATATAAATATATGTCGGCTTTATTTGGTAGGGTTTTGAAAGCTAAGCGGGTAAATTATTATCTAGGGTTTTACCTGGTAGCTATTTACTGTTTCTACCAGGCTTAATGAGAAACCATTCGTTGTTCCATCTCTTTTTTTACTTGAAGTTGCTTTATTTGATTATGGTTATTGTATGTTTTCATTCAATTTGAATTAAAACCTTACGGGCCGTTTGGTTCGGATTGAAATGTGTTTCAACGCGGCGAAAAGTAATATGGTGAGAAGTTTCATAATTATAAGGAGTGCACTTATTCGCAATGTCAATCAACTCAAAGGAGTGCACTTATTCGCAATGTCAATCAACTCAATTTTTGGCACTTATTCGCAATGTCAATCAACTCAAAGGAGTGCACTTATTCGCAATGTCAATCAACTCAATTTTTGTTTAAAGTATTTCACCATATTACTTTTCACCGCAGTTAAAAGTATTTCACCTCGACCCAAATGGACCCTTCTTCTCTTGTTGAAATTTGTTGTTTATTTTTATGAGCGTTGGAGCTAACATTAGGAGCCATTGGCTAAATTAACTTGCCATGACACATATGTAGTTATAGGTGAGGAAACAATTTTTTTTTTAGAAAATTACTAAATCTTCTTGTTTCCAAAAATACAAAAGGCCGTACCTAGTGCACAAGACTCCTGCATAACTGTAACTGCAAGTCTGGGAGTGGCCTGTGTCGGCTGACCTTACCCTCATATGCGGAGATGTTACTTCCATGCCTCGACTTGGGTGAGGGTACTTGCCATTGCACCAAGTTTTCTTGCCATTAGGACTTTTGAAAGTGACACCTGAGAGATGTTCCAAATGGCTCATACATTAAGGAGCGATTTGGTACATTCTTTTGGAGGTGGACTTTTATTTGGTGAAAACGTGTTGTGCAACGATAAATTTGACATTTGCCCTCTTTCCCTCATTCCATGGGTAAAAAGTATTTGTGTGATAATGTTTTTAAATGGGTTTCTATGGAGTAATGCATTTTCATTGAAAAGATGCATGATGCGATTTTTTTTTGATTTGTAGAGTGGGTAAATGATTCAACACAAGGGATCTTTTGTTATTGGATGACATCTTAAACATTTTCTCACCATAGTTATGAAGTGGGAGTTTTCTTTATTATTTTCACAATATAAAAAACTTAAATAAAAATATTGGAGCATTATGTGAATCATGATGGTGAGTGGTGGCATTTGGTTTTGTTCTTGACTTCTTCTCGACTTGCATGATCCATTTGATCTCTTTTGTGCTCATCTCTTTGGGTAACTGCTGCTCACTTTCCATTCCTTGTTTGCTTATGTATGTGAACTTGCACACTCCTTTTGTTGCTCTGTATAATAACGTTCTTCACTGTCCACTCCAATAATATTCTCCCTTTCTGATTGTAGGATAATTTTGCAAAGAGATGCCTCAGAATCAGAATTTTTCTACCAAACCATTCTGAAGAAGAAAAGCTGCTTTTTGGGAAGGAACAATTTTATGCATGACCTTTTAACATCTCTGCAATGTCAGGGTTACTTAATGTATTGCCACTTCCCATTATAAATTATATGTACATAATGATGTTATTAGATTTGTAGTTTTTGGAAATTCAAGGTTATTCTTACTGCGAACATGTAATGTATGTTGGTGCATTTTACTCTAAAACCTGTTCTAAAAAACCCGCCTAGGCTCCGCCTAGACACGTCTAGGCTAAAGGCTTGGGAGAAACACTCCGCTTTAAGCTTTTGACGCCTTATGCTTGGTAAAACCCTTAAGGCGTACTTTTTCTCTAAAAACAACAATGCTTTAGTGAAACGATATCGCCTTTTAAAGATTTTTTTACAAACCGGACCATTATCTCATCCAAAATAATCAAATAGTATTTTAATTTGCAAATATTTGGACATATTTTTATGATATGTACAATTTTAGTATTTTAATAGCCTTGCTATGGTTAAAAAATATTAAAATATATTAAAAAGGCCTAAACGCCTTTTTACGCCTAAGGCCCGCCTAGGCTTATAAGGCTTAAGGCTTGACATCCACGCCTCGATCACGCCCCGCGTCTTTTAAAACCCTGCTCTAAATCATCATAGTATTTTTTTCTTCTCTACCATTTTAGTATTAAATGAAATGAGTTACGTAACTCATTAGTCTTTTTAAGTAACACCTTTTTTGCCATTCTACATGTGTAGCTCTCTGGACGCATCCTATGTTGGTATGGTTGTCATAGTCATATTGGGGACCAAAGTCTATCTCATACAATTATTAGGTGTATATACATGCGCCACAAAGATGAAAATACCAAACTAAATATTATTCATTTTCCACTTATAACTTGGTCGTAAAAACCATGCAGAGATTTTTCTTTTCACGACATCCAATAGATTGAAATTGTAAATATCCTCCTGTGTCATATATACCCTTAAGATCAAGCCTGAAATTTCCAGCAGTAGCTGAGTTACATGAGACCTTTTATCTGGTAGGTTCTATCAATATATATAACTACGATTGTATATAATCAATTGTATCTTCTTTGGTTCTAATTCAATTTAATGCTGATCTTAAAAACAAAAATACGAACTGTAGTATGAACTCAAGTTTTCAATATCGTTGCACTTTGTAGCTTCTAGTTGGTGCCAAATGTTTCCTCCCTTAACTTTCGTATTGCCTTTGTTGCTTCTTCTCATACAGCCACATGAGATCAAGGGTAACTGAAACATGCACACCATGATTCCCTGGAATATGATGCTTGAATTTGTTTCTATCAAGCTTCTATTGATAATTATGAAAGGCAGCTGAATACACCATCGAGATTCATTTGATTTGATTAGTCCTTATAGACACCTTATAAACTTACACCTAGTTAAGGGCATGCCATGGGTCGGGCTTGGGTTTGCAGTTTGTCAGATTTTGGATAGGCTCACCCACGAGACCCAAAAATTTGGATATAAAATAGGCCCATGGCTGGCTCCATGTCCACATTTCTTCGAAACTTGCATTTATATACTTGTATTATATATTCTGTTTGATTCTTTAATCTTGGATTATGCCTTTTGGATCTCAATATTGCTTTTTGATGTAGCTAACTATTGCATGATTAGTTATATTATCAGTGATATGTAGTGGTCATATGAGTTACTTTTGTCCATATTCAATTTGTTTATTGTTAACTTTATCGTACTTCTGTCTGCAGTCATCTTTGAACGGTTCGGCTTCAAATCTTACAGAGAATACTGGGCGATCATTTGCTACATCTTTCTCTGCTCAAGCTGGTTCAGCCTCCCC
This sequence comes from Sambucus nigra, assembly GCA_949130495.1. Taxonomy (NCBI): domain Eukaryota; kingdom Viridiplantae; phylum Streptophyta; class Magnoliopsida; order Dipsacales; family Adoxaceae; genus Sambucus; species Sambucus nigra. The sequence continues at coordinate 266,440,015 of OX422217.1, forward strand.
TGGTTTTCATCACACTGGTGAGTGGAGTTTGCTGGAGTGTTACTAATATACGTTTTTTTTTAAAATTTATTTGATAACAAATCTTCCTTTCTACAGGAACCATTCAGGGGTTGCATAACATTCATGGGAGCTTTAATATACCCAGCATGCCAGGAACACTTGGGTCCAGAAATTCAACAATAAACAATGTCCCTTCAAGTGTTCAACAACCTAGCGGAAATCTTTCTAGCGGGCGATTCTCATCAAACAATATACCAATTCCTCTTTCTCAGGTAGTATTTTGTGCGTGCACGTGTGTTTCTATTTTCTTCCTTTTTATTTTTTTTCTTTTTATTGTGCACAAGACATCACTCTGTCTGTCACAAGGATTATGGTAGATTTTGTATCCATAATAATAAATAAGGAATAAAAATTCATGGATAATCTCATTAATATGATGTAGCGAGTTTTATCCCCCCCAAAAAAAAATCATGTGGAAAATGACTACAGTAGGAAGGTGCTTCTTAACATTGTGTTTAATATACATCTCTGCAAATATATTTTCAGTTCTGAACACTTTCTGTTGCATATTGCTTTGGATTTGCAGATCTCTCATAGTAGCTCACAGCATTCAGGGATGCCAAATAGGGGAATGAGTGTCGTCGGAAGTCCTGGGTTTAGTACTAACACCAACGGAGTTGGTGGTTCTATTCCTGGGATCCTCCCAACCTCTGCAGCAATTGGTAGCCGGAGTGCTGTTTCAGGGCTAGGAGTGTCTCCAATTTTGGGAAATGGGGGTCCTCGGCTTTCGAGCTCAGTGGGAAATATGGTTGGTAGTGGCAACATCGGCAGAAGTATAAGCTCTGGCGGAGGATTATCTGTGTCTGGTCTTGCTTCTCGCCTAAATCTAACTGCCAATAATGGTTCTGGAAATTTTAGCGTGCAGGGACCAAATAGATTAATGAGTGGTGTGCTTCAACAAGGTATATTAGCTTGAAAAGATGACAGTTTTTTGTGGCTCAAGAGAAATCTGTTTTCTCACTCTTTGATATTGCCTATTTATTACTTTGAAATCATTTGGAAGAACATGTTTTCCAATTATACTAGCTTGTTTAATCAATGTATAAAAAATCACTCAAGGCGGGGAAAAATCACCTTGCAGCTTAAGCCTTAAAGGCCAAAAAGTGGCTTATGCCTCAATGCGCCTTAACTCATTGAGGCATAGAAGAAAATCTTTTATTCTTCTATCACGAACTCCGTTTTTTGGTTATTTTATTTTATATATATATATATACACACTTTGAATATATATGTGTACCGATTTGATTATGCACCAGTTTATTTATATATATGCTACTAAATAAATTAGTTTTTGGACATTCCTTTATATTTATTCAGTTTGTACTTTGAGTAAATATAGATATATATTTACTAATTAGATTATGTAATTGATAAAAATATTTGCATATAGCTTTTCGTACAAAATTATTAGTCAGTATAAAATAAATAATCAATTACTTGATGATGATACAAGAATATATTTACTGATTTAAATAAATATATTGATTAATATTATATTTATCTCCTGTAAGGACTCCTTATGGTGCAGACCCCAATACATACAATTTTTTTAAAATAGTAAAAAAAATGATTTTTTTTATGAAACTTCATGGATATGATGTCCACGGTTAGAAGATCATCTCCAATTTTTTTCATCAAAAAATTCAATAAAAAAACCGTTAAGATGAGGTGATATGTAAAAAAATGGTATAAATATTCTTCTTTAACTGTTGAAATGTTGGGTCGGCGCCAACCACTTTATTGATTGAATTTTTAGATGAAACTTCACGGATATGATCACCTCATCTCAACGATCCGTGAAGTTTCATCAAACAATTCATTTTTTTACTATTTTAAAAAAATGGTATGTATCGGGATCTGCACCATAAGGAGTCCTTACCGGAGGGGGTTTCTCTCTCTCTGATTGTATGTACATACTAATCAATGAATTATATTTATAATATTTTTTTGGTACATAGATATTCATTATTTGACGATGACACTAGACTTATTTTAGTATTAGTGATATGAATATGAATCTTTTTGGTGAAAATTGTTATGCTACATTATTTTTGTGATTTATTGGAATTGTTCTTATAATATTTTATTGATTTTTTCTTTTTTAAAAATTTGAGGTTTACTCGTCCTTGTGCCTTGAGGCAAAATGCCTCGCCTCACAGGGCAAAATGCCTCGCCTCCACCTCATGCCTTTTAAAACATTGTGTTTGATGTGCCTTTTCATCTCCATTGCCAAAAGATTTGAAAAATTATAGTTTGAATATGTTGTAGGTAGGCTTTAGAACAATTTCTGAAGTACTACTGGTCAGTTGTTAAGGAAGCACTAGTTGTTAAGGAAGCACTGAGGTTAGGATGCATGTATCGATTTTAAACAGGACTTCCGTCAAAATATAAGATAAAGAAAATAAATACAATTTTGCCACAAAATGATATTTGTTTTCCATAATACTTGATTTAATAATTTTGGCAGCTGTATGAGTATCTGATGTCATGTTTAACATTTTCTAGTTGCCCCTTCTGTTTATACCACTCACCCTTAATGTTGTTCTAGGATAAAATATTTTACTCGCTTGGCAAGAGGGCCCTTTTTAAGCTTACGTGTCACATGTTACACCCACTGAAACATCACTATGATAGGAAAATTATGAGCCAGATGGACAGACCTTGCTAATTGCAAATCGGGTTGTTGGCATCCCAGTCTTTTGGCAGCCCTGCCATGGGAGTCTAGCCAGATGTTAGCTACCCCACCAAAAAGGGTCTCCTCTAGACAATGTTTTAAAAGGCGCGAGGCGCAGTTGAGGCGTAAGCCTCGAGGGGGACCGAGGCGTAAGCGTCAACTTTTTTCCACGAAAATCACTAAAATTGATATAAAAGTAATAATTAAACGAGGAACAAAATATGTATCACATCTATCATGAAAACAAACTATGTAAACTCGATTCCACAATACAATACAAATAATAACACCATCCTGTCATCATCATAATACATATTATACCGTGAAGACAAATTCATAATAGTGACATCTCACTACAATAATATAGCAAAAAAATAAAGTCAGTTTATATATATATATATATATATATATATATATATATATATATATAGTAGAAAAACAAAAAAAAGACACATCGGCATAGATAATACAAAGAAGACATGGAAATTACCTTCGGTTTAGCGTAAAAGAGACGATCGGCTAGGGCTTTTGGGTTGGAATTATCTTTGGGCGGCAAAAGACAAGTATTTTTTTTTTTTTAACTTTTGACCACTTTTACCCTTAATGAGGAGAGAAAAAAGAGGCGTAGGCCTCAACAACCTTGAGGTGCAAAGCCTTAAGGTTTAAGCCTCAGTCACAAAAGGCGCAAGCCTCAGATAATATAGTAGTGGCGTAAGCCTCACTCCGCGCACCTAGCGCCTCGCCTCGAGGCGAGCCTCATTTCGCCTTTTAAAACATTGTTTCTAGACATTGCAGTTACCAAGCGCCATCCATGTCACCAGGGTGGCAGTCTCAACAAAGTTAACTTAAGGCTGGGCGAACCTAAGGGCTTTTAAGGTTTGGCGGTCATCCCACTAGAATCAAGTGGGTGTGGGGATTGGAGTCCAAAAGGTAATGCTATTGTTCTTGCTGTAATCAGCCCTAAATAAGCTCAAGGTTTTGCAATCAATATTTGGTGTCGGGGTGTAAAACTGAGTGCATGGAGACGGAGTGCAATTTTGTCCAAATGGATGAAATTAATACAAGTATTACTTATAAATTAGAAGTGAGGAGAGGAACCCAATGACAAATTGAGTGCATGGAGAGCAATTTAGTAATTGGGATGTAGTGAAGCTCGAGAGTCAAAGAAATACTTAAAAATGATAATTTTTGTTTGTAAGGCTTGATCATCCACAAAGATTGAGATATTAATTATGGTGTTAACTGGATTAATATAGTTTGGATCAAGTGGAGAAGTACTAGTGGCGTAATATGTAATACGTATATGCTCTTGAAGTTAAAAGGGAGTTCAGATGGTCAACGTGTAGAGCAACCGAGAAGCAACGTTAAAATATGAGTGGAAGAGTTAGAAAAGTGATTTGGTGTTCGGGGAAGATGTAGATCTAAAGTGACTTGGCGAGAGAGGGAGAGCGGAAAAATAGTTTGTGGCTTGATTGAAGATGCTGCGCTACATAGATTGGAAATAATAGTTTGTAGTTTGACTGAAGATATTGCGCTAAAATAGGATTCTTATAATCAACTGCAAATAATTTGGGAAAAAGTTTTTCGAGTTGAGTAAATAATAATTAAATTGATGAAAAAAGCTTATAAAGACAAATAATATTTTCATTAGGGGTGGTAAACGGACGGATACGGATCGGATACCATGTTTTCCATATCCATATCCGCTATCTGAATGTACTATCCGTATTCGTATCCGCCCGGATAGTTAAAATGACTATCCATATCCGTATCCGCTCGGATACCTCGAATTCGGATAATATCCGTATCCGTTTACATTATTTAGCCTTCGCAAAAAATAACAATTAAAATATCCAATCCAATGAAATCGAATCCAATCCAAATAAATATATAACAAAATTACCGCCTCCTAACATCAACAATTTTGGATTCCATAATAATAATATCATTCCATAATGATAATATAGCTTAAAGCCATCCATACTTTACAACCATATAAGCTTAAAGCCATCCAAAAAAAAATAACAGTCGCATTCCATGATAGTAGAAATAAATATGCACCTTTTAAATTAATCAAATTTATTGAGAATGATAACCTTATGAATCTTTTGTCTTCAAAACATACTGATATTTTTATTTTAATAAGTATACATTTTTATTTTGTATATAATATACATGTTAACTTCAGTTCTCATCACAATCAAAACTATCTCTTTACTTTTCTGTTTCTCTCGTACATTCTATTATGTTTCTGTCTTACATTCTTTCCTATTTCTCTCTTACATTTATTTATAATTAAGGAAACTAACGAACAACCACATGAGAGTTTCTTTTCTCTTGTTTTGTACGAAAGAGAAAAGAAACGAAGTTAGTTTTCTTTTTTTTTGAGTGGAGTATATGTGCTTTAGTCGGTGTATGTTGTGTGTGATAGGGTGTATTGTAACTTTAGTGTATAATACATGACATTTTATAATATACCCAATAAAATAATAACTTTAGGGTGTTTTTGTTTTGAGTGGAGTATGTGTTTATTTTGTTTTGGGGAATAAATGATTTAAGTTTTTTTTTTAATATTATTTTATTTGTAATACAAGTACTAATATTATTAGTAATATTTTAAACATATGTTTGACAGATACAGATATCCGGTAAAACGGATATCCGATAAAATGGATACTCCGCATCGGATACGGATTATCCGTGTCGGAGACTAGTACTATCCGTATCCGTATCCGTTTTCTCGGATATTTTTATAGAGTATCCATATTCGTATCCGTTTCCATATTTTCGGATAAATATCCGCAAATTCGGATTCGGATTCGGATATCGGACGGATGCGGATTTTCAAATATCCGTTTACAGCCTTAATTTTCATATGGTTTTTACCAATTCGTTAAAAGCCACAAGGTAGAGTTGAGGCGTTTTGCCTCAGGCAAGGCGTAAGCCTCGAGGCGGAAGCTTCAGTTTTAAATAAAAAAATTAAAAAAATATGTAAAAAATACTAATTTAATTACAAAATAATGTATCACGTCTATCATAAAAACAAATGGTCTTTACAAAATGAAGCCATAATCCATGTTACTAACATAATAAACAATGTAACATATAACAACATTATGCAAATATTGTATTGCATCTCTCTCTCTCTCTCTCTCTCTCTATATATATATATATATATATATATATATATATATATATATATATCAATGCTTTAAAAAGCGTGAGGTGTAGTTGAGGCGTTTTGCCCCTATGAGGCGAGGCGTAAGACTCGAGGCGGTTCGAGGCGTAAGCCTCAACTTTTTTCCACAAAAGTCACTAAAAATGATATAAAAATAATAATTAAACGAGGAACAAATTATGTATTACATCTATCATGAAAATAAATGATGTAAACTTGATTCCACAACACAGTACAAATAATAACATCATCCTGTCATCATCACAATACATATTATACTGTATTTCCAAGCGGGATCCTTCCTATTTGACATAGTGACAACTCACTACAATAATACAAATTAATCAATGCAACTTAACAAGCAAATTTATTTAAAAACATTGATTTTCAAACTAAGATTAAAAAAACAACAATTTTATTAAAAAAATAATAAAACATATCAACCTAAGTTTATTAAAAAAAACAGCAACCTTTAAAATATATTAGTTTCTTAATATATATTCAGTTTAGTTAAAGATAACATATTAATCTAAGTTGAAAATCAAAAAAACAGAAAACTTTTAAAAAAAAGTCATATTGAAGTTAATTTAGTACATTTATTTCAAACAAAATAAAATTGACAAAATCAGTTTTTTAAGTTTCATTAACATATTGGTTATTTTTTAAAAATTTCTCTCAAGTTACAATAGTAAATAGTGCAAGTAAAGTGCAGTTTTAAAACAAAAAAAAGAACAAGAGTTTTTTTTTTTTTTCGCTCCTCAACAAAAAGGCGCGAGGCGAGGCGTAAGCCTCGAGGCGCATTGAGGCGTAAGCCTCAAATTCAACCCTGAGGCTTAAGCCTCGAGGCATTTTTTGCCCGCCTCGCCTCGAGGCGTAAGACTCAAACGCCTTTTTAAACACTGCTCTCTCTCTCTCTCTCTCTCTATATATATATATATATATATAATAGTTCTAGAAATCAGAATATAATATATATACATATTTATATATTTGTATAAGTCTATATATATAACATATGTAACACATAAAAATATAAAAGACTCTAAAAATATATAATTACATTTCTAAAGACATAATATAACATATGTAACAGTCTTGGGTTATGTACAATGAATCGTAGCATCCATCAAAATCCCCAATATATAACACCCATATAGTGTATATACATGAACCTTATACCCATAATAAAAGAAGTATATAACACCTATATATACGAAACTTATATATAGTGCATATATACCACATAACAGAAGAAAAGAAATTAACACCTTCGACGTGTCCCTTCTTGAGTTTCGACAACTTGCTAGATGTCTCCCTTGGGCCCTTTCAAACAATCGATTCCAGTAAAGGTTTCAAGCTGCAATGTTCACTCCAGTAAGGGCTGCTGCGTTGAGTTATGTGTTTCGGTGTCATTTATACTTCTACCCTCCATAAATATGATATACCCCTTTTCTTTTCTCTTTTTTCTTCTTCCTCTTTGATACCCTGAAAAATTCATAAATAGATCAGTTCTAATACTAAATTCATGGGAATAAAAAACATTTAACAACGTTCTCAGCATAAACGAAATAATTACAACTGAATAAGCAATATGAAGAGGTAATGAAATATTGAATAAAACAAAACCAACTCTGATACCATAGGACCGTCGATACAAAAATAAAACCATTACTGGAGTATAAAATATATCTCAAATATAAATCCAACTCTGAATACAAGCACCACATGTACACAACTGGCTCGTGATAAACTGTAAAATACAGCGACCTGCTGATCAAAATAATACAATCAAAATAATACAAGTAGATGAACTACTCTGCTCGATTCCAACACCCTAAGAAGGAGAAATAGAATGTCCCTAGAGAGATACACCTCCAACGAAATCAATCCAAGTCTACGACAGCAGCAACAACCTAAGACCTGTAAAAACATATTCAACAACAACGTAAACTACAAACACAGAATAAAATTTAACTGAAGTTTGACCACAATAATAATAATAATAATAATAATAATAATAATAATAATAATAATAATAATAATAATACACCTTCCTTCCGTTTTAATTGGATTTTAAGTCATTTAAGTTACCCAACCCAAACAACCTAAAATAAGCATGCGGTTCTACTTCCAAATCCATGACCCATGTGAAGAAAGTTACAACAACATGGGAATAAGGGAGTTTCAACTATTTCTCTCTCTAATCTTGTAATCTCAAATGAGCAAAAGTGATACAATGAGGGCCTCCTTAGCTATTTATACTAAGGGGCTAAAAAAAAGGAAAATAAGGGAAAAATCGCTAAAAGACAACTATTGCCCTATGCCCCCCCCCCCCCCCCCCCCCCCCGAGAAGAACCCATATAGGCGGTGTACTGGCGAAAGAGGTTTGGATCAACATGCTGTAATGTCGCCTCAGTAATCCAAGAGTCCTCGGTCGTTGGACGGCCAATCCAACGGACCAAAAAGCGTGTGTAATCACTCGAGGCAGAGGAGACAAAAGCGAAATCAAGTATGCCCTCTATACGATCGATATGAGAGCGGACTGGCTGATCCGGCGAAGACGGAAGAGGAATAGGAGGATGGGTACCTCGAAAACGGGACAGGTCCGCCACATTAAAGGTACGATGCATACGAAACTCTGGAGGAAGATCAACCTCATATGCATTTGTGCCACAAGCGCGAACAATAGGAAACGGTCCAAAACAACGCATAAGAAGCTTGTTGCCTTTGCCCGCACGCCGTAGTTTCTCGAGGTATACCATGACTTAGTCACCAGGCTGGTAGGACATGAAGCGGCGATGCACATCCGCCGCTTCTTTGTAAGAAGCGTAAATGGACTGGAGGCGAGAACGAACATCTGCCTGGACGGAAGTCAAATGGGATGCAAACTCCTCAGCAGAAGGGCATGTAGGGACTGTCGGTGGAAGCTCGGCAAGGTCAATAGGCATGGTGGAGGACTGACCTAACACAATCTGGAAAGGAGAGAAATCAGTAGAACGGTTGATGACGTTGTTGAAAGCGAACTCGGCTTGAGCAATCACTAGGTCCCACCTACAGGGGTGCTCAGTCGTTAAACAACGCAACTCCTGTTGACTACCTTGGTCTGACCGTCAGTCTGTGGATGAAAGGCAGTGGAAAATTGGAGCTCTGTCCGTAATAGATGCCATAATGTCCGCCAGAAATGCCCAGTAAAACGAACATCTTGATCGGAAGTAATGCTACGGGGAACGCCGTGCAAGCGGACAACCTCACGGAAATATAAGGTCGCTACATGATAAGCGTCAGTCGTGCGAGAAAATGGAATGAAACGTGACATCTTCGAGAATTTATCAACAACCACCATAATAGAATCATGGCCACTGGCAGTACGGGGAAGGCCCATAATGAAATCCATCGAAATGTCTTGCCACGATCGCTCATATATCGGTAGGGGAGTATACAATCCCGCATTGGAGTGCTGGCCCTTGGCCGTCTGACAAGTATAACAACGGCGGATGAAGGCATTAGTGTCCCATCTCATGGTGGGTTAATAAAATCGGTCTCGTAACAAAGCATGAGTGCCGGCCTGTCCTAAGTGACCTACTAAACCACCCCTATGAACCTCTAAAATAATCTTGTCTCGCAAGGAAGAAGAAGGGATGCACAACGCTGTACCTCGGTGCAAAAACCCATCCTGTAGTAAGTACTCGCCTGATGCACCATTACCCTGCTGACAAGCACCATAAATGGGCCCCAACTCCACGTCGGTCAGATAGAGGTCGCGAATCTCATTGAACCTAGAAACATGACTCTGCAATGTCACTAATGCATGAGCACGTCAGCTAAGTGCATCCGCTACCATGTTCTCCTTCCCTGGTTTGTACTGTAAGTGGAAGGTATACCGTTGAAGGTAGACTGTCCACTTAGCGTGTCGATCACTGACACGCCGCTGGTTATGGAGGAATCGTAGGGCCTCGTGGTCTAATTTGATCACAAACTCCTTATGTAGGAGATAGGGTGACCAAAACTTAACGGCTTTCACAACCGCATAGAACTCCAAGTCATATGTAGAGTAGTGTAGAGCAGCTCTCGATAATTTCTGGCTAAAAAACGCAATGGGCTTTCCATTTTGACTCAAGACAGTGCCCACTCCTGTCTTGCAAGCATCGCAAGACAGCTCAAACAACTGGTCAAAGTCTGGTAAGGAAAGGGTAGGGGCAGTTGTCATCAATTCCTTAATATGTATGAAGGCCCTATCAGCCTACTCGGTCCATCTGAACTCAGCTGTTGACGAAGTGCCCATCAAATCTGTGAGAGGAGCCATGACCGTGCTGAACCCTGCTATGAAACGCTGATAGAACCACGCAAGGCCATGGAAACTACGAACCTGCGTCACTAAGGTGGGGGTGGGCCAATCCACAATCGCCTGAATCTTAGCGTCATCCACACGAACGCCATCCCCTGATACCACATATCCCAAAAAAGTCATGGAAGAAACCATAAAAACACACTTTTTCAACGTAAGGAAAAAACGCTCGGCTCGTAAAACCTCCAGAACTTGAGCCACATGTTGCAAGTGCTCCTCCTCAGACCGGCTATAAATCAGGATATTATTAAAATACACCACCACGAACTTACCCAAGAATGGGCGCAAAATCTGAGTCATCACTCGCATGAACGTGGATGGCGCATTGGATAGACCAAAAGGCATCATGGTCCACTTATAAAGTCCATCCTTGGTCTTGAAAGCTGTCTTCCATTCATCTCCTGGCCTCATACGTATTTGGTGATACCCACTCTTCGAATTCAACTTAGAGAATATCGTGGCCCCATGGAGCTGGTTCAACATATCCTCAAGCCGAGGAATGGGAAACCGATACTTCACCGTGATTTTATTAATCGCACTACTATCCACACACATACGCCAACTACTGTCCTTCTTGGGTGCTAGAAGTGCGGGGACCGCACATGGAAACAAGCTCTCTCGTATATACCCCTGCCTCTGTAGCTTCGCATGCTCAGTAGGGGACATGCGATAGTGGGGAAGGTTGGGGAGCTGCACCCCAGGAATGAAGTCAATCGCATGCTGAATGTCCCTCAGGGGAGGAAGCTTATCAGGGGGAGTACACACATCACTATAAGAATCCAATAGACGCTGAACACATGGCGGAACGGATGCCTTTGGAGTGGTGTTGGGGCTAATAAGGGCATAGCACATCCCTGTCCCTGTGGCCTCGGTGGCTAATTCCTCATGGGAAACAAGTAAAGTCGAAGGCCGAGTCATCGGAAACGGTCGCATGGGGGGAAGAAGAAAGCTCCGCCCTCCATGTGTAAAAGAGTAAGTGTTAGCTCGACCATCATGCACGCTACTATGGTCAAACTGCCATGGCCTCCCTAAAAGCAAGTGGCATACCCACATGTCAACTACGTTGAACAGAACCTTGTCATGATAATTTCCAATAGAGAAAACAACTTGACACTGTCGGCTAGGGGCAAGTGTGGCTCCGTTACTCAACCACCCAATACGGCATGGTGTAGTCAACAACTCCGTGGGAAGCTTTAGTTTATCCACCATTTCTTGTGCTACCAAATTGTCACTGGCGCCCCTGTTTATGGTCACCGTGCATAACCTTTCCTTTGCAGTGCAACGAGTAAAAAAAATACTTGTTCGAATCCATGCATCATCACCAGGAGGAGGTGATTGGGCATCCATCAAGGTCGTAATCAAACGGTATGGGTATAGGCGGTAGAGACATCGACGAGTTTTGCTTGAGAATGACAGAAAGAGTCGCGCTGACGACAAATGGATTGTGCGGTGGCTAAAGGCACATCGGGTGGGATGGGTAGGATACCCAAAGAGGTACTCCCTTTGTACAAGGAATTAGGGTGTTTTTGAGGTATAAGGGTTAGGTTTTTTTGGGGAGTTAGTATGGATGATTTGGATTTGGTATTTTGGGAAATTTGTTTAGGCTTTGGATTAGGGCTTTTATGTGGGCAAGAAATTAGGGTTTCTTGACATGAAAATTGATTTAGGGGAAACTTTGTATGTTGCTCGGGTTGGATTTTTTGGTTTCGGGTTGAATCTGGAGCCGAGAAGGAGTTGATGGTAGTGCCGCCCAACCCAGGTACGACTGGTGCTTTATTTTCTTGGTCGGGGTGGAGTTCGACTGGGTTAGGGCTGGAAATGGTAGGTCCAGTTGGAATTTTTGAGGTTCCGACTTGAAACCCTAGGGTTTACTCGCCGACGGTTGGTTCAAGCGGACTTCTGGTGGTCGATGGGCTATTCCGGCTCAGAAAACGAAGTAGATTAGGGTTTTCAAATGTATCATACGCCTTGGGGTCTGATTCGACCTGTTCGGAATGATCTCGGCAACTGTTTGAGTCAGGCCGCTATCTCTGTTGGCGGTCCAGAGGGTGGCTCATTGCTGAGTCAGCGGAACTACTTGGGTGACAACAATCCGAATCCCGATCTTCAATAATCATCCTCTATCCAAGAACAATCCGCAATTTGATACCAATTTGATGTGAATTAGGGTGCGAAAGCGTAAAAAAAAGAAGTTAACTACACAACAACAACAACAACAACATGGGAATAAGGGAGTTTCAACTATTTCTCTCTCTAATCTTGTAATCTCAAATGAGCAAAAGTGATACAATGAGGGCCTCCTTAGCTATTTATACTAAGGGGCTAAAAAAAAGGAAAATAAGGGAAAAATGTCTAAAAGACAACTATAGCACTATGCTCCTGCATCATAACAAGAATCACTTTATCTTGAGGTATGCTCCTATTTTAAGTGCATCTTATTAACTAATGGAAGTATTGCTAACAACCTCTATGTACGATACTAAACACGCATATCAAGGCTACGTGTCTCGAGCAATCTCATGCCACTGATATAGTACATACGTCGTTGGTATATGTGTTACATAAATCTCAAGCCATAACATATACATCTCTAAATAATATACATCTCTAGTATAAGTTATCAACCGGTACGATCAACTCGAGTACCGCAACACATAAGCATTTAAATCCGAGCAAAAACACTCTCAATGTCTAACTTCTAAATAAATACGATCACAACCACGTACATCATCAATGGGCTCCCGTCTTGCCCGCACATAACGAAGGCCTATTCCTACCGCTTTCGGGGATTGCTCAGGGGTAATAGGTATAGTTATAAGCTGTCTCATACCTATAACCTCAAAGCATTAACAAGGGATAATCACTGCGCCTTTACACCAATCATATGACCCCCATACTCAAGGTGATATGAAAGGATCCCCCAGTTAATCACATTTAAATATAACGGGTCTTTTCAGCACGTAATGTCCAGGGTAATTATGATCAAGGTAAAGCCCATCGCTATCTACTAGAGTACCAATGCATTATCTGTCGTATGCATCCCATAAGGCTATCCCCCGTAATACGTATTTTCTCATATAAGATATGTAGCCCACAAAACAAGTAAGCAAGTATGTCCTCGCGCAACTGGGCCAAGCAAACAAATATATAATCCTACTCAATGGGGTTACACATAAAGTCCCTTAATAATATTAGTTAATTCGCACTTTAACTATAACCGGTATTAATAACATTAACACAAAGTCCAAGGCTTGCCAAAACTCGGCATCATCTCATACCAACTTATACGAGAAAATACTTAATATAATAACTATCCCATCCTAGGGTTTATGGCTTAATCCTAAACTCCCCATAGGATATACGCTTTAAAAACCCAAACCACTTAAATCATCAACCCATAATTTCAGTCTTGCGCACCGTTGGTAAAATATTCATAAGAAATTCATAAAAAATCCAAAAAATACGAAACCAGTTCCCACACGTTCGTAATTCAATTATCTATAATTCCATGTTTCCCAAGTCATTCTAACGACCTAACCTATGTTGTTCGAACGAGAACACCTTGGAGCGACCCCTACAGTGGTTCAAACGAGTTATAGAATCTCGTTCGCATGAGAATCCCATTTCGTTCAAAGGATATTGACGCATATCCTTTTTCAACAACTCTTAAAATTCATCATTAACAACCACAAAACCTGACTTCCAAGCCTCTAATCGATCCTACACCTAACCTCCTTTAAATTTAGGGTCTATAACAACAATACTAACCCAATTACTCAAGTTTTATGTGATTAATTTAAGGCTTAAGCATCAAAGTTAGTTTATGGGTTTAAGAATCCTAAATCCATCAAACTAACTAATTTTTACTCAGATTCAATTTGATACTAAGGGGCTTTTGTATGATTTGTTAGTGTGATCCACAACACAAAATTCCGATTACAAGGTAAACTCATTAGATTACTCATCAAACCATCAAAGTTAATTAACTAAGGGATTTAGGTTTAATTTATCAATTAAACCAATTTCACAAGTTGATTAAAATAAGATTATGCTCATGTTAATTTAGAATCAAAGGGACTACTACTACCATACCAATTTCACAAGTTGACTAAAATAAGATTATGCAAACTACTTTCTCTACCACCTCATTAGTTGCTAATACAAGAACCATGATTTGTCTTCCTTTCACAGAGGGCTTTTGTGATCCCTTAATCCTTAAACCTTTCAGAATCGTAGTGACAAGACCTCAGCCATCAACTTATACAAACTTATATAAACAGGTGACTAGGCTTATTGGTTGGATATAGTTTACTTTCAAAGATCATGCATTCTTAGGAATTATGTCTCATTAGTCCCGACATTGATAACCCCATCCCCATGGAAGACTTCTAGTTTTTTTTGGATTTTGGCATCCCAAAGTTATGGCGGTTTGGACATCGAAACCTAGTGGTTTTAATATTTGGGTGTTGTACACAATTTAAATGGAAACCGTTTATTTTTCAAATTGATCGTTTGACTTAATATGAAGTTACGGTTATACTCATAATGGGGACACACAATTACAAAAATACTATCAACAAAGAAAAAAAGCAAAAACAACAAAGCCTAACCTTCTAGAGCTCCCACCCCTTACTGTTACCTATTGTGACACCTCGCTTATTATAATAACGGGTGGTCAGTCCCCTACCAAAATAAAACAAGAGTCTCATATGGCTCATTCTTAGCATCACTGTCGAAATTTAATTAATTACTAACCACCTATTAATTTAATAAGCAGTGTCAAATTTTAATTTTTCAATAACGTGCAACAATATGATCCAATCAATAATGAACCCACGCACGGTGACTGATATAAATGAAACCACATGTAAAGTCTGAAGCTGAGATAAAATAAAGTCCCCGAATAAATCATCGGGCAAAAATCCAATACATTCAATCCAACATATGAAATAGTCTGAAATGCATTATTCTAAATTATAAGGGCAACATGCCCAACCAATACTGGAATAGAGAACCTAATTTAGAATATTTAATAATAGAATTGGCTACTCGAAAATCCTACAAGCCTCCACATCAGCTGTAGCTACGTGTCTTTGGAAAGAACAATCATCCTTTGGCGTCCCTGTGGCTGGATACCTAAAAGTTTTGAAAATAGATTTGATACAGGTCGGTGCCCGAAACATTTGAAAAATATTTGCAAGTATTTAAAATGCAGGAAAAACAATTATTATATACATGTTAGCTTCATGTAAACTCCTTTGAGTTCTCACCTCTTAACTATAGTGCAAACCTAACGTGTCCTACTAAACCCACCTAGTTATGCTATCCAGCCTAACTAGTCACAATAAGCATATACCTAACCACTTACACTCTTAGCCCACCTGTATCACCCAAACGATATGCTATTGTAAAACCATAATCATTAGCCGAATATTATTGCAGAATAATTATTTAAGTTTCTCTTGCTTAGGTTACTTTAAATATACACTATCTATATCTTCTACTACCACACAAGAGTATAATATATATATATATATATATCGCGATGCATGCATACTCTGCTATCGAGTCCATGTACCTCACATACCAAATCATGGATTACTGGTTCGGAATCACCTTCGAACCATAATTAAAATAAACACATAATGGGGGAGAAAACATAATCCTAAGCCTTTGGGCTACGCACATACCTAACGCACCCAAACGACCGGTCACACTATCGTACACTTAACTAATGGTCAACTCTAAGTTCTATGTTCTGGGGCACACTTCCAGACTTTGCTTAGACCCCTTTTTAGATTTAAGATTTAGATGCCTTGTTTAAGTTGCACATGACATGGTTAGTTCGACTCAAGGTCTGACAGTAATAAACGGTAACCCTCCCTTCCGCTACTTGTGGACTGTTGAACACAAAGGCCGATAGAAGCAACGTTTCTTAGCGCGTTTTTAGGCATTTGGTTTTATTAATCCCAAAACTTGTTGGGTCAGTTACAGTGCAGGGAAGGAAGAAAAGGAATAGACTAATAAAAACAGGAGAGAGGAATACTTGGACTGATTCTGTTGACCTCACACTAGATTTTGGGAAAATCCTTTCAAGTCTTCTCAAGGAGGAAGAGGACATGTGTAGACAAAAGGTTTTAAAAAAATTGTTGACCAAACGAACAATTTGAAAAATAAACGGTTTGTGTGATAATTGGGTGCCAATGCCCAAGTATCAAAACCATCGGCTGTTAATGTCCAAACTGCCACAACTTTTTGGATATGCCAAATTCAAAAAACACAAATGTTTATTATGCTCTCTTGTAGGCAATACAGAATTGCTTTCAATCATTACTCATTATTTGTAGTCCTTTCTCCCACATGAGGCAAATGGTGTTTGTTAAGACAAATCAAGCTGCGTGTGAGACCACTCTTTTGAGTTAGTTGTTTGATTGGATTTTGATTATCTTCGCCTTCATGGAGTCGGGCAGTTGGTTATATCGCATAATCTTTCCTTAAACAAATAGATGTGTAGTTATTAACCTCCCTTTTTTTCCTATGACTTATTTTGAATATCTTTGTAAGCAGGGGCATTGAGGCCTGAAAGGAGGTACATCTCGAAGGGGGTTTGTAAAGAAGTTTGTTTTAGGGTGTCGAAACATCTTGATAAGGTTAATAAATAAAGTTCGTTTGGGGGTTTTAAGCAATCATATGGCGGGTTCTAGGAAATTATGGTGATGAGCTTAAAAGAAATCATGGTGGGGGGTCCAAGGACATTTTTTTGGAGTTGGCGTGAGTTTTATAAATCATATTAAGGTATTTAGGGATATCATGTTTCGGGTTTCGGGGAATATGTTGGGGATTAAAAGTAAGGAAGGGGGTACAACCATGGGCTCGTCCTTGAAGTGGGTGTTGGCTATGGTCAACAAGTGGGTGCAACAGAGTAAGTAGGAAAGAAAAAAACAAACAAAGCTTTAAAAGTCTCGTGTACAATCACAGTGATATAAGATTCCTATATGAGGATATCTTCACAAAATAAGAAGAGGTAGAGAGATAAAAGAGAAGGGGGCATCAATCAACGAATAAATGAGATATGGAATTGATGCGTTCACAATGTCCCGAGGGTGTAATTGTAATATGTTCAATCATACACTTTATTTTGTTTCTCTTTTAATATTCCCTTGAAATATTTTTAAGTGCCCTACTTTTTTTAGGTTATCTTAGTCAATGTTTAAAAAGGCGAACGCCTCGAGGCTTAAGCCTCAAGGGTGGAAAGTGAGGCTTACGCCTCAAGGCTATGAGGCGTACGCCTCTAACGTAAAAAATCAGCTATACCTTCTCTTCTTTGCTCCGAAAGTGGATTCCGGCCTTTGTTTCTCTATTCCGGCCTTCAGTTCTTGCATTCCGGCCTTCGGTGTTTCTCTTTCTCCTATTTCGGCCTTCGTTCCAGTCCTAGGTAAGAACTTCGGCCTTTGTTTCTACAGTTTTTAACTTCTACGACCTTTGTTTGGTTAAAAAACTTTTTTTTTTTAGTTTTTTTTTTGTTCCGGCCTCACGATGTTAAAAAACAGAGTTTTTTTTTTGGGTTAAAAAACTTTTTTTGTTTCGGCCCTAGGTAAAAACTTTGTTTTGTCCAAAATTAAAAAAACTTAGTTTTTTTTGGTTAAAAAACTTTGTTTGGTTAAAAGGGTAGGAACCTTTTTATTTTTTATTATTATTATTTTTTTGTAAAAACTTTGTTTTATTCATTGTTTGTTTAAAAATTTGTTTTATATTAAATATTAACTTCAATATGACTTTTTTTTAAAAAGGTTTCTGTTTTTTTTTTTACTTTTCTTATGTAAAACTTCAATATTATAAGTTTCTACCCCCTTTTTTTTATTCTGACCAAGTTGTTGAATTGTAAATTAAACACTGAATTAGGTTGATATGTTTTATTATTTTTTTAATAAAGTTTATTTTTATTTTTATTTTAATCTTAGCTTGAAAATCAATTTTTTTTTAAATAAATTAGCTTGTTAAGTTGCATTGATTAATTTATTGTCATATTATAAAATAACCAATATGTGAATGAAGCTAAAAAATAATTTTGTCAATTTAATTTTGCATTGATTAATTTATTGTCATATTGTAAAATAACCAATATGTTAAAATTAATTGTCACATTACTTTTTTTTTAAAAGTTATCTCGGGAGAACAAAAAAATGTCAAACTATGTTAGAAAGTCCTCAAGGATGTTTTTTTTGTAGTTTTATTTTATATTTCTTTGTTATTTTATTTTTATGGATTTATTAGTATTCTTTTAATATTATTTTGGTCTTTTTTTTCTTTTCGGTGAGGCTTACGCCTCAAACGCCTCGAGCCTTATGCCTCGCCGCTACTAAAACGCCTCGTCTCGCCTTTTTAAACATTGATCTTAGTTACAAAGGCAACTTAGCCTATAAATTGGGCCTGAGAGATGAATGAATGAGAGAAACCCTAATTTTTAAAGTGATGTTTAGTAAGTAACTTTCGTTGTATTTACATTAAATTCGTATCATCTCATGCTTTAATGATGTTGTAGGAGCCGTAGTTAAGGTTCGGAGGAACTACCTTACCACTAATCATGCCCCCGTCGCCCCCACCTCAATCTCCACCCCCAAATCCCCAAACCCATTATATCTTCTGTTTTACCACTTAACAAACAACCACCCTCTGCAAAGTTTAGATAGGAAGATCCCTCATTTTCGTCGGCATCAGACAACACTTGTTGATGCCTGTTGAACCCCAATCGCTCCTGTCAAAATCACATCTCCCTGAAGCCACAACAACCATGAATTTTTCCAAACCTTAGAACCACCACTATCAACCCCCCGTGTCGGTGTTTGAGTTTTGCTGATGACAATCGAGGATGGCGAATGGAGGTCGCGGTTGCAAGATGTTCGTCCCTGTCAACCCACAAAAGTGGAAGGACTTTGCAAACTCTAGATCTGAAACCCCGTGTCAGGCTTTTCTCACCCTTCGCCGATCGGTAGACAACTTCGCTAGTGTTGATTGTATCGATCGTAGCTGAGTGATCCTGCGGCGACCCAAGCAAAGCCTCTTGATGCTCGAACTCCACTTGAAGCCTTGATCCATCACCCCATCAATCGAGCAGGTTGCCCACGATCTGTGAGGCCTACAGCCCTTGCGTCGCCACTCCGATAGGTAATCGCTGACAAGGTTCGAACCCTACCGAAGCTTTGATAGGGCTGACAGGATGGGTAGCAGTCTCATTTTGCAACAAACCCTTGGGGTCGTATATGTAGAGGGGAGAGATAAACTCTGTCCTAATTTATGAATTTACTCCTACACTTGTTCTATCTTTTTCGCACTATTTCACCACTACCTTTTGTTTTAAAATATTTACATAAAAGTCCACGAGACTTTCGACCCAAACCTCATTCTGAAAATTACTAACAAACTCACTTTAAATTTCAGAATAACTACGCAGCCCACCCCTCCACTTCTGAATATTTCATTTAAGTCCCTCAATTTTTTGAAATCCCCGAATCAGCCCCTCTCTTGTCCCTAACTTCCGTGGCCCCACCCTTTGATTCTTCCTTGTATTTGGAGGAACAATACAAGCAAACACTCGAAACTATAAAGTACCACATTGTGGGAAAATGATTTAACCTCTTGATGTAATGAGGGTATGGGGATCCGATATGGGTGGATACTAGATGATCGCTACGACAAGTGTCGTCTACAGATGATTGAGTGCTTTAAGATGATTGGGGATCTAGGCAGAGTATGAGGTTGAGTTTGTTTGTAGGATGCATTTGTTCGAGTTTTGTGCACTCGCCTTCGTTACTTTTGATGGCCCTACCTTCCTTTACGACTGTTGCGATTGTCGTTGTAGGCTTATTGATGGTTGTTGAGGACTACGAATACATAATGGAGATTTCTTCGACATCTTTGTCGAGGGTTGTTGGACTACTTGTACCAATTTCGAGATGTTGCGATTTATGTCGTTGGAAACTTTTTCACATTTTCGGGGAGGAGGTTGGATTTTGTACAAGATATGCCTTTGACATTTTCGCCAAGGTTGGCTGGGATTCGCACTCACTTCAAGAGAGGTTGAGTCATTCTGTGTTGCAGACTTTTTTGCACTCTTCGGGACTTTAAGAAGATTTCTGTGTGTACATTTTGTCTCAGTTTGACTCAACTGGCGTGGGCTTGTCTGATCATGGCTATATTAAAACGAGTGGTTTTTTGCTTTGAATCCTATTATGAGACGATACTTTTGAAGTTATTGATTAAGAGAGATCCAACTAGGGCCCGACCTTCCTCCATGGATGCTAGGGTACTCGGTTCCGTGTCTTAATAAGTCTCAGTTTCGTGTCTTGGCAAGTCTTGGGGCACTGTTTATGTTGCCCGACAGGGGATTTTATTTGTGATTGTTTGTCCTCACATTTTTGATAGCTTGCATGCTGGTTGCTTTTAAGTTTGGCTTACAACTTCCCCTTCAGGTGGGGGAGACCATTGGTGATAATGAGACATCGATGGTGTAATTGTTATATGTTCAATTGAACACTTTATTTGTTTCTCTTTTAGTATTTTATTTGAGGGTAATATTGTCTTGGAATATTCATAAGTGCTCTCTTTAGTGTTTTTACCCTTTTTTTGAAGAGTTATCTTGGTTGGCAAAAGATAATCTTAGCCTACAACTAAGGCCCGCGGCCAACTATTTTACTCACTTCTGAGAGATGAATGAATGAGAAAAACCTAATTTTCTAAAATGTTGTTTTTGTTGCTGTAAGTAATTTTCGTTACGCTTAAATCAAATCTACTTCACCAAAATCTCCACAACCTTCATGAGAAATCATCACAACTACTTTGTGGCAAATCTTGTAAATCTTCGAGGATGAGAGTCATTAACCCTCCCTTGCAACAATTTCTTTACTCGCAAAATATATGAATTGAAAACAATCAAACACCCTCAAGTATGTTGCTGAACCATGTATATGACTGTGTTACATGTGTGTATATTTATCTCTTCGTCTGATTTCGCTTCTTTAAAGTGAGTTACATCTCGTCTCTTGCGGAGCAACTACCCAACCCAACCCGGAACACTCGCTGCTTCCCCTATAGTTAGTCATTTACCTTATTGGATTTGGATTTTCTCCTGCCTTAATGGATTGCGTCAACTATATTTCAATTTCATAATATTGACATATACTAGCTCGTGCATAATCTTCCCTGTTTGTCAAATAGATGTGAGGCTATCGTCCCCTTTTTCTAAGCTTATTTTGAATTGCTCTTGTAATTGGAGTCACTGATTTAATTTATTTCCCTTTAACAGTTTTTCTGCTATTATTGTTTCCTTTGTATTGATTCTAGATATGAAGATGTACATATTAATTAAATAGTATGGGTTCTTTGTTTTTGGCTTCAGCTTCACCACAGTTGATTTCTATGCTAGGAAATTCCTATGCTAGTGGCGGCCCGCTATCTCAGAACCATGTCCAAGCAGTAAATAACCTAAACTCTATGGGAGTGTTGAACGACGTGAACTCCAATGATGGTGCCCCTTTTGATATAAATGATTTTCCTCAGCTTAACAGCCGGCCCAGTTCTGCGGGAGGCCCTCAAGGACAAATAGGTAACTGAATTGCCAACATTTTTCATTTAGATAATTATTTTAGTTACTTATCCATACATTTAGACAATTAGGTAAACCATGAGATTTCTAGTTTACTTATCAGTTTTAATACAAACCGTGGGATTACAGGTTCATTGCGTAAACAAGGTCTCGGTGTTAGTCCAATTGTTCAACAAAATCAAGAGTTCAGCATCCAAAATGAAGATTTTCCCGCTCTGCCAGGATTTAAAGGTGATAACTCAGGCACACACATGTATTCATAAATTTGTATGTATGTAATATACTCAATCCACATCATAATGAGTGCCAATACCATGCATATCCAAAGACAGTTCTTATCACAGTTCTATAACAAATCCAAATCGTCATTAACAACATTTTCGTGGCCTTTCTTTGGTAAAATACCTATCACTTCAAATTCAAAGAAAACCTTCCTCATAAAAAAGAAGCGAAGGGGTAGTGAATCAGCAAATACTTGAGATTTTCTATATAACAACAGAACACACACCATTGGAGTGAGAAACGTATTAGGTTTCTTCTTTTTTCATCATCTTATTAGTATTCGTCTTCGTGCAAGCCATGAGAAAAATCTGCAATTTAGAGGGAATGTCTGCTATCCAAAGGGGCTTATATGGTGCAAAGTAGAACGAGATGAAGATCTGGAGGTTGAAAAATCCACAGACGAATGATATCCAATTCACAACTCAGTTAAATGCCAATAAGGAATTTAGGGGCACGGGCAATTATGTACCCGGTTCGGCAGCTTGCCCCTATGTCTACGCGCGGGGCTGCTTTTCCAATTAATGATACTATTGGAAGTACAATGCGACAAGGATGTTTTTCCGTAATTAAGGTATGCCTTGGAAAGGATCTTAACGCCTTTATTTATAGGCAAGAGTTTTAGTTCTGTGGAATAGGAGAATCCCCAAGAATTCGAATAGGGCATTGTCTCTGCATGCTTATTGAGTAGTTGTTTTATGCTACCGTAGCCCTTAGCATTTGGACTCTGCACCACCTCTAACAAGGAAACAAATTCTGCAATCTTTTTTTTGTTGAAATTTCTTTTGAAGGATAAATTCGAGTTAACTACAAAAGAAGCTCGGATTGTGCCAATAAAGAAATTTAAGTGATACAAACTAGCAAATGCCCAAGCAATGGGCAACTTATGTGATGCGGTGTTGCTAGAATTTCAATCTTTAATTTTAAGAAAACCCCGCACATGTAAAACCAAAATTAATAAAGACCCCATACCTTTAACATAATGGGTTGGAGAAGAAGAACCTTATATACTATATACGCCATGAACCTCGCCACAGAGTGAAAAAGTTGTCAAATGTAAAAAGTCAAAAGGATGAATAAGTGGAGAGTATAAAACTTAAAATATCAACGGAGAGAGCCGTTTGCTGTTTGGAAGAGTTTGGAGAGAGAGAGAAAGAGGGAGGATTGGTCTTGGTAGATGTGAGAATATTGAATGTGTGAAAAGATTTGTTGCAGAGGAACCTGTTCACAATATTTAGATTGTTAAGAGTGTTGATTGATTCAGGGCCTTAAGAGTGCTACTACAATTCAAAACTTCCCTGTTTTATTATATAGATATATGTGCTGTACTTGAAATTATAATAATATGGATTGGTCTTGGTAGATGTGAGACTATTGAATGTGCGAAAATCTTTGTTGCAGAGGAACCTGTTCACAGTATTTAGATTGTTAAGAGTGTTGATTGATTCAGGGCCTTGGTGCTACTACAATTCAAAACTTTCCTGTTTTATTATATAGATATATGTACTGTACTTGAAATTATAATAGTTTTTTATTGTTTTAACATATCAATTGATGGATTAAGACGGACACTCTTTCTTTAATTACTGCTTGGTGTATATTTTTATCACGTTCACAATTATTTTGCCTATTATTTTTTACTTTTGTAGCATTCAGGAATCAGTTTGATGCTAATTGATGTGATGGTTTCATCTAATAAGGATATGGTGGCCTTGGCTATGGAGATGAACTTGTTATTGACTATCTGTTAGATTTCGGACAGGTGGCAATGCTGATTATGCTGTGGATTTGCACCAGAAAGAACAACTTCATGACAACAATGTTTCCATGATGCAGCAGTCTCAACACTTTTCTGTAAGTTCTTTCTGAAAGCCTTGAGGTCCCTCAATTGTTGTTGCTGTGAAATCACTTGTGATGTGTATGGATGAATGGCGCATGCATGGAAGTGGGCCGAGAATGAAGTTTATTTTTACTTTTTATTTTAATAGTCCATCTTTTATTTTTATCGCATTTTTGCTTTATTGTATTATATTGTTAATGGGAAGTCTTCTAGAAATGGTATTATAGGAAAAGGTTGTAAAGAGGGGATGCTCTTAGGTGATGCGACATCACCCCAAGGCCATTTCCCTTTTAGGTATTGATGACCCAATTCTAGATCCTTCCCTTTCTTCCTACAAATATCCCTTTATCCCATGTAGTAAATCATTCGACATTTCTCCAATTTGAGTATTACTCTCTTTTGACTGTATTTCTGTTCTGCCATTGACGGCTTTATACGTCAATTGGTATTAGAGTCTAGTCGCTCCACCATGTTGTTGTAAAAAACCTAAATCATAGAACACAAGCAACCAATGGCAATGAGGAAAACCATTTGAGCTGACTGTCGTAATTTTCCGATTGGAGGAGTAAGTAGAAACCTAATGAAAAAGGTGGACTGCATCCTTAGTCGAAGGCCTCCACCACCATCCATGCTTTCGCCACCCAACCACCACCCTAACAAATATCTGATGAAGAATTGCCAAGAAGAATGGACCTCAACCCGAGGGTGCGAAGGAGCTGCTATGAACGGACCGAAATTATTCTGCCCCCACTCAACCAACCATCGTCACCACACCTTCCAAACTTTGGATTTGAAATTTCAAATCTAAAACCATCACAGAACCCCACGAGTTTCCGATTTCCAAACTTTGGATTTGAAATTTCAAATCTAAAACCATCACAAAATCCCACAAGTTTCCGATCCGACTCCAAACACCCAAAAAAACTTAGGCCCGACTCACTGAACTTGTCCAAACTCCACCAACCCATTCTGGCACCACAGGCCGGCGAATCCCCCCCCACAACAACCACCACCTCCCCACAACAGTCAGTAAGCCTGCTTTCAACTTTAACCCGACTACATTCCGCCCCCATCTGACATCGCTAGAGGGCAACGACCGTCGCCAGACCTCGACGACCCTCGTCGGCGAGTTTTGAGCCCTACTGGAGCTCTGGTAGGGCTGAACGGCCTTGGACCAGTAGCACGACAACAAATGGAGGGTGAAAACCCTAGATTTGTCATAAAACAACTCATCACCATCGTTCCACCATTTTCATTACTCCGACGACTTTGTCTGAGGTAGGCGATGGGTCACCGGGATGGCGGCAGCTCTGGCAGAGCTCCGGTTTGGAGCAGCAATGATGAAATTGGGGTAATGTTTGGTTGTGGTACAGCTAGGGTTTCTCAAAGGAAGTAGGAAAACAAAAGGTTATGCGCTAGGGTTTCGTTTGGGTTCAAATAGTGAAGCTGAAGTTGCTGCAAATTACAAAACCGCCCCTATTCCTTTTATTCCCTCCCATTTTCCAAGATTACTCCTTGAGCCCCATATCTTTTCAAACAACTCACAACCTCCTCCCCTCAACTTCGGAAAATTATTTGGAGCCAGAGATAAATTCTTCCATTTACATTTCAGCCCCCAGACTTTTCAATAAATATGACTCAGCCCCACTTACCGTTTAACCCACTTGAGAACATTGGGCCACCCCAATTTTTAAAATGTTAGGAAGATATTCTATTTGGGCCCCAAAACAAATATTTTTCTCCCCAACAAAAGGAAAAACACATATACCAAATATTTGTTTGTTTGGCACTGGAGGTATCAATTCACCCCTCACGCTCGAGGATGAGCTTTTTTGAAGAAAGGAAGAATGATGTGTATGGATGAATGGAACGTGCGTGGAAGAGGGCCGAGAATGAAGTTTATTTTTAATAGTTGTCTTTTATTTTTATTGCGTTTTTGCTTTATTGTATTATATAGTTAATGGAAAGTCTTCTAGAGAGGGCATTGTAGGAAAAGGTTATAAAGGGGGTGCTCTTAGGTCATGTGACATCACATGGGTCTAGGCCCATTTCTCAATTAGGTATTGATGACCTAATTCTAGATCCTTCCTATTCCCCCTATAAATATCCCTTTACCTCATATAATAAATCATTCTACATTTCTCCAATTTGAGTATTACTCGAGGGAATTTCTATTGTGGCATTGACGGCTTCATTTATGTCAACTTGTGCTTCTTGAGTTTATAATTTATACTTCACGATTTTAATGTGCAGATGGGGAGGTCTGCTGGATTCAATTTGGGGGGAACATTTTCATCTCAGCGCCCACAGCAGCTACAACATGGTCCATCAGTAAGTAGCAGTGGGGTCTCCTTTTCATCTGTAAACAATCAGGATCTAATCAATTTACATGGTTCAGATTTATTCCCATCGTCACATTCAACCTATCACTCTCAGGTATGTGAACACATTGCGAACACTGTACGGACACAAGAAAGAAATGATATCATTTTCCTCCTAATTTAGGGCAATAGAGGAACTAATTTTTCTTTGTAATTTTATGTCAACCATATTAGACTCTGTTCTTAAACCACAGATTTTTAACTGCCTTTGCTCAGGCAGGGCCGGAACAGGCGGAGACAACCTAATTGTTAAATAAGATACTCAAGCTTGGCTTGTAAAAGCTCAACTAGTGAAACTCAAGATGATACCACTGTTTAATTCTCGGTTAAAGATGCCATCTCTGGTTTCAAGAAGAATTATAACATAACGAACTTTGCATTAGCATTAAGGGCCTCTTTGATGCTACAGAAATACAAAAGGCTCTGAAAGTTAATTTACAATCGTCATTACAGTGTATGAGTCGAACACCATTATGCTTGGGCTCGGTTGGTATGCAGATACAATAGCCGATATGGCCTTCTCACTACAATATTATATATATCTGGAACCTTGACTAAATTCCCAATTCACAGTGGTTTCATTACTTGCGGCAGTCACCAGCCAGAGTGATTATCTGAGATCTATTAGCGTGATTTGTGTGTTTGGCGGACGCCAGCAATGTCTTCTCTTCTGCATTTTGGGCCAGATCAATCTCCAAGAATCTTTCTTAGATTGACGATTCTCTCTCCAGTAATCTCTATTTGGCTGACGCCAGCAACTATATATGTATATACACGCGTACATATATAGTTCCAGTATTTGTCAATATTGTATTGTGTAGATTAAGTTCATTGATTGTTTTTTTACTATCAAGTTTATTTTGGAACTGGAAATATAGAGATTATCTGCGACTTAAATTAATCAAACTGAAATTGATCAGGTTTTTTAATTGGTGAGCTGAAAGCGACTGACTTGGATATAGGTTACAGATCAAATGATTTCACTCTGCTTATTTATTTTTTGAACTGAAGTTGATTAGGGTTTGATCTTCAACAAATCTGGGTTTGAATCTAAGGCTCTGTTTGATAGCAACCAAATTCCAAGGTCAATTCCCTAAATTTGCCTTGGAATTCCTTTTTCATGTACAATACCTTCAAGCACAATTTGCCAACCAATTCTTCAAGCACAATTTGCCAACCAATTCTCTCTCTCTGTGTGTGTTTTTTTGGGGGGGGGGGGGGGGGGGGGGGAGGGAGGTCTTTGTATGCCAACTTTGGGTGGCAAATCGCTCAAAACCAAGGTTTTAAAAGACGCGAGACGTAGAGGTTGGGCGTCAAGCATTAGGACCCTAGGCGTTTTTTTTTTATTTTAATTATTCCAAGGCTAGTAATATAATAAAATAATACATACCTTGAATTTTGAAAATATATCCATATGTTTGATAGCCATATTTTTCATATGCATGCTCCATAATCAATATACAAAATGTATTTCTCAACATTTAATAAGCCATATACATTTCATAATTTAATAATCAATATCACCCCCATTCAATAATCGATAATCAATACAAAATGATTCAATATAGAGTTTTGGTCGGCAGTCGGTCGTTTTTTTTGGATGAGCGGCAGAAAGAGGCAGAGAGGTTTGGGATACCGTTAAAGTCTTTAAAAGGCGATGTCGTTTCACCAAATCGTTTTTTTTTTCCAAAAAAAGTGCGCCTTGAGCCTTTTACCAAGAACAAGGCATAGGCGGAGCGCTTCTCCCAAGCCTCAAGCTTAGGAACACTGCTCAAAACCATTTTTTTTAAATCTATATATTTCGTAGGCATAAATATATAAAATTCGTAAATTTGTAAATATATATCTTTCGTATATTTCATGTATGTATATATTTTGTATATTTCATATATTTTAGTATATATGTTAATTGTGTTTATTGCGTATATTTCATATATGTACATATTTTGTATATTTAATATATTCAATATATTTATATATTTCGTACATTTATATATTTCATATATTTTAGTATATATGTATATTGCGTATATTTGATATATGTATATATTTCGTATACTTATTATATTCATATATTTTGTACATTTATATATTTCATATATTTTAGTATATATGTATATTTCGTATATGTATATATTTCGTATATTAAATATATTTCATATATTCATATTTCATAAATTCCGTATATTTATATTTCATACGTTTATATATTTTGTATAATTAATATACTTATTATATTTTCATATATTTCGTATATTTTTCCTGTACTTCTTATATGTATATATTTATTTTTGTATATATCATATATGTATATATTTATTTTCTTATATTTCATATATGTATGTAATTTGTATATTTCATATATGTATATATTTCGTATATTTCATATATTTCGTATACGTGTGTGTATATATTCTAAAAATAATATTAACACTATATATATATATATACACAATACTGCTCTTGTGCGGACCAGTATGCATTTTAAGAGTGCGGACCGGACATGTGTCACCTGGCGGTGAGCTTATAAATTATCGGTTAAATTATAGGGCGCACTCTCTCTTTTCTGGGCTCACCGTTAGGTGACATATGTTCGGTCCGCATTTTTAAATTGCGGACTGATCCGCGCAAGAGCAGTACTGTATCAGAGAGAGAGAGAGAGAGGATCTCATGCACACCACTAAGTTTCACATTGATTTTTTAAAATAGTATAAAAAATTAATTGAGTTGAATTTTTTTATATGGAATTTAAACATTTCAAGGAGCCCATATAAAAAAAATCAGCTCAAAATAACATTTTTTGCTATTTTAAAAAAATCGGCCAAACTTTTGCACCTTTTAAAGCACTCTAAAAGCTGTGAAGTTTGACCATTTTTTAAAAATAGCAAAAAAAGTTATTTTGAGCTGATTTCTTTTATATGGGTCCGTTGAAATGTTTAAATGTCATATAAAAAAATTCAACTCAAAATTATAATTTTTAATATTTAAAAAAAAATATGTAAAAAACCAGTGTGCATGAGAGCCTGCCCCTCTCTCTGTCTCTCTCTCTCTCTCTCTCTTGATATATATATAAAACAAAATTTTCACATATATTTCTATTTTTCGGCTTTTGTTTTTGATTGAAAAGGTGTAAAATTGATGATTTTCCAACTTGCATCAAACAAACACATGTTGAAAAATACTGATTTGTGTTGGAATTTATTTTCCGCAGAATCAATTGCTCTCGAATCATTTGCATTTTTTCACTTTTCTATCAAACAAGGCCTAAGGGTCTATTTGATAGCAACATTTGCCATGACAGACAAGGAATCTAACACTAAAGTACTAACACCTAGATCAAAAAAAGCTGATTTGCCATGGAATTAAATTCTTTATTTGTGGTAAGAATCGGGAACAATGACTTGGAAATTAATTTCACCATGTTCTATCAAATGAACCTTAACGTCTTTGGTTTTAGTTCAATCATTTGCGTTGTTTTCGATTTTGAATATCGTTTTCATCCCTTTTTCATCACTTGTTCAGATTTTGTAAATTTGAACCGTTTACAACAATTTTAATTATTTTTTGAGAGCTTGACAAATAAGTTCGGTTTATATAAGACATTTCCTCATTGGTCCTATCAAAACAAAATTTTCATAAGAAGGCCTATTCATACATGTAGTGTATATTCACTACCTGTTTTTCTAATAGAACCTATTGGAGCAAAAATGATTTTTCATGGACCTTGGAGCAAAAATAAAACCGTATGACCTATTTGACTACATACTTAGTTAACGGGACCAATTGGTACAAATCCCTTATTTCTTCACTATTGATTGGTAAAAGTTAGTTGACGAGGAGTCATGTTACTAATATTATTAACATTAGTTTTTTTTTTGACTTAATAATCCCTATTTATCCCTTTTTGAGTTTGGTACCTTTTACTAATTGACTTTGAATGTAGTACCTTTTCTGATAAGGGTCTGTTAAACATAACAGTCATGTGCCTTGCACATGACCTCTTAAAAAAAACTATTTAGAAAAATAAAAAAGGGGAAAATGCTGAAAATGGAGAGGAAATGATAAAATTAAGAAAAAACTGGCACCCTTTTGGCCTCTCTAACCCCTTCTCCTGTTCCCCACCACCCTCGCCTACTAGCTTTAACCCGCCCCCACCCCAAGCCCACCTCGCCACCAACTCCACCATCGTTAAGTCACCTCCACTCCAATATGTAGCTCCTGCCCCCCCCCCCCCTCTCCCTCTTTCTCTATATGTGTGTGTGTGCATGGTTCAAAGTCATGGCCGATACCGCGACGATACGACCGAGATGACTAGGTATCGATACGCATCGATCCGATTCCGAGTTACGAGTTGAGTTTTCGATTATTAATGTGAATTGACCCTGTATTGGTAATTTCTCGATAGTATCGGCTCATATTGATGATATTATGGTAAAATTGACCCATGGCGATGTGACGGTAGTATCGACCCATATCACCGATATATCAATCGCGATGGTACAAGTAACTAAGCATTGATCTCTCTATCTCAACTTCTAATTCACTCAATTGAGCGTCGATTTGCATCCACGTCACGATTGGAGCAATTGCTCTCAATTCGGTTCAGGGTATATGATAGTTAGTTGTCACAAATCGGGAATTGTAGTGTTATTAAAGGGGTTATCTCCCATTTAACCTTCTTTTTTGTATTTACTTAATTTGTATTAAAATATATCATTATTCATCTATCCTTATAGTGTATGATTATTTACATTATATATATTCTTAGTAATGGGTACTGTTGGTGTCTGAAAATGGACTAACTCCAAATTTATAATCAGAGATAAAAATAAGATACGTAACTCAAACCCCACACGCAAGGGATAAGGTTTTTAGAGTGGTTCAACTGTAAAATAGCCTACGTCCACTGTTGGTTTTATTCAGTAGGGTTTACAATAGCTCAGTATGGTGTGCATATGAGTGATTCGAGTTGCCCCTTGAGCTAAGGGGGTAGTTTGTATTTATAAATGAAACTCTTGGAATTCAGTGCTAGTTGGCTTTCATCCGAGTAACTATTGATATTCCTGTTGGTTGGCCTTCTAGAGTTGGTTAGTCTTTTAGCCGATTAAGTGTCTCTGAAGCCGATGAAGTAGGCTGGTCGGCCACGTAGGAAGACGGGTGTACATTCTTCATTGGTCTGCGTAGGAGAGTAATTTTTACATACAACATGTACTATGATAACATTCACGAAGAATATATTACTAATTATATATTGATTTAGATAATGTTATGCATACTAAATGATGATTCAATATAAATAATTAGAAAATGATATGCATACCAAGTGGTGATTTTGTACTTGTCTAATTGAGCCATTTTATTATTCTTATTTTTTTAAACTTTTCTGTATTTTTTTCAATTTTTTTTGAGTTCTCTAAATAGTGTATAATTGTGTATCGCCCAAGACCGAGATCGATACCGAATCCAAAATTGAGCGCTTGATTAATGGATCGATACATCGACTTTGAACCATGTGAGTGTGTGTCTGTGTAGGATTTCAGATCTGAAAACATTTCTAACATGCCAACATTTCTAACATGTGGCTGTGTGAGTTTGATTTGAATAATTTTTAACTACTAATTTCTACTGAGTTTGATGTGATTTCAGTGATTGCTGATTTGATAATGGGTGGTGATGTTTGTTTTGGCCATGGGTGGTAGTTGTGTTTTGGTTGTTAAGTCGTGTTGGTAATGTTTGTTTCCTTTTATTTATTTATTTTTATTTTTTAAATAGTTTCTTTTTTAAGATGTCATGTGGAAGGCAAATGTCTGTTACTTAACAGAATAGGTACAAAATTCAAAGTCAATTAGTAAAAGGTACCAAACTCAAAATCGGGTAATTATGGACGCATATAAGTTAAAAAACCCCTGAGCGTACCCTTAGATTAGTAGGGCTCTCCCCTCTCCCCCTTTTTTAGCCAACATCATCAACCCTATTTCTCACCTTGAATTGGTCAAAACAAAAAATATGATGAATAGAAGGAAAGGAGAACCAACCCCAGTCTAAGTAAGTTAAGGGGCTTTGGCTCCAGGCTCCAACTCGATCTTGTGGTAACTTTATTATTTCTGGTACTCTTGTTGATGATATTAGTATTAGATTGCTTAGAGGCGGAATTTACTCATTTATAATATGACTAATTTATTAATGTTATACTAAAGATTATAACCGAGTCTATAATTTAATTTTGCTTAGTGACCCTGCTATTGCCGGCACTGAAGTGTGAATGTGAAATGAGGTGGGTTAATGACTTGGTCTACGGGTGATATCCAACCTTTACGTCACTCGTTAAAAGGAAAAAATAATAAGTAAAAAGTTAAGAGTAGCTACCTTGATTTATAACCACTAACTGGGTGTAACAGGAGAAAAATTAGTATAGCATGTTTGCAAGAAACTAAATGGAAGGGAGAAAAGGCCTAAGAGATGAGGAAGGTTATATATTATTTTATTCAATTGGAAGAGATAAGCTTAGGAATGGGTTATCATAGTTGATCATCATATGAGAGATGAAGTGGTGGATGTTAAAAGACGTGGAGATTGTAGACTATTAAGATTGTCCTTGATATAAGGAGCTTAAATGTTACAAGAGTACACAAGCCACAAAAAGCATTAAATGAAAATGTAAATAAAATATTTTGTAAATCATTAGATGAAATAATGCAACAAATACCAATCCATGAAAGTATTATCAGAGGAGGTGATTTGAATAGGCATGCAAGTGTTGAACGTATTGGATATCCACAGGTGAAACGAACTATGAAGGGAAAACATTTTTAGAATTTAAAAGAGTCTACAATCGAGCATTAACAACCACATTTCGTAAGAAAATGGAAGATAACTTAATATTCTTTAAGAGTGACCTAAATAAAAATCAAGTTAATTATCACTCACTTTGAAGAATAGTGTTCAAAACATGCAATTGTAAAGTTATCCCCAAAGAAAGCTTAACAAATCTATACGGTCTACTAGTAATGGATTTAAGTCCTGAAAAGAAAATACATCGTAGGAGGAATTAAAAGGTAGCAAGGAATAAATTAGGCAAAATATGGAGCGATTGGGATGATGCTGGTCAATAGTAACGGTTGATATGGGTGACTAAAGTGAAGAAATTTATTAAGAAAGGAACCTGGTGGTGGAATGAGTGAGCTCAACATGTACTACAATAAAAACTGAGCAGCTGTAAAGAATGACAAAAGAGTAGAAATAGAAAAGATCTAGAAATACTTAAGGAATTAAAGAGTGAAGCTAAGACAATTATTAGCAAAGCACAACAAAACTATTTAGATTGTCTATTAAGGAAGGTTAAAAAGGAATGTGCAAATTAACAAGGTACAAAAATGGTTAGCAAGAGACATGGGTCCAGTTAACTGTGTTTAAAAGACATAAACCAAAACATGTTAATTACCCGTAAGGAAATCCTAGGTTGATTGGTAAGAATATTTTGAAGGAAGAATATCCTATAGAAATATTGAGTAGTTACTAATATCAAGGTTCTAAAAGGCGTGATGCGTGGTCGAGGCGTAGAGGTCAAGCCTTAGGAGCCTAGGCGCGCCTAGGCGAAGCGTGGGCGTAAAAAGGCGTTTTCCCTTTTTTATTATTTTAATTATTCTAAGGCTAATAATATAACAAAATAATACATACCTTGAATTTTGAAGATATATTCGTATGTTTGGTAGCCATGTTTCTCATATTCATGATCCATAATCAATATATAAAATGTATTTCTCAACATTCAATAAGCAA
Organism: Sambucus nigra; assembly: GCA_949130495.1. Classification (NCBI taxonomy): domain Eukaryota; kingdom Viridiplantae; phylum Streptophyta; class Magnoliopsida; order Dipsacales; family Adoxaceae; genus Sambucus; species Sambucus nigra. Next base: position 266,474,153 of record OX422217.1, read on the forward strand.
TATACAAAATGTTTAAAAAAAAGTGTGCTTCAAGCCTTTTACCAAGAATAAGGCGTAGGCGATGCGTTTCTCTTAAGCCTCAAGCCTAGGCGCGCCTTTTAGAACACAGACTAATATAAGAATGATTAGTCCTATTACAGTTAAAGAAGTGGAAGAGTTATTTAAAAGGATAGGACGAAATAAAATATCTATGGAGGTTTGGAGACCTAGGCAGTCAACACGTTAATTTTCGTGTTCTAAAAGGTGCGGATAGGCGGCGCCTATGCGCGACTATGCATGATGCTTTTTAGAAATGCAACGCATAAGAGGTATGCGAGGGAAAATGCGTGGTCAACGCTTTTTTAAGGCGGTCAACGGGGTGAGGCGCGCATAGGCGTTCAATGGCGGTTGATATGGGTGACTAAAGTGAAGAAATTTATTAAGAAAGGAAACTGGTGGTGGAATGAGTGAGCTCAACATGTACTACAATAAAAACTGAGCAGCTGTAAAGAATGACAACAGAGTAGAAATAAAAAAGTTCTAGAAATACAAATACTTAAGGACTTAAAGAGTGAAGCTAAGACAATTATTAGCAAAGCACGACAATACTATTTAGATTGTCTATTAAGGAAGGTTAAAAAGGAATGTGCAAATTTAGAAGGTACAAAAATGGTTAGCAAGAGACATGGGTCCAGTTAACTGTGTTAAAAGACATAAACCAAAACATGTTAATTACCCATAAGGAAATCCTAGGTTGATTGGTAAGAATATTTTGAAGGAAGAATATCCTATAGAAATATTGAGAGTGTAGTTACTAATATAAGGATGATTAGTCCTATTACAGTTAAAGAAGTGGAAGAGTTATTTAAAAGGATAGGACGAAATAAAATATCTATGGAGGTTTGAAGACCTAGGCAGTCAACACGTTAATTTCAATGTTCTAAAAGGCGCGGATAGGCGGCGCCTATGCGCGACTATGCATGATGTTTTTTAGAAATGCAACGCATAAGGGGTATGCGTGGTCAACGCTTTTTTAAGGCGGTCAACGGGGTGAGGCGCGCATAGGCGTTCAATGCGCGCACAAGACGCACTTTTTTTTTTAATTATTGTTTTATTGCTGAAATCGTTTGTTTTTTATGTTTGAGTTAAAATGACGTCGTTTTGGGGAAAAAGCATACAAAAGTTTTTTTTCCCCTTGTCTACTATACTAATCTAACCCTAACATAACAACAGTAATGGGGACATATTTTGGGGATACATTCATATTATATTTTAGTAATGGAAATAAAATTGTTTCTTTCCACCAACAGCGGCAGTATCTAGTTTAATTGCTGTAATTTTCTTTTGCTGTTATAAAATAACTGTTGTAATTTTTTACTTATTCCAGTCTTTATAAAATAAACCGTTGTCCAATATTTCCGACTTATTCCAAAAGTTCTCTTGTAGAAATTTCAAAAGAGTTTTTGTTATAAAATAACTGTTGTAATTTTTTCTTCATGTCAAATTCTAAGGTATGTTTTATTTTATTTGTAGTTTTGATTGCATGTTTATGATTATGTTTTTTTTATGTAAGTAATGTTTATATTTCTGCTTTTATTATTTTAGAAACCTGGGTATAATTAAAAAATATTTAAAAAAAAAGACGAAACGCCTTTTCATGCATAGGCTTCGCCAAGGCGCGTCTAGGCTCCTGATGCTTGATGCTTGACCTCCACGCATCGCGCCTTTTAGAACCTTTGTTAATTTAATAAAATGTTAAGAGACGAGATAATGCCATATGGGGGGGGAGAACCATAGTTCCATTGTAAAAGAATAAATGCGAGATACAAAATGCGACAATTGTGGAGGAATTAAATTTGACACGCTATGGAACTGAGTAATCGAACAAAGATTAGAAACTGTCTACAATATTGGATAGCCAGTTTGCGAGTGAGACCCACTACGAAGGCTATTTATTTACTAAGACAATTAATGAAAAAGTGCGGAAGTAATAATATATTATACATGGTCGTCAAGGGTATAGAATAGGCTTATAGTAGGGTACCTGGATATGAAAATAATCTTTGTCAATAATATTAAAATGCTCTAAGACATGTATGATGACACAAAGACTAGAGTTGGAACTATTTGGGGACAAACTAATGATTTTTCAATCAAAGGTGGTTTACACCAATGATTAGATGAAAGTCCTTATCAATTTGCTATAGTATTGGATGAGATAAAAAAGACATACAAGACATCCCATTGAGTATGTTGTTGCAGTTGAAGTAGTTTTAGTAGACACTTCAAAGGAGGCATTAGCTATAAGAGTGGGGATACTTAGAGAAATGCCCTAGAATCAAGGGGATTAAAACTTAGTAAATTAAAACCAAGGTTCTAAAAGGCGCGAGACGTGGTCGAGGCGTAGAGGTCAAGCCTCAAGCCTTAGGAGCCTAGGCGCGCCTAGGCGGAGCCTAGGCGTAAAAAGGCGTTTTTCCTTTTTTTATTATTTTAATTATTCTAAGGCTAGTAATATAATAAAATAATACATACCTTGAATTTTGAAAATATATTCATATGTTTGGTAGCCATCTTTCTCATATTCATGCTCCATAACCAATATTTGTCAACTAATCCTTCGTTTTTAAAAAAAAAAAGTGTGCCTTGAGCCTTTTACCAAGAATAAGGCGTAATAAGGCGTGGGCGATGCGTTTCTCCCAAGCCTCAAGCCTAGGCGGGCCTTTTAGAACACAGATTAAAACTGATATATGGAAAGTAAATTGATAATAAAGCGGAGGATAATATAAGAATAAAAAATGAAGAGCAAGTGATAGTTGGAGATAAGAAGTTCGTTATCGAGGTTGAGTAATGCAAAGTGACGAAGGAATAAATTTTAGGATATGACAAGTAGAATAACATCGGGAATTGGATGAAATGGAGACAAGGTAATGATATCTTATGTGAAGAGGATAATACCATGTATGGAATAAACTACCACAGTTGGGCGTTGAAGAAAAAATAAGTGCAATATATCCATGCAAGTGAGATAAGTTGCTATGTTGGATGATTGGGGTAACTAAAAGGGAAAAGATTGAAAACCAAAATGTTAGAGAAAAGTTAGGATTTACACTCAATAGAAATAAGATAATAGACACCGGTTGGAATGGACATGCATTGCGTAGGCATAAAGGATGTTCGTAGAAATTGTTAGGAGATATCGTAAAGAGTTCAATTGACAACATTGTGTATAATGAAAAAAAAATGTAAAAGGAGTCTATCCCATGTGATGGGATTAAGGCAAGGATGATAATGATGCATCCCTTATTCGCTAATCCCGTAAGCTTACCCCCAACTTTTTGAATGGAGCACAGGAGCACTAAACCAACTAGAAAACTATAATTACCCAAGATTCCCAACCCTCCACTTATAACCAACTTTATGTCTGAACCTACCTTATTCCCACTTTGACCTTATACACGTGTCATAATCTTTTTCCCAAATTAAAGAGCCGTTGCCTCCTCATTCTTCTCTTTTATAGCCACCATGTTAGCCCTCGTGGCCATCTCTTGCTTTTATATATCTTGGCGTGTCCATGCGAGCATGTGACTAATCTTAAGGTATGCGTGAACACTCTGATCCGCACACACTAGGGGTCACTACGAGAGATGTTCTCTAGAGGATTTGCACTCTTAACCTCCCAGGTTGAGGTAATAGTCCATGCCACCCGGTATTCCCCTTGGGGTTCCTTGTGGGCCGTGGTCACACTAAACCACCACGCAAACATGAAAATTAACTAGACCTCCCCCGATTTGCCTAACATCCCATGATTTTGAAGAACTCTTAGTGATTTTTACCGGGTTTTTGAAGTTGGAAACCCTATACCTGTTGAACCACTATTGGAAGAAACGCTTAATTGTTTGATTTGATATTTTTAACAAGATAACTACATTTCATCCCATCCCTTTCTTCCCCACCCCCCCACCCAGCGCAAACACTTTCACCATTGGCCTTATTCAACAAAAATTACCACCCACATAGCCCTAATCCTAAGACTAGGGTTGCAAACGAACCTAGCTGATTCTCCCCAAGCTCGAGCTAATTTTAGCCGAACTCGATTATTAAAAGAGCATGAAATAAAGTTCGAGCTCGGTTCATTTACTAAAGGAATGAGCCGATCTCGAGCTTTAAAAGAGCTGATCTCGAGCAACTCTTTTGAGGGTCTAATCGAGCTTGTTTATGCCTAAAAAACTGAATTAATTTTTTAAACGAGCTCAAAATTGTGATCGAGCTTATTTGTTTGCTCAATAAGCTCGAGTCTTAAACAAGCCGATCTCCAGTTGTTCGACAACTTGGTTCGTTTGCAGTCCTTTTCTTTCCATTTCCAATCATAGTGCACCCCACCCCACCCCACCCCACCCAAAAAGAAAAAGGAAAACAAAGCAAGAAAAATACACTAGAGCAAAAAGATGAAAACCTCAACTATCAACAAATTGAAGAATCAAACTGAAAACTTGAATGAAATATCGCATTTTTTTTTTGAATATTCATTGGTGAAAATACATTAGGGGCCTTGGAATCGTCAATTGTTGTTGTGATTACCCCATTGCTTTTTTTTTTCTCTTATGAAGTACAAACTCGACACGCGATGCGAGATAGGACACGACTATACACAATTTTTCAAAATGAAGGATATATATACTAGGATACATATATAATATATAGATATTTAAATATATATTAATGAAATAAAACAAAATTTGTTATGTAAAATGCATAATTAGAACGTACTAAACATGATTTCAAGTAAAGTCAAATACAACACCAATACAAATTTAAACAAGAAATAGATAGAAGTCAATAATCAAATAATTGAATGAATATGGTTTTTTGCATAAGTTAGGTATTGTTTGAAATTTTGAGTTCAATTATTACTTTCGTCAATGAATATGGTCTCGTCATTTATTTATACGTTTTATAATTAATGTTTGGGAAAAATGCAAAATTAACCCTGAACAGTGGGGCGATTTTAAATTTTGGACCCGATGTTTTAAAAGTTGTAATGTTAATCTTAAACGTTAAAAATTATTTTAATTAAACCCATCGTTAGATTTCCATCAATAAATCTAAAGGAATGCGTGGCAGACATATGGGGCATATAATTTATTAAGTGCACAAATTAACAACTGACTCATGGTTAGAAAAACAATTCATCAAAAAATCCATTTTACTATTAAAACAAAAGAAAATTCTACATTAATTAAACACTAAAATTAAACAAAAGATTAAACACGAGCATTAACCCATCAAACCTTTCTCCTCATCCACCACCCATTATAAACCCCTTCCCCTCCACCCACCACCGCCCACTTCCACCCCCCAACCCATTAGCAAAGGTTCATGCATATCGCAACCCAAAAAGAAGCGAGGAAAGTAAGAGGGGCTGTGTTGAAATTCTAAAAGATTGGGCGGCTGAAATTTGATGCGTAAGGAGGGTTGGGTAGTTCTCAAGTGAAGAAACCTTCATGAGCTAAAAAGGGTTTCGAAGGAGTCTGCTAAGGTTGAAGGAAGGCAAGGTCATCTGAGGTATGTTGTGGAACAACTACGAGGGTCGGTGGTTGCAGATGTGGTCGTGGATAGTGTAGATCAGGTTTGATAGGACCGAGACATAGGTTTCCCGAAACTTTCTTGTTGTTGCCATTCATTATAGGCATTTTTGAGAATGAACGATTATTAAAGGGTCTTGTCGTCCTTACGCCAGTGTAGACAAGAGTGGATTATATCTGAGGTGGATCAATGGTTTGGTGATTTTTTCACATACGACTAGTGGTTATGGTTCTAATAGGAGCTATTGGGGTTCATCGGTGGTTGTTAGGGGGCGGACAAGTGTCCCGGTGAGAGGTAACACTTTTCGAAGCTCCGATGAGTGCTTGATGTCGTTAGGTGGGGCGTTTAAGGGGAAGGTGAATGTGGTTTGAGCCAGCATGAAGGGTTAAGGGTGGTGGCAGTGGTGGGTGGAGTGGATGAGGGTTTGATGGGTGGTGGGTGAGGAGAAGGGTTTAATGGGTTAATGGTTGTGTTTAATCTTTTTCTTAATTTTAATGTTTAATTAATATAGAAATTTGTTTATTTTTAATAGTAAAATGGATATTTTTAATGAATTATTTTTTAGCTTAGTTGTCAATTGGTCCACTTAACAAATTAGATGCCCCACATGTCCGCCCACTCAACATTTTGTTACATTTATTTACGAAAATCTAACTGTGAGCTTAATTGAACTGATTTTTGAAGTTTAAGGTTAACATTGCGACTTACAAAACATCGGGTTCAAAATTAAAAATCACCTTAATGTTTAAAGTTATTAAACATATACTCCCATTTTAAGCTTTCGAAATACTAAAAACTACCCTAGCGTTTCCAAAAAAAAAGGGTATCCTCCAACGTGTCTTAACGTGTGCCCAATGTGCCCGATGTAAGAAATCAGGATGCTCTAGGACAAGCGTGTCTGAGTGTATCCGTTAGGTGTCAAACAAGATTCACCGCCTTTGGGAGAGTGCCCGTGCTTCATAGCTCTGTTATATCCATCTTTCTTTGTCTACGATAGTCATCTACAAGCATCGAGGCAACAAGGAACATGGAGCGAAGAAGGTTTGATCTTGAGAATTAATAGAAGACCAAAGCAGTTCTTTCCACTCCTAACTTTAGTTTCCACCAAGCCATTCAAATCCGCCTCTTGTGCTCTCATATAATTTTTTGCCTCTCTTTGGTTCTCGACTTTATCGAAGCTCTGTAAGATTTTCAAGAGAGAATGGTTTCATGTGTTTCTTCAAATTTATTTGGACAAACATATGTTTTAAGTGGATGGGTATATGGGAAAGTCTAATTACACTATATGATTTTTTTTTTGGAATTTACAATTAGGTCCCTTATTGACAATTTTTAAACATTTAAAGGACAATTTACTATTAGGTCCACTTGTTATGCCACTGGCGTGGACTTCTATATTAAGAGAATTAGTGGATCTAAGTGTTTAAAATTTGTCAAAATTCCTTTAGGGTTTAAAATTTAGGGTTTAAAATTTGTTTGTGAGGGACCTAAGAGTACTTTCCCCCCTTTTTTTAATGTAGTTAGTGTTAGGGGTAAGTCAAAAGGATTAGTGAATTGGGGGTTATGTGCAATAAGCCAGTAAAAAGTGGGATTTAATTAAAAAATCTCTGTATTGATATAATACCTCCGTATTTTCGGAGTAAATCAATAAAATTAGGTAGAGATGATCTCCTCACTATAGATGATCATCTACACAATGTAACCATGTCATGGGTGAGATGATAATATAATATTTCAAAGGCTGAAAATGCACATACACATCCATTGTATTTCACCCGCTAGATGGTTGAATTTCAGCCCTTATAATCCATCAAATTCTATAAAAAATGTTTATCCATTTAACAACCTTCACTCCCACCCCCACCCCTCCCAAAAAAAGAAAAAAAAATTGGAGGTAGGTTTTTTAGGCATGTTAGTGGAATATATATTTATAACATCTGGTAGTATCCAAATTAAAAGTTTATTCATTGAATAGTGGACGTGTAAAAAGAGATCTATAAATTTACTAATTATCTTCTAATTAGTTAGATCATTTATAGGTTTATTTTTTCTCATTATTAGCTTCATTCTTTAACATGGATAAGTCTAGTTTTATCTATGAATGAGGCCATTGATTCACCTCACTTTGTAATCATTTTTAATTTGATATTGAATATGATTTGTGAGATGTGGTACTTTAATTTGTGTTTACATGCATCTGCCAATTTATATCAACTTCTTTTGGATGTTCATTTGATAATGAATGCATTTTTGTCCTGGTATTAATACCTAACATCATGAATTTATTGATTTGGTTCAGACCAGCGGACCCCCAGGCATAGGATTACGGCCTCTTAACTCTCCCAATACAGTTTCTGGTATAGGATCATACGACCAGCTCATGCAGCAGTATCAGCAGCACCAGAATCAATCCCAGTTCCGGCTGCAGCAAATATCTGCTGCCAGCCAGTCATATAGGGACCAGGGCATTAAGTCCATGCAGGCCCCACAATCCACTCCGGATCCATTTGGTTTGCTCGGTTTGTTAAGTGTGATAAGGATGAGCGATCCTGATCTCACATCTCTCGCACTCGGAATTGATTTGACGACACTCGGGTTAAACTTGAACTCAACAGAAAATCTTCACAAGACATTTGGTTCCCCTTGGTCAGATGATCCTGCCAAGGGAGATTCTGAGTTCACTGTGCCCCAATGTTATTATGCTAAACAACCACCTGCCCTATATCAAGGTTATTTCTCAAAGTTCCAGTTGGACACATTGTTCTATATATTTTACAGGTAACATCTTTGGGTCGGGTCTCTGTTAATCTTCCGTTTTGAATCATAAGTTTTTTTAACCTAATTCGATCCTTCTTTTCTTGATTTTATGCAGCATGCCAAAAGATGAAGCCCAATTATATGCTGCGAACGAATTGTATGCTTTCCCACCCATTTGAACTGTTTCCCCTCGTCTTTTCTGTGTGCTTGCTTGCATCATTTTTGTGCTGCATGATATGATTGTTGCAATACTTGTGCTGCATAATATAAATATCGCAAGGGGGTAACTGGTTAAGTAGTCCTACAGTTCGCTAAAGAGCAATTTTACTCCTCTTAACTGCAGGTATAACCGAGGGTGGTTCTATCACAGGGAGCACCGGTTCTGGTTTACTCGTGTTGCTAACATGGAGCCTCTTGTGAAAACAAATGCGTACGAGAGAGGGTCTTATATCTGTTTTGATCCTAACACCTGGGAAACTATCCGCAAGGTTTGGATGTATATTACAATTTCAATTGATTCACTGTTAAGCCAAGTAGATGCCTGTTTTCATTGGTTGTAATCCCTCCCTCCCCGCACTTCTGTATGTTGCTGCAGGATAATTTTGTTCTCCAGTACGAGATGTTGGAAAAAAGACCAGCTTTACCTCAACATTGACAGTTATTACCAGTTTACAATGTAAAGTTTTAGTTTTTAACTCATTGGTTAGGACAAATGTCAGTTTACAGCTTTAGTGTTCCTTCAGTTTGGCCTTGGTTAGCAATTCTTAATCTGTCTCAGTTGTCATAAAATTTATGAATGTCTCTCATAAAGTTCTTTTTCAAGCCAAGTAATCACCCTACTTTTTATATTAAAAAAACTAGATTATGATTTTTATTTTCTGAAACATGCAGGGAAGAACATCGTCTGGTTTGAGTTTTTGTGCACTGGTGTAATATCAAATTGGTAAAATCAAATATAAAATCTCATAATACAGTTTTGGAGAAGCTTCACATATACCAATTTAAAACTATAAAAGCAAAAATAACGAATCGAACAATCAGCTAATATTTATTGCTGTTTAAGGGATTTTGTTCTGTTCTGTTGTAAGGTTTAGTATCTTAATCCTCTGCAATTATTACTGTGTCACAGTTTTATACAGGTATGCGGAGAATTTGATGTACTCCGTATAAAATTTTATCAAGTGCATAACTAAGTGAGGTGATCCGAAGTTCTCTATGTGCATTCTATTCCGCTTTTGATATCTAACATCCAGTGCCATTGCAGGCGCACATGTATCATTGTTAATCCATGGAATTTCATCGTCAAATAAAAGTTACTGATATCTTAAATGATTGTTGATACATAGTATATGTCCCAAACTAATATACTTCACCGTGCGCATTGGGGGTGTACTTAAAATTGTCGATGTTGAAGCACTGGTTTTTGTTGGTGTTGCTTGTGGTCGGGCTTTTATTCTTTGGGACAAGAAACACACAAGGACGCAACAACCATGTATATGATGCTAGATGGATTATCTCACAGGCAACCGGTTGAGAGTTGTAATGGATGTTTAGCTCTTCTTTGGACCTTGTTTGGTTTGAGTTTTTGTGGAATTGGGGGATCTTGGATTGGTAAATTCACACTTCTCATAATTCATCGTAAGAGTTTGAATCATATGATGTCAAATATAGATTCTTGGAAACCCAATAAACTTTGACAAAGTGAGCACTTGAAGGTTGTTATTCAACAAGGTTCACTTCAAAACTATTAGTTCCCACCATACCACCCTAAAGTAAACACCACCCTCCTCGTCGGTGCTTGACAAACTAGTGCAGTTACTAGATATGCTGAAAAAGCAAATGCAGGAAAATGATGTAGATTTTTGAGAAGCTGAAGTGTACACCCTTAGATACGGGTGTTGCTGAATATACCTCCACAGCATTTAAGATGAGAGGTAATGTTGAGCTCTCTGCCGGAGAAATATTCACGTTAACTTACAACGGGAACAGTGACACCACATGATAATTATCTCAATAAATGAGATTAGGGACATCTGTAACAGTCATTTTGTTATTGTCTGCATATATTAACTTTGCTAGTTTTGTTTTGAAAAATCGAGTAAATCGGGATCTTGATGTCGAGCACCAAGTTATGTTTGTACTTATTTTCCAGGTTTAATTTACATTATGACATATGGATTATATTTGCCTTGATGGCATACTTTGGCTGTGACCAATTGTCTGAATATGAGTGCCCGTTCACTATCTTTTCCGAACAAATGTTGAGACAATTGGACAATTCTTTTGATTTCCAACTTCCTTGTAAGCATCATCGTAGAATACCTGTGCTTTACCTATGAAGTTTGGTCATGCCCCAGAGTAATAGGCTAACATTCTTATACGTGTAAAAGCTAATCCAAATTGCGCTCTATGAAAAAGTTGGAAATGATTAGTGAGTACCCAAGAATGCACTTTATGGGGATAACTAGCATGCGATATGCGGAATGCATTTTTTTAATAATAAATTATTAAACTACAAACTGAGAAACACAATAAAATGGTGTGCTTGAAATGCAAAATCCAAATGTGCAAAACCCATCAACAAAAGATCATGGCTAAGTAATTAGGCTGCAATTTTAGTTATCCAAACGTAGTTCATTCTATTCAATTGGTTCAACTGAGATGGAATAAAGTGTTTTACCATTTAGTTCAACATATTATGACTCGGTAGGAGTTTAGTAACTTTATAGTCTCACGTACTCGTATATGCAATTTATATCCATCATATGAAATGAGGTGTAGTATAATATGCTGCATACCTGAACATATAATATAGACGGTAGTGGATTTGCAACGAGTTTGGAACAATTGTTCCAAGCGACTCAATATGAAGGTCTTGCGCTAATGTTAATATATTAAGGAAAATCTACAATTAGATCATTTGGTAACAATTTTTAAACATTTAAGGACAATTTACAATTAGATCCATTTGTTATGTCACTAGTGTGGACTTTTACAAGAAGAGAATTAGTGGATTTAAGTGTTTAAAATTTGATTAAATTTCTTTAGTGTTTAAAATTTGTTTGTGAGGGACTTAACAGTACTTTTCTCATATATTAATGAGTAGCACTCGGGTCAATCCTAATGGTTCTCAGACACCGCACTCGAGTCTTATCCGAACCAATATTACTTCTATCAACGCCCCAACCAGACACCTTATCCTTGCCCTTGTTCTCCAATCAACAGAATCAAGATGAGTGGTTCTACATTCCACATCATAGCCACAGTTCCACCCTTAACTGCCAAATAATTGCCCACTCAGTCCCTTTTTTACTTTCTCAACAAAAGAGAACACGCTACCGGCCTCCCCTTCCTTAGTTCAATGAAACCTCCCCGTGGGGATATCCACCAATGGGGTTTCATGAACACTGTTCCTTCAGAAGTGTTAACGACACTTATTCTGAAGCCTATCATTCCACTGAAGGGATCTTTCTTCCTTATACCTACCTTATTTTAGTGTACGGCCTCCCCAACCGTACAACTCTTTATTCACTATCGACCTTCGACCGAACCTCATGTGAACATTTGAGGATCTACTTTCTCCTCATTCCAAATCCCAGAGAAACTCGCTGTTAAAAACGTTCATCGGTCTTCTCCATGGGCAAAACTTCCTGCACCCACAAATATGGTGACTACGTTCTCACCATCTCAACACTACTCCTACGAGTGAAGGATTTTCTTCCATTCTTTTCATCTGGGCAACTTCTATACCCTTCTCTAGGCCAAAACTCCTGGACCTTATACTTCTACTGAATGCATCTCCTCTATCTTACTTCAACGTGTGGCCCTTATCATGGGATCTTCTCAACTTTGATCTAATGTCGCTTGGAATCCCAAGCTTAGCATCACTTTCTACTTCTAGCGGTACTTGGAAAACTATATCTACTATACTTAGTAGTCGCAGTAGCAAGATAAGAAAATGCCACAAAAAGGGAGCGACCTCCAAAGTAGTCCTCATCCCCGACCACAACTTACAGTTCCTAGTAATCCAATATCGTGATGCCATCACAACAACCTTGACTGGCGCCCTTTTTCAATCGACCTACTAATTTCACACGAACGCGCAACAGATTCTATAGGTTCTATCTCATGGCAGGAGAACAAAATCTTAGAAGATAAATCAACGATCTTAATCCTAAGGCTCTATGTCCAATCAAAAGCAACGCTGAAAGCGTAAAGCGTAAAGCGTAAAACGTTCACACAGACTCCTAAGGACTCTAGAACCTGATGCTCTGATACCATCTGTGACAACCCGCTCACCAAAATATGGGGTGACCAGCCCGATAATCCAATATAATAGGAATCATGGATGGAATCATTCTCAGCATCACAACAATATACAAAGTATACAGGATAACCACTCCATATTTCAGAAAAACGGGTTGCCAAAAATTTTGGTTTTAAAGTTAAAGAAAGAATTTAAACAACCCAATTTAAAAAGAAAGTGGAAACACCGAAGATATAATATTACATACACATCAAATATACAATAAGGGACCGAATATGTTGTCGGTCAACAGGCTCTTACAACAATGATATTAAACATGTTAAGTAAAGTACATAATACATTACATTAGACAATTACAAAAGCTGGGGCCTCACGCCCGAGTAAAAGACCCGATCATAATTAGAGTACAAGAATTAAAATATCTATACCAAGTATCCCGTAATATTCGCAAAGTATCAGGGCTCCCCAAAGACATTGGAATAGGAAAGTCAGAACGGGCGTCCTTGTGGCGGAGCACCTGGGCGGATGTAAGATTCATGCATGACAAGAAATATGAACGAGTCAGGGCCCGATTTTATATGATCACCAGATGAATAAAAAGTATGACAGTTATGACCAGTAAATCATGACTAAAAGAAATAAGAATCTACCTACACAATTTAAAGCATAAGCTAAGATAACATAATTAATCAAAAGTTTAATTCAGTTATGTAGGAAACTAAGGATGATCAACATTAATTAAAAGCTTCCATCATGAACACTATTTCATTTCATAGTTCCATTAATTATCAGGAAAATATAATTACAATTATAAGCTCTTTGTGGCTTTTATCTCAATCATATGCTCTTCCATTCCTTAACATGAATATAATCATTATCATATGCCCTTTATGGCATTTATCATACATCAAGTCCCACTTGATTAAGAATTGTTATATTCATATACATATAACGATTCTAAGACCGCCCCTCCGAGTTTCCCCACTGGGCGCGCCCTTAAATGACTATCATCTTCCAGGGCCTATCAAACAAGACAACCTGGGCACCAATAATGCAAGACGTCGGGATGCGGCCATATGCCTGCGGGAGAGTCATGACCACACCCAGAATCACCTCACCAGCGCAGAAACATACAATAATCGCTCATATGGCCTAGGAGTATATCCACCCTGCATTCATTAGCCAGGGGGTATCACCTCACGCGTGAACTTCCCTTATGATAGCATTTAGAGATGTGTGTTAGAGTAAATTATCATTTACCATATTCATGATTAAGTAAATTATCATTTACTGTAATCGTTACCCTTTCCATTTCATTTTCATTTACCCTTTTTCATATGTATGTTTCATTTTATCCGAAATCATAATCATTTACATTGTGTAAATAATTCACATTTTATCCGGAGCCATACGTAATACATCTTATCATTGTAACCTCAATGAATGAATAAACTTTCAATTTATTCTCCCAAGATTCGTTTGTGGTATTATTGTAAACCATAAAGACTAAAGTAGCTCAATTGAGCTTCTAAAGTCTCTCAATATGATACTACAACCCCTAGTCTCATAATAATCAACTAAAAGAAAAGAATGCCCTAACATCAATTGGCATACCCCCGGAACAATCCCCCTATAAACCATTCTATTCTAGGGTGGTTACCCCACTCATCTAGGACTCTAGAACTCTAAGTTTACTTCATACAAGAAGGTTCCTAGGTCCTAAGCCTAAAGAAAAAGAATAAAAATTGAGTTAGAAAAACAACTCAAAAACAGCCTGATTTCGGAACAATTCGCCCCAGGCAGTGAATCGATTCGCCCAAAAGCGAATCGATTCGGATGACAAAACTAACATTCTGCAGTTGGCCCAATCGATTCGGCCCTAACCCAAATCGATTCGGGTTTTGCAGACCTGTAAGCTGACCCCTTACCGAAAAGATTCTCCCCTGCGAATTTGCCAAGAATGGGTTACGGGTTATAAACCCTAGTTTTTCCCCCAAACCAATTTCTACTCCATTTTTACATGCATCCATCACCATTATTCTACCCCAAATCATCCTACATGATTATTAACTACTATAATCCACAATTTCATCAACATAAACCATGATTAGGACTAAATCACCACAAAATCCACAAAACCCATATTTGTTCATTTGATCCCATTACACAACTATCAATACAATTTATGCATCGTAAATCATATATTAGCAAGTAGAAAACTTGCCTTGAAGTATAAATCTCATATTTTCTCTTGGTATAAGCAATCCCAATCTTCAATCTCCAAATCTCTCTTATTTCTCCTCTTTTCTCTTCAATTCTCTTCTTCTCTCTCTCTCTCTCAATGTTTAAGACATGTAATTGGGAAATTAAGGGATTTAGAAGACCAAAATCGGGGGTTAAGTCTAAAGTTCCCAACTTAAATGGTTAATACCACCTTAAAATGACTCTCAAATATGCATTTAAGTTAAAACCAGTCAAAAGTGCCCGAAACCTAAAAATACAAAATGGCACTTATTTTGACTGACTGTCTTGCACATTCCGGGACTAACTACGCCCTCCAAAATGGCATCCGACAATTTTATAATTCATTTTAAGTTCCAGTTTCATTTAAACCATAATGTCATTTAAAACATATGACATTATAAAACATGCAACATGATGATATTTACTTACACTCATAGTAAATAGGCAACAATCTAGTAAATATTAACTTTCAACTCATTCAATTAACATTTACTCCAGTTCTAACATTTTATATAATTACTTCATAAAGCGAGGGTTGTTATAAGAAGATATGTTTACTGCATATTTTTGTGCCAAAAGTTGTACCCCAAATGTTCATCCACGACCCGTTTAAATAAGGCAAAAACAATAGAGTTTAAAACAAACCAAACTCTTAACAAAAACCTTGTTGATTATGATTTCTGCTGGGATCGACCTCTGGCATCGATCGGTCGATCGCCCAAAAAATCTGACAGTTCGGCTTGAAAAAGTAATAATAAGGGACAAATATTTAAAAATTCATATAAAATCCGTTTTAACTCCGATTTCAAAACCGTTTGAAATTCTCGACTTTAAAAATAATACTCAACATAATTGAGCAAGAAAAATAATTTTATCAAAAGCTTTATTTTCCTCCATATTTTGAAAATACCCCAAAAATTACGCGGGTTATTACAATACACCCTAACACATGGGTAGTCACCAAAAGCCTAACATACGACACGCTGTAATGCTCTAACGCTCACCGTCACGCTAACGAATTTGCCATATTTCTCATATCTTCAATTTCACCCAACAACTTCCAAAAATTACCAACAAGGCCCAAAGAATAATAAAATATAGCAATAGAACTCCATACTAATGATCCAAATCCTAGGGGTTTCACATTATTACAATTTTCAAGGGAGAAATAATGAAATATTGGGCCGAAATATTTCATTATTCCCTCCTTAGGAAAATTTGTCCTCGAAATTATCGATCCGCCAATTCCTCAAGTTCATGGGATTTACCAACTCTCATTTTAAATCATAAAAATCCTCCAAGACAAAATCATCGCAGTCCTCAATAGCTAAGATCACATCATATGCCCTTACACAAGGGTAGTCACCAAAAGCCTAACATACGACACGCTCTAACGCTCACTGTCACGCTAACCATCAACGTCGTATAACCGTCCCCGAATCTCCACTCACCTGACGATCACCTTCAATCATGTCCCAAGACTACATTTCTAATACCCAAAGCATACCAGCGCCTCTATCTGGTAACACTTTCTAGTAATTAACATACACCCAAGTATTAACCGTAATACAACCAATAATCAGATTCATCACCAATAACTATTTCCAATCTTAGGACTACATATAATGCATCCCCACCAATAACTATTTCCAATCTTGACTGCATAATTTTTCCCGAGCTTGATACTAACCTTACATCGCTAATTACTCACTTTGTGTAGTAATACACCGACCAAATCATCATCGCGCACTCGACTAAAACCTTCCGCTGTGTCACTCTGATGACCCTACTATTACTCTAGGCGTCTAACTTTGGAGCACTCACTTGAGTATCGCACCAATCCCCTAACCATGGAAAAATAACAGTGTGATAAGTTTCCTCGAGTTCTAATACTATACAATGTCCTCAAGTCATCATCCCTCTCTTTAAAACTAGAGCCATTACTGCCATGCCGACCAGTCAAAAGGTCACTAATCCTAAGAAAAGTGAATGCTATGAGCAAACTGTGCGGCTGAAAGTGCAGGCACACTGAACTTTGTGCAATATTAAGGACACCTCAGATAAGGGCGCACCCAATTACCGAGCTTCATTGACCATGCTTGGTCCAATCACACTCTACTGGGCCAAATCACGCCGCATCATAACATAATACAAATTCGGGCTACCATAGTCGTGGAAGTACCAATCCTCGATTACCGGGATCGAAAGGGACACTTATAAGAATCAAAGGAACAATCAACCATTTTGAGAAAATCCCATACGTACGCGTTAGACTATGGCTTACAAAAAATGAACCTACACTATCTTCTTTGAAGTTTACGACTCCTCCCAGACATTCTCACTGGTACCGACCTAGCCCCACATCGTAAACTTCACCAGTGAGAATGTATGAAAAGTTAAATACCAGACTTCCCTCCTAGTCACGAGTCACCAACCGTGACGAATCGAATCACAACCATTCATCCTTATTTAGATGAAAGCAACATACGAACATATTGATCTCCGAAAAGTCAAATACCAGACATCCCTCGTTAGCAGTAAGCCTCTCCCCCTTACATCCTTGACACACACATGAACCACTCTAGCTGGTAAATGCCTAACTCCTTTGTCAATTCGACCTTGTCCACATCTTTACTGATGTCATGACCAACTTAACACACCTAAGTCATTGTCATACCATGATCGCATCGCAATGTCTCCTTAAGAAGAACCCGGTTAAGAGAAACATTCACCTTATAATTAACCTTAAACTACATAAGATTGTCATTGAGCTTATCTTCGAGTTCCACCCAAACTGAATTTACGTGACATCCACGCTGGTCGTCATTCGCATTCTAAGGGTAGTAAGTACCACACAGGGCTACATCTTCTAATTCGTACCGTCTTGCCAATATGTGCCAAGAACTAGTCCCTAATTTTCTAGGGCTATCCTAACTTATACTGTCAACACAAGCCAACATTCTAATCATGCTTCGATATCCCCTTTTTGGGGTGCCATTTTCAAGTCTCTATATGACATCATCAATTTAGGTCCCGAAAATATTTCCTAATACTACTCAAAATTAAGTGTCATATCACCTACACTAGTCATTCGATGACACCCTAGCATCATGCCCATTCAAAACACAAGCTTCCAATTTCTCTTAGATGGTTAGACCACCCATCTGTACCAATTTGGATGACAACACTCGACACGTACACTATTCCATCTCAGGAGATTGACCAGAGATTATTCTCGATGCGAATGTAGCAGATGGGGATCCAGAGATAAGACCAGGGTTGAGATCTACAAGGGGCTACTTGCTGCTCACCCCTATCTCTAAAGGGTCTTATGCACTCTACTCATTACCACTAAACAACGAAGCCAGGAGCGGAAGGAGGAATCGTAGATGAACTAATCTAACCTAAGTACTAGATAAAACAAAGCGTACATAAGATTTACTTAAGTAAAGCTTCGAAACCTATTCAGCAGTTGATAAAACTAATTCGGGCAAATTAGAGTTAGAGAATTCCTCTTTGTTTTTCTTATTGCATTTAGACCTTGACCAACAACCTGAGGTCATTACCTGACCTTTACTACGATCATCACTAGGACACTAGTACTTCTTCGTACCGAACTTTATTGGTTTCCTAAGAACACCAAACATACTCCACGTAAAAGTTCTCAAAACCCGATAAGATTTCATCATCCATGACTTTCTCATTGTAGGTACGCTCCACAAACTTCTCAATACCCACATAGTGATTACTAGGTGATCGTATAAACACTAGTATACGAGCCTCTACTTATGACGAACCTTAATCAATGAACACCTTAAGACGTCTATTACTAATGACGTCACACACAATTAGTCCTACGAACACTCCAAGATCCCCTTAAACCAGAATCACACGGGGTTTACCTCACATTTAGCCATTACTTAAGCCTCTAAAATGGGACCTGAAACTTAGATAATAATCTTATATTCCTTACAAACATCTATGGCTAAGCCACGTACTAAATCACATACTGACACTAATAAGGATCCTAGCAGGATAAAGGACGTCGCCTATAACCTATAAACCTTTAGGTCTGCATCGACGACATCATTAAAGATCCTAACCCTCAAAGTCGCACAATACTTTCTAAAATCTCGACATAGGAGACTATTTATAGTCCACTCCTAAATATCCTCAACCATCACTGTTGCATAGATAAGATACTTACCATAATTTGCTTGTAACCCTCATTATACATTGCGAGGTATAACTTTCAGTTAACAATCACCAAGACACTTACTTCTAACATTATCATTTTACCGACTCAGACCAAATACACACCCCCAAGGATCTAATTCATCTAATTACATCATCATCATTATCTATCCAAAAGTACCACACCCCTGAACTCAATGCATTCTTATCACAACCAATACTGCTTAGGCATGACACTCTAGTCACCTAATCTTCCTAATTGGTTTTACGAAATTCATGTTTTTAATTTAATGGACTTCATCTACTATTTTTAGCATCTTAATTGGCCTCTCACATCATCAATGGTTGACACACTAGCACCTCACACTAAACCATGGTGTCACCACTTTTGGCTCGCACAGACGCTCACAAATTACTAACCTGTCTAATAAAAAGTGCGGAAGATATTAACGACAACTAACTTGGTCGCATGCCACTTGGAAATCAATTACCCCTCATGCCAATCTCTTTGACTCCACCGTTGATAACACGAACTGAAAAACGTCACCAATATAGCGTAACCGGCCCAAAACTAACATCGACATCGAAAGATCCACTACCGACCTCACCACATTGCTCTCGAAACGAACCTTGAACCTAGAGCTCTGATACCATTTGTAACGCTCCGACCCGAATTTATGGGTTACCCGCGGTCAATCCGGTCCGACTTGAGCGTTAGGTATGAAGCGCAATGAAACAACCTACATAATTTTGCTAACATTTTATTTGCTTGGCATGCGATTCCCATATAAAATCAAGTTATGTGAGGGACCCGTGGGAAGCATCCACAGATCCAAGAATACAGAGCTACTAACATAAAATAAAAAGAATACTTACTTGTGTAACACTCTCAGATTACGAAACTGTGCCCAACTTGCCGTAACAAAGATGGGGGAATGAGTCGAATGCCTAGTGGAAAATTAAAACAATGCAATATAAAATTGAATGAAAGAAAAGGAGACTTTAGCACGATATATCTACATGCACATGAAACTACCTTATGTATACACACACACACACACACACACACACACACACACACACACACACACATATATATATATACACATATACTTTAATGCATGAAATTATTTTTATTCCAAAAACGTTGCTTACCCCGATTAATTTACCTTAATCTTGTAAAAGAATTTCCCTTTAAATTGAATTGGCATTTATTCCTTGATTTAACACACCCAGTTAAATAGTAAAATAAATACATTTTGTTTAAGGAAAATCAATTTTTTTCCCGAAATTACCCCTTTATTCACTCAAATTCATGTTAATATTTTCATTGAAAATCACCCTTTTAACACATGCAAATAAAATACTTATTTTTCTTTAAAAACCTTTCATAATCACACTCTTATGTTAATTATGGGTTAAACCTCTTTAGGTTACTTCACTACCCATTTAATCCCTTCACTTTACCATTCCTTTACTTTATGGACATTAATCAATTTTTCACTTACTTGTCTATTTGTTCTTTATCGGAACATTTATTAATTCATTAAAGACAACACAACCCATTTCTTGATTTGTTCCATATTCATTATTTTTTTCTTGGAATCTTTCAATAACTGCATACTTTAATGGGCTCCACATCGCCGACTATGCTATCATATGCTATGGTCAGTGATTTTAGGTCTTCACTAGAGGCATCCAAGACCTCCTTGATTATTCCCGGTGTCATTCGAGTCCTTTTTAATGCGTTTTAACATTTTGCAAATGTCCACATTATTTCTTGTTTTTCCTTTTTTCGGTCGAAACCAAAATTCGGGATTTCACCCCAACTTGTGTTACACTTTAAAAATCATCATTTCTTGTCCTTTTTACTCCAACATTGATTTTATCCCAAAACCATGCTCATTTAGGACCATTTGTGTAACACTTTTTTCAATATTTTTACTTCATAAAAATGTTTCACTTTATGTAAAATTACTATTTTACCCTTTTTTTTTCCCAAACTTATCATTTTCTCGGTTTTCATAAATGTTATTTCTCAAAACACCATAAAGTTACCCACAATAACTTCTTTAGTATTTTTAATACATTAACACTTATTTTAGAATTTTGGAGTAAAATTCTTCTCAATTTTGAAACCCACTTTATTTCATTACTTTCTTTTCTAAGAACTCACTGAACATCTAAGACTACTTTATAAGAAAAATACTATTTTCTTTATTAATACATGTAGTCTTGTATCCTTACACTTACCAATACTTTAACACCTTTTCTGCACACTTTAAGGGTTGAAATTTCTATTTTATCCATTTCATGTTTAAATCGAATAAAACCCTCATTAAACTTGTTTATATGCTTAATATCAAAATACTACAAGTTTATACGCACGAGAAGATGCATTTTAAGTTCAAAAATCCTATCAAATGGATATAACATGTGATTTACTCTAGAAATTTCATAATACTTGCAAAAATACATTTTTTAAGACTAAAGGACATTTTTATTCTTCAAAACTTCAACAAATGTCGAATTGTATAAAATCTTCATTTTTGCAAGAAACTTTAAAACACAGATCACCCAAAATATCTTTAGCATGATAAATATCATTTTCAGAACATTTTATTCCATAAAATATTCAATACCAAACTTCTTAAAATACATCATTTATTCAACATTCATGAATCATAGTATTTTCTCAAAACCTTTGAAATCATTTATGAATTATTTACACAAAACCTTAAGAAATCATCTTCTTAACTCATGTATGCATTATACTCTAGCAATTCTAGCTACAAGACTAATAACATGCAAAATAGAGTCTTAAACTAAGAGTAGAGTTTTTCCACCTCAATAGAGCTCCAAAAATGGTTGGGTGAAGAAGAAGGTTATGACATCCTCCCACCTCCTAAGGTGGCCTCAAGGAGGTTGACTAACTCCACAAAGATTTTCTCCGTAAAATCTCTCAGCAAAACTCCATTCAAACTCCATTAATCTTTTATCTTCATCTTCAAGAACCCTAAAAAACATCTCCAAAATTCGTAGCTCTACCCAATAATGGTGGATATGGGTGTATTGGGCATAAATATGGTGTAATACTAGTTGTATAAGATAACATAAGGTTGATACATGGTGGTGTATGGTGGTTTTTGGTGTGGGACGAAGGGGAAAGGCTCCCAAGAGTTAGAGAGAGGAAGAAATTCCAAAAATGGTAGGGAGACCCGTCTCCACTCTGCCTCTTCTCTACACTTAATTAAACCCACAATAACCCAAACAAAACCTTATAAAACACCCCCAAACTTTAAAATCCTATTTTTGTCCAAATGGGTGCACCAAAACTTGACTCCTCATCAATCCAAGGGTCCAAAATATGACAACACACAGGGGCAATCCGATCTTAAAATTTTTGGTCAGGTTGATCGAACGAGAATGGGACCTCATTTGAATGAGATCTCAATCTCGTTCAATTCCTCCATCGAATGACCTTCTAACGAGGTAAGAAAACCTATGTTGTGGCATATCGTTAGATGCTCGTTAGAACCCTAGTTCGAACGATATATGATTCTCATTTGAACTACTTGATTATCGTTGAACCACTCGATTCTCGTTTAAACAAGACAAAGATATTGTTCGAATGACTTTCAAGTTCGTTTGAACTTTCCAGATTTCTCAATCTTTATTTAACCCAATAACTTCTGACAATTACTAACAAGGCCCAAATAATCATCAAATATAGCAATATAATTCCATAATAATCATCCAAATCCTGAGGACTTCACATTATAACAATTTACACGCTAAAAATAATGAAATAATTGGGCATAGGTATTATAGCAAAAACACTACACCAAATCGTGAGCACTTTGCACCCAAAACACCACCACCACTCACCATGCACACTAACACAAATACTACCACCACCACACATAACACCAAATGTCACACCACAACCACCACCTCTAAAAGAATTCAATAAAATACCACCATCACTCACGACCAAAAAACTAACATAACCACCACCATTGATTCACCACCATCAAAACCCTACCACCAACACTAAACCACCGCCTCAAATAAGAACAACCTACACCGACTCCACTAAAAAATAACACCCAAAACACCAACACCAATACTCACTATTGTAACACCCCGTATTTGTCGATTAATTATAAATTTATTAATTTGGTCAAGTATGCCGCAATTTAGTGGGATTTATAGAATAACGAGTGTAAGTACGGGTCGAACCCACGAGGATTTGTCAATTTTAATTATTAAAAGAATTTCAACTGTCCAACTAGATCAAATGGGGCATAGACTAATTATAAATTACACTAAATAAAAGAAACTATGATAAATGAGAGTAACACAATAGATTTGTAAACAATTAGGAAATAATTAGGATTCGAGGTCCATTTATCATGTAACTAATATTGCACACTAATTTAACGTTGTCATTCCCTTTTTATAACTCAAATTAAACCGACTCTCGCCGCGTTTAATGAAAAAAATATGACAGTTATGTCTGAAATATGTTTAACGTCTCTAATAGACGGCTAAAATCCCTATTCCCTTAGAAAATACAAGTTTTAAAATTCGCAAATGTATTTAAGCATGGACTATCAAAACAATTTAAGTGCAAGCATAATCCATCAAAAATTACTATCTTTAAATTTCAAAACTTGATTGACAAAATAATTTTGAAGATTTAAAACACACTCTCGTGTCGCTTTAAAATGAATACCGAATCTTTAATATCTATTAAAACAAGTAGGGAATAAACAGCGATAAAATTAACGTGACAATATTAGCTAACTATGATAAACTTCACCCTATTCCTAATATAAGAATCAAGCTACCATATTGAAAGAGAAATTGCAAGAATGAGTAAAGATCTTCATTAAAAAACCAAACTTACAAATAGTTCTCTCACAACAATCTTCAATCCTCTAAAAAAATGATAAAAACTTGGCCCTAAAATTGATTACAATCACTCAAAGTTGCTCCCCAAAATCCTCCACGAAATTCCTCTCTAATTGTCTACGAAATTATGAGCCCAAGGGTCCTTTTTATAGGACAAGTGGTGAGGTATTTGAGTTGTGGTTGGTCGAATGGTGTTGGTAGCTATCTCTCCATTTCTTTAATCTTTGGATTGTGATATGGGACGAAATTTCCCCCCACTCGAAAACTCTTATCATTTCTCTCTTAACACGCATGCTGAGTTTCGTCCAAATCGGAGAATAAAATTTATCGACTTTTAAGTGTAAAAATAGCTTTTTTTCGAACAACCGTAAAAAATAGTTTTTTCGCGTCTTTTTTGAATTGATCATCAATTTGCTCCAAATTCCATCATTACTTGCAAAAATTTCACTAGGCAACTTTTTTCACAAATTAGCACAAGAATATTATAAAATTATCGAAGTGCCCATTTTTGACTTAAAATTGCCATTTTCAACATGAATTCAATCATTCTCGCATTTTTTCCTCTTTTTAATAAATAGTCCTAAGAACTTATTAAATACAATAAAATGGGACTACAAAAGTATAAATTTGGGTATAAAATATACAAAATAATGCCCTCATCAAATACCCCCAAACCTAAACTTTGCAAGTCCTCGAGCAACACTAAAATTTAAAATTTAACTCACTTTCGTAGGAATCTCGATTGCACTTAGCATGTGCAACAAGCCGTTAAACCCCAAGGTTACCCTAGTGGACGAGTCTTGTCTCGTGAGGGTTTGCAGTGAATATACCCACAAAATCCAAAAGCTTGACTCAATACAAAAGACTCGAAAATAATATAACCAAGTTTGAATGAAAACTTCATAAATATAGTAGAACTTCACTTTTCAATCTCAACTTATCGTGCGTGTGTGTGTGTGCATAGCCAATATAACCGTTCATTTCAAAAGTTTTGATCGTTACATTTCTTATCCAAAAGTTCGTCTTGATTTTAAAATCTCATGGGACGCACTCACAATCGAACACTTGAAAACGGGTTATTTACTCTCGATATATGTGAATAAAAGAGTAAGTTTAAATGAACGAATGCCACATATACATGATCAAAAATGGAATTTTATAATGGATGAATATGATCTCGTGAATAGAAAATTGATTACTTTTTAAAAACGTTGAATCGTACAATAGATCCTATTCATCTTCTCTTCACACTATAACTAACTTCACTTGAGATCGATTAGGACTTTCTTTGGTTATATTGTAGGCTCAGGTTTGTCTAGAAAGATTTTTTTTTTGGAGTTCAAAATTTTCTAAGAATATAGAGATTTTTTTCGGTATTTTGATTTTTTCGCAGCTTTTCTTCCAACCTCTATTTCTCTTTTCTTCTTTTTCTTTCAAATCACATTTTTTTCATCTTTTTTTCTTCTTTCTTTCAACTCACATTTTTTTCATCTTTTTTTCTTCCCCCCTTTTTTATTCTTTCTTCACACATTATTTTTGAAACCTCCATACATTATTTTTGTAACCTCCTTTTCTTTTGGCCTTTTTCCTACCGTTATTTTGCCCTACTATTCTCAAAAAATGGGTATGGATTCGTTTTGTGGGCTTTAAACTCCCAGTTGGAGCAGGGTAGGATAATGGATTTTCAACAAAAGACTTATTTTCTTTTTGGCTCAAATGGGCTTGCAACTGAATAATGTAAAAATTGTGGAGATAGGCTTAATTTTTAGGGTTTCAGACGATGGCCTAATCTCATTTCTCAAGTTTCGTTAAGTTGATTGGTGTCTCAAGACGACTTATTAAGACTTCTAGTGCTTAAGATTCACATTTTGACATTTTGTTTTCAGTAATCGAACAAAACAAAGAATTTGAGATCATCAACGAATTTATCACTGAAGGAAAATTTGAGTTGTTTTAACTCGGATTGATTTAAATTTCTCGAAACTATGAATGGCACAATATCTCACCGGGCTAAAATCACCACATTTATTCTTTAAGCATGTTAACTTTCTCCTCAATATCCATTTTCGATCATATTATATGGCTAATGTGTAAAAATTTTCATAAGTTGAGAGATCGATGAGTTAATTCTATATTGAGAAATCGTTTCAAAACTCAATTATATTGAAAATATTTTTGAATTTGTTTTATAAAAAATACCATCCTTACCCCCAAACCTAAATTTTACATTGTCATCAATGTATGCTCAAATAAAAATATGGACAAAGAAAATAAAGTAAAGAAGTAAAATGAGGGCATTATGTTAACTAAATTTAAAAAAATAAAATAAAATAAATACACTAATAATATACAAACCCATAACAATTAACATCATCTCCATAGATTAATAATCAAAAAAGTTGTGGGTCATTCCAATTAATAAACTTTATAGCACTAAGTGCCAAAGCATCATAAATTTGAGAGCGTGACCGCACAACACAAATTTCAATCTTAGATCCATGGTTATAGTGGTGCGCACTGACATCATCAATAATAAATAAATTTGAATCGCATGAATTATATGTCGATGCATCACATGGAGGTAATAAATTGCAATAAGGATCCAGATATTTACTATCCCTTTTTCGAAAATAGTCACGTAAAATTGGGGATGCATACTCCACTCCTAAATGTAAGATTTTATGAAAAACGGAGGAAGAAAAGATATCATGGGGCGATACACGTTCTTCATCAAAAATAGGAGGACCGTCGTAAATACTTGAAGTATCACTAAAATCGGATGACGAATCCTCAAATAACTTTTCCCAGACATAAGGAGAATCAACATTCGCAATTAAATTAAGAAAAAAATCTCGACAAGCATTCAAATCATCACAAGTATTACTCGTGTCAAGATTGTCAATTTTTTTTCCGGACAAAATTGATTCATGATTACATGTGTCAAGATTATTTTTTCTCCTCCCCAATTAATTCATGATTATTTTTAGAAATATCATCATTATACCATTTTTTCACCTCTCTCCAATTGATACACTTTGGTGGACCAATAGTAATTACAGGGGTTGGAGTCTCATCCATTCATTCTTTAATTTTTAAAATGACTACTGACCCATCTGAATTAAATTGAAATACGTAGTCATCTAGATTTTCATTATTTTATAAAAACACGTCCACAGGATCAATCGAGGAATATGAGAAATATGACGGGATAACAATATGAGGATCACCCATTGCAATTTATAACACATGAATTTATTTATTTATTTTGGATAGCTCCTACTCTTTGACAAGGGAGAATTTAAAAGACGACCAATGACGGTTAACTCCTCAAATTTTGATTTCACCTCCAGGTAGGTGGTCGGTACGAAGACTCATTAAAAATCACCAATCCTAGATAAGGTGAAATGTAATCGATTTGACAAGTTCGCGTTGGAGTAGCTTTTAATTCTAGCCTTGTTAAGATTTTTTTTCTTCATTTTTTTAATGAAATTTTTACTAAAAAAATGCAAAAAGTAAAACAAACTAGTCCGAAAATCAGAACTTTTTTTTTTTTAAATTGTCAAATCCCCGACAACGGCGCCAAAAACTTATTTTCAATTTTATAAAATACCGCAAGTGCACGGGCTATTATAGAATAGCGAGTGTAAGTACGGGTCGAACCCACGAGGATTTGTCAATTTTAATCATTAAAAAAATTGCAACTGTCCAACTAGATCAAATGGGGTAGAGAATAATTATAAATTACACTAAATAAAAGCAACTACGATAAATGAGAGTAACAAAAGAGATTTGTAAACAATTAGTAAATAATTATGATTCGAGGTCCATTTATCACATAACTAATATTGCACACTAATTTAACATTATTGTTGATACCAAAATTAATCTGCTGACATGGACCAATCATATGAAGACACGTGGCTATCTACATGGCAACAACAAACACTTCCGAGGAACCCACTCGCTCCGAGGAACAAGACTACAACGAGGAAGACTAGTTCCTCGAGGAACTCACAAGCTCCGAGGAACAATGCCTCTCCGAGGAACTCTTGAATACCGAGAAGCATAGGCGGTCCGAGCAACTCAGGCGGTCCGAGCTGCACCTCGAAGCGGGATACCAACAGTTTAACTGCTCATTAAATGCTCATCATTTGGACGCACACGTAAAGAGGGCATTAAATGTATTACCCTTTCATATGTATGTCATTTAATGTATTACCCCTTCACATTACAACCTCAGGGCTATAAATACATTGTACAATCCTCATTGTAGGGGGATCTGGACCCTGAATCCAGAAGGGAATTTCTCGATAGAATTCACAAATCGAGAATTCCCAAACATTCAGCAATAAAGCAACAGTGGACGTAGGCCATTCTTATAAGTCTAAACCACTTTTAAATTCTTTGTCTCATTTATTTATCTGTGATTGAATTATTAGAGTGATCTAATTTTTTACATCAACAGATTGGCGCCGTCTGTGGGAAACGACTGGTAATATCATTTTTCATCAAAAACAATCCATTACCAATGGCGGATATTCCTGAATCCAGCAATCGAAATGCTGGAACCCCTCCAAATCCATTTGCTCCACCAATTATTCCAGATCTGACTGGAATAATGGCAAATCTGGCTCAGGGCCAGACTGTCATGCAAGAAACAATGCGACAACTCATCCAAACCCTCCATGGCGGTGCATCAGCCCATTCCGGACCACAAAGCATTCAAAGAAATACCCGTGCGCCTTCTTCGCGTACTAGGCGTACTAACTCACATCGCAATGATGAATCTGATGATTTCTCTTATCAACCTGGGCGAACTTCGTAGGTGCGAGCCACGGATACTGAACAACGTGTCACCCTCTCCCCAGAAAGGACTAGCGCATTAGAAAGACTAAGTAGGGTTTCTCCTTTCGACCGATTAGACCCTAGGAGGAACAAAAGTCCTCTTAATGCAGCGTCGAAGAGCTTTCGATGACCATCAGATTTAAGGGAAGGATCTGCCCAGTCGTGACCAGCTGCTCGTTAAGATAGATCCTATGATCGACCAGCTGCTCGTCAAGATAAATCCCAGGAAGCCACTTCAACGCGATCAGTTGCTCGAACCAACAGGCCCGAGGAAGTAAATGATGCATGGAAATGATCTATTCAGAGGCTGGAGGATAGATTAGGGGAAATGGCTAAGGCCAAGAACCCTCTACAACGAACCTTTGTTCGAGGAACGTCTTTTGTCCAGGACATTATTGATTTTCCAACACCATCAAAGTTCAAAGCACCTGTTGTGACTCCCAAGTATGATGGAAAGACTGACCCTGTCCTTCATATAGAACAATACCAAGCTGCAGCCGACATCTATGCTGTCCCGGATGAGATGAGATGCAGAGCATTCTCGGGAAAACTTATCGAATCTGCTCAAATATGGTATAATAGTCTTCCTCGGGGTAAGATTTCAACTTTTCTTCAACTGGCCGAGCTATTCATTGGGAATTTCTACTTTGGAGCAAAGCCAGTGAAATGAGTAGCTCATTTGTTCAGTGTTAGACAAAAAGCTGGTGAGAGTACCAGAGATTATATAACTCATTTTAATAACGAGAAACTCGAAGTCAATGATTATGAGGAGAAGACAGCGATTACCGCTTTGATGAGTGGATTACTGCCAAACAAGGTTTACTACACTTTGGCCAAAGATCCACCTCGAACCATGTCGGACCTGATGGGAAAAGCGTCCAAGATTATGAATGCCGAGGAGGCTATGTCTGCAAAGAAGAATATGGACGCCAAAGAAACCAAGGTGGAAGGTGATAAAGCTAAGAAGAAAGAACATAAGAACAATGGTGGTGATAAAAAATCCAAAAATAGGTCGTCATGGGAGGTCTTGAGGAAATTTGATAATTGCACACCTTTGAAGGTAAATATCAACCACGTCCTGGAAGAAATTAAGAACAACGAGGAGTTAAACTGGCCAAAGAAAATGAAGGCAGACCCTGACAAGAGGAATATGGAAAAATATTGCGAGTTCCACAAGGATCATGGCCATATGACAAAAAAATGCATAGCTCTTCAGAATGAAATTGAAACACTCATTCGACGAGGAAAGCTAGCAAAGTATGTTGATCGGGGAGGCGAAAGAAGAAACAACAACCGAACTAGAGAGAGGTCTAGATCTCCTCATCGAGCAGAGGAGAACAAGAAGAGAAACCATGAAGTTGATCCAGAGGATGACCCCGATCTTCCCAAGAAACCAAGGCAGCCAGAACGAGAGGTATTTTCAATATGCTTTGGGTCATTTGATTGTAATGTTATTATAGGAGGAGATGAAGGAGGTGGAGACCTTACTGCAGAAAGAAAAGCTTACCTCGGTGAGGCTCAAGCTTGCTCGTACATTGAGCGAATAAATCTAGCTGAGGAAGATCGCCCGAGAAAGGTAAACAAGGAGAAATTGGTTATCGGTTTTTCAAAAAATGACCTTGCAGGTGTTTTATATCCTCATGATGACCCGCTGGTGATCAAAATGAGAATGAAGGAAGTCATGATTTCAAGAGTACTGGTCGATAATGGTAGCTCGGTAGACATCATGTTCTACTCGTGCTTCGATAGTTTAAATCTAAAGCTATCTCAACTGGAGCCTTACCACAGACCCCTCATTGGTTTTGCTGGCGATAAAGTATTTTCACTTGGGACGATCAAGTTGGATATATTCATTCGTACGTGGCCTGCTTGTCGGACAGAAAGAATACATTTCTTCGTGATGGACAAGAATGTCTAATCATCGTACAATATCATCATGGGAAGAGTAGGATTGAAGAAGTTCGAGGCTGTGCCATCTACAGTGCATCAGTGCCTAAAATTTCCAACAAACTTTGGAGTAAGAGTTGTGAAAGGTGATCAGAAAGTAGCTCGGGAATGCTATTATTCATCCGCCGAGCAAGAAGAATTGAAAGAATCAAAGAAAAAGACTACTACCTATCAAGTGGATGGAGGTGCAGAAATTGAAACATTAGATCCTCGAGATGAGTCGGAACTCGTGAAGGGTCAAGTGGTGGAAGCTACTGAAAACATCATTCTGGATGACGAGCACCCTGAGCGAACTACTCAAATAGGTTCGTCGTTGGAAACCTCATTAAAACAGGAATTGATAACTTTCCTTAGAAGCAGAAGACAAACTTTTGTGTGGAGTCATGAAGATATTCTTGGGATAGAACCAAACTTCTTATGTCACGAGCTCAATGTGGATAAGGAGATCAAGCCTGTGAAGCAGAGAAGAAGAGTATTCAGTCCCGAGAAAAATCAAGCCATACAGGAGGAAGTCGAGAAGCTCTAGAAAGCTAGTTTCATTGAAGATGTTAAATATCCAGATTGGTTAGCTAATGTGGTAATGGTAAAGAAGAAAAACAACAAGTGGAGGATGTGTGTAGACTTCACCGACCTCAACAAAGCATGCCCAAAGGATCACTTTCCACTGCCCCGAATTGATCAACTGGTGGATGCTACCTCGGGACACGAGTTACTGAGCTTCATGGATGCTTATTCTGGCTACAATCAAATTAAAATGAAACCTGAAGACAGGGAGAGTACTTCTTTCATTACCCCTCGGGGAACTTATTGTTATAATGTTATGCCTTTTGGTTTGAAAAATGAAGGTGCGACACATCATAGGCTGATGAACAAGGTCTTTGATGAACAAATCAGTGACAATATGGAAGTCTATGTTGACGATATGATGACGAAAAGCAAGAAAGCTGCCGATCATCTAGTTGACTTAAGTCAGACTTTTGATCAACTAGATAAATATCAAATGAAGCTGAACCCCACGAAGTGCATCTTTGGAGTATGAGAAGGCATGTTTCTCGGGTACATTGTCAATCAACGAGGCATTGAAGCAAATCCTAAAAAGATCAAAGCTCTATTAGGGCTGCGATCTCCAACGACGAAGAAAGAAGTACAGAGTCTCACAGGACGAGTAGCGGCACTCAACAGATTTGTGTCACGAGCAACTGATAGACGTCTCCCATTCTTCAAGACACTCAGAAAGACTTTTGAGTGGAATGATGAATGCGAGAAGGCTTTTCAAGACTTGAAGAGATACTTGGGATCACCTCCACTGTTGTCCAGGCCAGTGATGGGAGAAAAATTATACTTGTACCTTGCAGTGTCCGAGAATGCAGTTAGCTCGGCGTTGATCAGAGTGGAGAATGGAGTACAAAAGCCAATTTACTACACAAGTAAGGCCTTCCGAGGAGCAGAGATCAGGTATCCAAGGCTGGAGAAATTGGCACTGGCGCTGATTAAGGCGAGTAGGAGAATGAGGCCATATTTCCAGGCTCATACCATAGTAGTATATACCGATATGCCACTGAGGCAACCCCTGCATAAGCCAGAAAAATCAGGAAGATTGATGTACTGGGCAATAGAGCTCGGTGAATATGATATAATCTATGAACCCAGATCATCGCTTAAAGGGCAGGCTGTAGCAGATTTTATAGCGGAGTTCACCTATCCTGATAGCTCCGAGGAACAAAAGTTGCTCGCTGATCAACCTGTGGATGTTACAGGAATCAACAAACATAGGCTCAGACCAATTCCGATTGGTAAAAGGGCGTGTAGATGTTACAGGATGTGACGCAGAGATAGTTGTGAGGACTCCGGATGAGAAACAAGAGTTTCTCGCTGATCAACTTGTGGATGTTACAGGATCAACAAACACTAGCTCAGACCAACTCCGGTTGGTAAAAGGGCAAGTGGATATTACAAGATCATTGACTTCGGGCTCAGACCAACTCCGGTTGGTAAAAGGGCAAGAAGAAATGATCGACGAAGAGCAAGAAAAATCCGAGGAGGAAAGGAAGGAACAAATATTTCACCGAGGAACTCTAACTGATCAGAAATTTGAAGACGAGTTACCTATATGGAGACTATATGTAGATGGCTCATCTTGCACTGTAGGATGCGGCGCGAGAATAGTTTTGAGCACTCCGGATGAAGTCGATATGGAATACACCTTGCGTTTCCAATTCAAAGCTTCCAACAATGAGGCTGAGTATGAGGCCATGATTGCAGGACTTGGTTTAGCAAAAATTATGGAGGCGCAACAGGTCATTGTTTTCAGTGACTCTCAATTGATCATAAACCAAATGATGGGAGTATATGCAGTTAGAGGAGAATTAATGATCAGATATCACGCAAAGGCAAAGGAGCTGGTGTCAGAATTTTCCGCTATTCACCTGGTCAGAATACCAAGAATGGAGAATGCGAGAGCAGACGCCATAGCTCGACTAGCATCAGCTACTCGCACCGAGCTACGATGAACAATCCCAATTGAAGTGTTAGCTGGTCGGAGTATAGATGAAGATCTGACGATGAACTTTGTCACCCTTGATTTAGGACCATCTTGGATGGATCCCATCAGGGCGTATATCGAGGAGGGAGAATTACCAATTGACAAGCTCGCAGCCAAGAAATTGAAGTTTAAAGCTGCTCGGTATGTATTAACTAATGGTGTTTTATATAGACGAGGAATTATGGCAAGTTTGAAGAGATGCGTACATCCCTCCGAGGTGAAAGAATTGATTGAAGAAATCCATGAAGGGTCTTGTGGAGCACATGTAGCAGGTCGACGCTTTTACAAAGGGTGATGACGCAAGGATACTACTGGCCGACGATGAGGGCTGATTGCATAACCTACGCCAAGAAGTGTGACAAGTGCCAGCGCTTTTCCTCCATCCGAAGAACTCCACAAGCATTGCTGACACCCATAACTTCCCCTTGGCCATTTGCCATGTGGGTAATTAACTTGGTTGGGCCACTGCCAACGACCCGAGGAAGGTTCGAGTACCTCGTCGTCGCAGTGGATTATTTTACTAAATGGGTAGAAGCCGAGCCACTCATTGACATGACGTACGAGAAGGTGTACCAATTTGTTTGGAAGAACATCATTTGTCGATATGGTCTACCTCATGCCTTCATCACAGACCATGGAACACAATTTGATAATGAGGAGTTTGCCGCCTATTATCATCAATCAATTATTTTGAAGGTCCACTCAGCACCAGGCCATCCTCAAAGCAATGGACAAACTGAGGTGACAAACAGAATGCTGATAAATGGCTTGAAGAAAATATTGGATGATGCAAAAGCAAACTGGATCAACGAGTTACAATCAGTACTTTGGGCTTACCGAACTACTCCCCGAGTAGCAACTGGAGAATCACCATACATGCTGGCGTTTGGAAGTGAAGCCGTTATACCTACCGAGTTGGGCCTTCCAACACACAGGGTGCTGAATTTCAAGTCCCCTGTCAACGACTTAATGAGAAGGCTGGATTTAGACATGATCGAGGAAGTTAAGAAGAAGCAGCCATTAGAAATGCTGCTTACTAGCAGCGAACAACTTTGTTCTACAACAAAAGGGTGAAGAAGTGCGACCTGAAAGTAGGAGACTATGTACTGAAGAAAGTAATTCAAAAGCACAATAAACTGGAAGCAAACTGGCATGGACCATACCGAGTTACAGAAGTTGTTCGACCAGGAACTTATCGAATAACAACTCTAGAGGGGAGGAGTTCAAGAATGCATGGAATGCAGAGCACCTACGCAAGTATTATCAGTGATGTATATGTAACACAGTTCCATCAGTATGAATAAAATGAAGATATTCTACTAAAGTCTCTCATTTTATTGAGAATTTTTTGGGGAATACTAGTGCTACACACTACTCAGCAAAGCTCAGACTGCTCAGCAGCAAAATATTCCTAAAAATGCCAACTTCGGTTGGTTAGGAAACAAAATATTCCTAAAAATGCCAACTTCAGTTGGTTAGGAAACAAAATATTCCTAAAAATGCCAACCTCGGTATGTTAGAAAACAAAATATTCCTAAAAATGCCAACTTCGGTTGGTTAGGAAACGAAATATTCCTAAAAATGCCAACCTGTTTGGCTAGGAAACGAAATATTCCTAAAAATGCCAACCTGTTTGGCTAGGCAACGAAATATTCCAAAAAATGCCAACCTGTTTGGCTAGGAAACAAAATATTCTCACAAATGCCAACTTATGTTGGTCGGGAGGTAAGATTATTCTAGAAAGTGCAAAAGTTGCTAAATATGGCTGGTCGGGGATAAAAACCCGCCAACTGTAGTTGGTCAACAAATAAAATTTACCGACCTTGGTTGGTCGAAAAAGTTTAAGAGAAAAGTCTACTAACTATGGCTGGTCGGAGATAAAAACCCACCCTGTAGTTGGTCGACAAATAAAATTTACCGACCTTGGTTGGTCGAAAACGTTTAAGAGAAAAGTCTACTAACTATGGCTAGTCGGAGATAAAAACCCACCCTGTAGTTAGTCGACAAGCAAAATTTACCGATCTTGGTTGGTCGGAAACATTTTATGGGTAAAATTATTTCAAAAAGACTAACTATAGCTGGTCGGGGATAAAAACCCACTAACTGTAGTTTGTCGACATGGAGAATCCAACAACCTTGGTTGGATGGAAACATTTTAAACAACATTTTTATACTCATTACTTTATTAAGTGATCGAGCAATAGTATTAACACTTGTAACTTTTTTGTTACTGAGTTGGTCGACAAACAACACAAGATTGTTATTTTACAGATATGCATAAATATAAAGTGTTTGATAAATACAAGACAATAACAATCAAGATTTGCAAACAAAAATGAAAGTCTTTCATTGAATTCAAAATAAATTACATTGATAAGGAAATTACAGTTACATTGACATGTATAATAACTATTACATCAAAAATTCCTATTCTACTGGTCTCTTCCCCTCTGCTTTTGACACAGGTTCCTCGCCAGCAGGCGGATCATTTAAAGATTGAGGAGAATTAATAAAGTTAAGATCCTTCAGCATCCTGACATTCATCACGGATGGTCGATCTAAGAGATGCTTAGGACAAGATATCTCGATTTGAGAATGAAGATTGTAGTCACTAAGATACTTTGAAATTAAGCTCCGAGGAATGGCCCGAGCAGGGATCCAATCCATCTCCAAATTGTATGGTGGCACAGGCAAGTCGAGCAACCCGGGATCATGGTAATCCCACAGATAATGACCTTGTTCGAGCTTCAGCACACCTAAGGCATTCAGCCAGCCTTGCTTATAGCCCTTATTGTTGGCATTCTGGATACGATCGTCCAAGTGGAATAGTGCTTCGTTGTATCCAGCCATCCAGAACTCCCTGGGCTATTTATGGAATTGGTATGTTAGCCTTTCTAACTGCTCGTGAAGATTCTTGATGAAAAGGTCCTTATTCTCCAAGATTGACTTCTGCCCAGAGAGTTGTTTTTCTAGGTCCCTAATCTTCTTTGACATATCAGATAAAGCCTGGTTCTTCACCATTAATTGGAAAGCCTAGTTCTCTAACGCAGATTGAGTTCTCTGTTCCTCGACAAGAACCCGAGCTTCTCTTGCTCGTCCCCGAGGAGCTCTTGCTCGACCACGAGAAGATGTAGAGGTGCCAGAGCTCCTCAAAGTCTCCAACTCTTCCCTCAACTTGGCGTTCTCAACCTCTAAGAACAAAAATCCCTTATCGGTCACTAGGATCAAGGCACTAGAAGTGGAAGCTGTAGACTTAAATTGTGACAGTTCCTTTTGCAGGTTGTTATTTTCCTTTTCCAGCAACTCAGCAATCTGTCTGCATTCTTCGACTTCACCTCTCAAGGTTCTCTCCCTTACATCATACCCAACAAAGAGCTTCTCGTAGCCCTTATCGGTAATGATCTGCTGGTACTTCTTCTCGTACCCCTCATGCAACAAAGCAGTGGATTCTTTATATTGGAGCTGAAGGTCCTCGAGGGTGACTTGAAGATCCTCGATCATTTCGTAATAAGCAACGTTATTGGCTACAACCCTATCAAGAAGACACTTCAGATATTGATACGCTTCCACTGCCTGTTCTGAAGCATCATGACCAAGTATGTCGATAACTTGTGCAACACTCAGGTCTGTGTGACCAGCCTTAAAGTACTCATTACATTATCGCAGCAACTTTGTATCATGGGTAGAGAGCAGTTCCATCCTGGCCAGAAACTAACAGAGAAAGAAGAGCAATCATCAATAAGAAGAATAAGCAGAGTGTGAATGAAAGATAGACAACAATATGCAAAAAAGTTCAAATTTTATTAGATCATAATTCAGAGTTACATCTTCTGAGTTACATTTTAAAAAGAGAAACAAAATAAAGAGAAACCCGAATAACACTAAACCTTTTCCTTATCTCCCAAAACCTTCTCGGGAGGCTGGAATGAAGAGGTAGGTTGCTCGGAGGGAAGATATGGCTGCTTGGGGAGAATAGGCAGTTGCTCGGAGGAAGAAATGATTTGTTGATTTTCCTCATCAGCAGGCTGGATGGCTAGGGCATGATCTCCCATCACCATCGAAGATTCTTCAGAGGTAGCTTCGTCCTCTTCTAATTCTTCTGGAGTTGGAGGGGGACCAGGGATATGTCTCTGAAAGAGCTCGGAAGACTCGTCGACCTTCATCTCCTGAAGGGAGGCAACCCATCCATCCCTAAAATATTTAAGACCGCCATAGTCCACTTGCGACACCATGGCGGCCAACCCCTTGTTCCGACCCTTGTCCCAGCCAAAGCTGAAGGACTTCTTCACGGCAGCTTTCCTCTTCAGCTTCTCCGAGGAAAGTTTCTCAGAAAGCAGGTTCTAAGCAGCCTTCAATTTATTTTCTGCTTCCTCCTTTTATCGACTTACTTCTTGAAGCTGGCCCAACCTTTCCTCAGCAACCCTGAGCTTATCTTCAAGCTCTCCAGTAGTTTTGAGCTTCTCTGCGAGCTCTTTATTTGCCTTCTCCAAGGCATTATTTTTCTTCTCCAACTCTTTGGAGGCCTCAACAGCTCGAGCTTTATCCTGCTCGGTAGAGGCAAGCTTCTTATCCCAGACAGCTTTGTCATCAGCATATTTCTGACGAGAATCTTCCAGAGACTTGGTAGATTCTTCCAGAGCTCCCTCCACGCTGGACGAGGAGTAAGAAGCCTTAATTGCTTCATCCTTCTTCAGGATTATATTGAAGCAGCTCGTCAACTGTGAACAGAAAAAGAAAGCAAGTTAGAAACAGAAATGACAAAGGAAATATGAAAAATTGAAAGTAAGAAGACTTACAGAAGCAAGGTGACGAGCAGCTAGTGAGGTGACCATGCCCCAAGTAAGGTTTTTTTCAGTACCTTGTACCTCGAGAATGATCGAGGACTTTATCGAGCTCATTGCAGAGCTCGGGGGAATAAAAGTTGGAGCCCCAGTTCCATCAACTGGGGGCTGAGCAATGGTATCAGCCAAATTGACGGAGGAGCTCTTCTTCAGCCTCCTCGGGGGAATAGGTACCGATTCAACCAAGGAAGAACCCTTGGTCGGTGATATCACAATCACCTCTCCAGGAGCAGCAAACCTGCTCGGAGCCACTGCGGGCTTCTCGGTAACTTTGACAGGAACAGCTGAAGGAGCTGCATCAGTCTTCTTCGTCCCGTCCCTTGGGACATCAATCCTACTCCTTTTTACCTCCCCAGAATCGGAGGCAGTTTTCTCAAACAGAGCAGGAGGTCTTCTCTTCTTCATCCTTTCACTTAAAGGAATATGGGATTCAGGCGATGAGCTTGTGGAAGCTGGAACTGGCTCTGATTCACTTATCACTGGACGAGCAGTAAAGGAAGTGGTGTAGCTCTTGTACTGGAGCAGATACGAGGCCTACCTAATGTGCTCGTCGTCAACACTCTGATGCAGACTACAGATAAGTTTCAGATGTTGTACATTAACATCTGCTTCCTTTGGGCACTTTCTTTTGTTATCAACTGCAAATAGATAAACATTGTTATCAGTGGCACATTTTAGCAAACACAAAAAGAAACATGATTTCAAAATAAATAAAATAAAACAAAAATAACCTATCCCATTGCCATAAGGAGGGCATCTGGGACCCTGGTAAATCTCATCTCCAGCTAATGGAGGGTGTTGCCAGTTTTTTATGACAACCCCGTGTTCAAAATAATCCCTATTGGCATCAGGGAGATTTACTACTAAGGCTCTATTTAAAAATCTAGTTTTTAAATAAAAAAT
This sequence comes from Sambucus nigra, assembly GCA_949130495.1. NCBI lineage: Eukaryota > Viridiplantae > Streptophyta > Magnoliopsida > Dipsacales > Adoxaceae > Sambucus > Sambucus nigra. The sequence continues at coordinate 266,513,172 of OX422217.1, forward strand.
ATTATCATTAACTGCCCATCTATAGCAGTACATGATTTCTGGAATTCCTATTCGGGTTCCATGGACCTGATTTAATTTATGCACCCCATTAACTATTTTCCATGTGTTGGGGGCTATTCTCGCAGGAACGACGTCAAAATAATGACAGAATTCCAGACATAAGGGATTTGGTGGAAAAGAAAATCCACACTTAGCGATAAAAAGGCTGGGGAACCAATGTCCCTCAGCCAAATTGAAATAATCAGAAGGCTCAGAAAGCTCTTCCAAGACAACCCAAGAGAGAATGGAAAAATCAGAGCGAAACTTTTCAAGAGACTCAATAGAGTAAACCATGATGATGAATAAAAGAAATGAAGAAGAAAGAAGAAGATCTTACAGAAAAAGAGTAGAGCTGTTGACAACGAACGACGGAAAAGATGAACGCACAAGAGAGTAGGAAGAGACGACGTAAAACTCGAAGATAAAAATTGGAAAGGTAGAAGACGATGGGGGAGTTTGTGAAGTTTAAATACCTTGCCTTGGGAAATGGTGAAGTAATGATTACAAAAAAGGATGATTACGTTACCGGCGGCTAAAAAGATGAAAAGTAGCGCGGGAATCAAAGCGGACAACAGCGGCTAAGAAGACGAAAAGTGACGTGGGAATCGAAGCACGCAGAAAAGTCCAAAAAAGCATGATTCTACGAATTGGGAAGGAGAAATAAATACAAGGGGAACGCTCCTAAAAATCAGGAAGACTATTTAAAGCTACCATATTCCGAGAAAGAATGTTCCATACTCCTCAAATTTCGAACTATGAAACATTGGGGGCTTCTGTTGATACCAAAATTAATCTGCTGACATGGACCAATCATATGAAGACACTTGGCTATCTACATGGCAACAACAAACACTTCCGAGGAACCCACTCGCTCCGAGGAACAAGACTACAATGAGGAAGACTAGTTCCCCGAGGAACTCACAAGCTCCGAGGAATAATGCCTCTCCGAGGAACTCTTGAATACCGAGAAGCATAGGCGGTCCGAGCAACTCAGGCGGTCCGAGCTGCACCTCGAAGCGGGATACCAACAGTTTAACTGCTCATTAAATGCTTATCATTTGGACGCACACGTAAAGAGGGCATTAAATGTATTACCCTTTCATATGTATGTCATTTAATGTATTACCCCTTCACATTACAACCTCATGGCTATAAATACATTGTACAATCCTCATTGTAGGGGGATCTGGACCCTGAATCCAGAAGGGAATTTCTCGATAGAATTCACAAATCGAGAATTCCCAAACATTCAGCAATAAAGCAACAGTGGACGTAGTCCATTCTTATAAGTATAAACCACTTTTAAATTCTTTGTCTCATTTATTTATCTGTGATTGAATTATTAGAGTGATCTAATTTTTTACATCAACAATTATCATTCCCTTTTTATAACTCAAATTAAACCGACTCTCGCCGCGTTTAATTAAGAAAATATGATAGTTATGTTTGAAATATGTTTAACATCTCTAATAGACGACTAAAATCCCTATTCCCTTAGAAAATACAAGTTTTAAAATTCCAAATGTATTTAAGCATGGACTATCAAAATAATAAAAGTTCACGCATAATCCATCAAAAAATACTATTTTTAAATTTCAAAGCTTGATTGACAAAACAATTTTGAAGGTTTTAAAACACACTCTCGTGTCGCTTTAAAATGAATACCAAATCTTTAATAACAATTAAAACAAGTAGGGAATAAACAACGATAAAATTAACGTGACAATATTAGCCAACTATGATAAACTTCACCCTACTCCTAATATAAGAATCAAGCTACCATAATGAAAGTGAAATTGCAAGAATGAGTAGAGATCTTCATTAATAAACCAAACTTAGAAATAGTTCTCACACAACAATCTTCAATCCTCTAAAAAAATGATAAAAACTTGGTCCTCAAATTGATTACAATCACTTAAAGTTTCTCCCAGAAATCCTCCACGAAATTCCTCTCTAATTGTCTACGAAATTATGAGCCCAAGTGTCCTTTTTATAGGACAAGTGGTGAGATATTTGAGTTGTGGTGGGACTCTTTCTGATTGGCCGAATGGTGTTGGTAGCTATCTCTCCACCTCTTTAATCTTTGGATTGTGTTAAGGGACGAAATTTCCCCCCACTCGAAAACTCTTATATTTTCTCGCTGAACACGCATGCCCAGTTTCGTCCAAATCGAAGAATAAAATTTTTTGACTTTTAAGTGTAAAAATAGCTTTTTTTCGAACGACCGTAAAAATTAGCTTTTTTCCAGCTTTTTTGAATTGATCATCAATTTGCACCAAATTCCATCCTGACCTGCAAAAAATTGACTAGGCAACTTTTTTCACAAATTAGCACAAGAATATTTTAAAATTATCAAAGTGCCCATTTTTGACTTAAATTTCTATTTTCAACATGAATTCAATCATTCTCCCATTTTCTCCTCTTTTTAATAAAATAGTCCTAAGAACTTATGAAATACACTAAAATGGGACTAATGAAGTATAAATTTGGGTATAAAATATACAAAATAATGCGCTCATCAATGGTGTTAAAATAATGTTTGATTATTCTACTTGTATGACAATAGGAAGATAGATAGTGCATATCTAAAAGTGAACTAAGTATGGGAAACTTAATTAAAGTGATTCAATAATAATAGGAGAAGATATTAATTATGGGGAGTACGGTAGCGTACTGTATGGGCAATATGGGGGAGTGAGACTTTTGTGGTTAATTGGATACAGATGTCTAGTTAGGTGGGGATAGCATACAAGGAAACTAACATGTGTATCCAATAACAGTATTTGACTTTTAATTTAAATACTTGCTAAGTATTTTTAAAAAGTTTTTCTCGGGCTCTGACTCGCGTAAATTCTTTTTTTTCTATTTTTGAAAAAATGTTTTAGGTGTCCAGCTACTGGGACACCAAACGTGATGACTCATTCCAGGGATGCGTAGCAGCAATATAGTGGAGGCTTGCAAGATTTTATGTAGACGATTCAGTTATTCCTTTCTAGATAGGATTTCATTTTAGTATTTCATTTTTGGCATGTTGGCCCTTCAGACTATTCAACATTTCATTTTAGTATTTATCAGACTTGGTTTTATTTACTTTAGACCTGTATATGGATTTTATTTTGGGAACCGATGGTTTATTCGGTAATACTTTATTCAGTTATTTACCGTGTGATGTTCTAGACTCTATTATTGTCTGGATGGTTTAGATTATTTTATTTCGCTTGTTATCGTGTGATTTACGAAGATAAAGTTTGGCACCAACTTAATTTAACATAGGTGGATAGTAATTGAATAGGTTTCTGACAATGATGCTAAGAATGAAGAAGATGAGATTCCTGTTTATTTTAATGAAGGACTGATCACTCATGGTTAAAATAGGCAGGGTGTCACAACCATTAATAGTAAAATGTCTCTATAAATAGCACCAAACACCGCATCACCACCAAAACCATTCACCACCACCGTCATCAATATAAAATGTTAACTCATAATGTAAATTTCAAATCTTATTATGATGTTTGGTGATTTGGTAATGTTAGACCAAATCTTCTAATTTTTGCAATGCTGATTCTACGCGTGAAGCATAAATACGCTTTTGGTGAAATTTAATTCACCGCTAATCGATTTCATTAACATATAATTTATTCCTTGATCGCAAACTTAACTTATTTGATACTCTACTGGATGATGAAATCCACCAGTCATTTTTTTAATAAAATCAAATCTTGTAAAATTATTAACGGGTTACCACAATCTACGATATTTCATGGACATAGATTCCATAGAAATACGTTCTCATATGTCCACATAATGATTGCCTAATGTGCAGATATTTAGGCCCAATAAAAATGAATCACACTCATAACAATCAATGAAATAATCATGTGTATATTCCAATTCTCATAAGCCCCAGTATTAAGAATCTAGGCTCCATTTTTAATCTTTCTGAGATCGTGCAAGTTTAATTTAGTCAATACATAGACTTTAATCTCATATATGGTCTAGTTCAACTCATTCCTGATGTACTGGTACAATCCTCTTTGAACTAGCAAACAAGTTCCTGACCATCAAATAGGTTCTCGTAGTCAAGATAAATTACTAAGATTGTACACGTATCTTTACCGATAGGATTTCAACTCCCTATCTAGGTTATGCACTGTTTAATTATACCAGATTTTGAATTCTAATCTTTGTGATCAGCCAGCTCACCAGAATTCCTACTACGTCTAATTATACGACATACATACAGTATATTTTAAAGAAATATAAGATATTCTCACAAATATGATTCTTATTTCAAAATAAACCTGACACTCCTTTATTAAAAAATAAATGCCATACATGATTTTAAGAATAAAATCTCAATAATCTTCCACTTAGTCTTAAAGCCATGTGTCTAAGCATCTAACACTTAATTGATTTTTATTCGATGCAATTGTGGTCACAAATTAATCACCTCCCTTATTCAATCCCTTGAAACAGGTGATACTTAAACCCAAAGTTCTTACCACATTTTTTGTGTTTTAGATTCTCTCAAACTTGCAATTGTTTCACTATTAATACAATAAAGTGTAATAACCGACCACACTAAAGAAACTCACCTAAGTCACTTAGAAAGTTATTAGGCTATATATCATCTTTAGTTGCCTTTGAAATGCAACAACTTCGGCCTTTATGGTGGAGTAAAAAATGGATGATTGCTTCCCAATCCTCTAACTAATAGGTTTATCTCCAACAGTAAACACACACCTCGAAATCCTAAAATCCTCATCTGATTGAAAATCAAGTCTTTGTACCTAAAAGTACAAGACTATCAACTGACATATAGTCCTTTATAAGTAATTGAGAATGTTATTTACTGCAGACAATGCTCCACACCTAGGTTAAACTGAAATATATTGACCATGCTAATGGAAGAACATATGTTTAGTCTTAAACACAACATAACGTACATGGGGTTACCCACTGATGAAGAATAAGGTATATATAGCAACCTCTATATTCTGTATACGATCAGGTGTCTCAGACACCGATCCTTATATATAGTGATTCCATTCCTAAAAGTAACAAATCCAGTGTTTGGATTCTCACATGCTAAACTTATGAGAACATCATAGAAATAGGTGTCTAGGGATAAACCTAAAATCCTATATATTAAATATAGATAATGCTTGATCCCAAGGATAATAATTTTATTCCTAAGTTATTCATATAAATATACCTGGACAACCACCCTCTTATGTAAGATAATATACCCATATCGTTCTCGATTAGAACCATAACATCAATAAAATATACAACAAATACCCTCATCTTTCTGTCGTGCTTCTTATTCAAACAAGTATTTTTTGGGCTTTGATCAAATTCAAAAGTTTGATAGGCTGATCAAATCGAATGTTTAAAGACCTTGATGTTAAATTTAATCTATAATCAAACCTATTAACTAACACATTTTTCTTTGGGTCATTTAAGGTTTGGCCCCCATTTAATTCTCAATAATGAGTCAAAACCCTGCAAATTGACTTTCTTAAGGTTTGGCCCCCATTTTTAACATTCAGTCCAATCAACCGTTAACTCACATGGGTTTTTAACTTTTATCCCTAAATTGCCCCTCCTTACTGTTGGGCATTACTAGCCGTCACGCAACCCTTCTATTTAAGCCCCATTCTGCCATTCTTTTTGTCACCAAAATGGGAAGAGGCTCAACTTCATCCTACAATGTTAATTTATTAATATTTTTTCTTATTTTTTCAATAATTTATTAATTTCAATTATTAATGTGTACTCTATTTTATTTTTTGTAGGTAACATGCCAATTTTGCGATGAAAGTGGTCATGTAGACAAATTTTGTCCGTCATTGCTGAAAAATCAAACGCAACAAGATATGAAGAAAGACGTATGTTTTCAATGTGGAGAAGGACATTGGGTGAAACATTATCCGTGGAAGAATACGAAGTGTCCAAAAGGTTGCAAGACCCCAAGAAATTTATGGACGTCTAGGAAAGAAAGGAGTTACAAAAAAATATTTCTCAAATATGTTGATTGTGGTAGTTTCAAGTGGCTCGACACCGCTAAAGAAAAGTATTCAAATATGAAATTGAAAGTGTAGTTGGAAGTGACGTTAGGTGATTTATGTAATGGTTTTAAAAGCAGCGTGCATTTTAATGTTTGATCTCATAATTTATGTAAGGATATCAATGGTTTTAATGATATTTAGATGGTTCATTTTGACTTGCATTCAATTGTATATCCAACACTTTGTAGATTACATAAATAATTCAGCATCCAATAACATTCACTAAGAACTTTTCATCCAAAAGTACATAACAACTTAGATAATAACATCCAGTTAGCATTCACATTACATAACAACCCAAAATAAGTTAAGATTGAACTTAATAACATCCAGTTCGCATCCAAAAGTAGATAATAACATCCCAAATAAGTTAAAATCCAAAACAAGTTAATAACAACTTAGTTGTCATCCCGTGGCATTATCTTTTTTCTTCTTTGTGCCTCCTCTAAGGCCAAGTTTTGTTTTCTTAGGATTTGGAATTGGAGGGAAGACCAGTTTAGGCTTTGTAACCTGAGATCCTTGAGTTGTAACTTAGGATCTGTGACACCCCGCTTAAAATAATAATGGGTGGACAACCCTATACTAAAATAAATCAGGAATCTCAAGTGGATCATTCTCAATATCTACCGACGATACGAGAATAAACATATCTAACTACCAACTACTATAAAAAGAGGGTGCCAAATTTTTTTTTATTTAAAAAACATACCAGGCAATAACCAACCAACAATATAATAACTACCACTACACTAAAACAAGCTTTTAGTAACAGACCAATTTTTTTTTATTACTAACAGTATTTTACTGTTACTAATTCTAACAATAATTTTCCGTTATTGATTTCATTGAAGTGTTACTAATTTGAGTTTACAAAAAAAAATGTTAAGTGGTGAATAAATTATTTTAACACTTTCCCCAAAAAAGAGAACCTCGTAGACATTTTTCCCTTACTCAATACCCCCTCCATTTTTCCCTCCAACAAAAAAGACCTAATTTCACACCCCTTCCGCCATTCTTATTCTTGTAACAACCCGTCCTTTTGGAGACAATTAAATTCCATATTTGGGTATAAATGGGAATTTGGAAAATTTCTCGAAATAGTAATTTTTGGGATTTTCGAGGATTTAATGATTTTTGATGGGTGTTGTAATTATTTTTGGGATTAAATAGGTCGAAGTATTTTAATTATATGTCGCCGCGGAGTAAAGCGACAAAAGAGGTAAGATTTTGATTAGAAAACCCGCATTAAGTATTATGGGTTAGAATAGTGATTTGCGGTCAAGTACCTCGGATGGGAATTTTGATTGCGCCGTGAGTCTCGGAATGCCCGAGATAGTCGAAAAAAGTGTCCGATTGTCGAAAATGAGTTTCGAGGAATTTTGGAGTTAAAAGGGCTTGTAAGTGAGTAAACGAGTCGTTTTTGGGTTTTAAGGGGTATAAACCCTTTTCTCCTTATATAAGGAGGGAGAGAGGGAAAGAATAGGGAGAAAAGAGAAAGAAAAGAGAGAAGAGAGAGAGGAATGATGACAAAGAGGAGAAAAGGGAGATCTCGGGCCAAACTCCGCCGGACTCGGGATCGTCGGATTGTATCCACGAGGCAAGTGTTTACTTGCTTTATTTATTTTTGAGCATAAATATCTCATATCATTGTTGGTATAACAAACCCTAAAGATTTTGGGTTGGGTTTTCGTGGATAAAACGGGTTTTCGGGAGTTAAAACACTTAAACCCCAATAATAATTCAATTTGAGGAACTTAGGTTTTAACCTAAATTAATTGGTGATTTATGGTTCTAGGACGTTTAGAACCCTTATTATATGTGTATTAGTTGTTGGTTGAGGTTGTAGGACGTTAGATGAGGAGACCAAAAGCTTGAGGAAGCTTTAATGGTCAAAAATAGCTTCTCGGAGAAGAAGCTGTCTAGCATGGTCGATCGATCGACTGGCAGAGGTCGATCGATCGAAGCCTCGATCGATCGATGACCAAGGGTCGATCGAACGACTCTACAGGAACTTGGGCAATTTTCCTAGGGTAAATTGGATAGGATGAACTCCGATTCTAATTGATTCGAGGTTAATTTTGGGATGACCTAAGGGACTCTTTAGGAGTATATAGCCCTCTAATTGAGGAAATTTAGGAGGACAAGGTGGGGTTTTTTAATGCATAATCCCTTAAACTATATTTTCGAGGGAAATAGAATAGTTGATAAGTTAAGATGTTGGGGTCCCTAAAATAGGGTGGGGATCCCTAAATGACTAATTGGACGAGATGTAGTCCTTGGGTTTATGGAAATGAAATCCATAACCCATTAAATTTAAGGTTGTTCGGGAAAGATAAATCCCTAGGATATTTCGGTGGGAATTTAGGCCTATATAATTATGCGTATAGGAAGCATAATTATAATCGATTGTGGAGTTAGTGTATCCTACGAGATAATTAGGATAATTTGGGAATATAGATATATATATTTCACTTAGAGTGAAATGGTATAATTGGAGATATCCAATAAATCTTCAAGTGATGATTGAGGTAATTAGTATTAAACAAAGTAAGGAAATACTTTGGTTATAGTATCATGCTTATATGAATGCATGATTATGATTCTCTGAGAGAATCTTTGGGATTATTGGTCATCATTAGATGAGATTAGCAATTATGGCCATTTATATATTCGGGGAGGAATATATGGTATATGTATATACTATGTGATTAAAGTATATATATATGATATGAGGTAAATGATTTTGAAAATATAAAAATGAATGTTTTCAAAATGTAAAAGGAATGATTTTTCATAATTAATAAATTATGGTTGCACACCTCCCTAAATCGCTATCATAAGGGAAGTTGGGTGCGTATGCTAATGAATGCAGGGTGGATATAATCCTAGGCCATATGAGCGATTATATTTTATTGCGCTGATGAGGTGATTCTGGGTGTGGTCATGATTCTCCCGCAGGCATATGGCCACTTCCCGACGTTGGTAGGTTCCCAGGTTGTCTTGTTTGATAGGCCCTGGAAGATGATAGCCATTTAGGGGCTCGTCCAGTGGGGAAACCCAGAGGGGAGGTCTTAGATTTGTTAAAGCATTTTATGATAATAAAATGACTTTAAATACATTTCCTGGATGGAGGAAGGGAAATGGAATAATTGATTTGGCTTCGGATACGTTTCCTAGATGGAAGAAGGGAAATAGAAGCATATGATATGATCTAAGCATTTTTATGATAATAAAAATGGCTTTGAATACATTTCCTCGATATAAGAAGGGAAATGGGATGTTAAAAAACGGAAAAGCATTTTTATGATAATAAAACTGGCTTTTAAAAAGTTATATGATGTGTAAAAGCAATTCATAATAATGAATTGACTTTTAAATATATTTCCTGGATATAAGAAGGGAAATAGAAAGTTTTGAAATGAGTATAGAATACACCTCAGTCTGGGAGATAGATCCGGATGTGTATTATATAGTGGTGTATAAAGTGAACCTCAGTCCGAGAGATATTATCCAGATGTATATGGTAAAACGTATATAGAATGAATGTGATATGTATATATATAAGAATGTATTTATACATTAGTTTTGTACTACGGGCCTAATGGATCTCTACCATTAACCCTGCCAAGTAGTAGTGTATCGGGGGGTTCCTTGTTTGGATTTCGCTTTGCGAGACACCTCACGCACAAACTTAGCGTAGTGTTGAGAATGGAGAGAAGTTTAGCCCTTAGTGCTCGGGTTGTAGAGATTTCTAGTAGACGGGGGTATCAGATTAGTTAGGCAGGGTAGCTGAACTAGAAAGTTAAGTGCGTTAGGTGTGCACTATTAGAGGAGAGGTGAGGGGTATCTCATGGGAGTACGATACCAATTTAAATATGAGATAAAATCTATTTTTCTAAAAATAAAGCATTTTTGAAACTTGTAAAATATTTTCAAACTCGGGCTCTGACCCGTTTATCTACTTTTCCTCTCTTGCTATATATATATATATATATATATAGGTGTCTAGACACAGGGACGCCTGTATGACACTTCCTTCGACTCAGACGTCTGCTGCAGCAGCTGTGGATGCTTGCGGGTTCTCGATAAACGCTTCTATCCTTGTGCTCTTGATAGGAGGTATTGTATAAACATTCGGGATAATAACCCAATTGCATTTATCTATTCTGTTAGCAGCATTCGATTTGGCTGTATATTTTGACCGAGTGTTCGGTTATTTTATTTCATTTCAGTTTCATTTACGCAAACTGTGTGGATGTTTTATTTGTAATTGTTTAAAAAGAGTAGTTAAATAAAAGTTTTTGACGCCAGCCTAATAGGTTATTAGTAATTAAATGGACTTTCGACAGTGATGCTAAGAATGATCCATATGAGACTCCTGTTAAAATTTGATATAAGAGTGATCGTCCGGTATCTTATTAGGCGGGGTGTCATAATTCTTCAAATGTAAGGACATTTTTGTCCATGAGCAATTTATATGTCGTACGCCGTTACACCGTTGAAGAAAATCAAGATCATACACTCATCAACGGATCCGAATATCAAAAGCAGAAGAGGAAACAAAGGCTGACAATCGGACCGGTGCGCCTGAATAAAAGAACCAATCCGGTCAACCGGACCGATCCGGTCACAAACGGACCGATCCGTTATGCTGAAGGCCAGTATACCCCGGATCGATGGCAAAACGATGAAGTTGATAACCTAACCGATCCGATGTCAACCGAACCGATCCGCCTTCAATAAAAGAACTGATCCGATGTCAACCGGACCGATACGCCTCAGACCCGGACCGGTCCGCCGAGGATAACTTCAATCAGATCGTGTTCAGATCGTGTTCCGAAATTTATGTCCTGAGCCTTCTTATTTAATCCCACTACGGGAAGTGGTTTTCTAAGACTTATTCACACGATATCCAGAGTAAAGAAAGCCCTAAGTCTTCACCTATTGAGTTCCAATACTCTAGGTTTTTTGATTCACACAAATTCCATACCTTTGTGAATCACTTTGCAACCCAAGAACGCACTTTTGCTGTTCAACCCCTTGTGGAGGAGACCGTTCTTCTTCTTCATTGCATCCCTACTGGACAGGGATAGTTCCATCCGCCGACTACAGAATCCGATACCTGAGGGTAATTCTTAGTCACTTGTATTTTCATTGTAATCCGATTGTAAGCCGTTTTCTTACAAATTATAGTGAAAATAAATGGTTTTGCCCCTTTGGGGGATTTTTCCTCAATTATGTGTGTTTGAATAACTCTTGCATGATTTCATATTGTTTCTATCACACTTAGTTGCATGTTTAGGGTTTGTTTGGGTTAAAAGGTGTTTAATATATAATTTACCCATTTGAACGCGAGCACACACGTTCTCATCCACCATTCTTCTTCTCAATCATCACAGGTAACCTCTTCCGATCATCTTCTAATACAGGTAACCTCTTTCGTTCATCTTATAATTTTATTCTTCTAATTTTATCTCCCCAACTAACCCTAATCTCTCTCTTTCTGAAGAAATGACGGAAATAACAAAGCTTCATATTACAAGTGAAGATGATGAATAAATAAAATGAGATACCTCATCTCCTCGCCAAAACAAAGGTATCATAGTAATTTTTATGTTTTTTGTTCATGTACTTATTAAATCTCTGTTTTTTTCCTTTTAATTGACACCTAATTGATTGATTCTAGTGGGGTTAGAACCATATGTTCTAAAGTGTACTATCTTGATATGTGCCTTGCTTTAGGTTTATTCTATGTGTGAATGGTGGATATAGTAAACTTTTGCTACTACGTGTTTGTGAAATTGCTTAGCCCAAACTACTCCAACTTTTGAGTTTATTAAACTGATAAGAACGTCTTCATTAAATTTTGTCGATATTAGCTATGAAAGTCCCTCTTATTTCAGTTCCATATCACTCCTCTTTAATGGTGGCGATTATGGCCAGAGGAGATCCCATGGGGCAAGGTTGGAGCTTAGATAAGCGCAAGGCGAAGTAAATTTTTTTGGGTTTGTTTTAATCTCTTTTTACTACAAAAAAATGGTGAGTAGTTATCCATTGGGTTGAATTTTAGGGTTTCCATATTATTTTTTTAGTGTTATATTTTGGTGTTTTAATGTTTTGGATGAGGAAAGTGAAGATTTGGCAAATAAAAAATCAATCTTGGATTCATTGTGATTTTCATACTATCAAGTTTTGGACGACAACTTGGGGGTTTGATAGCATGGTGATTTGTAATGAGACATGAGGATTTTGTTAATTGTTTAAACCAGATTCTTGATTTGGGTATGTTAGAATCATAATATAATTGACATGGAAACTATTTTCATTTGTCACCGGTGTCAAAATAGCATTATATTTGAGAAATGATGTTATAGAGAAAGTTGATGGTATATGCACACTTGAACACAATACGAAACTAATAAATAAATGAATAGTGTCCTTGTGTGTACCACCCTGCATATCGACTTGTTGTGTGATTTAGTCTGCGTCTGTATGTATACATTTTGGAAGTGTGCAACTGCCGACATGTCATATAACATACCTCTACGTTTAAGATGTAAATGATTGAATTTTTAGACCAAATTTGGTGATGATGAGGTGGAGATCATTTACATCAAATTTATGAAAAATGAAATCATTTAATGGTTCGATTGCAAAATGGGTGTATATATGTGCATTTCGGTCATTAGAAATCTTGATCAATCATATCACCCACTTTATGGTTGGATTCTTGTGATGAACTTTAGTCATTCATCTACTGGACAAAATGGAGTTATGTAATTTAGGCATGCTAGAAATCTTGCCTGTATCTATGTGAGTATTAACATTTCAACTCTTTTTCAGTTCTTAGTAGTTTTTATTTATATGCACAGCTGCTTCTCCGCAATGAATAGGATTGTTTGTACATTTTTAGTTGGACTTATTTTATTCAAATTAGGGTTTATGTTTCCTTTTCTTGAGCAATTTGGAGGTGAAACTGAACTGAAAATTTAGTTGGGGCTACAGTCTTATTTGGGATATTTAGCTATTTTGGGTCTCTTGTCCTAAATGATTACTCCATCTCAAATTAAGAGCCTAATATTTTTTTTGGATTGTTTCAAATGAAGGCCCCACTTGACTTTTTTTTTAGTAATAATCAACTAACCAAGTTGAATGTTGGTGAACAAGTGAATCTTGACTACTGATAGATTGTATCCTTAATTTATATAGGAAGAAAATATAGATTCTTAATTCGAAAGAAAGGGTGTAATAATGAATTTGTTCTTCTTCATTTATGCAAGATTTTTAGTTCTGACAATTTTAACAGTATTTTGAAGTACCCCCATTTTATGCTCACTTTTGAGTAGACTCCCTTTTCTTTATAAACGTGTTTGAGTTACGCACGCCTAACAATTGAGGTTTTTGTGATACTTTTGTGTGGTCACACACAATTTGTTAAAGTTAAAGTTATCTCAAAATTGGACACAAATGAGGGTGTAACTCGTAATAGCCCTAATTTTAATATCCACATATACTTTCATAAATAAGACTATGTTGTATAACCCTAAATTATAATCTGCATATCTTATTTTGTGACACCATGAACTTGACAGGATGGCTACCATTGAAGTAGTAGATTTCAATTTGGAAGTGGAAAATCATATTACAAAAGAAATGGACTTAGGATCCATGAATGATCAATTGTATGATACTAAAGATTTCTCAATTATGCATTTTTCTTTTTTTTTTTTGCAAAAAACTAAGCTTGACTATCTTTTTCCGCCAAAAGTTTAAACTGGTAATTTTGTTCCCGCTTCCCGCTTCCCCTCACCCCCACCCCTATTTATACATAATTTTTTTTCCAACTTTACCCGAGAGATAATGACGATATTTAGAGATACCACCTACAAGTTAAATAATTTGGAGTTCTACAACCGGGTTGATGGATACCATATTATCTCATAAGTATAGTTGAAAAAATTGTAAGGATTAAGGATATATTAATTTATTGCATTATAAATGTTTTAACAGGACAATAACAATGGGTCTAATGCTCCACGCAAAAGTAAAGCAGCAAATGAGGAGGGTAAACTATGGATATGCATCGAAAGTTCTTGCTCGCACGAATGTTAGCTTTCGCTCACTTTCTTCAGCAAATCTTTTGTGAAACTTCTTTGACTATTGTATAAAATTATTAGGAAATAAATTTGTTTTTGGTAAAAGTAGAAAATTGTTAATTTCCTAAACTCATTAACATATGGGTTCTGTTCTTTATTGTAGGATGCTTTCTCTCTATGCAGTCCTGAGCATACTGAGGTGAATGAGCCATTCTTTGTTCTAAATTATTCATATTTTACAAACATAAAAAGTTAAGTATTAATTAAATTTGACAATAATTTGTTGCAATGTGTATTTTTCCATGATATAGTCAATCAAATTTGACCCTATTATTATATAATCTTATGTCTTTTGGACTTTTTTTTGCATTGATAAAATGTCAGTACCAGAAATATATATGGTGTGATGCTATTTCATGCTATTTGACCTATTGATATTTTTCTGTATTCCAGGCCCTTAGCGATATGACAAGGCTACAAATAAATATATGTTGTGCTAGTTGATGAACGAAGATATCGATTGACTAATGATGCAATAACAATGCCTTGCAAAGGCTAGAACCGGATTAAAACTTGCTTATGGAAAAAACACTGACTTTGATGTCCAGTAAAAAGGCCACCATCAAGAGCTTGCAATGTGAGTGTACAATTTACTTCAATTCATGCGTAAAATCTTACTCTTTCGACATTATACACATGTGACCTCGGATAAAGTCGTGAATGAAATTAATGCCAAATAGATGTATGAAAAGTCCACCTATATGATGCTTAAACATACCTTGGAGGGGTTAATCAGCAACAAAATGCATAGTTTATGGAATTATATGCAAAAATTGAAAATATACACACTATATGTATGTCGTTTTTGATATAATAGTGAACAAAGTTCAACCTGTAAAAATGGTGTTTACTATTTGACTTTTAGGAGAAAATATATTATCCCAAAGTAAAGGACCCTTAAAAAAGTCTTGGTTGATATATTTGACTTTAATTTACACCATTTATTTTATTTTCTTCTACATATTTCTTCTTTATACCAATTTCTTTCCTTTCTTAGTCAATAACTTGTTTGCCTAACAAAATTTGTTTGCATCGTCTAACATCTAAGGATTATTATTACTTACAATAATAGAAAAATGTTGTTTGCCCATGGTATCTGATGTCGAGACTCTTCCAGTTGCTAAATATTTCGTTTTAAAGGGCAGAAATAAAAATACAGATCAGGTCTTGCGACACAGTGTATATGATATTTTTTTTAAGTTGAAAGGGAAGTGTAGACTTGTGGTATAACCGTATAAGAAGGGGAAGTGTCTTCAATTTTTTCAAAATATATATGTTTTCTCGTGTGTGGTTTTCAGTAAATTATTTGGTTTAGGGGTGGACTTATTTATGGATTTGTGATAGTTTTAAGGTTCATTCGGGATTGAGAAATATACTGGTAGATGCTTGTAATGTGATTTACATGTATTCTTAGCAGTCATTGGTAAGAATCTGAATTATGTAAAATAGGATTGATTGAACTTAGGTTAGAAAGATACATATTTTTTACTCCCTTTATAGAAAACTAAAAGTCACATTGTAATTTCTCTTGTAGGAAATATCAAATTTCAAATCACATTTATATATCAATTTACTAAGTTCTGTGATAGGAATATGTATTGACCTTTTACCATAAATTTCATTAAAATTCAATACCTATAAGAAATTAAATTTCATTAGACTAATTAGAGTATTATTATGTGATAACATTGTGTAAGTTCCTTGTAATAGCAAAAAATGGATTCTTCTTATCATTAAGTATATTTTCATTAGCATCCATGTCAGTTTATCATACATGTTAGTCGTCCATGTCAGTTTGTATGAAAAGAGTACATTTTTAAGAGTTGGATATTGATCACAATTATATGTGTTCGGGACATACTGTGCAGAGATTGCACATAATGTATCCATGAGGAAGAGGAAAGAGATTGTTGAGCGAGATTCTCAACTTGATGTTGTTGTTACCAAAAAGCTTGCGAGGCTACGGAGCCAGGAGGATGATTAATTAGTTTGGAGATGCTGTCCTCTTTCTAAGGTATAGAAACCTCTACTTGATATATTTTTTTAATATGTTCCTAGGATAGGCATGATACATATTTTGCATAATACATATTTTTCTAAGGTTATAAAAGTGTTGCTGATATCCAAAGAAACTATTCCAGTTTAGCAGCTATCGCGGCCAATGGTGAAGGAAAATGGCCTCTTATTAGTTTTGTAAATGGAGCGTTGGTAGATCAATGTTGTACTCTCAAACCTTCTTTTCAACTTCTTCTTACTTCTATTTTCGATGTTCAAACTAAATCACTGGATTTTGTGAACGTGGTACCCCTTTATATCTCTCTATCAACATTTTTTCAAGTAGTTTGTTCGGCTTAGGATGATTTGTTAGTCTCTCCTTTTTTTAAGGATAAATGGCTTATTCTAACATGGACGTTAATCTACACCATTAAGGTCTGAAACTAATTGTTTTATGTAACTCTTTGCTTATATATGACTTGATATTATGATGTAACATCTTCCACTCTCTCTCAATATTGTATTCAATCAATATAACTAGAGTGATGCTGATCCGAATTGAAAACCAAAAAGTTTGGCTTTGGATATATAACATCTAGTCGATCAGTTGGAACTACATTCAAAATTTTATTTAATTAGATATCCATGGGTGGACAAGTAGTTTGGGCCTGCTTCAAGTTCATCCCTCATAGGTATGGTTCACTGATGCTCGAAATAATTGTTGATATTATAACTAATATGACTATTTGTTGTGCAATTAAATTTACTAGTGGATAATTTTGTGTACTAAATTAATTTTGTATGACTAAATGTTGATATTATAACTTGTATGATAATTTTATTTTGTTTCACATAATGTCATTTATGGATGCTCATCAAGTTTCCAGCATTGAGGTTTGCGACGTTGATGGCGATGATAATAGAACGAAAGTTGATAGTTAACAACAACAGGCTTCTTTTTTATATTTTATTTGATTGGTTATAATATAAAAATATCTCATTTGTGGATGATTGTATTAGGATGTTATGTTGGATGATTTTATTAAAATAATGTAACTTTCGGGGTGATTGTATTATGATGTTTCATTTTGTTTGGTTTAAGTTTCTTTTGTAAAAAAAGAGTGGAGGCTTATATAAATGTAAATGTTGAATATGATGCCCTTGTTTTTGTAGACTATTTTTGTATATTTTCTTACTATTTAAATAGTGTGGTAAGAATAATTTGGATCTTGATTTTTTTTAAATATGTATTAATATTACTAACAGAAATTTACCATTACTAATTTTGAATTTTACCGTTACTATTAGTAACAGAATTTTATCGTTACTAATTCTGAATTTTACCGTTACTATTAGCAACAGAATTTTCCCCTACTAATTCTGAATTTTATTGTTACTATTAGTAACAGAATTTTTCGTTAATAATTCTAAATTTTACCGTTACTATTAGTAACACAATTTTCCGTTACTAATTCAGAATTTTACCATTACTATTAGTAACAGAATTTTTCGTACTAGCTTCGTGCCCCACGCCTTTTTTCTATCGGGAAAATTGTGTTACTAATATTTTTAGTAACGGTAAAATTGTGTTACTAATGGCATATTTTGGTGTAGTGTACTGAACATGGTTATGAACACACACATGCTAATATGAAAGAGAACAGTTCTATAATACAATAAAAATACACAAAAGGAAATACCCGAATATGCTGTTTGGTCGCAGACAATACAAAAATCCTGTGAAGAGAAATATAAACAAAATGCTACATCTCCAACTCTTGGGTGTAAACCCGATATACAAACTGAATCCTAATCTAGATATACAAAAGATAGGAAACCTCTATATCAAAATCCCGCAACAGTCCGCAACTGCTACAACTCCATGAATACACTGGATATAAACATCATTGGCGTCCTTGCGGAGGAACACCTAAAATAATACAATATATATATAGCAAGAGAGAAATATAAATGGGTCAGAGCCCGAGGTGTGAAAACATTTTAGCAAGTGCATTAAAATACATAATAATTATAAATGCATAATAACATGATTTAAGGTGGAGTCACACTGTCCTGAAAATCAGACTCACCCCTCAACTAGAGCGCACACCAAAACGTATGCACATGATCCTGAAATGGCTAGCCAACTCTTCTCGGGATAATTCAGTCTAACTTACGCCCAAATCCACACTTGCGTAACCCATCATCTAAAGAAAATCCATAAACTTCCTATTCTAACTTACCCCACGTGCGTCTAAAATTATATTAACTTAAAAAAATATACATATACCTAACTCATACTAGAATTTAACGGATTCTAGTTATTAACTTACACGAGTTATTCGCATCTAAATGCTAAGCACTAAACTTCTCCCAATTCTTAACACTGCACTGCGTTTCGTGCGTGGGACGTCTCACAAAGTGAAATCCAAACAAGAAACCCCCCCCGATACACTACTCCTTGGCACCGTTGATTGTCGGGATTCATTATGCCCTCAATGCACGACGCATATAAAATCAACCACTTATTTAAATATTACTCCAGTTTATCTCTCATAAACCTTGTTTCACTACAACAAAAATATATCTGAGTACTAAGGACTAAACTTATCCCCACTCCCAACATTGTACTGCGTTTCATGCGTGGGACATCTCACAAAGCGAAATCCAAACAAGGAACCTTCCCGATATACTACTCCTTGACAATGTTGGCCATTGAGGTCCATTATGCCCTCGGTACCCCACACATAACTATGAATACATATGGTGTGAAATAATCTCTAATCACATAAATAAGATAATGCTCCGAAACATTTAGGGTCTATAACATTACTCTAGCTACAAAGCACAATCATTCAATCCCAACAATTTAGTACACATAACACACTTAGCGTACATATTAATATCCAAAATCCAATCACTTATGGATAATACAAAAATACTTCACAATGCTATCATCTTCCAGAAATTACTCACTTTCTCCCAGGTTACCATATATTGGACTATTATCACACCACCATGGTAATGAAATAAATCACAATGTATAGGAAGCGATCATAGTTCCTAACCGGTAAGTGAGAACGAATCATAACCAAGACTTCTCACCCCCAAATAAAATCACACAAATAATAATGGACGACTATGACCTGGGGACTATACGTACCCTGCTCCTCAAGCCAGGGGCCTCACCCACATCATGCAACTTCCCATGATAGCACTGGAGGGTATGCTCACACAATAAATATACATATATCATTCACACAAGATATATATATATATATATACAATCACGTCATATAAATACAAACCATCACACAGGGTATATACAATTACGCCATATAGGTATACATACTATATTACGCCCTTATGTAAAGGAAGTGAATTCATTTATAAGCATATAACCCTCATTGTACTAACCATTGCTAACTCGCATACCTTCCCATTATTTCTTGCACCGACCCCTCACTTGAAACTTACTCATCCCTCACAGTTATGAGTATGAAAAGTCTCCCAATTCAATCAACATTAAGGATACCATCTATATCCGAATACACGCCGATCAACAATCATTATCCCCAATCCATATTATGGTTCAATCGATCATACGAACCATTAATGCTATCATATTTGTGATTTAATCCAAAGGTCCAACGTCGTTAAGCGTATCCTGCCTCTCTTATAGACCCATAACTATCTCTAAATCGAAATCTCGGTGATAGTGGGCTTCCCCACTAGTCGATACAATGACTTAAGTTGGTACTCTCTCGAAATTTCTCAATATGACCACAATATTTCATCTTAGGTGAAACTCCCTAAAAATATGCAAAATTCACCTCTCATAACATATATAAAGGTTCCAAATTGATAAACCCAAATGAAACGGGGAGAAACTGTAACATCCCATGATTTTTGAGACTGAGAAATTAAATTTTGGGAAAATGAAAATTAAATTAATTGGAGAATTTTAAAATTTGGGAATTGAAGTCCAAAAATAGAGAACATTTCAAAGTATTACGGATGATGATTTTGAGGGTACCATCGATCCTGGAAGGGTCGAGATAGTCAAAATGACTGTCATTGGGTTTTATTTCGGCTCCGGAATGTTTTTAAGTTAGTTTGACTCGATTTGGAGTAAACGAGTCATTTAAAGTGTGTATTAACATTTAAACTTTGGGTTTATGTTTTTAAGGGATTTAAAGGCTTACGGATCAAGCCTTCTCATCTAGAGAAAGAGAGAAAGAGAAAGAAAAGAGAAAAAGAAGAAGAAAGGAAGAGAGAGAGGAAGAAAGCTTGGAGATTTCCGGCCCAACCGCGACATCGAGGACGATCCAACCTCTACAAATCTGAGGCAAGTGTTTAATCTTGCTAAATAAGTCATTTGTGTATTTAATTTCATAATTGCGGATAAGAAAAATGGATTTTGGGTATTAATATCAAAACCTAGATTTTTGGGTTTAATCTTGAAATCAAGGTTTAAATATGGGTTTAAGGGTGTAGAAATGGTTGGGATCAACTTTGGGTTGATTTAATGGCTTAAAATCATGATTTGATGAAGGTTTGGGGGTTAGAATAAAAATTTTAGGGTTTAAAATTCATGGGTTCATTGAAGAAGAAGAACCCTTCTAAATCTGCAGGCCCGAATCGATTCGCCCCCTAAGCGAATCGATTCGGTTTAGGGAAATTGGCAGGTCTACATTGATCGAATCGATTCGGACCCAAGCCGAATCGATTTGGCCTGTGGCAGAAGCCCAGGACTTTGGACCCGAATCGATTCGCCTTGGAGGCCGAATCGATTCGAGATAGGGCCGAATCAATTCGGAAACAGGGCATTTTGAGGAATTTTCTTTATAGTGATTTCAAACCCTATTTGGTTGGGTTTATTAATTTGGGGTCTTTTCATATGGTGTAAGAGATATGTTTTGGCGACACTAGGGGGTTTCTCACACATTGTGATCATGGGGACTTCTTGGGAAAATTTGGGAAAAATATATCCAAGTATGTATTTGGAGATGTGTGTGGATATTGTGGGGAAACCTCATTGGGATTGAGGATCATACTTAGAGACAAATTGTAAGTATAAATGTGTTGGGAGGCTAAGAACTCTTAGAGATAGTTGTAAGTGTATGTTGTGAAATTTCTGGGCCGACATTTATATTGAATCCTTATAAGGATAGGACATGATTCAAACAAGGTTTGGGGCCCAATGGAAGAGAGTGGTCGCATACCCTTAGTAATGATAAACTTTAAGATATAAATACGAGAGATCTCAGACTAGGGGATTCACAAAAGTGATTGAACCGTAGTCAAAATCGAGAGCGATGGGATCATATTACCAACTGGAGTAGAGTGTGTAATCTAGTTAGGGTAGATGTTGTTTATCGGTGTGTGATTTACAACAGGTATTTGCCCTAAGAAATGGGATTATTTGATGAAAATAAGATTGAGCTTGAGGCTTATAGACTATTAGTTAGGTGTATGCCGATAGTCAAAATTATTACTAGATTCTTTAATGTGCTCTCGGATATAGATGAAATGTGTAGTGATGGTTTCCTACACTTAACTTTGGGTGATAACCCTAACGTTGGATATATATATATATATATATATATATATCCATATGTTGTTTGGGAGACTATTCATCATAGGAAAATGGATGAGTATGCTTCAAGTGAGGGATTGTATTCACATATCGAGGTAAATTAAATGAGACTGTGGTGACAGCTTATATATTGAGGATTACGTATACTTATAGTAGAGTGGATATATCTTATACTTATGAATGAGAATTAGTTGGTATATATATAAATATATTGATATGTGAATATATGTATATACATATCTATATGGATAGGAATATATGGATATATTTATGTTGTGGATACCCATATATGGTGTATATGACTTTTGAAAATGTGAAAATGAATGTTTTCAAAACGGAAAGATAAATAATTTTCATAAATAATAATTTATGGATACACACCTCTCTAAATCGCTATCATAAGGGAAGTTGCGTGCATATGGTAAAGCCCCTTGACTAATGAATGCAGGGTGCATATAGTCCTATAGGCCATATGAGGGATTATTTGTACTGCGCTGGTTAGGTGATTCTGGGTGTGGTCATGACTATCCCGCAGGCATATGGCCACTTCTCGACGATGTTAGGCTCCCAGGTTGTCTTGATTGATAGGCCCTAGAAGATGATAGCCATTTAGGGGCGCGCACAGTGGGGAAACCCGGACGGACGGTCTTAGATTTATTACAGCAATTTATGATAATAAATTGGTTTTAAATACATTTCCAGGATGGAAGAAGGGAAATGGGTTATATGGTTGGCTTCGGTAACACTTCCCGGATGGAAGAAGGGATGTGGAAGCATATGATATGGTAAAAGCATTTTTATGATAATAAAAATGGATTTTAATTACATTTCCTGGATATGAGAAGGGAAATGGGATAATTTAAAGAGGAAAGGCATTTTCATAATAATAAGAATTGGCTTTTAAAAAAAAAAGTTATATGTCATGTTAAAGCAATTCATACTAGTGAGTTGGCTTTTCAATGCATTTAAGGGAAATGGAAAGTTTTTGGAAATAATAATGATAAGTATTGATAAATACGTTGTATATGAACCCTCAGTCCGGGAGATAGATTCGGATGTGTACTTTAATGATGAAATTGAGTTGGTAAAACCTCAATCCGGGAGGTATTATCCGTAGGTATATAGTAAGATATATATACATATGTATGTATACTCTTAGTTTCGTACTTCGGGCCTAATGGATCTCCACCACTAACCCTGCCAAGTAGTAGTGTATCGGGGGGTTCCTTATTTGGATTTCGCTTTACGAGACACCCCACGCACGAACTTAGTGCAGTATTGAGTGTGGAGAGAAGTTTCGTCCTTATAATGTTGTAAGCTAATAAAATTTGAAATCTATCCGAGAGTGGGATATAGGTGTAAAAATAATTAAATATGATTACAGGGGATGATTCTTGGGCTAGGATAGGAAGAAAGGTCTTCTGGGTATAGGCTATGCCTATGTTTAGTTAGGTTGTCCTTATAGGTTGGGTACTTAACTAAAATTTCAGGACGCGATTAGGGGCGCGCTGTTAGAGGAGAGGTGAGTTGGAGTTTCACGAGAGAGCGATTCCACTTTAAATTATGAAATAAGTGCTTTTATATTTATTATTCACGGTTAACACACTTACTAAATATTTTTACAACTCGGGCTCTGACCCGTTTACGTTTCTCTCCTGTATATATATATATATATATATATATTATTACAGGTGTCCTACCGCATGGATGCCGGATGACCTTCTATCAAGAGTCTTGGGAGCCGTGACATGTGCGGACTGTTGCGGGATGTATCTTGTAGTCGCTTCCTACTTCTAAAAATCTAGGTAGGATTCATGTTGTATATCGGGTTTATACCCAAGGGATATTTATAGATGTGTATATTTATTTCATTTCAGTCATTGTATTGGCTGTGACCCGACAGCTTATTCGGGTTTCCTTCTTTGTAGTATATTCAGTTGTAGTTATTTATTTCATTTTATTCTAGCATTTCATTTATCATAGTTCTTTTATGCATCTTTCTTTCCTTTATTAGTAGTGTTATTGTGTTGGTCTATTGTTTGTTGCAAATTTCATTTAATTTTAACATCTTGCTTATATGATATTGGGTAGTTAGTCCTATATTATATAGTGCCGACAATTGATGTTGAGACTAGACCATCTGAAACTCTTGATTTAATATAGTATAGGGCTGGCCACCTGTTATTATTTTGAGCGGGGTGTTACAAAAACTCACTCTAGAAAAACCTCACAAAAACGACCCTGTTTCCGAATCGATTCAGCCCCTCCGAATTGATTCGGTCCTAACAGCGAATCGATTTGGCCCAAGCAAATCGATTCGGCCCAAAGGGACCTATAAGTCTGCTACGTATCAAATCGATTCGTAAGGGGAGAATGAATTTGTCCCTAAAGACCTGTAGGTTCTACAACATGTCGAATCAATTCGAAAGGTGCGAATCGATTCGGTTAGTTCAACAAGCTACGAAATGGGTTGTTTTCTCCAAAACCCAAAATTTCCAAAAATCATTTATATTACTTTCTCTCCATCATTCTTCAACCCAAATATATTCCTAACATCAAAACTCAATATATTACTCAACCCAACTATTTATACACCCTCAAATCCATATACACACCTCAAATGCAAGATTTTGCCAAAATCTAGGTTTTAACATATTTAACCCAAAATCCATAAATTTTATCCACAAATCATGAGATAAAAGATGCAAAAGAATTATTTAGCAAGTTTAATCACTTGCCTTAAAGTTTAGAGTCTGAAATCTCCTCGAAATCGCGTAATAGCCGGAATCCCCAAGATTTTCTTCTCTTTCTTTTCTTCCTTTCCTCTTCTCTCTCTCTCTCTCTCTCTCTCTCTCTCTCTCTAGGTCTTTCTCTTTCTTTCAAATGAGATTGTTATCTCCAGTAGGCTTTTTAAGCCTTAAATCTAAGATACCCAACTTTAAATGATAATACACACTTTAAATGACTCGTTTTCTTTAATTCGAGCAAAACGAACTTAAAAAAATATTCTGGAACCCAAATAAGACACAAGTACAGTCATTTCAACCCATCCCAGAACAACCGCACACTCAGAATCGTCATTCGAAATACTTTCTAACATCCTCAAGTTTTGACCTCAATTTCCAATTTAAAATTTCTCTAATTTAAATAAATATTATTTCTCCCAAATTAATTAAATTATTAGTCCAAAAATCGCAGGGTATTATAGACTTCCCTACTTACAAGAATCTCATCCCTAAAATTAAGCTCAGCCTAGTACTCTAAACCTCAACTAGTTCCTACGGCACCTACCCTCAAAATTACTATACATATTCCTCCCACTTCTCACGGCGGATCATTTAATTAAAACCAATTCTGCTAACCAGGGCGCCCACCCTATACCCGAGCTCGACTTGTAAACAATACCTGACTTCACTAAGCCTCAAATTATGCAATAACTCGAAACAACTTGATCCATATTAACATACTAATTATATAAATTTTTTAAAATGTCCAAAGATTTAACTCGTCTCAATTCCTGACATTTGCTACTTTCATGCGGGGGAGGTCTCGCAAGCGAAATCCAAACAAGGAACCCTCCCAATACACTACTATGTAGCTCTGTCGGGGATTGAGATCAGTTAGATCGGAACTTAAGTTTAAAAATATTTTTGAATCATTTTGATATTTCCCAAAGGCCTTTAAAATAATTTTATTTTAAAAACAGTTTATGTCTTTCGACATCCAAATCAAATACCTTATGCTCGAGACACGAGGCGCCAACAAATACAATATTCTTACCCACATCTAGTTCTCAAAACTAGCACAACCAAGAGCTAAAATCCCTAGATCAACCATAGCCCACTAAATCCTGAATCTCTACAGTAACAAGAATCCCTTACCTCATAACAAAACATTGCCACACTAGGCTCTTCCATAACTGGAACATTACAAATACACATATCTAGCACGACTACAAAATGATAGCTTTACCATTACTATCCAATGCGTTTTAACAATTCCTACGTTCAAAGCAAAGTCATAACTCTCTTCTAGCACATCACAAGACAATCTATTATCCTAAAAGATATCGCGTAAGAGCCTCACTTGCTCGCTCCTCCATTCCGGGTCATTCCATACATAATAGGGTTATATCAACTAACCACTCATCAAAATCTTACATGCGGTACTCCCAATACCCCTAAAAGCATAATCCTAATCACAAAGGAAAATAATGTAACACCCCGTAATTTTGAGGATTTAATATTTTAATATTTTTGGGAGGCAGTTCTAAAAAATATTTAAATTGGAGAAATTTAAATTCATGAGTTGGAGAATTTATTTGAGTGAGCCGAATTATTTATAATTGGCGACTTTTAAGTTTAATGGCTCAAAATCTCATGTGTCGCATTTTGAGGTCGAAATTTGGAAATGTCAAAAAGTATTTCGGATGGAAATTTCGAGTGCGCGGTTGCGTCCGGATGGGTCGAGATAGTCAAAAAAGAGTACCCGGGGGTGGTAATTGGGTCTCGGAGTAATTTTGGGCATAACCGGGCCCACACGGGGTGAGTTGGGCCTTTTTATTTAGGCCCACATGGCCAAAAACGGGAATTGGTATTTTTAACCAATTGAATTAGGGAACGAGAGAAAACTCAACTCTAAACCTAGGGGTTGAGAGGAGAATTGGGGGAAAGCTAATCAAGAGCCAATTTGGGGATTTTGGAGCCAAATTAAGGGACTACACCAACGGATTAGACTCTACGAACAATTCCAGGCAAGTGGTTAACTGTTGTGATTTCTAAATTGATGATAATCAATTCATATCATAGTGATGTGTAAACCAAAATTCGTTTTGGGGATAAATGGGTACAAAAATGGGGTTTTGTTCATGGAACTATTGAATGAGATTCAAAGTAAAAATTGTTGTGTTGTATATCTCTGAGTATGGATATCTGTTTTAAATGAGTATCCGAAATATAAAATGGTGGTATTTGGATTTGGAATTTGGTTTGTAGAACAGTTAATTGAATTTTATTGGAGAAAACCCATTTCGGAAATTGTGAGATAAGTGGAAGAATTTATCATCGTAAGGGCCTATGATGCGTAGGGAGTAAATTAACCATGTTGATGTGGTGGGGTGATGTGATGAGAGGTTTGATTTAAGGTTTAAAAACCTTGGATTTTCGTCAATGGTGGAAAACAGAGGCGAAGGAGAAGATGACCTGATCGATCAATCGATCGAGGGGAATTGGTCGATCGATCGACGGTCAGGGATTTCTGGCAGTTCGCTCCTTTTCTCTTATGGAGCAAATTATTTCTTTTCTTTTGAGGTTTATTTATTTAGAGTCAAATAAATACAAGGAATACCTTCTAGTCACTTTTGAGAGATTTAAGGTTGGGTTTAGAAGGGTGATAATTGTATGTCATAAATGGATGTATTTTGAGAAAATAAATATTTGTGTTAATATCGAACCGAGGAATAAAATTTGGGTATTGTAGTTGGGTGACGCTACATTTTTAAAGGGATTGAGGTGAAATATTTAATTATGGACCAAGTGGACGAGTCCGGGTATGTTAGTAATTATAGGTAAATATAATTA
Source organism: Sambucus nigra (assembly GCA_949130495.1). Taxonomy (NCBI): domain Eukaryota; kingdom Viridiplantae; phylum Streptophyta; class Magnoliopsida; order Dipsacales; family Adoxaceae; genus Sambucus; species Sambucus nigra. The sequence goes on from OX422217.1 coordinate 266,540,614, forward strand.
GGAAATTATGGAGATGAATGTGCGACACATTGTGGGCGAATATGTGGGAATGAAATTATGAGATGTAAAATGGACCAAGTGAGCGAGTCCGGGTATGTTGGTTAAGTGACATCAAAGTATTAAATTAATTATTGAGAGAGAGTAATTAATTTGGAGTCGGAACATAAACTCGAGAAATATTAAGTTACAGGCCAAGTAAGTGAGTCCGGGGGTAATGGTTTGGTGACACCAAGTTATTAAATTAATGGATGTGATAATTAATGAAGGTAGATTCAGAGGGTAGACTCGGAAAAGTATTAAACTAATTGATGTTGTAATTAATTAGTTTAGGGTCGGGTTGTAGACCCGGAATTTGGTATAAATTAATAAATGTGTAAATTAATTATATTATAGTCGGACCACAGACTCGGATTTGTGTTGATTAATTAATGTGTAAATTAATTAAATAAGAGTCGGATTGTAGACTCAGGTAGGTAATGAGTGTGTTAATTGATTTAATAAGAGTCGGGTTGTAGACTCGGGGAGGTATTAAATTAATGGGTGTGTTAATTAATTTAATATGAGTCGGATTGTAGACTCGGGTAGGTATTAAATTAATAAGTGTGTTAATTAATTTAATTAGAGTCAGACGATAGACTCGGGGCGGCATTAAATTAATAAGTGTGTTAATTAATTTAATTAAAGTCGGACGATAGACTCGGGGAGGTATTAAATTAATGGGTGTGTTAATTTATTTAATTAGAGTCGGACCATAGACTCGGGAAAAGTATTATATTAATTGAGGCGTGAATTTATTATATTTGAGTCGGACCATAGACTCGGGAAGATGATAAATTATTAAGTGAGAAAATTAATTAAGTTAAGTCGGGCCACAAACTCAGGAAATTACAGGCTAATGTGCGGAATTTTGAGTGCACGGTAAATTCGGGGTTTATATTATATATATACGGTGTCATGATAGTATATATATATACGTGTATATATTATGTGTGATATTAAATATCAGTGACTAGATATTTATTTAATTTATATGCTCTAGTGCTATCAAGGGAGGTTGCGCGATGTGGGTGAATCCCCTAGCTTGAGGAGTAGGGCGAGTATATCCCCAGGTCATAGCGTCCGGTATATATGGGTGAGGGATTTATCCCACTTTCAGGGAAGGAATATGACCGCCTCCACTACGTTTATATTTTGGGCCAAGTTGGTGAGCGATACCAACTTGGGGAACTAAGTTTTGTGAGCACACCTAGTGAGATAGCATTTTAGAGGGAATCATCCGGCGAGGGTATACTCGAAGGGATGGATATACATATGTTATATGTGTGGATGTTGTGGTAAAGGTACGTATATAATGGTAGTAAATATTATATACGGGTAATAACACAGTGTGTGATGTATTCACTTTATATAACTTGTGACACGGTTATATGCTACTATTTAAGAGGAATAAATTAAGTTAATTGTGAGATAACTTATAATTCAAGAATCATTATACTCGGGTTAGAGTAGTATGGAAAGGGAAGGTTATACCAGGACTAGTTGGACGGGGTATTACAACTAGGTGGGGTTAAGGTAACCGGTAGGTGTGCACAATAGTGGAGGGGTGAGGATGTCCACAAGGGAGTGCGACACTAACTTAAATATGAAGCGCATTCATGCATTTTAAATTACTGCAGTTAATTCACTTGCTAAATATTTTCAAAATGTTTTGGGTTCTAAACCTTGATATAAAGCTATTTTCAAAACCTTTTAGGTGTCCAGCCACAGGGACGCCAAGATTGATATTCTATTCTAGGGACACGGAGCTGCGGCATATGTGGATGCTAGCAGGAGTTTGGATTAGATGCATCATTCATTCATTCCTAGAGTAGGAATCTTGTATCAGTTTCAGTTTTATTTAGGGCATGTCGCCCAGATTTTCAGTTCAGTTTTCAGATTTGTTTTATTCCTGTGTTGGATATTTGTTTTGGATTATTTCACTTTGATGGCCGATGGTTTATTCGAAAAATTATTTAAATTAATTATTTAGTTTATTTTCATTCAGTTGTGTGAATGGTTTATATTTAATTCCGCATGTACTATTTTGTTTAATCAAAAAAGTTAAAATTTGGCACCAGCTTTTGGAATACTAGGTGGTTAGTAAGTTTTAAAAAGTTTTTCGACAGTGATGCTAAGGATGATTCAACTGGGATTCCTCTTTTAATTTGGTATAGGGCTGATCACCCGGTATTTTATTAGGCGGGGTGTTACCGATGGTATCAGAGCATCAGGTTCTAGTGTCCTTAGGATCTGTGCGGACTTTCATGTTTCAGCTTAGAAATCTTTGATATAGATCCCTGTCATAGGATTGTTGTATTCTCTTATGTATGCGCATATACGTTCTTCTACAAAATTTATATTTGAGAGTGAACTCATACCAATTCGGTTCTCATTCCAGATGATGCCCAGTAGAGAGCAGGGGGAGATGAGACGAGGGAGGTTCGTCAGGAGCAAGAGTTACCGCAGAAGCTGCGAGAGATAATTTTGGCATCATAAGTAACGGAACTAGTGGCGCAGGCGATTGAAACGATGGTGGTCGCAACGGAAGGGTACTTTCCACGGGATCAACCACAAGTGTTAGTGGCGCCGGATGTTCAGACTCACGCGGGGTCATCGGGGTGGAAACAAGAAAGAGAGGTTATTTTTAGTGGGAACCCACCAGAGTTGTGAGGGGGTTTAGATGTAGTGCTAGAGTGTCAAGGAAGAGAGATATCCAGCGTCACCTACGCATGGGGGATTACGATGAGGTGCGGAAGCAAATGCTAACCACTTTTAGTTTAGTGGGAGCAACGCTACAGTGTTGGGAGTCGATCACCACAGTTGAGGAAAGGGACACACTAGCTATTGCAGAGTTTTGGGTGCGGTTCGACCGCAAGTATTTTTCCTCCAGCGACTGAGACCGAATTGAGGAGAAAATTTTGTGAGGTGACTCCAGGGGACCGTTAAGTGGCCAATTACGAGGAAAAATTCACTCATTGGCAAAATTTTGTACCGGATGAGGTAAGCGAGGAAAGGAGAAAGAAAGCAAGGTTTATGGATGGGTTAGTCTGGAGAATCAGACAACATTTAATTGGTAAATACGCATTAGTAGCTTAGACTGATGTCGTTAACGCAACACTTCGGCACTGTCGGGAATATCGCTTCCACATGAAAAGAAGCGGGAGGGGAGTGGGAACTAGCCAGTCGGATAAGGCAGGAGGGAAGAATACCAGTGGGGTATCCTAGCAGCAGACTGGGGGAGATCAGGGGCAGGATTTCTGGTAGGGAAATCATGCCAAACGATTTAGAACTGGAGGCTATCGGCAGGATGGCCAGGAATTCCAACAAGGTCGGCATGGAAGGGACAAGTGGCAGGGTGAATATATTAGAAGGTGTTTCGTTTGTGGGGAAAGCTAGACACTTGAAGAGAGATTATCTTAAGCAAGGCAGGGGTCAACTACAGGATGAGGTCCTGGATGTACAGCCACTAAAGTAAGTCATGGGCGCATTCGGGAAAGGAGAAGATACTCCAAAACCCGAGGATCAGCCGTTGCAGCTGGAGTATGGAGATAATGATCTTTACCCTATGGGCATGGGGTATATTTTTGAGTGACAAAGAGGATGTCATAAAATAATACTTAGTTTTCACTAGAGTTCGCGGGTAAGTCGAACTTAGTGGGTGCGTTGGCTGTAGCAGCCATAGTATGTGGATAAACTTTTTGTGGAGTAACGGAGTCTCTTTGGTGTTCTTCACGGGAGAGTGGAGGTGTACACTGAGTGAAGGTTTAAATTATGCGAGGAGTTACTACTTTTGAGAATTATGGGAGTAGGGTTGATTATATTTCCTAAATATCGGCTGGATAGCGATGGAATTTAACTATTGTGGATCGTGGTGTAAAATTTTGGTGTTCGCGACACTAGGGTATGGTTGGTACTAGGTATCACCAGAGAGGGCATATAGCCTATATATATGTGGATATATATGTTGCATTACGTGGTGCGATAACACATAGTGAGGTTTTGCGTTCTCACGTTTTATCCCGGTAAGTAGGGATGTTTACTGAAGTGAATCAGGGTGGTTAGATTTATTTTCGAGCAAAGAGAGATAGCTCGGGATTTATTTTGCACAAGGACTAGTGATAGTAAGGGCACGGTATTTTATGTTGTTTTTGGTAGCATAAGGGTAAGCGTATAAACTTTTGTGTTGAGAGACAAGTATTTTGTGAGAAGATGTTTGGACGATAGTACATGGGTTAGATACTCGGACAGTATATATATATATATATGTATATATATATGTGTGATATGACTATGGGTTCGAAGTTATATTACGGGTTACGACTAGCATAGTCGGGTAACTATCATGCGGTAAAGCGCGGGGATAGGGTGTACGGGCACTCGGGTTAATTAAGGCAAATTTTGTGCGGTTAAGCATGGGTATAGGGTGTATGGGCGCCCTAGTTAATTTAAATGCATACTTGTGTAATGTATGGTTAGAAGAGAATGGGATAGATATGGCGGGCTTGGATGCACATGAGTAGAGAGTAATATGCGAAGCTTGGAACATTACGCTCATCTTAATTTCGAGGACGAAATTCCTTTGTAAGGGGGGGAGTATGTAACACCCCGAAATTTTGAGGATTTAATATTTTATTATTTTTGGGAGGGAGTTATAAAAAATATTTAAATTGGAGAAATTTAAAATCATGAGTTGGAGAATTTATTTGAGTGAGCCGAATTATTTATAACTGGCGACTTTTAAGTTTAATGGCTCAAAATCTAGTGTGTCGCATTTTGAGGTCGAAATTTGGAAATGTCAAAAAGTATTTCGGATGGCAATTTCGAGTGCGCAGTTGCATCCGGATGGGTCGAGATAGTCAGAAAAGAGTACCCGGGGGTGGTAATTGGGTCTCGGGGTAATTTTGGGCATAACCGGGCCCACACGGGGTGAGTTGGGCCTTTTTGTTTAGGCCCACATGGCCAAAAACGGGAATTGGTATTTTTAACCTAATTGAAATAGGGGCTTTAACGGTCTAGTCCTTGGACTAGCAATTTTGGACAAAAAAACCAGGCCCAACAAATTTTAAACGATTAGGTCCAACATATAAATACCCCAAAATTAAAACAAACACGCACTATTCAGAAAACGAAGAGCCAGAAACATTGTAGAACAAACACGCACTATTCAGAAAACAAAGCGCCAAAAACATTGTATTCTCTCTTGTATCAAATGTACCGTCTCTTCGATCAAAACCCCAAGACGATTCTATTTCTCAATCAAATTTTGATCAACAACAACATATAAATACTCCTGATCGAAGATCTAGAAACTCTGTTCGATCAAAACCCTAACTCTCTTCAATCAAAACCCTAACTCTCTTCAATCAAAACCCTAGCTCTCTTCTTTCAAACATTCTAATTCAAATTCTTCCAAACAGCACTAACAAGTATGTATACATTCTCTTATCACCTTTTTGTCCTTGTGTATTTTGTGTTCTCATATGTATAAATTTGTAGACATATGGACTGATGAAATCACATTCTTCTTATTCATGCATATTATTCATCATATATTTAGAATGTATTCATCATATGGACTGATGAAATCAAACATTGTATTCATCATATGGATTGGAATATGTACATGTACAAGCCCTGTGTTGCGTGTACTTTTATGTTTTATACGTGTACTCTATAGAATATCTACATGTACAAGCCCTGTGTTGCGTGTACTATGTGTATTTTGCGTGTACTTTTATAAAGTACACGCAAAATACAGAAAGTACACGCACATTGAAATTGTATTTCTCAATTCATTATGCGTGTACTTTTATGTTTTATACGTGCACTCTATAGAATATCTACATGTACAAGCCCTGTGTTGCGTGTACTATGTGTATTTTGCGTGTACTTTTATAAAGTACACGCAAAATACACATAGTACACGCACATTGAAATTGTATTTCTCAATTCATTATGCGTGTACTTTTATGTTTTATACGTGTACTCTATAGAATATTAATTTCAAATCCATATTTCATCAATCCTATGTTATTTTGGTCCGCGCCAGCGGCATTTGATTTATTTTCAATGTGTTTTTAAGAAGTATTATTATTTTGTTATTAGTTAAGAGTGTTTTTTGTACAATAGCCAACTGCATTTGAATCCAATGTCCATGTACACGAACATTGAAATTTAATTTGTTCAATCCAATGTCCATGTACTAATGTGTATTATGAGTGTACTATTTTGTATTGTTGTGTTATTGTTTAGGAATCGTACGATCAAGCATGTTCAACTACAAAACTGCTGCTTGCACGTTCGAAGATCTTAACAATACAAAACCTTTCACATTGACAGTGAATAGTACTAATGAGGACGAAATTCGTTTTCTTCTTCGCATTAACGATAGAGCTAAAAGGTTACTTGGTTTCTACTACTACTATGAAGACATTTACTGCACTTTTGATGTGGAACAGCTTCAAGTAACTGAATCGAAAGCGAAGGATTTAGCTAAACGAATTGAGCAGTATTGCTTAAGGGGTTTTGATAATGTTGGAGCTTTTAGCATTCAACTATTGTATCACTTCTTTACTGAATATGTTAGGAGTAGAGAATCTTGGTTTTTCACTTGTCGAACAACCAAGGTTAGGTATTACCATGAAACTGACGATATATATTATCGCCTTTAGCATGTATTTTGATGAGACTTGTATAAATTGTTTGTGAGAATATTGCATGTACTTTTGTTAAATACACTTGTATTTTATTGTTTTAGTCTATTTTTATTCTAATTCGCATGTATTTTATTTTTTGTACATATAATTATAGGTTAGTAATTTAAATTTTGTTTATAGATCAATATAATGGGGATGAAGATGAAGGCAAGAAGAGGAAAGAAATAAAAAAAGAGCAGTTCTGATGATAGTTCTTCATCCAGTTCCAGTTCCAGTTCTAAGGTGGCATTGAAAGCTAAACGTCCTCCAAAGAAGAATGACCAATATCGGTCAAATATTGTTAGCTTTCTCCATGATTTGCATCAGATTAAAGATAAAATAAACAATAGCCATATTGAACTTCTTAAGAAGACTCCATTTTGGGAGCTTTTCAATGCCTACTACAGTGAGAAAGTAGTAGAAGTGGACCACAAGAAGACGGATAAAAATATTTTATCAATTATCGAGCTGTACAATACGGAAACCAAAAGTTTCCGTATGAAGAGCAGTATTCGAATAATGCCAATAGATATAAGTGAAATATTTGGCATACCCCTGGTTGAGGGTTTAATATCAATAAAACTGAAAAAGCGATCGAGTACTGCTCAAAAATCTGGATTACAAGAACGATACTTCTCAAAAAGAATAGGAAAGTCAGAAATTTTGAATGGTTTGAAGAAATCAGTTGAATTGGAGACAGATGAAGGAATTGCTGATTTTGTTAAAATTGTGTGTCTCCACTTCTTGAACACGTTATTTTTCTCCAACTCAAACTTCACCCTTAGAGAATTTTGGTTGAAATACATTGAAAATATTGAGGAAATGAATAAATATGATTGGGCATCTGCTGTGCATGAGTTTCTGATACATTCACTTGAAAAATCAGCAAGTTCAAAACCTAGCACAGTTACTGGATGTGTCATTTTCCTACTGGTGAGCAAAAAAACATTTTGATATTTCAAAATTTACACAGCAATACTCACGTGTAGTTTCAAAATACACGTGAATTTTTCACGTTTATTTTGAAAATACACGTGAATTTTTCACGTGTATTTTGAAAATACACGTGAAAATAAACGTGTACTTTTCAAATACACGTGAAAATAAACGTGTATTAGAAATACACGTGAAAAATTCACGTGTATTTTAAAGTGTATTAGAAATAAACGTGTATTTTCAAAATACACGTGAATTTTTCACGTGTATTTTGATAATACACGTTTATTTTCACGTGTATTTTGAAAGTACACTTGATATTCCTGATATTTCAAAATTTACATACCAATACTTACCTGTACTTTGAAAATATTACGTGTATTTTCAAAATACATGTGATATTTTCTCTTCTTCTTTCAAAATACAATTGATATTTAATGTGTATTTTGAAAATACAAGTCTTATATCACATTTATTTTGAAAATACACGCTAAATATCAATTGTATTTTGAAAATACACGTCTTATATCATGTGAAAGGACACTTGTATTTTACAAAGTACACGTGTACTATGTTTTGTAAATATAACCAGTGTACTCTCAAAATACTCTTGTTATATCTTCTGTCAAGTACACGTATTAAATTCATTTTTTTTTCTGTATGATCTCAGTATTGGGCATGTGAGAAATTTGAAATCATTTCTCCTGTTGAAGAATATAAAGAAAATACTCCAAAATTCCTGAAGTGGAAGTTGTCGTCTTTGAAACAATGGTTTGTGAAGAATGACATCGCAACAGCAACTTTGAAGCAGGCTACAAGTAAACCAGCTTCTAAGGACACTGTACAAAAGGAATCTCAGTTTGAAGGGCCAAGTTACTCTTTGAACATATCTACAGAAAGTCCTATACATGCTGCTTCATCATCAAACAATGTTGCTGAAGATATTGATGACAATGAGTTTTCACATGGTTGGAATATTCCCCTTAAAAACATTGTGAGTCCAAAGAAAAAGAAGGGAAAAGATCAACCAAAGGTTAATTTGGAGGAACAAATTGTTGTTTTGAAAAGGGAGTTGTTGGAAAAAAATAACCAACTATCTAAAGCAGCTGTAGACATTAATGTTGCACTTGATAAGGTGACCTCTTTGGAGGTGGAGAGTGCCATTTTGAATGTACAGTTGCAGGTAGATCATGATTCACTTATTGAAGCCCATGAGGAAGTGAAGAACTTAAAGGTGGAGAATTCCAACCTTTTGAAGGAAAAAGAGTTATTAAATAAGTTGGAGGTAGAAAATGCCCAACTAGTTGAGTTAAACAATTCTTTAAAAGAAAAGCTTGATCAAGTCACTTTGAGTGACTCAGATAGAATTAAAGAATTGGATGAATCAACACGAATTTTGGAACAAAAGAATGGATATCTGTCTCTGACTAATGAAGATCTAAAAAGAAAGTATGATGATACATTGCAACACTGGAAAGATGCTGACTTAGAAAAGATGACTTTGAGGCAGAATCTTGAGGAGTCAGAGTCGAAAAGAACTCAACAGGTACTTTTGAATGCAGAGTACACGCAGTTTTCCTCTAATGTACACGCAGTTTTCCTAAAGTACACGTTCAAAGTACACGCAGTTTTCTCAAAGTACACGCAGTTTTCTCAAAGTACACGCAATTTTATTTCATAATATTTTAATGCAGTTTTATTTGATATTAGATATAATGAAGACTACATGCATTAACTTATTAAAAATAATGCATTGTTTAAAATGTAACATTTTTTTGTATTACAAGAAAACAATAATAAAATCCTTAATGACGAAATTTCGGAGTTGAAGAAAATGCTTGAAGAATCAGAATTGAAAAAAGCTGACCAGGTATCTATAAAATACAATAGATATTTATTACACGCTACACTTTCTTAATTTTATTATAAATTTTAGCTATATTATAAATTTTATAAAGTACACGTATTTTATAATACATGCGTGTACTTTATAAAATACACGCACTTTTATATAATACACGCGTGTATTATATAAAATACACGTAAGTGAAAATCAATCATTTTTTCAAAAAATGCTAACAATCCAACATTCCTTGTTAAATATATCAGGAAAACATTAATAAACAACTCCTTGACGAAATTTCGAGTTTAAAGATTGAATTAGCCTCAAAGAAAGTTGAGGGCAGCCCCAAAATATCCAAAAGCAAAGGACCTCTTACTAGAGGTCAGACGAAAATAAAAGCTGACGGCGAAACAGAAAAGCTACCAATGAAGAAACTAAAAGAGTCAAAGCTTAGAAAAGGCCCTACAACAATAGCTGAAAAAATGAAGGAAACTCGCGTCAAGCTTGAAGCAATCGAAGCATATAAATATCTCGATGAAGCTTCGAAGAAAAAGATTGAAGAGTTTATTAAAATTGCTGAGCCAGGGTAAAGTTTATTGTTTTATGATTTATCACTTCGCTAATATATATTTTTTTTTGGTGCAAAAGAATAAGGTTAATATTATTATACTATTGTTTTATTGATTATATAAAATGCAGGGAGTTTATTTTCCAAGGGATGGTTTCGTATGTCCCATGGGAAGATTTACTTGAAGTCCTCAAAAATCAAGAAATTTCAAGCCAAGTATGTAGTCCAAATATTAGACATCCATTAAATTTCAACATTATTATTTCCTCACCATTTTATATTGTGTGAAACAGATAATACTTGCCTTTTGCGAAGTATTGAGATTAAAATTGTCAGTGGAAGGGCTCTCCTACTCACACACTTTTTCTGATTATTGTTGGGTAAGTACAAATAAAATGAAAGTTTTGATAAACAATATTTCAGTTTTTTTTATTAACACTTGTCTATCATTTTTATTCAGATAGAAGCTTGTAAAACAGACGGAGTCAATAAGAAGGGGGAATTATACAAGGATTTATTTGAATACTTAGGCAGTTGTAATAATTTATTCATTGTACTTAGACATAGTATAGGACATTTCACATTATTTGTGATATACACTAAAGAAAATAAAGTGGTCCACATGGATCCCCTCTGACCGAATGACATGGAAAAGAACACAACATTCTTTGATGATGCAAAAAAATTGGTTAGTGCCTAAACTTAATTAGTAATGTTGCTCGTGCTTATATTATACACTTGTACACGTGCATTATATAATGCGTGTACTTTGTATTAGTTGTACATAATTAAATAGATTATCAAAGTACACGCATATTTTAAAATACACGTGTAATGAACCAAAACAAGTTACGTGTACTTTAATATTATGCGTGTACTTTTAATTCATTAGGCAAAGTACACGCATCATATATAATAAAATACACGTGATATTTTAAAATAAAATATTCGTGTACTTTAATAGTATGCGTGTACTTTTAACACATTAGGCAAAGTACACCCATCATATTTTAAAATACACGTGATATGAAAAAATAAAATATGCGTGTACTTTTATATTATGGGTGTACTTTTCACTCTTTCATCTTCATATACTCTTTTATTTGTATACACTAAATATTTGTCTTCTTAACAGTTTTCTGTCTTCCAAAAATCACTATCCGAATTGAAGACTGAAGCAGAAACAATGAAAAACAATGATTACAAAATTCAGAGGAAATTTGAGGAAGGCACCCCAAATGAGTTTACAATGGATGATGATCCATTGACAGAGCAAGAAAGAAGGACTGTAGATTTCTTGTTGCAAAGTGATCTCAAATTTGAACTAATAAGAGATCACGAATGCCCTAAACAATATAATGGGTAAGAAAAACTTCATTTCTAAAAATTACTAATTTGTATCCTTTCAAAAAATTTCATCACATCATTCTAATTTTTATATTTGTTTTATTGTAATTTCAGGGTTGACTGTGGGGTGTTCTGCATGTACTATATTGAGCAAATAAGCAGAAACAAAGAAATGCAACAATTCTTTCAAGACCCTGACATGCTTAAACAAAGAGCATATGTACTCAGGGAAATTCTTCTGTCAAAATATTTCTTCCCCCGAAATAGGAAAAAACATCTATAAATTGTGATTCAAATTCAAAACATATATTTGTAATTTTGTTTCGTGTTATATTGGTTATTGTTTACAATATTTATTACACCAAAATGGTTTTTTCCAACTCAAACTTCACCCTTGGAGAATTTTGGTTGAAATACATTGAAAATATTGAGGAAATGAATAAATATGATTGGGCATCTGCTGTGCATGAGTTTCTGATACATTCACTTGACAAATCAGCAACTTCAAAACCTAGCACAGTTACAGGATGTGTCATTTTGATATTTCAAAATTTACATAGCAATACTCACGTGTACTTTCAAAATACACGTTTATTTTCACGTGTATTTTGAAAATACACGTGAAAATAAACGTGTATTTTCAAAATACACTTTAAAATAAACGTGTATTATAAAAATACACGTGAAAAATATCACGTGTATTTTGAAAGTACACGTTTATTTTAACGTGTATTTTCAAAATACACGTGTATTTTGAAAGTACACTTGATATTCCTGATATTTCAAAATTTACCTACCAATACTTACCTGTACTTTGAAAATAATACGTGTATTTTCAAAATACATGTGATATTTTGGTATGTAAATACATGTGTATTTACATACCAAAATGGTTTTTTCCCGCTGGCGCGGACCACAATCCACGTAAGGTTTATACAAACAATGCATCTGATTGTTATGAAACAATGTAAAATTAGTTTTCAGGAAAAATACAAGTCATAATTACTAAGTACAATTAATTATCCAAAGTACACGCATTTTCACTAAAGTACACGCATGGTTAATATAATGATTATTTATTATATTAATTGAAAACTACTTTGAAGAATTCATCAAGGACACAATAACCAAAATCAATTTATTAAGCTCAACTACTCGCTTCCCAACTACTTCTGGTCAAGAAATAAATAACTTTCACTTTTTCCTATAAAAGAGTAATATTTGTTCCTTTCTTAACCATTACAGCTAGGGTAAAGATTACATAATGTCTATTCCAGCAGAAAACTTGCGAGAAACTCTTGAGAGAGATGAAAGAAACAAAAAAAAAATAAGGCAAATTGAGGAAAATATTTCCTCATATGAAACTGCCTTTGAGCAGTTTCAAACATATGTGAGGGAAGGCTATTCTGGACTTCCACCCAATCCCATAGATTTATTTGATGTGGATGAGGACCCTCCTCAAACACATGAAGAACTCATTTATTTCTATACAAAGGAAGTTCCCCTGAAAATCGCAAAGCTGAAGGAGAAAAAGGCTCTCCATGAAGGCCTTGTAGCTGTCATAGAAGAAGAAATTCGACACTGGTCGAATTTCATTGACTCTCTCCCTGACACCCTGGATGCCTTTGACAAACATCCCTTCTAGAAGCCCTGTTTAGTTTTTTCAGTTTTCTTTATTTGAAAAATTGTACTTTATTTTTTTGTTTTTAATAAAGATTTTATTTCTTTCATGAATGTGTTCTGAGTTATTTCATAATCCAATATAGTAAAGTACACGTGAACCCTTATAAACATGATCACGTGTTTTGTTAAAAATTTTAACATTTATAACATTTCATCAAAAAAAATTATATAAATGCGTGTACTCTATATATTACACGTGTACAATACAAAGTACACGTGTAATATATAAAGTACACGCCTATTGAAATAAATATAAATGCGTGTACTCTATATATTACACGTGTACTTTATAAAGTACATTCATAGTCTATAAAGTACAAGCAGATTGAAATCTCTATATACTCTAAAATGCAAAACAGGGCATTTATTATGCTTTGCAATTAGCCTTTGATTTCCAACGAACTCAGTTACGATTTTCAAGTATTTGACTTCCTCAAAAGTGACAACTCTTCATTTCCAACGTACTTCTCTCTCCCTCTTTTCATCCCTCTTTGTAATGAAAAATAAAGTGGAATGGTTCCACGTCTCACTACCCTATGGCCATTGATATAATCACAATAAACATTAAGAAGAATTTTATTACAATTAAAATTGATGTTGGTCCAATTTACAACAATACAATTAACATGAAAAATAATATGGTTTTTAACATTGATATTTAAAAAAATATCATTTCGAAAAACCATTACAACAATATAATGCACTATGTAGTACATATGTTTCTAATGCTCGATGATTAAATAACTACAAGTTGTATTTTTAATTAAAACCTCGCTCTTCAATGCAAATGTAAATAAGAAGGATATTTTTGTTACAAATGTTTTAGATATATTTTTTCTTATGTTTCGTACATTGCGCCTCTCTCGAGCATCGCGCGGGCTTACAACTAGTACTTGTATAATAATGACGCTGGCGCGGACCATAATACCCATAGGAGTTTAAGAATATGAGTGACCCAAATATCTTTTATAAAGTACAAGCAGATTGTAATGTCAAAAACATGCATGTACAATTATATTTAAATGCGTGTACTTTAATTATCAATGCGTGTACTTCATAAAGTACACGCACATTTCATCAAGTACACGCACATTATATTTATATTATGCGTGTATCTCATGCATGTACAATAAGTAAAGTACACGCATGCTTTTATAAAGTACACGCATATTGAACTGACCATCCACAACTGCTAAATGCGTGTACTTTAGTCTAAAACATGCATGTACAATTATATTTAAATGCGTGTACTTTAATTATCAATGCGTGTACTTCATAAAGTACACGCACATTTCATCAAGTACACGCACATTATATTTATATTATGCGTGTATCTCATGCATGTACAATAAGTAAAGTACACGCATGCTTTTATAAAGTACACGCATATTGAACTGACCATCCACAACTGCTAAATGCGTGTACTTTAGTCTAAAACATGCATGTACAATTATATTTAAATGCGTGTACTTTAATTATCAATGCGTGTACTTCATAAAGTACACGCACATTATATTTATATTATGCGTGTATCTCATGCATGTACAATAAGTAAAGTACACGCATGCTTTTATAAAGTACACGCATATTGAACTGACCACCCACAACTGCTAAATGGGACCAATTATGAATAAAAAAGTCAAATGGGATTAGGACAAAGAAAACATTCACAAATGGGACTATTGCTAAAATACCTATAATTTCTTTGGACATCAAAATGCGCGTGTACTTTACATAACATGCGTATACAAAGGCAAAGTACACGTGAACATAAGGAATAATGATCATGTATGTTTTATGAAAAATTGAGTACAACAACACACAAAAAAAACTGATATATGAGACTTAAAAATAAATTACATTCATTTATGTGAAACAAATGGTTTATTAATTAATTTATTCAATCAAATGGTTAAAATGAATGAATTCAACAATTTTAAAAATAGTCAAATGGGTTCCTTACAAGTAGACCTGTAATGACCCGTTTTACTACACCTCGAGCAAGTAACTTCCCTTACTGTGATCTCACCAGAAGACTTTATTCTCTTATTTCTTGGCCTGCCTGTCGGTCTCTTAGTCATTGGTGGAAGGATAGATGGATTTTCAGGAATAGGAATATTTAAGGAAATCAAATCAGGAAGAGGAACTATAGGTATCGAGTATGATTTTCTGTAGAAAGATACCTTATAGTACTCCTCAATATAATCATAAATACTGGTCCCTTTCCTCCGCACAACACAAACAGCATGAGAACATGGAAAACATCTAATCTGCCAACTCTTACAAGAACAAGTCCTTTCTCCTAAGTCAACTGTTGCTCGCACTTCTGAATGAACTTCAAATACATTTTGACTTGAGCGACTAATAGTCCAATGTCGGCTTTTATTCCAATTTTCATTCAGTAACTTTTGAAAAAAAGGACATAGCTCATTTGCCCAAGTGTCAGACTCAACAAGTTTGTTTGCATTGAAATTCATAATCTTCACTCTCAATTTATCAAGCATATTAATTACTGGTAAATGCCTTTCCTCCAATATCCATGAATTGAATGACTCCGCAACACTAGATGCCATGTCACCATACCGTTTACCAGGGAAATATGCACAGGACCAATTCTCGGGAGGCAAACTATCAATGAAATCGGCAATAGCAGCTCCTCCTTCCTTCTTCAATGCTTCAATATTCTTGTGAAATACATCAACTGAGACAGCATATGCACAAGACAAAAAATCTTTAACAATTTTCTTTGGAAATCCAGCACAATTCCCACGAATTTTCTTTTTTATATTCCCTTGTAAATGATGTATACAGTAGGAATGTGCAGACAACGGGAAGGCCCTCGAAACAGCTTCAAGTAATCCATTGTTTCGATCTGATATAAATGTTATGTTTCGATATTGCTCAACTACTGCACTATGCAAATTGACTAGAAACCACATCCAGTTATCTTCGGTTTCGGAATCAACAACAGCATATGCAACAGGAAAAAGTCCTGAAATTTAAAAAATATATTAAAATTAAAATAAATAACATATCCATGTACAATACTTTGTATATTGATGCTGCTGGCACAGACCCTCAAACACATGGGAAATATATTGTGTTTAATCTAAATTGTTTGTAAATAACAAGACAAAGCATAAAAATGTACCGTACACATGATAAAATGCACGTTTACTCATCAATCTTTTGCTTGGCTTTATTATTAACAAGACTAACATCAACATACACGCATAAAAATGTAAAGTACAGGTGAACTAAACAAAAACATTCAAAGGTACTTTACATTTTTAACATTTACTTTGCTTTATTATTTCTAAATAACAACACCTATCATCAAAGTACACGCATAAAAATGAAAAGTACACGTGAAATAAAGAAAAACATTCACGTGTACTTGACATGTAAAATGCGTGTACTTTAGTTTGTATTCAACATAACATCATCATCAAAGTACACGCATAAAAATGAAAAGTACACGTGAAATTAAGAAAAACATTCACGTGTAGTTGACATGTAAAATGCGTGTACTTTACTTATTACTACACATAAAGTCATCATTATCAAAGTACACGCATAAAAATGAAAAGTACACGTGACATTAACAAAAACATTCACGTGTACTTTACATGCACTATGCGTGTACTTTACTTAGTATTACACAAAATAAGACATATCATGACAGTACACGTAGAAAAATGAAAAGTACACGTGAACTAAAACAAAGACCTTCAAAGGTATTTTATATTTTTATGCTTGTATTTTGATGTTATGGAGTGGAACAAACAAAATTTCAATGCAATACACAAAATAAAATATTTAAAATTCATTTACCATTGTTCCCATTCCTTGCAGTAGCTGATAGTATTGTTCCACGGTAACGGCTCTTCAAAAAGGCACCATCAAGAAATAAAACAGGTCTGCAGTATTGAAATCCATAAATACTTCCTCTAAACATTACAAATATTCTCTTGAATTTTTTACTCTCATGTTCCACGTCAAGGATGCAATGCGACCCAGGATTATACTGCAATAGAAGGTCACGATAATTATTCATTAATGCATAAGAAACCTTTTCATCACCATGTATATCAACAGCAGCCATCTCTTTCGCACGCCATGCATGTTGATAAGCTATATCAAGACCATAATTCTTCTTCATATCTCTAACTACATCAATTGGTCTCAATAGCGGGTTATCTCTAAGATCATCAGCTACCAATGTTGAAACCAACTTGGAGGCTATCATTTTGGCTGACGGACTACGAAAGACACCTCTACATGTATGCTCATTATTCATTGAACGTATGTAAAAGTATCCATTTATTGTAGATAATGAAGCATGAATTCTCCACATGCAATTCTGAGTAGTCTTTTTAGAGCATTCAGCGGTGACTCGAGTTTTATCATTCTTCAAATACACATACTTGAACCCAACCTCAACGGCATACTTTCGCAATTTATCCCGAAATTCCACTACACCTCCTTCAAAACACTGCTGCTCATGACTTATATAAGTCTTCCAATCATTCGAAAGATAGACTTTCGACTTACTTGACTCCACACCTCCAAGATAAAAGTCATTTTCAATGCAACTATTAAAATCATTTTTAGTGCCTGATAATAAAGACTCTAACGTCTGTGTATTTGTATCACCACTGTCATCCCTCTCAGACCTTGTATTACTGCAGTCAAACCCTTAAAAAATTCGATTAGAGCAGTCAACCCGTTCACGACAAGTATTACATGGAAATGGTAATGAATCAATGACATATATCCAAATGAAATTAGCTTTCACAATCAATTGGGACCGCAACATACAACAATCATCGTTGTCACAAACCACCATGAACCGACATTCATCACCAAATGAATACCTCAATGAAAAACTCCCACTTCTCAAATTAGTAAACCTAATACACAACTCATTGCATATGAAATCTAATGAGCTATCTTCAAATATTTCAATACAAGCCATATTATCCAAATAACAACACCTTGCTATTACACTACTTACCATAATGTCCTGCAGTAAAACAGAGACGAAAAACATTTACTTCAAGGTCAACAATTCTAAAAATGTGTGCAATAATTTAATGCATGAAATATAAAAATATTTATTTATAATTAATATAAACTTACAGGCACTTTTTAAAAACCTATACAGGAAGCAATAAAACAAAACATATTATCAAATATCAATCACGTGTACTTTATAAACATTGCGTGTACTTTGAGAAAACTGATATCTAACTGGTTGTTTCCGCTGGCGCGGACCTATATCAATAAGTGATTCAATACCAAATGAAAATCAAGGACTCTTAAAATTAGAATGAAACATCAATAATATTCATTCAGCACATTCAACTAAGAATTACAAATATTGATAAATATAACTTATTTATGAAGAATCCAAACATAAATGCATAAAAAACACAAATTAAAAACATATACATATATAACGTATAAAAAGCTATTCAATCACATGAATGAATATTACAATGAGTCTCTTGAATTAAAACAAACGACATATACTTATTGTAATCGATCGAAAATAGAAAAATCAACTGCTGATAAAGATAAACTTACAAATGATAGAGCCAAGTGATACAGGTAGAATCGAATAAGAACACTGTAATCGATTATAGGACAGACGATCAAAGCATAAGATTGATGTTATTTTCGATTTCGGAGAATAGTCGTTAGTTGCAGAGAAAACTCCAATAGCCGATTAGGTTTATGATTTTTTTAAATTGGGGGTATTTATATGTTGGACTTAATCGTTTAAAATTTAGTTCACCGGTTTTTTTGTCTAAAATTGTTAGTCCAAGGACTAGACCGTAAAAACCTAATTGAAATATTAGGGAATGGCAGAAAACTCAACTCTAAACCTAGGGTTTGAGAGGAGAATTGGGGGAAAGCTAATCAAGAGACAATTTGGGGATTTTGGAGCCAAATTAAGGGACTACACCAACGGATCAGACTCTACGAACAATTCCAGGCAAGTGGTTAACTGTTGTGATTTCTAAATTGATGATAATCAATTAATATCATAGTGATGTATAAACCAAAATTCGTTTTGGGGATAAATGGGTACAAAAATGGGGTTTTCTTCGTGGAACTATTGAATGAGATTCAAAGTAAAAATTGTTGTGTTGTATATCTCTGAGTATGGATATCCGTTTTAAATGAGAATTCGGAATATAAACTGGTGGTATTTGGATTTGGAATTTGGTTTGTAGAACAGTTATTTGAATTTTATTGGAGAAAACCCATTTCGGAAATTGTGAGATAAGTGGAAGAATTTATCATCTTAAGGGCCTATGATGCGTAGGGAGTAAATTAACCATGTTGATGAGGTGGGGTGATGTGATTAGAGGTTTGATTTAAGGTTTAAAAATCTTGGATTTTCGTCAATGGTGGAAAACAGAGGCGAAGGAGAAGATGACCTGATCGATCGATCGATCGATCGAGGGGAATTGGTCGATCGATCGACGGTCAGGGATTTCTAACCGTTCACTCCTTTTCTCTTATGGAGCAAATTATTTCTTTTCTTTTGAGGTTTATTTATTTAGAGTCAAATAAATACAAGGAATACCTTCTAGTCACTTTTGAGAAATTTAAAGTTGGGTTTAGAAGGGTGATAATTGTATGTCACAAATGGATGTATTTTGAGAAAATAAATATTTGTGTTAATATCGAACCGAGGAATAAAATTCGGGTATTGTAGTTGGGTGACGCTACATTTTTAAAGGGATTGAGGTGAAATATTTAATTATGGACCAAGTGTGCCAGTCCGGGTATGTTAGTAATTATAGGTAAATATAATTAGGAAATTATGGAGATGAATGTGTGACACATTGTGGGCGAATATGTGGGAATGAAATTATGAGATGTAAACTGGACCAAGTGAGCGAGTCCGGGCATGTTGGTTAAGTGACATCAAAGTATTAAATTAATTATTGAGCGAGAGTAATTAATTTGGAGTTGGAACATAGACTCGGGAAATATTAAGTTACGAGCCAAGTCAGTGAGTCCGGGGGTAATGGTTTGGTGACACCAAGTTTAAATTAATGGATGTGATAATTAATGAAGGTAGAGTCGGAGGGTAGACTCGGAAAAGTATTAAACTAATTGATGTTGTAATTAATTAGTTTAGGGTCGGGTTGTAGACCCGGGATTTGGTATAAATTAATTAATGTGTAAATTAATTATATTAGAGTCGGACCACAGACTCAGATTTGTGTTGATTAATTAATGTGTAAATTAATTAAATAAGAGTCGGATTGTAGACTCAGCTAGGTATTAAATTAATGAGTGTGTTAATTAATTTAATAAGAGTCGGGTTGTAGACTCGGGGAGGTATTAAATTAATGGGTGTGTTAATTAATTTAATAAGAGTCGAATTGTAGACTCGGGTAGGTATTAAATTAATAAGTGTGTTAATTAATTTAATTAGAGTCAGACGATAGACTCGGGGCGGCATTAAATTAATAAGTGTGTTAATTAATTTAATTAGAGTCAGACGATAGACTCGGGGTGGCATTAAATTAATAAGTGTGTTAATTAATTTAATTAAAGTTGGACGATAGGCTCGGGGTGGTATTAAATTAATGGGTGTGTTAATTTATTTAATTAGAGTCGGACCATAGACTCGGGAAAAGTATTATATTAATTGAGGCGTGAATTTATTATATTAGAGTCGGACCATAGACTCGGGAAGATGATCAATTATTAAGTGAGAAAATTAATTAAGTTGAGTCGGGCCACAAACTCAGGAAATTACAGGCTAATGTGCGGGATTTTGAGTGCACGGTAAATTCGGGGTTTATATTATATATATACGGTGTCATGATAGTATATATATATACGTGTATATATTATGTGTGATATTAAATATCAGTGACTAGATATTTATTTAATTTATATGCTCTAGTGCTATCAAGGGAGGTTGCACGATGTGGGTGAATCCCCTAGCTTGAGGAGTAGGGCGAGTATATCCCCAGGTCATAGCGTCCGGTATATATGGGTGAGGGATTTATCCCACTTTCAGGGAAGGAATATGACCACCTCCACTACGTTTATATTTTTGGCCAAGTTGGTGAGCGATACCAACTTGGGGAACTAAGTTTTGTGAGCACACCTAGTGAGATAGCATTTTAGAGGGAATCATCCGGCGTGGGTATACTCGAAGGGATGGATATACGTATGTTATATGTGTGGATGTTGTGGTAAAGGTACGTATATAATGGTAGTAAATATTATATACGGGTAATAACACAGTGTGTGATGTATTTACTTTATATAACTCGTGACACGGTTATATGCTACTATTTAAGAGGAATTAATTAAGTTAATTGTGAGATAACTTATAATTCAAGAATCATTATACTCGGGTTAGAGTAGTATGGCAAGGGAAGGTTATACCAGGACTAGTTGGACGGGGTATTACAACTAGGTGGGGTTAAGGTAACCGGTAGGTGTGCACAATAGTGGAGGGGAGAGGATGTCCACAAGGGTGTGCGACACTAACTTAAATATGAAGCGCATTCATGCATTTTAAATTACTGCAGTTAATTCACTTGCTAAATATTTTCAAAATGTTTTGGGTTCTAACCCTTGCTATAAAACTATTTTCAAAACCTTTTAGGTGTCCAGCCACAGGGACACCAGGATTGATATTCTATTCTAGGGACACGTAGCTGCGGCATATGTGGATGCTGGCAGGAGTTTGGATTAGACGCATCATTCATTCATTCCTAAAGTAGGAATCTTGTATCAGTTTCAGTTTTATTTAGGGCATGTCGCCCAGATTTTCAGTTCAGTTTTCAGATTTGTTTTATTCCTGTGTTAGATATTTGTTTTGGATTATTTCACTTTGATGGCCGATGGTTTCTTCGGCAAATTATTTAAATTAATTATTCAGTTTATTTTCATTCAATTGTGTGAATGGTTTATATTTAATTCCGCATGTACTATTTTGTTTAATCATAAAGTTAAAATTTGGCACCAGCTTTTGGAATACTAGGTGGTTAGTAAGTTTTAAAAAGTTTTTGATAGTGATGCTAAGGTTGATTCAACTGGGATTCCTATTTTAATTTGGTATAGGATTCATCACCCGATATTTTATTAGGAGGGGTGTTACAAATAATTTTCACCGTACCTCTCTAGTCCGACTGTATATCTTTATCGATGGGTTCCCACTCAAAATCTTCCGGACGAAACTGGACTATGATATGTTATAGGGGTTGTACATCCAAAACTTCCTCAAAACTTTGCCCTCTACCTCTTTTGGGACAATCTCTCTTCCTATGGTTTATTTCTTTACAAAAGAAACATCTACCAGTAAATCCTCCCTGCCCATCCTGAGGAACAAAACGCTGTTGCGGCCCTCGATATACCTGTTCATACCATCTTGCCTCACTTGCATTCTCTTCTCTAGACTTACTTGATGAACCCGCGTCTCTAAATTTCTTACCCTCTTGCGGACGAAGACGATATTCCTGACCCTGTAACAACGCCACATTCACTACCTCGACGAAAGTCAATAATGTTGGGTTCCCTAACAAATGTTGCCAAACTCGCCAATATAGACCTCCCATGAACTTCCCTATTCGCTTCTACTCTGTATTTACCTCATCGGGCACTAAATTCGCCAATCGAGTAAATTCTTCTTCGTACTCGGCCACCACTAGATTACCTTGAAACACATCCAATAATCTCCTCCTCATTTCCTTCTGGATCGCGAAAGGAAAATACTTTCGGTCAAAGAGTTCCCAAAAATCTGCTATGGGCATCGCATCTCTCTGCTCCGATGTGGTGATTGACTATCACTATTGGAGAGCTATTCCCATTAACTTAAAGGTGGCGAGAAATTGCTTCTGCATCTCACTACATTCAACCATTCGAAGGTGCCTTTGCACACTCTTCTTTCAATGACTTGCAACTGTCGCATCAGCTCCCCCCCAAAAATTATGGAGGATGTCCCTTCCTAAAAGCTTCCCGTACTCTTTCCCATGCGGATAGCCCTAGGTGGGCTTGGGCTTCTTGAGCTGCAGGTTGACGTTCCATTGCATAAATGGCGGAAATTACTACTTGTGCCATAATATTGGCAACTTCGGCTGTGGTCATAGTCCCTAGAGGCATTTGGGGTTCCATATTCTCATCCCTTCTGTTTGCCTTGCCTGGACAACCTCTCTTCGGTGGAATCTGAAACAAGAGCAATTGTATAAGAATGCCATTCAAATGACTACTCATTGTAGAATAAAATATAGACGTGTGAACACAACAGTCCTAATAATAGGGTTCTACATCAAGAACGCTTACGTAAGAATGCAAAAAACTCGCACAGATCCTAAAGACATTAGAACCTGATGCTTTGATACCACCTGTGGCACCCCGCTTAAAATAATAACGGGTGGCCAGCCCTATACTAAAATAAATCAGGAATCTCAAGTGGATCATTCTCAGCATCTACTGATGATACGAGAATAAACATAGCTAACTACCCACTACTATAAAAAGAGGGTGGCAATTTTTTTTTAAAACATGCCAGGTAATAACCAACCAATAATATAATAACCACTGGACATGGTTATGAACACACACATGCTAAGATGAAAGAGAACAGTTCTATAATACAATTAAAATACACAAAAGGAAATACCCGAATATGCTGTCGGGTCGCAGACAATACAAAAATCCTGTGAAGAGAAATATAAACAAAATGATACATCTCCAATTCTTGGGTGTAAACCCGATATATAAACTGAATCCTAATCTAGATATACAAAAGATATGAAACCTCTATATCAAAATCCCGCAACAGTCCGCAACTGCTATAGCTCCACGAATACACTGGATATAAACATCATTGGCATCCTTGCGGAGGAACACCTAAAATAATACAATATATATATAGCAAGAGAGAAATATAAACGGGTCAGAGCCCGAGGTGTGAAAACATTTTAGCAAGTGCATTAAAATGCATAATAACATGATTTAAGGTGGAGTCGCACTCTCCTGAAAATCCAACTCACCCCTCAACTAGAGCGCACACCTGAACGTATGCACATGATCCTCAAATGGCTAGCCAACTCTTCTCGGGACAATTCAGTCTAACTTACGCCCAAATCCACACTTGCGTAACCCATCATCTAAAGCAAATCCATAAACGTCCTATTCTAACTTACCCCACATGCGTCTAAAATTATATTAACTTAAAAAATATACATATACCTAACTCTTACTAGAATTTAACGGATTCTAGTTATTAACTTACACGAGTTATTAGCATCTAAATGCTAAGGACTAAACTTCTCCCAATTCTTAACATTACACTGCATTTCGTGCGTGGGATGTCTCGCAAAGCAAAATCCAAACAAGGAACTCCCCCGATACACTACTCCTTGGCACCATTGATTGTCGGGATTCATTATGCCCTCAATGCACGACGCATATAACATCAACCACTTATTTAAATATTACTCCAGTTTATGTCTCATAAACCTTGTTTTACTACAACATATATATATGAGTACTAAGGACTAAACTTATCCCCACTCCCAACACTTCACTGCGTTTCGTGCGTGGGACATCTCGCAAAGCGAAATCCAAACAAGGACCCCCCCCGATACACTACTCCTTGACAATATTGGTCGTTGAGGTCCATCATGCCCTCGGTACCCCATACATAACTATGAATACATATGGGGAGCAATAATCTCTAATCACATAAATAAGATAATGCTCCGAATCATTTAGGGTCTATAACATTACTCTAGTTACAAAGCACAATCATTCAATCCTAATAATTTAGTACACATAACACACTTAGTGTACATATTAATATCCAAAATCCAATCACTTATGGATAATACAAAAATACTTCACAATGCTATCATCTTCCAGGAATTACTCACTTTCTCCTAGGTTACCATATATCGGACTATTATCACACCGCCATGGTAATGAAACAAATCATAACGTATAGGAAGCAGTCATAGTTCCTAACCGGGAAGTGAGAACAAATAATAACCAAGACTTCTCACCCCAAAAATAAAATCACACAAATAATAATGGACAACTATGACCTGGGGACTATACGCACCCTGCTCCTCAAGCCAGGGGCCTCACCCACATCGTGCAACTTCCCATGATAGCACTGGAGGGTATGCTCACACAATAAATATACATATATCATTCACACACAATATATATATATATATATATATATATATATATATATATATATATATATATATATATATATATATATATATATATATATATATATGTATATACATACAATCATGTCATATAAATTCAAACCATCACACAAGGTATATACAATTATGCCATATAGGTATACATATAGTATTACGCCCGTATGTAAAGGAAGTGAATTCATTTATAAGTATATAACCCTCATTATACTAACCGTTTCTAACTCGCATACCTTCCCATTATTTCATGCGCCGAAACCTCACTTGAAACTTACTCATCCCTCACACTTATGAGTATGAAAAGTCTCCCAATTCAATCAACATTAAGGATACCATCTATATTCGAATACACTCTGATCATCAATCATTATCCCCAATCCATATTATGGTTCAATCGATCATACGAACCATTAACGCTATCAAATTTGTGATTTAATCCAAAGGTCCAATGTCTCTAAGCGTATCCTGCCCTCTTATAGACCCATAACTATCTCCAAATTGAAATCTCGGTGATAGTGGGCTTCCCCACTAGTCGATACAATGACTTAAGTTCGTACTCTCTCGAAATTTCTCAACATGACCAAAATATTTCATCTTAGGTGAAACTCCCTAAAAATCTCAAAAA
The DNA here is from genome assembly GCA_949130495.1 of Sambucus nigra. Classification (NCBI taxonomy): domain Eukaryota; kingdom Viridiplantae; phylum Streptophyta; class Magnoliopsida; order Dipsacales; family Adoxaceae; genus Sambucus; species Sambucus nigra. Next base: position 266,566,574 of record OX422217.1, read on the forward strand.
TTCACCTCTCATAACATATATAAAGGTCCAAATCGATAAATCGAAACGAAACGGGGCAAAACTCACTCTAGAAAAACCTCACAAAAATAACCCTGTTTCCGAATCGATTCGGCCTCTCCGAATTGATTCGGTCCTAACAGTGAATTGATTCGGCCCAAAGGGACCTGTAAGTGTGCTACGTATTGAATTGATTCGCAAGGGGTGAATCGATTCGTCCCGAAAGACGTGTAGGTTCTACAAGATGTCGAATCGATTCGGTTGGTTCAGTAAGCTACGAAATGGGTTGTTTTCTCCAAAACCCAAAATTTCCAAAAATCATTTCTATTACTTTCTCTCCATCATTCTTCAACCCAAATATATTCCTAACATCAAAACTCAATATATTACTCAAACCAACTATTTATACACCCTCAAATCCATACACACACCTCAAATGCAAGATTTTCCCAAAATCTAGGTTTTAACATATTTAACCCCAAATCCATAAATTTTATCCACAAATCATGAGATAAAAGATGCACAAGAAATATTTAGCAAGTTTAATCACTTGCCTCAAAGTTGTAGAGTCTGAATCCTCCTTGAAATCGCGTAATAGCCGAAATCCCTAATCTTTTTTTCTCTTTCTCTTCTTCCTTTCTTCTTCTCTCTCTCTCTCTCTATAGGCCTTTCTCTTTCTCTCAAATGAGATTGTTATCTCCCGTAGGCTTTTTAAGCCTTAAATCCAAGATACCCAACTTTAAATGATAATAGACACTTTAAATGACTCGGTTACTTTAATTCGAGCCAAACAAACTCAAAAAAATATTTCAGAACCCAAATAAGATCTAAGTACAGTCATTTCGACTATTTTGACCCATCCGGGAACAACCGCACACTCAGAATCGTCATTCGAAATACTTTCTAACATCCTCAAATTTTGACCTCAATTGCCAATTTAAAATTTCTCTAATTTAAATAAATATTATTTCTCCCAAATTAATTAAATTATTAGTCCAAAAATCGCAGGGTATTACATGATCCTTGATCATGGTGTTCCTTATTTTGTCCCTCTTTTTCAAATCTTGGTTTACTTTCATTCCTTTTGCATCAGTTGAAGCCTTTACCTTGCAAGTCTTTTTGTTGTGCCCATATTCCCCACATTTTGCACATTTCTTGGACTTCCTTCTTGCTAGAACTGGTCCCTCATCCTTTCCCCTTGTCCTCTGAGTCCTTGGTCTTCTAGGAGGCCTTGTGAGTGGTGGTGGTTCCACTTTGTTTTTAGGAAGTGGCCAAAAACTTGAATCATCTATTGGGTGGACATCACATGCATATGTAACCTTGTAAGTTTGCACAGTAAACAGTTGGTTGCAATACCTACAATGAAAGACAAAATATGCAATAAATTATACACATATGCAATTAAATATAAACTTACATATCCCATAGATCTCTCTTTGGTAGTATAAATGTTGCGGCATGCACACATGGGATGCCTGGAATTTTCCATCCCTTATATGTGCAAGTCTTATTTTGAAGATCTACGGTACATGTTTGCTCTTGCCTATTGAGAACCACATATAGAAAGTCATTGGAACCCTGGGTTGTAAATTTATTGTAATATTTCTTGTGTTTTCTCAAAATTTCCTCCACCTTAGGTACTAGTTGAGTGTGTTGCAGAGCTTTTTCTTCCGTCCTTCGTTTGTACATGATAAACATCACTAACAGTTGGTACTTCTCAACAAGTTTCATAAGTGGGAGTTCTCTCAATAATAAAATCATTTTATTAAATGATTCTAAAAAATTATTTATGATGTGTTCACACTTTTAGGTGGAATCAAATTATGCTCTAGCCCATGAACTTTTCTCCTCATGTTCAAGCCACTCCTTGCCATCACAACTTGCTCTAGCCAATTGTTCCATCCATTATTCATGCTCCTCAATCCTGTATGCTCTTGCAACTCCCCAATTTAAATACACCATACTTACCCTTTAGGAATGAACCATGCAAACCAAGAATTAGTTCTGCATCCATTGATAAAGCCATCCAATGAAGCATTAAATTCAATACAGATTGAAAAAAAGGGACTGATCAATAGGGGACTTGAACCATTCTACAACATTAACAAGATTCATGTTTACAATTTGATTTTTTATTTCTGGGACCATTCTATAGCTCTTTTTGTAACTACCAAAAACCCTCTTATGACAAATCATCTTGGCATTGTATGCAGTAATCTATGACACCTTTATTCTACATTTCTCCTAAATTTCTGCAATGATGTCCTTTGGGTTGAACTCCCGGTGGTTCCTCATAGCTGTCTCTATTTGATTTACAACCCAACCAACATGTGATTGTGAGTTTTTGCATCTCTCATCTCTCATCACTCTTACAAGTGTGTTGGTCATTGAATCTTTTAAGTATGGCGGTGTGTTCCTTTGACATCCTTCTAACATACACCCTCAATGAACTTTTGGGGTCTTTGCACATAAATATAATCTTCAAGTTATCATTATTCTTCTGATTGTATTCAAACTCTTTCTCAATGGCATATCTTCTCATGTATTATCTGCAATGCATCATAGTAGGCCATAACATCTTGGTATGAAAATCTACAATCTCACCCATATTAGAACCAACATCTTCACTATCATACACATTTTGAGTTTGATCAATGAATTCCCTAAATTTAGAATTCATTAAACCAATGCCTCTCTCAGTACACACTCAGTTTGATCAATTGACCCATGTTGGACGGTGCTTCATTTGGATCATTAACCATTGGTGCTTTCTGTGTGGTCTTAAATGGATCATCAACTACTGGTGCTTCATGTGTGGTCTCAAATGGATCATCAACCACTGCTATAAAATGTGTGGTCTTAAGCATTGGTGGTTCTATAGGATTCTGAAGTAAATTTAGAAAAGCCCAGTTATCTTCACCACTACCAGCAATAACACCAGGCTCTGTATCAGTGGCTGTATATGGCTTTTGTTTGGTAAACCTATGTAACAACCCGTCCTTTTTGGAGACCATTAAATTCCCTAATTAAATATAAATTGGCAATTTGGAGAATTTCTCGAAATAGTGATTTTTGGGATTTTCGAGGATTTAATAATTTTCGAAGGATGTTATAAATTATTTTGGGACTATATAGGTCGAAGTAATTTAATTATATGTCGCCGTGGAGTATAGCGACACGAGGTAAGATTTTTAATGGGAAAAACCCGCATTTATTTATTTTGGGTTGGAATAGTGATTTGCGGTCAAGTACCTCGGATGGGAATTTCGACTGCGCCATAATTCTCGGAATGTTCGAGATAGTCGGAAAAGAGTGTCCGATTGTCGAAAATGAGTTTCGGGTATTTTTAGAGGTAAAAGTAACTCGTAATTGGGTAAACGAGTCGTTTTTGGGTTTTAAGGGTTTAAAACCCTTTTCTCTTATAAAAAGAGAAAGAAAGAGAGAATAGAGAGAAAGAAAGAAAGAAAAGAGAGAGAAGAGAGAGAGGAAGGAGAAAGAGGAGAAGAAATGGGAGATCTCGGGCCAACTCCGCCGGATTCGACTCGAGGTCGTCGGATTTTATCCACGAGGCAAGTGTTTACTTGCTTTATTTATCTTTTTGCATAAATATCTCATACCGTAGTTGGTATACACAAACCCTAATGGTTTTGGGGTGGGTTATCGTGGATAAAACGGGTTTTTGGGAGTTAAAACAATTAAACCCCAAATAATATTTCAATTTGTGGAACTTAGGTTTTAATCCAAATTAATTGGTGGTTTGGGGTTCTAGGATGTTTAGAACCCTTAATATATGTGTAGTTGTAGTTGGTTGAGGTTGTAGGACGTTGGGTGAGGCGACAAAAGCTTGGGAGAAACTTTAATGGCGGAAATCTCCTCGGAGGTGACGATGAATAGTAACCCGCCACCTTTGGGGGCATTTTTGGCCAGGAAAAGAAGTGATTTAGCTTTCGGCCAAAACACGAAAGTTGTAGATCTTTTCGATACGGTCGCGTAGGCGCCGACCGCGTATTTTTATGATTTTTCTACGATTTGATATGATTTTTACAAGATGACAGCTCCGGGTTGAAAGTACCAACTCGGAAATCAAATCGGAAATTGGAAAAATAAAGGCTAGAAATTATTGGGTAGATGTTTGGGATGATTTTTGGTGTAGAGTAGAAACCATGAAAATGAATTTGGATTGATTTTTGGGTATTTTGGAGTTTGAGAAATCGCCCAAACTGTGACCCTCGAACAGGCCGAATCGATTCGGGTACAGGCCGAATCGATTCGCCTAAGGGGAATTGGGTCTCTGCAATGGGCCGAATCGATTCGGGTACAGACCGAATCGATTCGCCATTTACAGACCTGTTTGCAGAATACTTTCCGAATCGATTCGGATTGGGAACCGAATCGATTCGCCCACCCGAATCGATTCGCTAAAGGGGCGAATCGATTCGCTTAGGCCAGAATTTCTAGTTTTCTCCCTTTAAGAGTATGGAGAGTTGAATTACCAATTGGGATAGTTTGGGGGTATATATATATAATATATACTTCACTTAGAGAAGAATAGTATCATTGGAGATATCCAATAAATCCTTAGAATAGGATCGAGGTATATAGTGATTATTAAAGTAAGAAATACTTTGGATTTAGAATCATGCAACTATGAATGCATGATTATGATTCCCGGAGGGAATCTTTGGGAATATTATCATCGTTAGATGCTATAGGCCATTATGGCCGTTCATATATATTCTAGGAAGAATATGTAGGACATATATATACTGTGTATTTTAGGTATATATATGATGGAAATGATTTTGAAAATATATAAATGAATATTTTCAAAATGGAAATATAAATGATTTTCATAATTAATAAAATATGGATTACACACCTCTCTAAATCGCTATCATAAGGGAAGTTGCGTTCGTATGGTGAAGCCCCCTGGCTAATGATGCAGGGTGGATATAGTCCTAGGCCATGGGAGCGCTTATGGTTGTATATTTTCTGCGGGGGTAGGGAGATTCCGGGTGTGGTCTTGGCTACCACGCAGGCTCATGGCCGCTTCCCGACGTGTTTCGATATAGGATCCCAGGTTGTCTTGGAGGCCCTGGAAGATGATAGCTATTTAGGGGCGCGCACAGTGGAGAAATCCGGACGTGCGGTCTTAGAACGCGTTTATTAAAGCCGTTCATATTAATGGATTTGCTTTAATTACATTTCCTGGATATAGGAAGGGAAATGGGTTATATATAAAGTGGCTTCGGTAACACTTCCCGGATGGAAGAAGGGATGTGGAAGCATATGTTTTGATCAAAGCATTTTTATGATAATGAAAATGTCTTTGAATACATTTCCTGAGTATAAAAAGGGAAATGGGATATTTTGATAAGGAAAAGCATTTTATGATAATAAAACTGGCTTTTAAAAGGTATATGATTTATTAAAGCAATTCATGATAATGAATTGGCTTTTAAATACATTTCCTGGATATGAGAAGGGAAATGGAAGTTTTTGAAATGAAAAGGATAAGTATTTATAAATACTTTATGTATCAAGTAATCCTCAGTCCGGGTGATATTTATATTATCCGGAAGTATATTGTAGATGTATGTATACGTATTAATTGGGTACCGAGGGTCTAATGAATCCCGACGATCGACCGTGCCGCATAGTAGTGTATCGGGGGGGTTCCTTATTTGAATTTCTCTTTGCGAGACACCCCACGCACGAATATGGCACTGTGTTGAGACTGGGGAGAAGTTTAATCCTTAGTGCTCTAAAATTATAAATATGATATATATATATATTACATATATATTCTGTACTGAGGGACTGGCGGATCTCGAAGATCGACCTTGCTGCATAGTAGTGTATCGGGGGGGTTCCTTGTTTGGATTTCGCTTCGCGAGACACCCCACGCACGAACATGGCTTAACGTCGAGATTAGAGTGATGTTTAGCCCTTAGTACATCTGCTTGACTATCTAGGTTAGATAGTGGTTGGGTATTAGATTAGTTTAGCAGGGTAGATTGACTAGAAAGTTTAAGGGATGCGCTAGGTGTGCACTGTTAGAGGAGAGGTGAGGGGTATCTCACGAGAGTGCGATACCAATTTAAATATGAGATAAAACTATTTTTCTAAAAATAAAGCATTTATGCACTTGCAAAATATTTTCTAAACATTCGGGCTCTGACCCGTTTGTCTACTCTCTTTTCTTTCTCTATACTGTATATATATAGGTGTCCAGACACAGGGACGCCTGGATGGAAACTCTTTCGAGTCAGACGCCTGCTGCAGCAGCTGTGGATGCGTGCAGGTTTTTGATAGCCGCTTCCATCCTTGTACTATAGATAGGAGGTACTGTATAAATATTCGGGCCAATGGTCCAATTGCATTTATTTACTCTTTCAGTACAGCATTCGATATGGTTGTATTATTTGGACCGAGTGTTCGGTTATTTTAGTTTCTTTCTTTTCCATTTCAGTTCATTACGCATTTAATTGTGGATGTTTTAATTTGTGCGCTAAAAAGAGTAGTTAAGTAAAAGTTTTTAACAGCCACCTAATAGGATATTAGTAATTAAATGGATTTTTCGACAGTGATGCTAAGAATGATCCATATGAGACTCCTGTTTTAATTTAATATTGGAGTGATCGCCCGGTATCTTATTAGGCGGGTTGTTACAGATGGTATCAGAGCATCAGGTTCTAGTGTCTTTAGGAATCTGTGCGGACGTACTACGCTTTCAGCGTTGCTCTCGATTTGTATAGAGCCCCAGGATTAGGATTGTTGATATTTCTTGTGAGATTTCGTTCTCCTGCCATATTATGAGATTATAGAAATCTTTTGCGCGCTCGTTTGAGAATCGTGTGCGGAGCTTGGATGGCAGCAGGAGGTGAGGCTTAGCTAGTGCAGCTGGTAGAAGGTTGGGATGAGTACCTTAGTAGAGGTTACTCTCTCTATGGTAATTGTTAACGATTATCTCAATGACTACTAAAGCATAGTAGTTCGAGTACCATAGTGCCGCCGTAATAGAGTGTGATACTAAAGTTGGATTTCCGTGGAGATAAGGATTAGAAAGGGATCTTACGGATAGTTCTAACCGTGAGTCCCCATGAATCAGCAGGATGAGAAGAATGCAGCTTTGGGAATTATTCGCCGAAGGTTCAGCAGAGGTATGGTGTGAGTATTTGGCGTGACTAGATAAAGTCGCGGTATTAGTTAGCCCGAGACTCGTGTGTGTATTTTGAGTTGTGGCGGTCTCGGTAACATTATAATGTATGACTATGTGTTTTCCGCAATAGCGGAATTTTATTTCCCTTCATTTGCCATAGAGGCGGGTGATTATATTTTGTATATATATACGTATACGGTATATGGTGTAACGGAGCGATAGCAGGCTAATGATGGCAAGTCTATCGTGTCCGCAATTCCTGGAGGGAACATATTATTATTGTGGTGTCTCACCTTTATACAGGTTGAGTACACCTTTCTTATATTGGACTTATGGAACCTCGATGAGCAGAGGCTTCCTTATTTTGGATGGTATATGTGGCAACCTTATAGATATAATTTAAGGCCCACAGAATCGTTGTTGAGCGGTAAGGTTTAACTCAATATTAGCTTGCGCAAGGACTTAGGAATGAGTGCGAGCGCAGGGTGGTATGACTCTTAGTTAGAGATAGGAGTTCAGATCACCTTTTATTGGATTAGGGGATGGGGTTATCCCGGTTGCATGTTGAAATGACTGAACTCCACAACCAACGAAGTCAAGGGTTAATGTGTGGAGGGGTTCCTTGTTTGGATTTCGCTTTGCGAGACACTCCACACATGACTCTTAACGGCGTCGGGAGTGGGGAGCTGTTATGGGATGCAAGGATGTTGATCTTGTGGAAAGGTCTTATAGTGTGGATGAACCACTATAGGCTATGAGCCACATAATGTTAATATGCTGATGGAAGTATTGTGCTATGGAAAAGCACTAAAGTGGTCCCTTCGCCACAAATGGGTGGGTGAGGTTAGACTTAGAGGAATTTATTTGAGGAAAATAGTCAGGCCTTAATGAAAAGGCAAGTTTTGAGGAGCTACATTTCGGGTATTATGTTCGTGACACTTTCTACAGAAAGTGGGCACTTGATTAGTTAGGTTTCCTTCTGTATGGGCGGAAGGATAAGATAGTAGGAATGCGTTCATAGGCTAGCCTAGTAGGACTTAGGATGTCCCGCTCCTATGCCTTGGGTCGTTATATCTCGATGACCGACTACGCGAGGGAGTAGTGTAACGGGAGGGTTCCTTGTTTGGATTTCGCCTTGGCGAGACGTCCCACGCATGAAACCAAGCACTTGTCGGGAGTTGAGAGAGGCCTTGGGCACTAGGGACATACTTAGGATTATATTAGTTCGTGTAGGTAGAGTAACGCTTAGATCGTAGCATTTCTAGGATATAGGTTCGCTAGTATTAGCAGCGCCGAGGTTAGGAGTATTGAAATGCGCGGGTTCGGAGGACCCATAGATGAGTATTACACCGAGGAAATGAGATCCTTATTGGGAGAGAGTGATGCGTGTCAGACGTTCGTAATGTTTGTGCTGATATGCACGAGTTAGAAATGTGTGTGGGCACCTTGGTAAGGTGGTTTGATATACCGCCTAGTTAAGATAGGAGTAGTACGCAAGATTGAAATCCATGCCAAGAGGCATTATAGATGATGGGTATTATGTGACGTATAAGAGTCACTTTGCGATCGTGGTAGTCGTGTAGCATTTGATTGGGAACCGTGGGGTTAGTATCGTTTCCCTTGAGGTATTAGGATTTGGAGTGATCCTAAGATTGGTGGTGTAGGTCGGATCTGAATTTCGAGGACGAAATTCCGTTATAAGGGGGGGAGTGTAACAACCCGTCCTTTTTGGAGACCATTAAATTCCCTAATTAAATATAAATTGGCAATTTGGAGAATTTCTCGAAATAGTGATTTTTGGGATTTTCGAGGATTTAATAATTTTCGAAGGATGTTATAAATTATTTTGGGACTATATAGGTCGAAGTAATTTAATTATATGTCGCCGTGGAGTATAGCGACACGAGGTAAGATTTTTAATGGGAAAAACCCGCATTTATTTATTTTGGGTTGGAATAGTGATTTGCGGTCAAGTACCTCGGATGGGAATTTCGACTGCGCCATAATTCTCGGAATGTCCGAGATAGTCGGAAAAGAGTGTCCGATTGTCGAAAATGAGTTTCGGGTATTTTTAGAGGTAAAAGTAACTCGTAATTGGGTAAACGAGTCGTTTTTAGGTTTTAAGGGTTTAAAACCCTTTTCTCTTATAAAAAGAGAAAGAAAGAGAGAATAGAGAGAAAGAAAGAAAGAAAAGAGAGAGAAGAGAGAGAGGAAGGAGAAAGAGGAGAAGAAATGGGAGATCTCGGGCCAACTCCGCCGGATTCGACTCGAGGTTGTCGGATTTTATCCACGAGGCAAGTGTTTACTTGCTTTATTTATCTTTTTGCATAAATATCTCATACCGTAGTTGGTATACACAAACCCTAATGGTTTTGGGGTGGGTTATCGTGGATAAAACGGGTTTTTGGGAGTTAAAACAATTAAACCCCAAATAATATTTCAATTTGTGGAACTTAGGTTTTAATCCAAATTAATTGGTGGTTTGGGGTTCTAGGATGTTTAGAACCCTTAAAATATGTGTAGTTGTAGTTGGTTGAGGTTGTAGGACGTTGGGTGAGGCGACAAAAGCTTGGGAGAAACTTTAATGGCGGAAATCTCCTCGGAGGTGACGATGAATAGTAACCCGCCACCTTTGGGGGCATTTTTGGCCAGGAAAAGAAGTGATTTAGCTTTCGACCAAAACACGAAAGTTGTAGATCTTTTCGATACGGTCACGTGGGCGCCGACCGCGTATTTTTCTGATTTTTCTACGATTTGATATGATTTTTACAAGATGACAGCTCCGGGTTGAAAGTACCAACTCGGAAATCAAATCGGAAATTGGAAAAATAAAGGCTAGAAATTATTGGGTAGATGTTTGGGATGATTTTTGGTGTAGAGTAGAAACCATGAAAATGAATTTGGATTGATTTTTGGGTATTTTGGAGTTTGAGAAATCGCCCAAACTGTGACCCTTGAACAGGCCGAATCGATTCGGGTACAGGCCGAATCGATTCGCCTAAGGGGAATTGGGTCTCTGCAATGGGCCAAATCGATTCGGGTACAGACCGAATCGATTCGCCATTTACAGACCTGTTTGCAGAATACTTTCCGAATCGATTCGGATTGGGAACCGAATCGATTCGCCCACCCGAATCGATTCGCTAAAGGGGCGAATCGATTCGCTTAGGCCAGAATTTCTAGTTTTCTCCCTTTAAGAGTATGGGGAGTTGAATTACCAATTGGGATAGTTTGGGGGTATATATATATAATATATACTTCACTTAGAGAAGAATAGTATCATTGGAGATATCCAATAAATCCTTAGAATAGGATCGAGGTATATAGTGATTATTAAAGTAAGAAATACTTTGGATTTAGAATCATGCAACTATGAATGCATGATTATGATTCCCGGAGGGAATCTTTGGGAATATTATCATCGTTAGATGCTATAGGCCATTATGGCCGTTCATATATATTCTAGGAAGAATATGTAGGACATATATATACTGTGTATTTTAGGTATATATATGATGGAAATGATTTTGAAAATATATAAATGAATATTTTCAAAATGGAAATATAAATGATTTTCATAATTAATAAAATATGGATTACACACCTCTCTAAATCGCTATCATAAGGGAAGTTGCGTTCGTATGGTGAAGCCCCCTGGCTAATGATGCAGGGTGGATATAGTCCTAGGCCATGGGAGCGCTTATGGTTGTATATTTTCTGCGGGGGTAGGGAGATTCCGGGTGTGGTCTTGGCTACCACGCAGGCTCATGGCCGCTTCCCGACGTGTTTCGATATAGGATCCCAGGTTGTCTTGGAGGCCCTGGAAGATGATAGCTATTTAGGGGCGCGCACAGTGGAGAAATCCGGACGTGCGGTCTTAGAACGCGTTTATTAAAGCCGTTCATATTAATGGATTTGCTTTAATTACATTTCCTGGATATAGGAAGGGAAATGGGTTATATATAAAGTGGCTTCGGTAACACTTCCCGGATGGAAGAAGGGATGTGGAAGCATATGTTTTGATCAAAGCATTTTTATGATAATGAAAATGTCTTTGAATACATTTCCTGAGTATAAAAAGGGAAATGGGATATTTTGATAAGGAAAAGCATTTTATGATAATAAAACTGGCTTTTAAAAGGTATATGATTTATTAAAGCAATTCATGATAATGAATTGGCTTTTAAATACATTTCCTGGATATGAGAAGGGAAATGGAAGTTTTTGAAATGAAAAGGATAAGTATTTATAAATACTTTATGTATCAAGTAATCCTCAGTCCGGGTGATATTTATATTATCCGGAAGTATATTGTAGATGTATGTATACGTATTAATTGGGTACCGAGGGTCTAATGAATCCCGACGATCGACCGTGCCGCATAGTAGTGTATCGGGGGGGTTCCTTATTTGGATTTCTCTTTGCGAGACACCCCACGCACGAATATGGCACTGTGTTGAGACTGGGGAGAAGTTTAATCCTTAGTGCTCTAAAATTATAAATATGATATATATATATATTACATATATATTCTGTACTGAGGGACTGGCGGATCTCGAAGATCGACCTTGCTGCATAGTAGTGTATCGGGGGGGTTCCTTGTTTGGATTTCGCTTCGCGAGACACCCCACGCACGAACATGGCTTAACGTCGAGATTAGAGTGATGTTTAGCCCTTAGTACATCTGCTTGACTATCTAGGTTAGATAGTGGTTGGGTATTAGATTAGTTTAGCAGGGTAGATTGACTAGAAAGTTTAAGGGATGCGCTAGGTGTGCACTGTTAGAGGAGAGGTGAGGGGTATCTCACGAGAGTGCGATACCAATTTAAATATGAGATAAAACTATTTTTCTAAAAATAAAGCATTTATGCACTTGCAAAATATTTTCTAAACATTCGGGCTCTGACCCGTTTGTCTACTCTCTTTTCTTTCTCTATACTGTATATATATAGGTGTCCAGACACAGGGACGCCTGGATGGAAACTCTTTCGAGTCAGACGCCTGCTGCAGCAGCTGTGGATGCGTGCAGGTTTTTGATAGCCGCTTCCATCCTTGTACTCTAGATAGGAGGTACTGTATAAATATTCGGGCCAATGGTCCAATTGCATTTATTTACTCTTTCAGTACAGCATTCGATATGGTTGTATTATTTGGACCGAGTGTTCGGTTATTTTAGTTTCTTTCTTTTCCATTTCAGTTCATTACGCATTTAATTGTGGATGTTTTAATTTGTGCGCTAAAAAGAGTAGTTAAGTAAAAGTTTTTAACAGCCACCTAATAGGATATTAGTAATTAAATGGATTTTTCGACAGTGATGCTAAGAATGATCCATATGAGACTCCTGTTTTAATTTAATATTGGAGTGATCGCCCGGTATCTTATTAGGCGGGTTGTTACAACCTAGGGGACCTTATAGGTTGTTGTGGGTTTGGGAGTGACTGGATTGTCGTGGTAGGGTTTTTTGTGTGGGTTGTTGGGGTTTGGATGTAAGGTAAAGGTGAAAATTTCCTTTCATAGGTAAAATAAGGTCCCACATTTCCATCAAGTCTTTGTCTCCCAAAATAGGTTCTATGGTCCCCTCATTTACCCAATATATGTTGAAATCCTTGAGCCCAGACATTTCTTCCATGTCATTTACCAAGTCAATAAAGCAAAGTTCATCCCCATCCACATCAAATAATTTAAAAGTCTGATATCCTAGATATGTGAACCTTTCATCATCCCAAACCCCCCCATAATGGACCACAAATGTCTTTTTCCCAAGTAAAGGCATTTACAGAAAGTTAAGCACCATATAAGATAAAAAATACAGAAAATATCTATGAAATACCAAACCAACACACAAACCCTACATGCATGCAACAAAAACCTTCGAATACTCGATACCAGATGAAATAACAAGAAACCCTATTTTTTTCTACATTTACATCACAAATATGGAAAAATAAATTAAAAAAAACTAAAATATAAGACTAACCTTTGATTACTGTTATGAATACCACGAAATCGAGTGAAACCCTAGCTTTTTAACATTGATTTGTTGTTGCAAAGAGAGAAATGTGTAATGTAGGAGTAATCGTTGCAAAGAGAGAGAAGAACACTTAGAAATGTGTTACAGCTGTAAAAGACAATGATTGGGTTTACATATTAAAGAAGGGGTAAACATGGGGGTTAATGGATGATTGGACGAAATGTTAAAAATGGGGGCCAAACCTTAAGAAATTCAATTTGCGTGGGTTTGACTCATTATAGGGAATTAGATGGTGGCCAAACCTTAAATGACCCTTTTTCTTTCCCGACTACTTTCTGTGAATTCCCTGGGTTGCACCATATAGATGCACTCGTCAATACCACCATTTAAGAATATCGTCATAACGTTAAAAGAATCATGACAGACTTTATCATGGCTACTGATGATAAGGTTTTCTCATAGTCAATACCTTTCTTTATGAGTATATCCTTTCACAACAAGCCTTATCTATAAGGTTTCCACCTTCCCATTTATCCATCTTTTTAATCTTATAGATCCATTTTCACCAGCTGGGTTTTATCCCATCATCAAGTCTACAAGCCCCAAACTTGATTTGAAATCATCGAATTCATCATGATATGCACAGTTTTAAGCCAAAGATACAAGTCCTTGTCTTTTAATACCTCATATTTCATAGTTATTGATACCTAGTTCATGTTTCCTTAGGATCTCACTAAATTGTTCACCCAAAAACATGGTAACCTATCAAGATGTCTCTTGATGACCCCACTATGATGTGACTATACTGTGATCCAGTATAAGTGATATATGTTAAATAATTATTGGTAGTACTACAAATATAACTAAGTAATGTACTATCGATATCAAATTGTATTTCATCCTATAAGGTTCGTCTAACAACAATGGTAATCTGATATTCCCGATAGTGTCTTGAATGACTAACTTACTCCTTGACATATGGTTTATTATATAATCCTCTTACAATAACCATACACTGATATGATCAATGACCTTCTTGTTCTTAGGAATATATGATAAACCACTTTTATAACCTTGTGGATAACGAAAAAAGATATAATTATGTTTTTTATTCCATCTTCCTTGGATCCTTCTAAAACACTAGTGCTGGGCACCCCAGGATTCAAACATGTACTAGAGTGGGCTTACTCCCATTCTATAATTGTATGGGTGTTAAATAGTTAACTTTAGATTGAATTAAATTTATAATATATATAATCATCTCTTAATGAAAAATCACAACAAGAATGCTGCAGTCCAGAATAATTTACTATGGACTCGAAATATTAAAAAAGACTTATCCCTTATTTCCTCTACACCATTCCATAGCTGAGTACCTGGTGTAAAAAACTAAATTATAATCCACACCTCCGATAAATAATTCATAAACTCTTCCTAAAGGTATACATTCCCACGATTAGATCTGAGGGTTCGAGTTAGTTTATCACACCCTTGCTCCAACTTAGACTTGTACACTTCAAACCAATCAGAGGCTCCAGAGTTATGATGAATATGGTAAACATATCCATACCTCGAGTAATAAAGAATGAATTACTCATAATCAACTCTTGATCGGATATTCGTAGGACCACATTTTTTGAAATGACCAAGTTTCAACACATCTTTGTAGCGATGGCTTATGGTCATGAAATTCCTCTTAGTCATTTTACTTTCTAAATAAAATTCATAAACCGAAAGTGCCTCCTCTTCCAATAAACTCAGTTGTTCATTTTATCAAAGTCTTGGAATTCATTTTTAGGTTAAAATGAACTAAGCATAAGTTCCAAAATTATATTTGATCCAACTAAGAAGGAGACTTCCTCTTAAATGATTGTCCATTAATTCGATTCATTTTAATATTTAGCAGCATTGCTGAGACAAACTTATAATGTATAATTTTTTTCAAAGTACCATAACAAATAAAAGATTTTCCAATTTTGAGAAAAATAATTTTATAAAATTAATCAAATATCTATTCAAAACAAACATAAACATCAGAAACAACATTTCTTCCCAAAATATGTACATAAAGTAATTTTCTAACATAATCTGTTTTTCCTCACCAAAACTAAAATATGTTCCCTACTACTAATACTACTTCCTTATTCTTAATGCCCATTATTAGGAACATCTCTCCTTCAGGAAGTTACTAGATTACCTATGACCTCTCCAAAGGGTTGAAAAATTAATTTGTTGCTCTAGAATCGATACTCCAGGTTCTTCTAGACACATTAATTAGAATCTACTTGGAATATAAATAAACATTACCTTTTCCTTATAGTGATAGAAAAATCGAAGACTGCTGCTATCAATGTTCTAACTACTTGCAATGGAAATACTTGTCTTCTAGATTTTTCCCTACTCATTGAGGATTATGAACTTTCCTAACCACATACCGTTGCACTTGAGTTTTGTCCTTATCCTTTTTCCTCCCCTTCGGGAAATAAGCCGAGTGATCCTCAATAACTAACACTATGACTTTGTTTCTAATGATGCTCACCACTAGATCATAAAATTAATTCGGGGTTCCCCATAAATTTCTAATCCAAGAGCTCTATAGTTCACCTAAGATGAAAACCACATAAATAACATGATCCTTAATAGAGCACCATTATCCAATATCAATATCTACTAATTCCTATTGGTCCATTCTTCAAAATTTATCATGTCCACATAGTTACTCCTAGAGAAAATTTACATTTAATTTTAAAGAATCACAAATTAGAATTTTTGAAATTTCTGTACTACTGTGATTTATTCCTTTCGTTAGGGAGGAAATCCAATTCTAACACAATGAATTTATCACATTACATTTTTAAAATACTGATGGTAATCATGAGTAAAATAAATTTATTATCCTTCATAATTAAAAATATATGTCAAAAATAAATTTTCCATCCTTAAAATTTATTCTAATTAAAATATTTTACATTTAAGACTAAACAAGTTAAAAATTGAGATCATTTTTGAAATCTTAAAATCATCATTGATAAAATTAATTTCCAATTAAATATATAAAAAATGACTTTTTGATTAAATTTTAATTCGGCTTACCTCTACGTCTAATTAGAATTTATCCCACCGATCATTTAATTCTCTTATGAAATAAGATTTCTCATTTAAATCTTAAATCACGTCATGCTAAATTTGAAAGATTTTTTATCTTTCAATTATGTATCCAAATAGTCCAAGAAATCTTTAACCAACATATAAACGGGGTGAAGATGAGGTAAAAGTTCTGATACCAATTTGTAGTGTGCGCGATATCTTCTCATAGATAAAACTTATTTAATTATATGTCAATCCCACAAAAAAGTTCTGATTCATGAAACCCTAAACACGCATCTATGTGATTGAAAGCATTAAATCAATAAGCATGCAAAGCAAACACAATTTTAGGAAAAATCCTCGCAGGGCAGATCCTTTATTTCACTAAAGTTTGGAAATCATAACTTACAACACTTTAGATAAATACTACAATGAATTAATGTAAGAGACCACAAAGACTGTAGCCTTCAGTCAACAATGATTCCTTCGAGATCCACAAGAACCGTAATCCCCCTCTTTCAGCAGTGAATACCCTCGAGTATCCCCAAGATCAGCAGTGAAGAAAGCTCCCCACAAGTATAACTTCGATAAAGAAGTGTTTGGGTTCCAAAGATGTTTCATAAAATAATTGGGATTGTTTATGTGAATCAAAAACAAGTTTTAGCCCTAAAAAGTGAAGACTATTTTGCAGGTGTTCTGCAGTTTGCATAAATGAAAAGTCTTAAAAAAATCTTCATGAAAGAAGGTTTAAATGGGAAAATAAAATATTTGAGGCGGCAAAAAGTCATTTGAGAGTGCTCTACGGCTCAATGGCCAAACTTATTTAATTAAATGTCAATTTTATATCAGTTTTAAACCCTAGTTCATGAAACTAAGTGATTAAAAGCAGTAAATCAATATAACATGCAACTATACATTAAAGAAGGCCAAATTCATGTAAAATCCCCATAGGGAAAAACCAATTCTTATTTCACTAAATGTGTAAATCGCAACTTACAACAATAGATAAATACAGACAATGACAGACGAATATCCCACAGGCTTCGGTTTGTCTTATTCAACATTTCTTAGGACACGTCACTCACCTCAGGTTTTTAACTATATATTTATCTTTCGGGTGGAGCTGAACTTGTTAGATTAGAACTTATACATGTCAATTAAACTAAATCAATATTTGATCCAAATATTAAGTATTATAATAATATATTTATAGAAATTTTAATTATTTTACAACTACAACATAATCCAACTTAAGGAGAAAAGATGATGTGAGGATATTTATGTTGATAAGTTATAAACATCCAACAATAGAAAACAGTTTGTAAAGAATTTATAAATAAATCTAAATACTCATAAAGGTATACTTATCAATATATAATCACGGAACATGTACTCAAAATATTCTTTGGAGGGAGGAGATATGAATATTCTTTCATGGGGTATCCGGTATGGCTTTAAATTATTGTCTTCTATTATTAACCATTCTAAAATCATAAATTATAAAACTACAAGTGTCCAACCTTATAAATATGAAAACATATCTCAATATAGTTTCCAACAAGAGTGACGGTGTAATATTTCAAGATTTTTAAGATCAATTATTATAATTACTCAATGTATTTTTATTTTGGCTTATCTTGTTACACACACACTGCACCTACATGACTGCTTCTACGGATTTAAAGACGAAGTTGAAGACTTTGTAAAGATTGAAGAATAGTTCCTCTCAACAACATTCACAAGAGTTATAATTGGTTTGGTAAAGCCTTTGTATTTTCAGGGGTATTTATAATTTGAACAGTTTGTATTTCCAAATGATTTAGAAAAATTTTTGAAGGAAAATTTGGAAAACTCGAGAGGTCATTAGAACGAGATAGCAATGTCGTTTGAACGAGATACAGGTGGTTATTAGAACGAAGTTCCCACGATCGAACAAGTTGATTTTTTGTCCTTCTCTGGAATATTTTTCAATAGGTTGTTGGAAACTGGTTCGAATGAAAACAAGTATGCCATTGGAACGAGGTACACAATCGTTCGAACAAGCACGCGAAAAATTATTTTTTAATGAAATATAATCCAAATGTATAATGTTTATCCTTTTATAACCAACTTCCTTATAAATAGGGATGTGGTATTAGAGTTTTTAAGAACTCTTTTAAAAGTTTTCACACATTTTTAGAGTTTCATTTGTGGTCAAACTCTTCCAAAAATCATCCAAACCCTTTGAAAATTTAGAGATCACTTTAGCAAATCAAGAAGAACAGTTTCATTATTTAAAGACCTTTTAGAGTCTTACTCTACTGTTGATTTGTGGAACCGAGGCTGTACTGCTGAAGAAGAAGTTGATCAGTGGATACAGAAGGAAGACTGCTTCCTGTGGGTGGTGCTGGACCGTGCTGCTGCTGTAGAAGATTTGAAAAATTGCACATCATATTTAATAAGCTAAGTAGTTTGCGAGTCGACTTTGTATGTCAAAACTTCTATAGTGCTGAATAAAAGGTTTTGCCCTTTTTAGGGATTTTTCCTACTTCTTCGAGTATTTGCATGCTTGGTTTGCTGAATTTAAATTTAGGTCACATCTTTGTATGCACACTAAATTAGATAAAAGATAAAACTGAATAAAATTGAATAGGTGTGTGGTTTACTAATATGAGAATAATTCCATAGAATCCCTGTATTCTCAAGATTCCTAGAGCATGATATGACCATTTCTTTATAACATATTAAATTTGACCTACAAGCTCCTCTATTATCCAGTCCACTTCCAAGAATTTTCATAAATTTTTTATACCATAACTTTATATGATTTTCTAATTTTTGATAATCATAATGAATAATACAAAATTAAAGTTTCATAATTTTTAGAGTTCATATGCTATGTCAAAAGGTTTATCAAACCGAATTTATATCTAAACGAATTATGCAACCTAGGTTTAACCACAAGGAGTTTAATTCTAATTTTTGGATATGATTTGTATATATGAGGATTATTTCATTTATAACTGGATTTACTTAATTCCTTAAAGTATACAAAAATATATTGAAGTTTGAATACAAAGGAGTTCTATACAAAGAAATATGACTTACACATATCACGTGTCGTAAGTATGAACAAATACATACATATACAAAGGAGGATGAAAGTTTAATAAAAAATTGATGATTTCTATAATTTCAATAAGTATAATTCAAGAATAACACAAGATTAATAGATAAATATACCTTCAGAACACTTTTATAATTTTATTTAAATTTTCCTAGATTTTCTTAACACACTTTCTTCCTTAAGCTTATCCTTCTCTCTCATCAATTCAAAACTTCTCCAAACTGAATCAACGGTTCAAAATGATGAAGAAAGAGGTGATATTTAGGGGTTTAACTCGGAAAAAATTGCTAACCCATTCAACCAATCAAATTAAAACATTTGGTGTACTAAAAGACAAAATGCAACTTAAAAGGGTGGACAACTTTTCCCTCGATTTGTAAATTATATATAACTTCTTACTCGAAGATCCGTTTGACACACTATATGGTTCGTCACTAACCTAAATCAGATATATAAAACTATATAGATTTTACCTTGACCAAATTATCTCATTCTATGGGTCAAAACTAACCTCTAACATGAAAATTCCTATCGAAACCTTAAATTTGTAAATAACTTGATATTTCACGACCCTTTAAGGTAAAAATAGACTAAATATAATAACTTAAGATTATATATATAAATAAAAATTATATAAATAGAAATTTATATATATATATATATATATATATATATATATATATATATATATATATATATATATATATATATATATATATAAGCATGATTCAAATATAATTGGTCATAGTTTTATTCAAATTGTCACAAGATGAGTTCATTAGAAATATGATTTTGGAAAAAATAGATTCCAAAACAATACAAACTTCCACCCTGCCCCTCACTGGTACACGCGAGCGCGAAAGATAAGTCCTAAAAATGGACCTTTACCAATGGTCGAGAAAGGTTAGGTCATAGCCACAGACCATAACCCGTGGTCGTGTGAGGTTTATCCACAATCACAGACCTCTCTGTGTTTCTTCTGTCATGATATCTCTTAGGGTTATTTCTCATTTGTCAAAACTACTTCGTTTTGATCCCTTTTTGGAACTTCATACCTGAGTAGATTGTAACTAAAATTCATGGTTCTTCCTACATTATCAAACCATGTTACATAGGATTTTATAAAATAAAAACTATTACATCTCCTCACAAACTCCTCCATATACATTGTTTTATGAAATAATTAAAAAACCTAATTATTATGACCAAATCACATATATGATACTAACTACAAATAAATCACTGTAGGATGTATTCACATAATAGAAATATGCGACCGTGATGGAAAGATTAATAAGAATCCTATAAACCATGTTAGTACAAAAGATACACATCCATGTATATATTTTTTAACTTGAAAACCTTGGGTTTCAATAGTGGATTACATGAACCTTTCTAAAAGATGATCAGTTTATAACCAGGGCTCTGATATCAGTTATTGGCACTCACAATATAAAATACTTTACTGCATAAAAAAATTGATTAATTATATTTTTAAAAAGTAAACATAAAATAATTAGATTTAAAGAATAAATTTAGGGTTAAAATCACGATACCTTTTTGAATCTTGTAAGTGATTCGATATAGGAGAAAAATTGGTGAAGAAGGTAACGTTTTTGCACTTCTTCCACCTCCAAATGCTTTCCTAAATGAGCCATAAGCATTAAAACTTATTATATATGATCCACCCAATGCAAGCCATTTGCATGGGCACTTTTGGAGACAAACACTTGGTGAAATATAAGAGAAATCACTTTCACTCTCCTCATCGTTTCACAAATAACGTGAATAATAATTTTCCTCTCCATTTCTAATCCTTAGGAATGCCTCATTCATCTTAAGCTGCTTACCTTGGCTCATATAAATATGTGCATGAAGTGGGCTTGGGCCAAACACTGTTACTGCTATATGGTATATGGACTATACTAGGGACCCAATGATATTAAACGAGTTGGCTTCCAAATAGAAATATGAAATCCTATATTACACCCCTACTATATATTTTCTTATCTGTTTAACCGTAATTAATTCCACTAAATAATTACAATTTCACTCCAATTTAATTATCTCACAATTACTCGAAGAAAGTGGCTTCGTTTGCAAAGTTGAATATAATGTAATACTATTTCTCACGTAAATTATACCATACCCACTAGTTGAAATTCAATTCACTTTTGATTAATTTTTGACAAAATCTTATTTATTTCTTGATCTTACTCTTAATTTATTTGATATTCTACCGTATCATAAAATCAACCGTCCGTGTTGACTTGTAGAATAAAAATTATAAGTTTATCTATGGGGTTTACAATCCTTGATATTTTTTGGACGTGGATTCCTTTAAAATATTATCTCAGACATGCCCACATAATGATTGTCCAACTTACGGAGATTTAGACCCAATAATTGAGTCTCAAATGATGCAATAAAGTAATAATCATGTGAATATTTCAATCCTCATAATTACCGAGATTAAGAATCTATGAACCCTGTGCAAACTTTGTGAGATTTTGCAAGTCTAATGTCGTCAATACCTAGACTTGAATCTCAAACGTAGTCCTATTTAATACATTCAAGATGTACCAATACAATCCTCTTTGAATTATTAAATAAGTAATTGAATCACCAGACATATTTACGTAGTTAAGATAAATAACCAAATTTGTGTACACAATTTTATCAATACGATGTCAATCCTTATATAGGTTGTGAACTTTTTAATTGTACCAAAATCAAAATTCTATCTTCAGTGATTAGGCCGAATCGAGCTCACCAATATGCCTACTAATTCCAAATGACTAACATACATAATAAGGCATTGTCACAAACATGATTCTTGTTTCAAAAACGACCTTGACACCCCATTATTAAAAAAAATAAACATCATAGCTGGTTTTAAGAATAAATACCTAACAATATGTTAATTCATGAAATAATTTGTCCAAAAAAGTTAAATTAAGAGAATACCAATTTGATATTTATTTAGTTTTAAAAGGAGTTCTTAAATCATTAAACAAAACCGATATTCAAAGCAATAGATCTAAGAGACATTTGGGGTTTAAAGGCTCACAAAGATTTAGAGAAATATAAAAGAGGTCTCATAACTCCACAAAATTCTATTTTTATATAAATTTAGAGATATGATTATAAGCTTTTTGTGATAAGAAAACACTTAAAATGGTTTTAAAAGATATTAAACATGCAGACTAAAGTCCAATAAAGTTAAAGCACTATAACAAATGGCTCTAGATCAATCGTAGTATGTCACGTGTCTAACCTGTGACCATGAGAGGAATGCCACGACCACATACTTTGGGTATGGTTCCACGAGCCTTTATGCTTGCGGCTAGGCCGTGGGTTCCTCGCGAGGACTATTGGTTGGGAATCTTTTTTTCATTTTAAAGATTTTATGAAAAGGCTTATATGTTTATTCTTTTTAGGGACGTTTCAAGTGTTTGAAAA